>CM053574.1:62454187-62502660 GCA_028646485.1 Cryptoprocta ferox
AAAGAATTCTCATTCAATTTTGGATATGCCTAAGTATGAAGTGCCGATAAAATATTCAGTGGGTGTCCAGAAATAGGCCATAAAATGCTTAGGAACAGAGCTCAAGAGAGAGAGGTTAGGGTTATCAGTTTGGGAATTATTCAAATACAAAAGACAGTTAACGTCACAATTGTGGATGACAAGTTTCAGGGACAGTGTGAAGAATGACAGCTGAATAGGGCTTGGGACAGAATCCTGGGGGACACCAGCTTTTGACAATCAGATTGTGTAGATGTTTAGGTGAATCTCTATAATTTGAATGAGTAGAGTGTACTCACCTCATTCAAAAAAAGATGCACGTAAAAACTGATGAAATCCAAATTAAGGCTTGTAGTTTACTGTACCAGTGTAAATTTCCTGTTTTTGATAATGTATGATGTTTTTGTAAGATGTTATCCTTGAGGAAAGCTGGGTGAAGGATACATGAGTCCACTATTTTTGCACCTTCTTCTGAGTCTTTGTTTCAAAATAAAAAGTTAAAAACACAAACAAAGCTGCAGCATTGAGATAGGGCTGACCCAAAGCAGCCAGATAATTTAGAATAAGATATTGTGTGCTGATATTATTTTTATGGCTCTTTTGAGCAGTGATCTAATTTCAGGCTAATTTCAAAAGAATGCAGTCAACTGTACGAACTAAAACAACTGGGACATTCCTGCATTAATCTGTCTCTGGTCAATAAAAACCCTAAATCTTTATAGGAAAAAAAATCAGGCAGAGGCAGAGAAGACTAGACATGAAAAATTCTGGGAAGGGGATGAAGGAGGCAGCTCAGCATTTCTCTGTACTGCTGAGGATAGAAGAGAGAGAGAAATGCCTATTCAGTCCAACACCTGATTTATTCGCAGACACTAGGAAAATGAATTCTATTTCAGATACTTTCACAGAAAAATTAAGTAATGAAAAATAAAATCTGCTGGATTTTTTTCATTGTCTGTTGCTTTCAGGATAAATGAAATCATTAATAATCTTTAGACTTATCCTATTCTCATAGGTCATAAGGGATATAAGGACTCTTTGAAATGATTTGGTTTCATGCTACTCAAAATTTAGTCTCTGGGCCAGCAACATTGGCATCCCCTGGGAATTTGCCAGAAATATGGAATGTCAGGCCACACCCCAGACCTACTGAAGATGAATCTATATTTTTCAAAGTATTCAGAAGATATGTATGCACTTTAAAGAATGCAAAGGCCTGGTCTTGACATTCCTGCCTTTCCATCACAACAGAATCCATTATTGCCAACAGAAAATTAATAAAGAGGACAATTACTACCAGCCCTCAGGAAAATAACCTCACATAACCAAAAAGATCCATAGGGTAAGATACTATTTTTTTTAATTCTCTATGAACAAAATGTCAATTAAAAAATCTTCCTCTTCCACATTACATTCTGCTTGCTTCTGCTGCTTTTGGGTTAGTAGCTGAGATGCAGCAGGCTATGGGAGCCCACCATGCAACGCCTGTGGTGGGTGGGCTTAATAGAGGGAAGGCCCATGCTTGTGTCCCCTACAGCTTCCCCCTGGCTAAGGCCACAGCTTTCTTTTCACTGTAGTGTGGAGGTTGCCTGAGAGGAGCTGGAGCTCAGGACCAGGACGAGCCAGATGGCAGAGAGGGAGTAGAGATTACACATACTAAGGTATGTCTCTCTCTGACAGCAATCCTTCCTTCAGAGTGTGATATCCGAAAGCATGTTTTGTTCACTAACTGAGTCACTACTGGGCAGGTAACAGAGATGTAGTGAATACATTGCACTCAGTTATGACTCATGAGATCTGAGTTCTTTGAGATCTTTGTTTCATCTTCCATGATGCATGGGTAGTATTTGCCACATGTCCAGTGTGAGGGCTGTAATGATAATAAATGCTCGCCTAAAATGAAAGGTGGTAGGGACTGCACAATGTAGTATCTGCACAAGCAGACAACTGTGAAGCATCACACAAGCCATATATATATATATATATACATATATATATATGTATATACACACACACATATACATATATATATATTATATAATTGATGGTCACAATAGCAAGATTTGATCTTAAAACCAAAGAGCAAAAATGTCAATCATAAATATATCTGTTATAATTAGTATAGCTTGGTTATAAGAATGCTCTAATATAATTTGAAAAGTAAGCAGTAGCAATAAAGAGTAAAGTTTGGTCAGTTTCCAGTTTCGGTTTTCCATCAGAATGAAAGAGGGCTTTTAAAGAATGCAGGGATTTTAAAAATTACTATGGTACTTAATGTTCCCTGAGATTTATGGACCATGCTCTTTATGATCTGTTAGGTGGAACCATATGGAAGTGCTTGTATCAGCATTTTAATATGGTACCATCTAATATTTGCACGATGGTAAATTTGAAAAATGGATGGGCAATTTGCTTTGGTGGTGCGTTTGTTTGAAGACTTCATGGGTTCTATGATTCAGAACTTTGTTGTTGTCGTTGTTAGAGAATTCAGAAATACCACCCTTAAAAAGACAAATTCTTTTGACCATTTGAGGTTCTGCTTAGTGCATTTTGTTCCCCAAAGTTTGAGGTAATGCAGATGGCATGCATTCTTCAGAAGATTGGAATAGAAACACATATACTTTGATTTGCTTGCAGTTGGAACCAGTTACATTATATCGACGTTGAAATTGATATAAGACAACATTACTAGGTTAATGTGCAATATCGTTCACTGAATTTTAGCCCCATGATAGTATGCCTGTGCCTAATGTAAGTATTGGAGAAAGACAGCAATTCCCATGACATTTTTGGGCAGAGTAACCTAATTATTACAGATTTCCAAGTTATTACTGAACTTTAAGAGCCTGCCTGGCATCTCAAAATGTTCTTTGTCCACGGAGGTGCTAAAGGACTACAGAAGATAGGGAAGTGTCACTTTGGGTTGAAAGTGATGACTATGCTAACACACCAATGTAAATATTGGTGTGAAGGTTCAGAACTTAAGGGTAGGGGGAAGAGGCGGGGGATAAAAAAATTCTTACTATTTATTTGAAAAACTTTTATTTGACAAGCTGACTCACTTGCCGCTGTGGTGCAACATGCTTCTTCAGAGATTTTCACAGATCTGTAAATCAGAGGGTAATACCCATAGGGTGGTTCTGAGAGTAAAATGAGGTAATATGGATACGAAGTGCTTAACATAATGCTCAGTACTTGGGAGGTGCTAAACAATTGTTAGTTCTCTTTCTCTCCCTTTTCCCATATGTACAACTCTCTCCAGTTCCTCCCATCTCAGTGAATAGCACCTGGAGGCAAGTTCAGTTGCTTAACCCCAAATCTGAAAGACGACACCCTAACACCTCCCTGTCTCCTCCCCACTCCCCAACTTTAGGGAACTAATTAGGGTAGCTCTCAGACTAATCATTCTGGGCTCCAGATTCAGTTTTTTTCAGTTATTTTAATGGCGATAGAGGAATTTTCTCCAAAGATAAAAAATTTAAATACCGGTAGAAATGTATACATATATATCATTTTAAAATCACCCAAGTGATTGCAGGGTAAAATAGCTCCCATTTATTCAGCGTCTGCTATGTTCAAAGTGTATTTTTAAAATTTAACAACCTCTTAAATAGTACTTACAACGTGCCAGGCACATTTAATTTAATGGAAACAATTTTTATCCTAAGCATTTTACACATACTGACTCATGAAGTAGTTATAATCATTACCTCATTTTACCAGTGAGAAAACGGTGACACAGATGGATAAAGTAAATTCGCCCAAGATCACAGAGGTGATCAGTGGCAGACTGAGAATTTGAACTCAGGCAGCTGGTTTTAAGGTCTGTGCTTTTGACCACTCCAATCAGCTGCTTCTTATAAGGTACAGAGCATTGCATATGTTATCTTACTTCATTGTTGGCATAGTCTTATGAAGTAGCTATTGTTATCCCAATTATACAAAGGTAAGAACTGAAGTATTGAAGGTAAATTGCCCAAAATTATGTAGGTAGTAGGTATGACTGCTAGGATTCAAACATGAGTTCTTTAGATAGTCCATGATTCTAAGTATATATTTATTTTTAGAGCTAAAGTAAAGAAACCAGAAAATTTGTAGCCTTGGCAAAATTTTCTCTGTCCTAGGATGTTTTAGATTCTTCCAAAGTATGTTACCTTTTGGGAACTGGACAACCAACCCTAAGGTACTATGTTACAGTAGAAAATGCTAAGGTTTTTAAAGTCAAAAACTCCAGTTTAAATTATAGTTCTATCACTTACTAGTTGTGAGATTTTGTTCATGATACTTAATGTTAATGCTAACAAACCTCTGTATGTTTTTTTTTTTTGCGGGGAGAGGGAGAATTCAAAGATAATATATGGAAACTGTAATATATGATTGTATACTGAGCATACGTTAATAGTTATTCAATAAAACATTACTTTTAACAAAATGGAAATTCTGAAAACAATCTTTGGGAATCTTGCCTTTGGTAGGTATTTGTTGTGTTGTTTGGAATATATTAAGCTTCCATTTCTTCATCTGACGATAGCCTCCTTATTGGTTTATTGGGGGGTAAAATAAAATGAGGGAGGTAAAATGGCCAGCAGAGGACCTTCCACACAGGTGGGCTTCAAAAAAATGATATTACTATGGCCCCAAATTTGACTTTTCAGAAAATTTAATGGAAACTGTTTTCATCTGAAAGAGTTATTCCCAAGCCCTTACTTAATATATTCTGATGGAATAATTTATAGACTCTGAGAGTAGGCTTAATACATATGTAGTTTCTGTGGGCTGTTTAAAACTGGGTATTGTTAGCATTTTAATTTCTATCACTTCAGAACTGCATAGGAAGAACCCCACTGTTACAAGCAAGACTTGAGACTAAATACAGTTCAGTGATGCTTAGCTATGCTGTGATCTGACACCATAGGGACTTATCTACATGTAGATTAAACTAAAGAACTTTTTTTTTTGATGGCAGAACTGGTTTCTTCATTTTATTTATTTATTTTAAGATTTTATTTTTAAGTGATCTTACACCCAATGTGGGCTCGAACTTACAACCCTGAGATCAAGAGTTGCAGGCTCTACCAACTGAGCCAGCCAGGCACACAGGTATTCTCATGTTCCAATTCTGTCCTGAATGTGATTTTTTTTAATAGCCAATAAGGTTTTTTTGTTGGTAATAACAATATCAATTGTTACAAACAGTCAGTGTATAGGAAAAAAAATAGATAAATTCAAATTTATTTGATTTCTCATCTTCATATATGAATCATGGCATCAAGTCTTTGCAGTTATATTAGGTTGATGAATATCTTATTTTATTTTTTCTTATATTTATTAAACATTTTTAATGTGGTTTTTAAATGTTTTTATTTTTGAGAGAGAGAGAGAGAGAGAGCACGAGCTGGGGAGGGACAGAGAGAGAGGGAGACACAGAATCTGAAACAGGCTCCAGGCTCTGAGCTGTCGGCACAGAGCCTGCTTCAGGGCTCGAACTTGTGAACCACGAGATCATGATCTGGGCCAAAGTTGGATGCCCACCTGACTGAGCCACCCAGGCACCCCAAATGTTTAATTATTTTTTGAGAGAGAGAGAGAGAGAGACAGAGCATGAGTAGGGGAAGGTCAGAGAGAGAGGGAGACACAGAATCTGAAGCAGGCTCTAGGCTCTGAGAGGTCAGTGCAGAGCGATATGCAGGGCTGGATTCACGAATGGTGAGAGCATGACCTGAGCTGAAGTCAGACGTTAAACCAACTAAACCACCCAGGTGCCCCTATTTTTTAAATTTCTTTAATGTTTATTTACTTATTTTGAGAGAGAGAGCACAAGCAGGGGATGGGCAGAGAGAGGGAAAAGAGAGAGAATCCCAAGCAGGGTCAGTGCTGAGCCCAATGCAGGTCTTGAACTCCTGAACCATGAGATCATGAGCTGAGGCAAAACCAAGAGTTGGACACTTAACTGACAGAGCCACCCAGGCGCCCCAGATGAGTGTTTTTTATAGTTTGTGTTGCTTTAGGAAAAGGAACTTTATTTTTAAAGAAACAACATCAATTAGAAATACAAACTGGCAAAAAGGACTAAGAAACATAGACTTTTCAGGAAATAAATATGGTTGAACAATGAAGAAAGAATTTCCGGAAGGAATTGCTTAAAAATTTTAACTATAAAAAGGTAATGCTTGGTGTACTTTTACAAAATCTCACAAAATAGCCGGCTTTCATTTTTTTTTTTTTTTTTACTTTATGAACAGTATCTTTGTTTATTAATTCAAATCTCTGTTTTGTTGAGTATTGTCTTCTTCATCATCTGCTATCACATCAGTTTATTTGGGCAATCAGGCTGGGATGGGCCAGCTCCAAGAATTAAGAGTGCTGTAGATGGAATTTCTAGACCTAGATATTTCGATTGAAATTGCCTGAATATGGCCAGAAAAGTGCTGGTTGTTCTGCAGTGGGAATCCCTCCAAGACAATCAGGATATCCAAAAATGAATTCCTGGTGTTTGGTGGATTTTACCAGCAGTTCATCACAGAGTTGTTTTTTGTTTTTTGGGGTTTTTTTGTTTGTTTGCTTTTTTAGCCTCCTAATAATGTGACATACTCAAGAAAGGCAAGGGACTAGTGTCTAACTGGTATTACAGTCAACCAGTACTAAAGATACCTTCTTCTCTTTATTCTTATAATCCCTAATTACACGGAACTTGAAAAACCTTTACGAGCATACATGAAATACTTAAATATATCCACATTTTAATAATGTTGAAAATGCAACTGCTTTGGTGTTTTATCAAGGGCTTCTATAATTCCACTTATAGTTTCTTCTATGAAAAGACAAGTGGTGTTGGGGTGCTTGGGTGACTCAGTTGGTTAAACGTCCAACTTTGGCTCTCATCATGATCTCATGGTTGGTGGGTTCGAGCCCTGCATCAGGCTCTCCACTGTCAGTGCACGTCCAGCTTTGGATTCTCTGTCTCCCCCTCTCTCTCTGCCCCTCCGCCACTCATACATACACATGCTCTCTCTCTCTCAAAATAAATAAACTTAAAAAAAAAGAAATCATTGTTTCTTCCAAGTTTATGAAGATTTACTCATGTTATATTTTCTTCTAAGAGTTTTACAGTTTTAGTTCTTACATTTAGGTCTTTGATCCATTTTGTATTAATTTTTTAGTATGTTGTGAAGTAGGGGTCCAAATTCACCTTTTTAAATGAATTTCTCCTATTGTTCCATTTGTCGAAAAGAATATTTCCTTCCTATTGAATATTATTGATACTTATTGAAAATCCATTAACTGTAAATTGGCTTATTTATGGGTTATTAATTCTCTTACATTGTTCAATTCTATCCCAGATGTATCTGTTCTTATGCCAATACCAAACTGAAATGATTATTGCAACTTTGTAGTAAATTTTATCAGGAAGTGTACAGGGGGAGCTAAGATGTCAGTGTAGTAGGAGGACCCTAGGCTTGCCTCGACCCTCTAACACAGCTAGATAACTATCAAATCATTCTGAATGCTCAAAAATGACCTGAGGACTGAAAGAACAACTGCCCAACTAGAAGGAGAGAGGAGGCCACATCAAGGAAGGTAGGAAGTATGGAGATGTGGTTTCAGGGAGAAATGGATCACAGAAAGAAAAATCTCAATATGAACTTACACCTAAAAAAGCTAGAAAAAGAACAAAAATCAAAGCCTAAAGCCAGCAGAAGAACAATTTATTATTTCCATAATAAAGATTAGAGCAAAAATAAATGATATGGAAACAAAAAAAAAAAAAAGAAAAGAAAGAAAGAAAGGAGGGAAGGAAGAAATAGAAAAAAAAAAACAGATCAATGAAACCAGGAGATGGTTCCTTGAAAAAATTAATAAAATTGATAAACCCCAGCCAGATTTATCAAAAAGAAAAAAGGACCCAAATAAATAAAATCACAAATGAGAGAAGAGAAATAACAACCAACACCACAGAAATACAATTATAAGAGAATATTAGGAAAAAATATATGCCAACAAATTGAACAGTCTGGAAGAAATGCATACATTCCCATAAACTATCAAAACGGAAACAGGAAGAAATAGAAAACTTGAAGAGACTGATAACCAGCAAAGAAACTGAATAAGTAATCAAATATCTCCCAACAAACAAAAGTCCAGGCCCAGATGGCTTCATGGGGAAAGTCTACTAGATATTTAAAGAAGAGTTAATACCTATTCTTCTCAAACTATCCCAAAAAATAGAAATGGAAGGAAAGTTTCCAAAATCATTCTATGAGGCCAGCATTACTTTGATTCCAAAACCAAAGACTCCATTAAAAAAGAGAAATACAGGCCAATATCCTTGATGAACATGGATGCAAAAATTCTCAACAAAATGCTAGCAAATCAAATCCAACAGTACACTAAAAGAATCAGTCACCACAATCAAGTGGGATTTATTCCTGGGCTGTAAGAGTGGTTCAATATTCACGAATCAATCAATGTGATACACTGTCTTAATAAAAGAAAGGATAAGAACCATATGATCCTATCAATAGATTCAGAAAAAGCATCTGACAAAGTACAGATCCATTCATGATAAAAACTCTCAACAAAGTAGGGATAGAGGGAACATACATCAATATAATAAAGACCATATACAAAAATCCACAGCTAATATCATTTTCACTAGGGAGACACTGAGAGCTTTTCCTCTACATCAGGAACAAGACAAGGATGTCCACTCTTACCACTGTTATTTAACATAGTACTGGAAGTCCTTGCCTCAGCAATCAGACAACAAAAAGAAATAAAAGGTATCTAAATTGGCAAGGAAGAAGTCAAACTTTCACTATTTGCAGATGACATCTATATAGAAAACCCCAAAGACGCCACCAAAAATTTTCTAGAACTACACAAATTCAGTAAGATTGCAGGATACAAAATCAATGTACAGAAATCTGTTGCATTTCTATATGCCAATAATGAGGCAGCTGAAAGAAAAATCAGGGAATCAATCCCATTTACAGCTGCACCAAAAATCATAAGATACCTAAGAATAAACCTAACCAAAGAGGTAAAATATCTGTAGTCTGCTAACTATAAAACATTGATGAAAGAAATTGAAGATGACACAGATGAACATATGAAAAGAGATGGGGGCGGGCAAACCAGGAAACAGACTCTTTTTTTTTTTTTTAAATATTTATTTATCAGAGAGAGACAGACAGAGACAGAGCATGATCATGGGTGGGGCAGAGAGAGGGGGAGACACAGAATCCAAAGCAGGCTCCAGGCTCTGAGCTGTCAGCACAGAGCCCGATGGGCTCGAACTCACAAACCGCAGAGATTGTGACCTGAGCCAAAGTCAGATGCTCAACCCATCCGACTTAGCCACCCAGGCGCCCCAACAGACTCTTAAGTATAGAGAACAAACTGAGGGTTACTGGAGGGGAGGTTGGTGGGGGAAGAGGGAGGTGGGTTAAATGGGTGATGGGTTTAAGGAAGGCGCTTGTAGTGATGAGCTCTGGGTGTTGTATATAAGTGATGAATCACTAAATTCTGCATCTAATATTAGGTGGTAGGTTAACTAACTGGAATTTAAATAAAAACTTGAACAAACAAAAGAAGCAAAGAACAAATCAAAAAACAAAAAAAGAAGTGTAAGTCCTACACTTTTGTTCTTTTTCAAGCTTGTTTTGGCTATTCTGGATCCTTTGCATTTCCATATGAGTTATGATTAGTTTGCCAATTTCTGCACAATGATTGGGAATTATCTTCCATCTGTAGATTAGTCTGGGGAATATTGCCATTATAACAATATTAAATCATTCAGTCTGTGAATGTAGAATGTCTGTCCATTTGTTTAATTAGGTCTTCTATAAACCCTCTTAGCAATGTTGTAGATTTTGGTGTACAAGTCTTGCACGTATTTTGTTAAATTTATTCCCAAGTATTTTTTCTTGATAATATTGTCAGTGAAATTCTTAATTTCATTTTTGGAGCGTTCATTGCTAGTGTTTAGAAATACTGTTGATTTCTGTATGCTGATCTTTTATCCTGCAACCTTGATGTACTTGATTAGTTTTAGTTGCTCTAGTATATTTTAGAGTTTTTATATATAATGATATTGTATATAAAATTTTCAGATTTTTAAACACTTTAACCTGTATGGCTATTGCAAAATTATAAAATTGGATTTAAATGAGGCGCCTGGGTGGCTCAGTTGGTTGAATGTTTGACTCTTTTTTTTTTTTTTTAAGTGTATTTTTCTATTTTGAGAGAGACAGAGACAGTGCCAGCAGGGTAGAAGCAGAGACCGGGGAATGAGAGAATCCCAAGCGGGCTCCTCGCTATCAGCACAGAGCCTGATGCAGGGCTCAAACTCAGAATCGTGAGATCATGACCTGAGCTGAAACCAAGAGTGGGACACTTAACCTGCTGAGCCACCCAGGCATCCCAAATGTCTGACTCTTGATTTCAGCTCAAGTCATAGTCCTGAGGTTGTTGGGCTTCAGCACAGAGCCTGCTTGGGTTCTCTCTCTCTCCCTCTGCCCCTCTCCTTCCTTCCCACCCCCCATTCTCTCTAAAAAATTAAAATAAAAATACTTTCCTTTGAAAAAATAAAACGATTTAAATTTATGTGCTTATTTATTATGGAGAGAAGTATGATAGATGATCAATAAAAGACTTTCCAGAAGAGATATTGAGAGAAAATTTTATATAGAAGTATGGAAATACAGGTTCAGGAAGAAAAGGGATGATGTAAAATTTCCCACTGAAGAAAAGCTTGCTAATGTAGTTTTAAAAATTGATGAAGGATATCAAATTACCTGCTATTTCCACTGGCTACGTTGAAAAGGGTTATGTAAAAGTTTTATTTTAAAATGTCAGTTTACAATAAAACAATTTGCATCTTTTGCAACTATTTAAGTAAGATGAAAATTTTTATGGTCAATCTAAAAATGAGGGGGATAGTATACAGCCAGATTTTTCCAGAATTCTTTTAAGGCGTGTAAGCACAGAATCATTTAAACCATTGTATTAACGAGTATCTTCCAATCCGGTTTTTCTCTTGGGAATGACTGTTACCCTTTCTTCAATTTAGGGAAACTCCCAAATGGCCCCTAATTTAAAAGCCTCACCCAGTGGTCATTCAACAGTCCTCTCATTAATTAATTTTGACGGAGGTAAATAATATATTTGGAGTTCAATCACTGCCATCCCTAAACAAGTCACTACCTGTACAATTTTTTAAATTGAAAAAGTGTAAAACCTGTCATCTATATTATTTTGCTAATTTTAAAGAGGCTTTGAAGAAAGGTAAGGTATGTTCACTTTGATTTTCCCCTTTTAGCCTCTCACAGTCATAGTATCCTAAAGTGTCAGGAATTTAACATTTTTTTACCATGCTGCTAGATTGCACACCCCGAGACTTTTACCACGTAGCGTACGTGGATTTTGGAGGGTAACTGTCTTAGAATACATTAGTCACAAAGACAAGGTTCCAGAAGACTGCAATCAGCCTTTGTCCGCCCACGTGCACTGGCAGCAGGGCTCCCTCTAGCCGTGACTTCCCCCAACGCCCACCACTCTCCCCCAGCCGCCCCTCCAGCAGCCTCGGCTCCGCGGCGGAGAAAGATATTGCGCAAGCGCGGGGGTTGTCGACGTGGCCGCGGAGACCCAGGTCGGGGGTCTGTGCCGAAGGGCGGCTTCACGTAGTTCTCTGGGGCCTTCCGCCCTCGCCCCTTTTCTCCCTACAGTTTCGCCTCGACTCCGGGGTTCGAAGGTGACTGACGTCTCCCCACACACCGTTTAGAAGGTCAGGGTGGGTAGGACTTGGGCGGGGCGGGCCGGGGGCAAAGTCTCCCGAGTGGGCGTCACGTGAACACCGACCCGCGGGGTCCTGACGCGGGAGCGAGGGCTGTCGGGCGGGGCGGCGCGGCCGCGTGACGTGGCGCGCTCTGGAGCGCGCGACTCGGAATGCTTTGTGAGGCCGGCGTGCGGTCGCGCGCGCGCTAGTGCGAAGCGCGAAGAACCTCGGGACCGGTCCCGGCCGAGCACTTCGCTGCCGCGCCGCGTCTGAGGGAGCAGGCGGCTGGCCTGCGGCAGCAGGGCGGGGAGCTCTTCGGGTGGCGCCCGAGCGCCGGAGGTCTGGAAGGCACAGGTGGGCGGCGGGCGGCGGCGAAGGATTCGGCCTCGCGCGGGCCCCTAAGGCGGGCGGGTGGTGTGTGCGCCCCGGGCCCCGCGGGCCGGCGGGACTGGGGGAGGGGCAGGACAGAGAAGGCCCGGACCCCCTCCTCCGAGTATCAGAGATGAAACTTTAGTTGTAGGGAGTAGTTTCTAGAGAAGAGTTTGAGAAGTTGTTCACGTAATTAGCCCCCATGTCATATTTATGGAACCTTCGAGTTCTGCGCTTCCTACGCCCTCCACTCCCATTTACGGTTCGTATGGAGAACGCCGCCTCCCACTCCCTCCCCTTTGGTCGTCGTCCTCCTGGAATGTCTTTTTTGACCCTTCTTGCTGACTCATTCCGCGCTGTTTACTTGGCTTCGCAAATGGCTGTGGTTATTCGCCCTTACCCAGCAATTAAGCTTCGTGAAAGTTCGGTAGTCTTTGTTTACAGCATGTCAGCAACCGACAGCAATTGTATTGGGAATGGAGACCGCTGGATTTTGCTCTTTCGAGTACATTTGTTGATGTTCATTGGAGATTGAGCACCGCAGAGGATCTCTCTGACCTAATTTCTGTGCCTGGAAAGTTTCTGTTGGAACGTGCACTGTTTCGTGACAGGGCATTATTGCGTTACCGTAGGGTTGGCCCAGTTTTCCACTACGTAATGAATTGCTTTACTTCCACTTGAGGATCCTCGAAACTTAACTTTATTGCCATGTAATTTCATGTGTTTGCGTTCAAGATTGCTGTTGCCTCTGAAATACTGCTTTAAGTAAGTAGTTCAGAGTTCAGCAATTTTTCTTCGAAATTTCCAAAAGCAAAACCAGGAAAAAGAATATAATAAGTCCCCCAGTTACAAATCGAGCTGTTTTTTAATTGCTCTCCTTTGCCATATCAAACTTCATTTGGTGTCTTTATAGGAAACCTGTTTGAAACAGGTGGCTTTCGTGGGGGTTCTTTCTCACCTGTGGGCCTTTCTGAACCATCATTTGTATAGTTCTCCTGACCAAAATGGCGGGGGATGCTCTTGGAGGGAGTTGCATACATGTAATCGGAACAGTTCCCGCTCCTTTGGTAAAAGGCCAGATAGGCGGGTAGTAGAGCAATGTCTGTATTAAAGACTACTTGTGATGTTGACCTTTAGCTTGATTGTTACTGCTTTTAGGGTTTATGGGATTGAACTAAGTTGTCAGGTATTTGATTCAGAATTTTACCTTTTCTCCTGAGATTTTTTTTTTTAAAGCTTACACACATGCATCTCACGTTGTACTTATTTTATTAGAACGTTTAAAAAAAATAAATGCACCGTTTTATCTGGAACCAGGTTTTGGTTTGGGTTTTAAGACGATCATACTGGTGTAGGTACTGTTTTATTAAATACTACAGATTGACATTTTGAAGACTTTCTGTTCCAGACCTTAGAAATTAAAGTAAGTGAAATCATGCAATAATGGGTTTTATTTTTTCAAGCGTTTGATAAACTCTTAATTGCGATTAGGGATATGACAGGCAGTTTGTAAATTTTTTTTCTTTATTTAAGTTTATTTTGAGAGAGTTCCTGTGCATGCAAGTGGGGGGAGGGGCAGAGACAGGGAGAGAGAATCCCATGCATGCTCTGTGCTGTCAGGGCAAGCCCGAATTGGGACTCTGTATGAACTGTGAGGTCATGAACTGAAATCTGTAGTCTTACACTTAACTGAGCCACCCAGGCACCCCAGGCATTAAAAATAAATAAAAATAAAAATACTATTCTGCAGTTCCTATCCCTGTGAAATGCATTTTTTCAGGAACTACCAAGAACATAACAAATCCTGGAATAAGGTTCAAATTAAAAATACAGTATTTTACTGCAAACTTTCTTTTCTGTGCAGAGATTCCAACTACATTTCACCTGATCGATTTCCAGACTTTTTTTTCCCCCGATAAACTTTTTTTTTTTTTCCTGTCCCGAGATGGAGATGCCAGCAAGGAATGCTATCCAGCTGTAGACCTGTGGACACCATCCCCCTTACCCCTCACCCTCCATGCCTTCCCTTTCAGTAGCCAGCTCATTTCTTCCAGAGACACAGTATTTCATGAAATCTTTCAGCATGCTATAAGTAAGCTTTGAAATGAAGGTATACACAAGATAAGGTGTTGAACACTTTTTCATAGGCTATTTAAATATTCTTTTTGGAGGGCATCTGGGTGGCTCGTTCAGTTGAGCCTCCGACTTCTGTTCAGGACATGATCTCATGGTTCATGAGTTTGACCCCCACGTTGGACTCCCTGTTGTCCGTCTGTGCAGAGCCCTCTTTGGATCCACTGCCCCTCTCTTGTGTCCCTCCCCCCCCCTTCAAAAATAAATAAACGTTAAAAAAAATATTCCTGTAAAGTACCTGTTCAAGTCATTTTCTCATTAACAGGAATGAGAGGTTATGCCTTTTTAATCTTGTTGGAGTTAACTATTTTTTTTTAATGTTTGTTTTTTGAGAGAGGGAGAGAAAAAGTATAAGTGGGGGAGGAGCAGAGAGAGACAGGGTCTGAAGTGGGATCTGTGCTGACAGAAGAGAGCCTGACTTGGGGCTCGAATTGAATTCATGAACCATGAGGTAGTGACCGGAGTTGAAGTTAGACACTTAACCGACTGAGCCACCGAGGCGCCCCTTGTTAGAGTTGTTTTAATGGAGTTTTGGGAGGGAATAGAGCTAACTACATGTGAGTAACTTGCCACCTTTAAATGGAAGCAGATAACTTTAAAGCTTCATCCAGATATTTTTTCTCGTTTTTGTTCTCTCTAATGTGTGATTCAACCTCACTTTTAAATAGTTGGATATAATCTGGATTTATATTATATTTTAGAATGAGGTTCTTTGGTTCCAACATTAAATATATGATAGGAAAATTTTGTTTTTTATAAGAATCTAGAACAAGAAAATTATTCAGTAGATACATTCAGTAGATATATTCCTATTCTCTTCTGTTTTTAATTAAAAAGATATTTAGAGGGGCATCTGTTTGGCTCAGTCAGTTAAGCATCAGACTTTGGCTCAGGCCATGATCTCACGGTTCCTGAGTTCGAGCCCTGCATCAGGCTCTGTGCTAATAGCTCAGAGCCTAGAGCTTGCTTTGGATTCTGTGTCTTCCTTTGTCTGCCTCTCTCCCTCATGCTCTGTTTCTGTCTCTCCAAAATAAATGTTTAAATTTTTTTTTAAATAGATATTTAGGAACAAGACCATTATTTATTCAACAAGTACATACTGAGTGCTTTCTCTATGTCAGATCTAATAGGCTTAACTAACAAGGCTCTTGTCTTCTTGAAATGTGTTTAGGTAGGAGAAATTGATAATAGTAAACAAATTGTTAAATTAGATAACGGAAGATAATATTTTCTGTTTGGCAGAAATGGAGCAAGAGCCACAAAATGGAGAACCTGCTGACATTAAGATCATCAAGGAAGCATACACAAAGGCCTTTTTATTTGTTAATAAAGGACTGAATACAGATGAATTAGGTCAGAAGGAAGAAGCAAAGAACTATTATAAGCAAGGAATAGGACACCTGCTCAGAGGAATCAGCATTTCATCAACAGAGCCTGAACACACTGGTCCTGGGTGGGAATCTGCTAGACAGATGCAACAGAAAATGAAAGAAACACTACAGAATGTACGTGCCAGGTTGGAAATTCTGGAGAAGGGTCTTGCCACTTCTCTACGGAATGATCTCCAGGAGGTGCCCAAGCTATATCCAGAATTTCCACCTAAAGACATGTCTGAAAAGACACCAGAGCCTCAGTCCTTTAGTTCTCTTTCTCAGCACACTGAAGTAAATGGAAGCACTTCATCAAGTTCAGGGTTGGTTTCTGCATCTAGTTCCTTATCCTTGCCGTCTCAGAGTCATCCAGCAGAAGCACCTCCTGCTTATACTCCTCAGGCTGCTGAGGGTCATTACACTGTATCCTATGGAACAGAATCTGGAGAATTTTCATCAGTTGGAGAAGAATTTTATAGGAATCATTCTCAGCCACCTCCTCTTGAGACCTTAGGGCTAGATGCAGATGAATTGATTTTGATACCAAATGGAGTACAGATTTTTTTTGTAAATCCTGCAGGGGAGGTTAGTGCACCTTCATATCCAGGGTATCTTCGAATTGTGAGGTTCTTGGATAATTCTCTTGATACAGTTCTAAACCGTCCTCCTGGATTTCTTCAGGTAAGCCAAAGAAAAAAAACATCATCTGAAATGTGTATAAAATACATTATTTTTGTTTGTCAATATTTCTTGTGTATCCAGGACAATAAGTGCAAAAAGATCTTTCTGGTTCCTTTTTAATACATTCTATGAAATTTATGACCCTTAAAGATACAGAGTTGTGCTTTACTATTAAAATTGTAATGACAGGACCTGAGGGGCATCAGAGCATTCATCCTTAAAATTTTAATTCTTTTTTTCTTTTTTTGAGAAGAGTGTATGGGGGAGGGGCAGAGGGAGCGAGAGAGAATCGTAAGCAGGCTCCATGCCCAGTGTGGAGCCCTGTGTAGGGCTTGATCTCAGGATTGTGAGATCATGACCTGAGTCAAAATCAGGAGTCGGACACTTAAAACCGACTGAGCCACCCAGGTACCCGTAAAATTTTAACTTTTTATTTAAGAAGAAACCCAAAAACTTGAATATCAAAAGAGATTTATGTAACTCATGTGGATGTGTAAATTTCCACAAATATTGTCAAGTTCCATTTGAGCAGTTGATCTGAGCTAGATGCAGCCCAGTATGTAGAACAGTGGTTCCCAACCAGGGGTGTGCCTGCCCTGCGCCCCCCCCCAACCCAAGGACATTTTGGCAATGTCTGGAGACATTTTTGGTTGTCACAACTTGGGGACAGGTTGTGCCACTGCCCCTGGAGAATAATAGGTAGAGGCGAGGGGGACTGCTAAACATCTAAACAGGATCGCGTCTGTCAATAAAAATATTATCTAACTCAAAATGTTAATCATGCAGAGGTTTAGAAACCTAGGTCTAGAAGTAGAGACTCCGATGATAATTTAAGATACATTTTAACGTTTCAAGCAAATAAATTTATCAGGATGCCCTTCATCCAAGAGTGAAGACTGGTCCTATAAATAAAGGTTATTAGGGCATCACTCTAGAATTAATGAAGTATTCTGAAGGTGATATTACAGTAACAATCTATTTTTAAAAGACTGGACATCGGTACAGGAAGTTGAGTTTTAGAAATGAGGACTCCATTTACATTGAGTATAACAAAGGAGTTTGCTTGGAAGGAAGATGACTGAGCAAAGCAAGTCCTTTCGTCAAGAGTCCAGATGATGTGGTTGGTTTTGTTACAGCACTAGTTTCATTTTCATTTTTTATGAAAAAGATTTCTTTGGTTAGGATAAAATAAACAAATGAGATATTTAAATTGAAATATTAAGGGTGCGTGTGAGAGAGTGCACGTAAGGAGAGGGGCAGAGAAGGGGGAGAGAGAGAATCCCAAGAAGCCTCCGTGCTTTCGGTGCAGAGCCTGATATGAGCCCCCACGAACTATGAAATCTATGAAAACTATGACCTGAGCCAAAACCAAGCCTCAACCAACTGAGCCACCCAGATGCCCTGTTTTAGTTTAGTGTTGTTGTTTTTTTTTTAATTTTTATTTTTGAGAGAGAGCGAGTATGAGTGGGGGAGGGACAGAGAGAGAGAGGAAGACACAGAATCTAAAACAGGCTCCAGGCTCTGAGCTATCAGCACAGAGCTTGATGCGGGCCTCCAACCCAAGAACAGGGAGATCATGACCAAGCCAAAGTCCGACACTTAACCAACTGAGCCACCCAGGCCCACCCCCCCAAGCAGTTTTAGTTTTATTATACCTTTTAAACCTACTAAATTTGTAGTCCATTAAATAGAACTTAGACATAAGTTGTCCTCTGAAAGTGAATCTGGGTGAAATCAGCCTGTGTTAGATGAGTCCTCAAGTCCTTAATCTACCCTGAGAAAGGTCTGTAAAGTTTTATTTTAGAAAATATGGGGATACTCCCTTTCAATCAAGGTGTCCAGAATGTAATTAATCTTAGAGAAATCATGACATTGTAAAATAAAACTTTCCCATACTGTAGTTATTTAGGTAAAATATTTACAACTTTTTTTGTTTTATATCTCTGCTATAACTTTCTTAATATTTGAATTTAAATGTCTCATTTGTTAATTTTATCCTAACCAATAACAACTGTGAAATTGAGGGAAATATGTATTTTTTGTTAATATATATTGATATACATTACTAGTCAAGTAGTCTGTATATTAAATTTATTTCATATACTACTCATGGCAATATATCATACTTTGGAAAACACAAATCAATTTTGTGACTTCTCTAAATTTTGACATCTGTAAAAGATGGAAAGTGGCATTTGAGATGACTGAAAAAGAGAATCTATAAAAGAATTTGAAAATGTTTGTTAAGCACTTTCCAAGAAAGAATCAGACTTGGATTATCTGATCCCTGCAGGTTTATATTCTGTTGGTCAGAGATGATGGCAATATACCAGAATTTTTCACTTTTTATACAAAATCTTCCATGCTCTTTGACTCATATTTACTATACAATATTTTGATGATGGATTGTTCTTCCAAGTTTCTCAGTATTAGGAAGACCATGTGTCCTGGGTGAACAACGCAATTATATTCTCCTTGCTCAAATAATGTAATCTCAATGGAAATGAATATTTGGATGTTATGATTTAAACTTAGTTTCTTCTGAATTTAGATCTCCAGAAAGTAAGCTTAAGTCTTTTTTTTAAAGTTTTTTAACATTTATTTATTTATTTTTGAGAGAAAGAGAGACAGAGAGAGACAAAGCAGGAGCAGGAGCAGGAGAGGGGCAGAGAGAGAGGGAGACATAGAATCAGAAGTAGGCTCCAGACTGTCAGCACAGTGCCCTATGCGGGGCTCAAACTCACAAACTGTGAGATCATGACCTGAGCCAGTTGGGTGCCCAACCGTCTGAGCCACCCAGGTACCCCTAAATCTTTTTTTTTTTTTTTTAATGTTTACTTATTTTGAGAGAGAGCATGCACAGGAGGAGGGGAGGGGCAGGGAGAGAGGAAGAGAGACTTCCAAGCAGGCTCCGCCCTGTCAATGCAGAGCCTAACAAGGAGCTCAGTCCCATGAACCATGAAATCGTGACCTGAGACAAAATCAAGAGTCCGATGCTCAACTGAGCGCCATCCATATGCCCCATCCAGTGAGCTTAAGTCTTAGCATATGGACAATCTGATGATATTGCTGGGCAGCTTTGTGTCATTTTGATTGAACTTAATAGAAGGTAAATCCATAAACATAACTTCATATTCTATTCTAGCTATGTCATGTCAATTTCTAAAAAAAAAAAAAATCAATATTATGAATGCTGGGTTTCTAATAAAGTAATCGTTTGGCTTCTCTGGTGCCAGATCACTTGCGTTTAAATTCTAGCTCTACTTTTTTAGTTGACTCTGAGCAACTTAATTAACCTCTCTATGCCTCAGTTTTCTTGTACATAAAATGACATTAACTAACTTCATGGAATTGTTGTGAGGATTAATTAAATCAGTAAATATATGTATTTGAAAACAGTTTGATTTTAGGGATGTCTAATTTGAATAATAAAGTCTTACTTTACTTTGACCATTTATTTAAAACTAGACTCATTATTGGTTAATAGTGGGCTATTTAAGGTCACTAATTTCAACACTGTATAATTAGTGGAGCAATAACATTTTTTAGGACAGCTCTTATGAGCGGTATGCATTAAGATCATACTAGCAAATGGCTACTTTTAGTGGGGAATCCTTGATTCTGTAAAGCCTTGTAAAATGCATTTAGAGCTTTGAAATGTTTATTTTCTGGTATAACAATTCTGAACCTTCAGTGAAAACCTATTTCTACTGATTAATTTTTTTTAACTAATCCCTTCAGGTTTGTGACTGGTTATATCCTCTAGTTCCTGATAGATCTCCAGTTCTCAAATGTACTGTGGGAGCCTACATGTTTCCTGATACCATGTTACAAGCGTCAGGATGCTTTGTGGGGGTCGTCCTGTCATCTGAATTACCAGAAGATGATAGAGAACTCTTCGAGGATTTATTAAGACAGATGTCTGACCTTCGGCTTCAGGTAATGTATGATCATCTGTAGGATGAAAATCTTTGACATAAGCAACGTATGCTTTTAGAGAAATTGTAGTAGACTCTAATGTGATCAAAGTTAGGAGACCGAGAGTATGTAATTTGTGTGTTCACAAATATTAGTTGGAAATTGGATGTACATAATGATAATGATTGTGAGCTCTGGGGTCAAATTGCCTGGGATTGAATTTGAACTCTTCCACTTAATAGCTGTTTAACTCAAGTTATTGATCTTCTTTTTAGTTTCCTTATCATAAAATGGGAATAATACCATCCGCTTCATTGGGCTGTGGTGAAGATTTAAAGTTAATATTGTCTTATATCAGTGCTGGCAAGTGGTAATGTCTTGTGAATGTTAGCTCTTGTTATCATCACAGCCTTCCTGCCCAGTTGGGAAAATAGGCTAATGGGACTAAATGGTGACGTGAAGGTAATTTTGACATTAGCATATGGGCTAAGTTGGACATTTTAGGGGTATGATTGGCATTTTGAGGAAGAAACAGGTTTTGTTTGAGAGAATTATCTTTGTTCTCATGATAAATGAAACCAAGTAAAGAGAAAATAAATGTGATTTAAAATATGTTTGGTCATCCTGCAAATTTGCCTTATTGAGCCTGTTTTTTTTTTTTTTTTTTTTTTTTGGCCTGTATGTTGATCTGTTATGGGGAGATGAAATAGAGTATCTAGGAGAGGCTTTCTTTAGTTGTTCTTGCCCATCCTGATGTAGGACAAGAGGGGAAAAATATTTTTAATTTTGAATACTGACAGTTTTCTGGAGTTGAAGGAGATTGACAGCATGATAGTATAATCTTTTATTCTCTAGTCATTGTGTATTTAGATCCATTATTTAGGTATTAAATGGTGAATGGGAAGACAGAGTAAGAGACTATAAAGATATGGTGTAACAGCTCCTATTCACACGTACTTAGAGTCTGCTAAATAACCACAGTACAGTATGATAGGTGGTGAAATAAAAGTATACACATAGTTCAGGAAGGAGATCAGGGAGGATTTCACAAAATGGTTTCCCTTGAGTTCAATCTTGAAAGCTTTGTTACTGTTTTCTCAGGAATTAGAATACTCTTTCAATCCATACCTATATTGAAAAGATCACAGATGATAGGTGCAGACTACCAGCTAAGCCAAAGGTCAGAGTCATCTGTAGCATTAGATCATATGAACTGCATATGAGGATGATCTTGTGATCAATATATACTTAGTATAGCCAATACTAAACATTTAAGATAATTAACAAAACATGTGACCCCCATACAGAAATGTGTGTTACCTCAGTGTGCTCATAGAGAGTAGTTTAAAAAGGCAAAAACATGGCCAAATGGATATGAGTTCAAGTCTTAGCTTTGCTGTTTACTTAGCTGAGAAGTGACATTCTTAATTATTTCAGACCTATTATGGAGCAGTTAGTCCCTTCACCCCGACATTCATTGGACCTATGTTACTGGGCTTTAGGAAAGAAATTAAACCAACTTTTAGGTTACATGTTTACTCTTCTCTGTTCAGTGTCGTTTCTTGGTTGCCCCATATCATTTTTAGTTTGCTCTGTTGTCCCAGAACTCCCAACTGTAAACAAAAGTTAGTTATTAGCTATAATTTTGACTTATTTTTGCTCAAGTATTCAGTAAAGTATATCCAAGCAATATACCTGTAGTTTTAAGTAAAAAAACAAAACAAAACAAAATCAGTGTTCCAACAATGCAGAGAGGTTAAACAGATACGAGTTTATTGACTTTATTTATTTATTTATTTTATTTTATTTTATTTTTTGAGAGAGAGAGGGAGCGAGCTAGCAGGGGAGGGACAGAGAGAGAGAGAATCCCAAGCAGGCCCCGTATTATCAGCACATAGCCTGATATAGGGCTCAGACTCATGAACCGTGAGATCATGACCTCAAACAAAATCAAGAGTTGGATGCTTAACCAACTAAGCCACCCAGGTGCCCCTTGTTCATTGCCTTTAAACTCCTTTAGTCTTACATGTCTTTGTTTCCTAAAACTTAAAATTTGTTATTTAATTCAAGTGTAGCTACATCTGATTTAATGAGAACTTATGCTAATAACTGCTGTAAGTTTATCTTTTATGCTTTGTCTTTGGAAATTTGCTTTAGGCCATATGCTACAAACTAAAGAACTCAAAGGGTTGAGGTTTGATGATGAGATAAAATTATAGAAGAAAACAAAAGTCATATTTAGACTGTTAAACACTGATATTTGAACAAGTGCATTATTAGAGCATAGCTTAGAGGAAAGTCATTTGAGAAAATTTGAATTTGAGCTTAGTCCTTTACCGCTTAGGCCAACTGGAATCGGGCAGAAGGAGAAAATGAATTCCAAATCCCAGGAAGAGCAAGATGCTCCTCTGACCAATTGAAAGAAGCCAGTGGCACTGATGTGAGACAGTTGGGTCCTTCATTGGACCAAGACAATAAGGATGTGCGTCATAAAGGAAAACGGGGGAAAAAAGTAAGTAACCTTAAGTAAAAAAAACAGTAAGGTATGTGTGTGAATTCTATTCAAATGGTACCTTTCACCAGTTACAGTTATTTATAAGATCTTATCCTTGTTTACTAAACCAGAGCAACTTGCAGAGTCACAAAGTGATCACTTATTAGAATCAGCTTTAATATTTTCCTTAACAGTGTATGTTACTTAACACTTTTAAAGCATATTCTATGTTTTGGGGCTTAGATTTTTTCAAGTATTTGAAATATTTTTTTGTATTTACATTAATGCATTTTTTTTGTTTTGTTTTGTGGTGGTCCCCACTTTCCTGTATACATCAGGGTCTTGGGGTTAGGTGTGCTTTACCTTACACTGCCATTTTTGTTCAGTCTTTTTTCCTTATGGATGGTCATCAGGAAAGAGAATGGATTTTTAAAAATATGTTTGGTAGGTGTTTTTGTTTTGTTTTGTTTTCATTTCATAGATCCTGAGTCTATGCTATTCTCTAAATGGTAAATTTGGAATACAGTTCAGTAAATGTTTAGTGCCAGAATGCTAAGCATAGTGGAAAAGTTAAATTTCTCATCCTAAGGAATTTACTATCTGGTGAGGAGGACAGATAAACAAAGAGATAATTTTTATCCAGTGTGATGGAGTTACATAGGTTAGATGAAGGTTCATAGGTTATATAGAAGGCTAGATCGTACCACCAAACATACAACCTAGTCTCATAGATAAGTATGGGCATATGGTGGTGTGGGAAACCATAAGAAAAGCTCTTCTGAGAAGGCATTATGGCTAAGATGAGTTCTGAAGGATGAAGCAAGAGCTGGTCATATAAATAGCAGATTGAAGGGGATTCTAGGCAGAAGTAGTGATGTAAGCAAATATGTGAAAAAAGAAAATAGCATTGTGAGTATTGAATTACAGTTTTGTATCCTTCATTGTTGTATTCCATATTGTAAGTGCCCAATAATTATCTTTGGAATTAATGCATACCATTGAATGTTCTACATTTATTTGTAGTTCATGTTGAATGTCTTAGATCAGCTTATACAGACATTGGAGGTCCACAATGGTTCAAGTAAATATATTTATTTTAAAAAATTTGTGTAAGTTAATGCACAAAAAGAAATCCAAAAAGTAGAAAAGATACCTAGGGAAAAGTAAGTCTGCCTCCCTGGCCCTCAGCCACCTAGCTCCTTGCTCTAAGACACATTGCTGTTAGATTCTTATTACTCTTGCTTATTGCTTTTATCCATTTTCAAACATAAATATGTACATATTTACTTTGTGTGTATATATATGTATATACACATATATGTAATTGTTAATACAAATGGCAGTATGTGAGACATACTATTTTGCTTCTTGCTTTTTTACTTAATAGTATATTTGGAAATTTTCCACATCACTTAAAACTTCCATTTTTAAAACATTTAATTTGTTGACTAAAAAAACAAATTGTATAAACAGATACATACATTGAAAAGCTTTACCCCCACCTTTGTCCATACTACTTTCCCTGCTGCTGTAGGTAATCACTTTTTATCAGGATCTTGTATTTCTTCCCCAGGTTTCTTGAGGCAGATAAAAGCAAGTAAAAACTGTTAGATATCTCTTCCTTTCTTTCACAGTATTTTTTTTTATCTGATAATAAATTCTGGGGATCTTTCAATGTTAGTAAATGGAGAACCTTCTCAATCTTCTTTTTAGCTACCTCATATTTCATTGTATGAGTTTATCATAGTTTTCTTTAACCAGTCTTTTATTGAGGAATATTTGGTTGATTCCAGGTTTTTGCTGTTAGAAGCAGTGCTTCAATGAATAACTTTTAGATCCATTGATTCATACATTTGCAGGTAATTCATAGGATAAATTCTTAGAAGTGGGGTTACTGAGTCAATAGATGCATTTGTAATTTTAATAGATTTTTTTTAAATAAATTTTTTTAAGTTTATTTTGAGAGAGAGAGAGCATGAGCAGGGGAAAGGCAGAGAGAGAGAGAGAGAGAGAGAGAGAGAGAGAGAATCCCAAGCAGGCTCTGCAGGGTTAGCACAGAGCTTGACATGTGTCAAACTCAAAAAATTGTGAGATCATGACCTGAATTGAAATTGAGTCAGACGCTTAACCAATTGAGCCACACAGGCACCCCTGATTTTGATAGATTTTGCTAAGTTGCCCTCCCTAAGGACCATATTTTTCAGCACTCCCACCAGAAGTGTAGGAGACCCATTTCCTCCTAGCCTCTTCCACAGAGTGGCTGATCAGTCTTTCTGTATTTTGGCACTCTGATAGATGAGAAATGGTATATTGGAACATCTTGATTTGCATTGATTGTATTATGAGTGATGTGTATCTGCTCAAGGATTCCTTGATTTTGTTTTCTGTGTGTTGTCTATTCTTGTACTTTGTTTTTTTTTATGACTGGGTCACTACTCTTTTTCTTCTCAATTTCCAGGAACTCTTTATATATTAGGGCATTAGCCCATTATTAAAGATAGAAATTGTAAATATATTGTTCAGTTTGTCTTTAGGTTTTACATGTGAATGGTTTCCCCTTCCCATAGAAGTTTTTGTTTTGTTTTTAATGCTGTTTTATATTTTAAGTGAAGTTCTCTTAGTTCTGTTGGGCAGTTTGATTTTCAAATTATTTTATATTATGAGGTCTTTGTGTGAAGTTCTTAGAATGAGTAAATTTAGCTTTGACATTTTGGGTGTTGGCCCTAGCTCTCATAACAGCTATTAAATTAGCAAAATACAGGTATTTCTATGTTCCCCATGTCCATTCAGATGGAATAGATTTTTCTGTTTATATATTTTTGCTTGCTTTACTTGATTTCTATCAGAACCAGTTTATTTGGCTACATCCTTCCTTACTGATTGAGTCATTTACCAAATCATTTAAATCTTGCAGAGTATCATGTGCATACTCTTCTCAAGGGGTTGATAGCTATATAAAGGAACCTGTAGTCTCATCAGTTTAAATATGAGTTGATAAATGCTATACTGGAGATATATTGGTATTTAAACCTTACTTACCAGTGAGACCTTATATAAGACCAGTATAGTTTTCAGCTTCATGGCAGTTATGATATTGTATATAAAATGTACTTGTAGCTATGTTGGGTAGAAATAATCTTATTAATTATAATAGCTAGTAGTTGTTGGCTTAATATGTTTTAAGTTCTTATCATTTTTCCCTTAGTATTTTACTGTTTTACATTTTGAAATATTTTTACTATTTAGACTAAAGATGCTTCAAGTGAAGAAGTTAATCTGAGTCACATCGTACCCTATGAGCCAGGTTCAGAAGATAAAGCAAAGGAATTACCTGAATGGAGTGAGAAAGTGGCTCAAAATATTTTGTCAGGTATTACAGTAATGTTAACTTTTTTTCCCATATAATGTGAAGTGTTTGGAATCCATAAGAGACTACTTAGGTAACTTTGTATTTTTGTTCTAAATGATCATTTTGTAAATACTTAGAAGGAACTAGCCTCTTAGAACATCATATATTATCCTATAGGTGTAAGTTTCTTCTTGCCTTTTTTCTGTTTGATTCTTGGGAAAATTGATAGTGAAAAACTTCAGGAATCCCCAAACTCTCTGGACAACACTGAACATAAAGTTAGTAATTTTCCTTTCCTCTTTGAAATTCCCCTTTAATCCTTTTCTCTTCTCCCCTTCTCCCCTTTCCTCTTCCTCCAAAAAAATAAGATATTCATCCATCTTTGGAAGCAAAGTGGAAAATTATAAGTGTAAAGTTGGCTTGAAAGTTTATGGCATCTTTGGGATCTAAGCATTGAATTTCTTAGTTTTTTTTCCCCTGTTGATAAGTTGTTTATTAAAAGGCTTACAAGTATAATCAGCTCTAATTGTGCAATTTTAAATTTTCCTATAAAAAGGTGCTTCCTGGGTGAGCTGGGGTTTGGTCAAAGGTGCTGAATTTACTGGGAAAGCAATCCAGAAAGGTGCTTCTAAACTCCGTGAACGGATTCAACCAGAAGAAAAACCAGTGGAAGTTAGTCCAGCTGTGACCAAGGGACTTTATATAGCAAAGCAGGCTACAGGAGGAGCAGCGAAAGTCAGTCAGTTCCTGGGTAAAGTAACTTTGGAGGACTTTACTTTCAGTTAAATTAAAAATGGTCTCCTAATCTGGGTTAATCTAAATGCACATTTATATGGTTATCCTTAAGAGCAAAGGATTAGGATGAAGCTGTTTCACCTTGCTATTCATAACAGGATCTATAGCAAAATCAACCTGAGAGCCATAGAAATATTTCAGGCACTTGTCACACATTACCGACTCAGAATCTTCATTTTTTCAAGATCCCTAGGTGAATTTTATTTGTAGATTAAAGTTTGAGAAACATTGGTTAAAGGGTTCTTTTGATGGGTCAGAGAGGGAAGTATCTGTACCTTTGAAAAGGAATGGCTCTGAATGTATTGGCTTTCCTTGAATATGATACATTCTTTTAAGGACATCTCAATGTGTAGTAGTTGAGGGTCAAGTGAGAGGGATGTATTGTTTCAGTTAAGCTGATTCAGTGATTCTGGTGTTTGCCTCCCCAAGCAATATGCTTCTCATTCCTGCTCCTCTGAGAATCATAGCCTTAAAATTTGGTATTTGGAGATGGCCAGATCACTCCTAAATGGGTTATGATTAGATTTAGTAAGATTATCTTCTTGGTATTCAATATTCTTTTGAATCAGATTTTGGTTTGTTTATTTTTTATAAACTTAAATACCTTATTACTATTTCAGTAGATATTTGTTAATAGAACATAGAAACGCACATAGCTGAAAAACATGAAAGGTGGACCTACAGCTCTTACACTGCAGCAATCTTGGTTTTCTTCTAAGCAAATTGCCATAAAGAACATTATACTTAAGAGGCAAGGGTATAATCCTTAGGCTCACAAACATGTCTTTAAACCAGATAACAGCCTTTGTTTAAAACTAGCCATCCCTGGTTCTCATCCTTATTTAGAAATGGTAAATTATTCAGTAAAACAATGTTAGATGCTCATGTAAGAATTTTGCTAAGTAGGAATGGTAGAATCAATGGAAGAATACATTTTTTTCTAAGTGTTTCTTTTCTTTTCATGGTTATATTAGTTGATGGAGTTTGCACTGTAGCAAATTGTGTTGGAAAGGAACTAGCTCCACATGTCAAGAAGCATGGAAGCAAACTTGTTCCAGAATCCCTTAAAAAAGACAGAAATGGGAAGTCTCCCCTGGATGGTGCTATGGTCGTAGCAGCAAGTAGTGTTCAAGGTAACAATGGGCCAGAAATTTAACTAGGAAGGTCCATTTCTTTAGCTGTCATTTTACTTACTTTTAAATATATTTGCAGGATTTTCAACTGTCTGGCAGGGATTGGAATGTGCAGCTAAATGTATTGTTAACAACGTTTCAGCAGAAACTGTACAAACTGTCAGATACAAGTAAGTTGACTTTTATCATTTTAATAACTAAAACTCTTATAGCATTTGTAAAAATCCAGGATAGTTAAAATGATTGTGTCATTGAGTAGCTGATAAAACAAAATTTTTTCACTGTTTTTCTTAATAATATTTTTAGCAAATTAATAGAATTACTGTGACTTTGCCTCATATTACTAATGATTATAGTTCATCGTTAATGCAAAGAATAAGTTTAATTAAAAAAAAGATGGAACCCTGGAGTTTCTGTATACCTTATCAACTGCATGTTCTTTTTTATTTTTTTAATAACTTTCATTATTTTTTTAAATTTTTTTAAAAGTATATTTATTTTGAGAGAGAGACAGAGCATGGGAGGGGCAGAGAGAGGGGGGCAGAGAATCCCAAGCAGGCTCTGCACTGTCAGCACAGAGCCCAAAGCAGGGCTTGAACCCAGGAACTGTGAGATCATGACCTGAGCCCAAATCAAGAGTCGGGCGCTTAACCCACCGAACTACTCAGGTGCCCCTACTGCATGTTCTTGATGGGTAATGTTTGCCTGTAGTTTTGATGGGAAAAACTTGAATTATAATTAAGCTATTGTACCTTGTTAATATTAACCCCTTCTGTACACAAAGAATGTTAAATTCTGTCACATCTTATTTGACTCTACCATTATTCATTTTTATTGGAATGGACAGATGGTGTGTCTATTTCATATATTAAGAAGTGGACAAACAAGAAATGAATTATCTGCCTAAGCTAATCTGATAACTCTTAAAGGTTAAAACCTTAAAATAGGATCTTCTGAATGGAGCTCAAGTCCCAGGACAATCAAGGTCTAAAAACTAAATTTAATATGAAGGACCTGAGTTTCTTTCTTAGCTTTGAATTAGTTTAAAGCCTAATATTAAATTTTTATTAAGAAAGAAAAAAGGAATATTAATGGTGTTCTCAACTCTCAGTTATTTGTGTTAATTACCCACTCACAATATTTGAGTTTATACTTATGTATCAGATACTGTGTTCAGTGCTTTCCAGTGTACTTTAATTCTTGACACTATTACATCCATTTTTACAGATGAGGAAGCCAAAGTGTAGAGCTATTAAACCTTGTTACAGATTATACCCTGAGTAAGTAGTAGAGCTGAGATATAAGCCAGGTATCTCCATGTCATGCGGTGTGAAAGAACTGCTGGACCAACCCTGCCCTTGTTGGGAGTGCAAGTTTAGTATCTAGAGCTACTTTCCACCACTGTCTATCATACATTTAGATTCCCTTCCACCATAGTAAATTACCTTTGACTTAGAAAACACTAACTTAATTTCCAGCCTGAGTTGATTTGATCTCCATCTGGGGCATGCATAGCTTTGAGTCAAAGCACCATGACACATCATCTTAGAGTGTCAATTTGACTAAAAGATTTGACAAAGAAAATCCAGAATAGATCTGAAAGTCTTTTGGTGGAAATATAAAACCCAAGTCTTCTCTCTTACCTCTTGCTACTTATAGCATTGATCTCTAAAGCTCTTTATGTTATGGCTCTGAGGTTACTTTGGTGGATCAGTTGTAATTAGAATAATAGTTTCTTCTTTTGTTGCAAGAGGAAGAGAAAGAAGTGCCTTTTTGGCCAAAAGTGAATTATTTTTAGATTATCAATATCATTTGTTAGGAGAGATAATTAGGCAGTCATATTAGAAAGTAGGAAGTGCTTCATTGGATTTGTCCATTTCCTACTTTAATGACAAAAGGTTACCTAAGTGCAATTAAGTAGAGCCTTAGTAAAGGTTAGGGATTCACATAACTGTCATGGTTTTGGTGTAGATTTTGTATTTTTGGTCCTTAGTGAGGAGAACTTAATACGATGAAAAGGTATTTTAACAGTGGCTCTGAGCTAATTTATTTGTATTATGGTGTGTATTGCTGTTCTTTTTATCCTTTCCTCCAAAGATTCATGGAGTGAAAAAACAGATAAGAATTTAGTTAAGTAGGTTTGTATTTCTAATTATAAGATTACTTTGGTTTTAGCACTAATTTAATTAGAAACTTGGAAAGATGAGTGGGGCAAGAGGATATAAAGGGTTTTGTAATACTTACAAATAATCTGGCCCAGAAGAAGAAGTTGTCTTTTAAGAGAAAAAACTACAAGTATGAAACTAGCAATAACTTAGTGATATTTATCACTGAAGAAAAGAAAGAGCCAGTTCTTAAATTTACTTCTCATTTATTTACATAAATTTACATTTATGAATGTAAATGTGATTTATATTTTTACATTTATAAATTTACACATATTTACATTTGTTTTCACTTTGAAAAAGTATTTGGTGAGTAAGCATTTGTGTTTTTCTCCTCCAATCCAATTGATGATCGTAAAATAAAATCTATATTCTTTTTGCCTATGATAAATTATTCTGCTAGCTTGTTTTGAATCTACCATAATTACATGCATTATGCCAAGGAGAAAAACAAACATATAAACATCCTTATCAGATTTCTGGTATTACAAATCAACACAGAGGATTATCTTTTCATTTAGGCATATTTAAAAGCAGATTGTGGGGCACCTGGATGGCTCAGTTGGTTAGGTGTCTTGAGTCTTGGGTCCAGCCCAGGTCATGACTCACAGTCATGAAATTGAGCCCTGCTTTGGGCTCTGCACTGAGTGCAGCACCTGCTGGGATTCTCTGTATCTCAAAATAAATAAACATTTAAAAATAAATAAATAAAAGCAGATTGTGTTGGAGATGGTTCTGATTATAATTTGGGACCTGTGTTCACTGATGATGAATGGTTTACCTAAGGATCTATATAATTTGTTATACTCTTAAAATTTTTAGGTAAATGTGTGGGAACTATTCATTAATACTTTATTTTTGTCAGTTATGTTAATGCTTTTGTCTTATTTTAGATTTAGGAACATAAAGACGTACAGTGAAGTAATGAAATGCAGTGAAAAACAATAACTAATAATGAAAAACAATAAGTAACTTTAAACCTGTTTAATTGCAGTATAGAATCTAGTAAATAATTCATCACTCTTTTACATAGCTTCTAAATTTTTCACCTTTAAGCTCCTTTTTATTCCATTTCAAATTGATTAGAGGATGGGACGCCTGGCTGGTTCACTTGGAAGAGTGTACGACTCTTGACCTCAGGGTGGTGGGTTTGAGCCCCATGTTGAGTATAGAGGTTACTGGAAAAAAAAAAAAAACTTAAAGTTGTTTAGAGGCAAATCATACAACATCAGTAAGTTACATTGGTTTTTCTTTTTCCCTCATTAAAATTTTATATTGCAATACATTTGTGAAGAATAAGCTTAGTAAAATTGTTCTTGTATAAGGAATTTACTCTTTTTAGGTACAGTATTTTATAGGTTTGTTTAGTGAATTTTAATTAAAATTGTCCTTGGATGAAGGGGCAAATTCAGATTCATTGAAAGCATTTCCTTTGGCAGATGCCACATTACCCAAAACCAGTTCTATATAGCGTCTGCTCAGGAATTATTTAAGATCAGTCTTCTCTTTTCCTTGTGGTAACATATTATACAAGTAGTTAAACATTATTATTGTGTCCTTTACTTACTTTTTCTAAGTACTCCCAGCTCCTCTAACAATTCTGTATAGGACCGTTTCCAGATCCATCTTTCATCAGTGTTCTTCTCAAAATATGGAACCCAAAATTGAATGAGGTATTTCACATGGGTTGTGACCAGCTAGAATACAGGGAGATCTGCCTCCCTTGTTTGGTCATACTTAGCACTCGGCACATATGGCACACAAGACAAAGACTATCTTTTAAGTAGCTGTCACTTTATTAACCCATATCAAACTTGTGTTTTTTAAAAAAATGAAACTTTTATTTAAAATCTGGGCCTTCCTCTTTGTTTTTGGGCAGTTGATATTTGTACCTAAAATTAAGAACTTTATTTTTATACTTGATTAATTTCTCTGTTGATCTTCATCCATCATTAAGTCTATCCTTCAGTTTGGCTTCAGATTTGGTGAATGTCATATTAGCCAGGCTTCCATTTTATGTTATCTGTAGATTTGAAAGACTTGTCTTTTTAATTTCTTAGACATTTTCCTCAAATTTTCATCGGTAAAGTCCAGTCACACGGTTACTGTAGCCTCTCCTGATTGATCTTGCTCCAAGATATGCTTATTACTAAGATTGGTGGGTCAGCTCTCTCCAAATCTTAACAGTATTCTCATTTAGCTCACCTTTCAATTTTATCACATCCTCTCAGGGTTGTTGTCTTCCACATCCATTCATTAAATGTTTGTTTCAGGGTTTTACTCTATGCTCTATCCTTTTCTACTCTTCGTAGATATTACCTATACCAGTGTCTGTAGTTACAACCTCTCAAATTTATGTTTTTGATTAACTTTTCTTGTAATCTTTAGGCTTCATTAATCCCAACTACATAACACTACAGCTCATCCTGTGCTGTTGTTTTTTGTATTTATCTTTTTCTCTCCAGCCCCATTGCCACTACCATAGAATAGACCCTCATCATCTCTCAACCATTTCACAGCTTGTTTCCTAACTGGTTCCTCTGTCTGCCTCTGACACCCTTACAATTCACAGTGCAACCTGAGTTAGATTTTTCTAAAACATAATTTTGGTTATGCATTCCCATTGGTTTCAAGGTAAAGTTTAAATTCCTCAGCTTCACCTATAATATCCTTTAGAAATTGGCCACCATCCACCTATCTTTGATGGATAGACTATGAAGCTATTTCTATTTAAAATATTTAAGATTAATGTTTTTGAGAATAGTTTGAATGTTGCATATAAATTGAATTTTAGGCATATTTGTTTGAAATTTGTTATGACTGAAATTTTGTTACAATTAGTGAAATCTAGAATCACCACTGTGCTGTCTTTGTAGACATTACTGAATGTGCTGGAGAAATTTCTGAAAAGTCTCATTCAAATTGTATATTAAGTCTCATTGACTTACTTAGAGCATTCTTTGTATTCATTTTTATTGGTCTTCAATTAGTAGTGTTACTTGGTATATAAAATCTAATTTAATAATTAAAGTTAACTTTTTAAAAAGTAAGAAATCAAAAATAAACATTGTCTTTTTATCAGAGATAGGCTTTCTAGTTTTTTTTTGTTTTGTTTTTTTAGGCGTTCTAGTTTTTAACAGTGTAGTCTGAATCTACAGTGTAGTTCGAATGAAGAAAAAGAACTGAGCAGCTACTTATTAAAGAAAAGAAAAATAGATGCCTGCCTGGAATACTGGTTCTAAGGCATATTGGGAAGCAGAGACGATAGGGTGAGGATATAGTAAAGAAAATTAACAGAACTGCTTAAAAGCCATTTTAAAAATAATTATACATTTATTATTGTGGAATTTTTAAGTGCTTTAACCTACACATCTCATTTTATCAGATAAACAAGAAAAAACTGATGAAATGTAAAGAAGTTGAGACCTCACCAAGGTCATATGGTTAGTTATTGGCACAGTTGGCATTAGAATCTAGTTCTTTGACTTGTAGTTACTGATACTTTTCCCCCAAATTAACAAGAGTTGCTGCTGAAATAGAGATAGCATGGAAAAATAAGCAAAACATCAGAATACCAACACAGACTCCTTTTTAGCACATTACTACTAATGTAGCCTTTAGAATTGTGTTACATATAAAAATACTGTGAGTGGGGTGCCTGGGTGACTTAGTTAAGCATCCGACTTTGGCTCAGGTTATAATCTCATGGTTTGTGGATTTGAGCCCCGCATCATGCTCTGTGCTGATAGCTCAGAACCTGGACCCTGCTTCATATTCTGTGTCTTCCTCTCTCTTTGCCTCTCCTCCAGCTTGTGCTCGCTCGCTCGCTCTTCTCTCAAATATAGGTAAACATTAAAAAATTTTTTTTCAAATACTGTGAGTGCCGTTAGAGGTATCAAACTTATCAGTAGAATAGGGAAGTGGAAGTTCATCAATCTGGAGGATTTCCTGTATTCAGAAACACTAATATGGCCAGATTTGTAAGTTATCATATCACACAGTCCTAGAAAAGAAGAGCCCTAAGAGAAACCTGCTCAACCAAGAGTTATGGTCACTCTTCCAGTGCTAAAATTCTCCCACCCCTTTCTTCTCATTTAACCTTAGCCATTGCCACCTGGCATAGTACTTGTGGGGGCTTGATTGACAGTGAGAAGGCTCCGTGTCTTCTGCAACATCAGCAAATGCTATGGAATGCTGAAGGGTTACAAAGCAATAGAGACTGGCAGAAAGCAGCTAAGAAGCTTTAATGTCTGGTAACTGGTGAGAAGGCCCCAATCAAGAGTGGTATAGATTTAAGATTTGACAGATTGTAGGTTCTGCCATCCTCTGGCTCTAATTATTAAAATTAGGCAAAGGACAGAATGGAATCCTCATTCAGGAACAGAAGATTCACATTTCTAGAGGTTGAAAAAAAAAAAACAAGCATTAACAAGCTAGTAGGACCACAAACCAGTATTCCAGGTCAAAGTAATATTAATACAGAACTTGTTAATTCAAAGGGCAGTTTCAGTGTTCGTATAAAATGTCCAGATACAGGTCACAAAGCATGTAGGAATCTTCAGTGCGTCCTGAGGAAAATTGTAATATGTTGCCTTTTTTTTTGTTGCTTAAGCAGTTCTCTGCTAAGCAAGGAAAACTATAAAAACCTGGTACTTTGAAAAAGGTAAAGAGAAAAACAATACAGTAGGATAACTTTCAGTATCCTTGTATAGGCCCTCAACTTGTATTTTCTCATAGAAATGATATTAAACACAGATATTGATAATTGTCAATAATACTACTTTTGTATAGTGCTTTCATAATCTCCCAAGCATTTTGCTATATGTTTGATGCTCAAGAAACTGAGATGATAGGTCAGGAATTACTCATTTATTCATTCAACAAATATTGAATGTCAGTTTTCTCAGTGCATAGGATATGTTAACATAGCAGAGTACTTTTATGATTATAGAGTTTATAGTCTAACAAGACAGACAATAAGCAAAACAAAAACAGAGTAAATAAGTTCTAGAGTATGTAGCAGGTCATTAGTTATAGAATAAAAATAGCAGCTTAAGGGGCACCTGGGTGGCTCAGTTGGTTTTGTCTGACTCTTGATTTCAGCTCAGGTCATGATCTCACAGTTTGTGAGAATCAGCCCAGCATCGACTCTGTGCTGAGCATGGAGTCTGCTTGGGATTCTCTCTTCCTCTCTCTGCTCCTCTCCCACTTGTGTGTGCCTGTTCTCTCTCTCTGTCTCTGTCTCTCTGTTTCACTTAAAATAAACATTAAAAAAAAAAAAAAAGGGAGCAACTTCAGGGGAGATTGATTGGCAGTGGGGTGGAGCATGTGGCATAAGGCAGTTGAAATAGGTGGGATAGTTAGAAGACAATATTTACCTGACTTGGAAGACAGTGAAGCAGTTGGACATGTGAGTACCTGGGGTGAGAATAGTTAAGGCAGATAGCAGCCAGTACAAAGGTTTTTAGGTGAAACATGTCCGCTTAATGGGTTCAAAGAACAGTAAGAAGGCCAGTGAGTCTGCAGCAGAGAGAAGTGGAACGAGGGAGGCAGTGTTGTAGAATCTTTGCTTAAAGACAGCTCAGATTCTAATAAAGACCTAACCAAAGTCTGGTTAAGGTAGAATTCAAAACCATTTATTGTGACTCTAGATTCTTTGTGTCCTATTGTTTCACTGAAAGTTCTATTTCCAGAAGGAGTGAATTAAAAAAAGGAAATGACTCATTAACAACCTTTATTATAGTTTACATTTTTAAAAACTTATTTGAGAGAGCATGCACACGTGGGGATGGGTCAGTGAGAGAGGCGGGGGGAGGAGAGAGAGAGAGAGAGAGGAAGAGAGAGAATCCCAAACAGGCTCCGCACTGTCAGCACAGAGCCTGACCCAGGGCTCAAACTCCCAAACCATGGGATCATGACCTGAGCCAAAATCAAGAGTTGGACGCTTAACTGACTGAGTCACCCAGGCACCCCTATTATAATTTACATTTTATTCTTCAACATAAACAGTCTTTATTACAGTAATCTCGGCTAGCCTAAGTTTATTTTTACACAGTTTTGCTTTACACAGTTTTGCTAAAGAAGAAATACAACCTTGGTATAGTTTATTTTATTCTTTACTTTGTTTTAAGTTATTACATTGAAAAAAGAATTGAAACCTAACCTTTGATTTGGCTTTTAGGAATAACATACTAATCATGGAACTTATATAATACTAAATAAGATCTTAATTTCTATTTATAACTTCATTACAATTTTCTCTAATCTTTGTTTTACAGATATGGGCATACTGCAGGAGAAGCTACACATGATGCAGTAGATTCTGCCATCAATGTTGGTGTAACTGCCTATAATATTGACAACATTGGTATCAAAGCAATGGTGAAGAAAACGGCGAAACAAACAGGACAAACACTCCTTGAAGACTATAAAATAGTTGATAATTCTAAGGGGGGACATCAAGAAGGAAGAGCAAATGTAAGCATGGAAAGGGAGAAAGGTGAGCAGTCAGAGAAACTAGAGAAGAATGAGGCAAAGAAGAAAGAAAAATGAGGGAAGTGCTGTGAATCACCTACCAAAGCCTTACAAGGTGGATGCATTTTTTTTGAAATAGGCAAATGTGGAATTGCCCACAGATTAACCGGTATTTTAAAAATGTATTCATTCCTACAAAGTGACTGTTTCATAAGCTTTATAGCATGTATTCTACTTGAAAGAATCTGTATTCTTGCATCCGGCTTTTAGAAATACAGGGTTATATAGTCTCAGTTTATTTTTCCTAAATGTTGCTAAAATATTTTTGCAGTTAAAATAAGACTAATAAACCATGTGCTTTAATAAACCTCATTAAACCTAATGTTAAACTATTTTTGTATTTGCTGTCTTTCAGAAAGCAAGGTAGGAAATTATATATTTACATAAAATTGTCATTTAGTAACCATAGCTCTAGTTGTACTTGAAAGAACTGACTTAAAATATTATCTCCTGGTTTGGCACTAATTGTGTATTTTTTTTTTTTAGGTCCTTGTCAAAATTTTCAGTGTGTAAACTAAACACAAAAACTGTATTCCTAAACTAAAAGAATTCTCAGATAATATTTAAAAGATTTTTTCAATACAGGGAATAGGCTAATCATGAAAAATAAAATGAGGTTCCATAAAATTATTTGGTAGCTTGTATCTTTGTTAGGAAATGGGTTGGCCTTTTTGGTTTAGAATAAATACAAAGATTTTTAAGTCTTCTGGATTTAGAATGGTGTTGATCTACTAGGAACTTAGGAAATTTTGGTGTATGATTGTTATTAAAATTTGAAGTGATATCAGCTTAATATAAGGACAAAATTACTTTAAGAAATCATTTTACCATATCCACTTTAAGTTATTCCAAGAGGCTAAAATTTTATAAAAACTATAAACAGAATTCTTTGGATGGTAAATATATTTTTATTTTGGGATTTAGTCACTGGAATTTTATAGGTTAAAAAGCCAATAAATTATTAAAAATATTCTATTCATAGTCATGGTAACAAATGTGAAGGCTTAAGGCTTAATCCTGGCAGGTGGGTATAACAGTTTCCCCTCTGACAGAAGACAGGACATTCACAGACCTATAAGGTATAAATATATAAATAAGTACCTAATGGCATTTTATTTTTGTCTACTGATTTAAAACAATTGGTACTGGTTTTGTAACTATTGTCCATTCTAATATTTCTCAACCTCTAGTGGCTACTTAGTTTATTAGACTTTATTTGCAACTGTCTTTAAAAATGTGCTTCGTGAATAAACTTTCTGAATTGCTTGTCCTCAAATGTATTCACAGGGTGTATTTCGGGAACACATAGAATTGATGGATCCTTTCCCTAAGGCCAAGGATAATGTACTACTTATTAAAGTGGAAATAAAAGTGAATTGGCAAATAGCTTCCAGTTAGTCTCTGCCTTAAGTTTGAGAAGTGGAATGATAAATAGTGGAGCCTAAAGATTACAGAGTTCACTTAGACCAGAGGTCAGCAAAATCGGATTTTTGTTCAGTTGTCCATTTCCCTTTATTCTGCTCTGCTTACTTGGTTGTGGGTTGTTTTTTCATATTAATAGCTAGACAAACGAAATCTTTAGAAGTATAGTTTCTATATTAGAGTTTTCCAGAGAAACAGAATAGAGAAGATAAGTGTGTGTGTGTGTGTGTGTGTGTATAAAGAGATTTATTACAAGGAATTGACTCGTGAAATTATGGAGGCTGCTAGTTCCCAAGATAGCCCTTCAGTGAGCTGGAGACTCAAGAGATCTAATGTGTTGCTTCGGTCCAAGTCTGAAGGCCTGAGAACCAGGTGAGCTGATGGTGTAAGTTCCATTTTGAAAGCCTGCGGGCTCAAAACTTAAGAGCCCATTTCAGTCTGAGTATAAAGGCCCAAAAAGACCAGTATACCAACTAAATCAAGTTTCCTCTTAGCTTTTTTGTTCTGTTCAGGTCAATTGATTGGATGAGGTCCATTGTCTTTTGAGGGCAATCTGCTTTACTAGGTCTACTGATTGAAATGTTAATCTCATCCAGAAACAGGTTCACAGATACATCCAGAATAATACTTGGCCAAGTGTGTGTACACCTTGTGGCCCAGTTAAACTGACAAAATTAACCATTACAGCTGCTTTGTAGTCCAGTTTTTACTGTGTAGAGGCCTTTTACCGAGTAGCTATGCTTTGCTCTTTGATATTCATTAGATGCAGTATATAAACAACAACAGTTCTCAGTATTTACTCCTAGCAAGGTTTTTCTTCATTTTGCCTCTACAGGTTGTCCCTCCCTTATTCTGTATAGGGTGGTTTTCTGGGAGTACCTCAAGGCACCAGCTGTCTAGAAATAATGATGGCTAATGTTTATGTAGTGCATATTGTGAGCCGTTAATGTTCTAAGTGCTTTTACATAGATAAACTCATTTTAACCTCACAACATTCCTATGACTTACATACTATTACAGTTTCATTTTACAGAATAAGAAACTGAGATAGAGATCAAAGAGAGGTTCTTGAGAAAAATCTAAGACAGTATAAAAAGGTTATACACTAACCTCAAAAAGGAGGGAACTACATGGAATGATAGGCCAGACTTCTTAAACAGAGGTAGATAGAGAAGGACAAATGGCCTTTATAGACACCCTGTGATTCCAGCTTCTTAACGCTAGTTGTTTTGTTTTGTTTTTTAAATTACAGTTCCACTGATCTCATGATTCATGAGTTTGAGCCCTGATCTCACGGTTCATGAGTTTGAGCCCCGCGTCAGGCTCTGTGCTGACAGCTCAGAGCCTGGAGCCTGCTTCAGATTCTGTGTCTCCCTCTCTCTCTCTGCCCCCCCTTCTCAAAAATAAAACTTTAAAGGAAATAAGTGTAAGACCTGAAACCATAAAAGTCCTACTACATCAAAATAAAAAGCTTCACAGCAAAAGAAACAACAAAACTAAAGGACAACCTATGGAATGGGAGAAGATATTTGCAAATGACATATCTGACAGTGTCCAAAATCTATAAAGAACTTATCAAACACCCATAAAAACAAATTTTCCAATTTATGTTTATTTTTTTAATGTATGTTTATTTTTAAGAGAACATGAGCAGGGGAGGGCACAGAGAGAGGAAGACACAGAATCCAAAGCAGGCTCCAGGCTCTGAGATGTCAGCACAGAGCTCGAAATGGGGCTTGAACTCACGAATCATGAGATCATGACCTGAGCCAAAAGTTGGAGGCTTAACCGACTGAGCCACCCAGGTACCCCTAAATTTTCCAATTTAAAAATGGGCAGAAGAAATGAACAGATAATTCTCCAAAGAAGATACACAAAAATGGCCAAGAGGAGATACACCTGTCAGAATGGATAAAATCAAAAACACAAGTATAGCAAGGATTTGGAGCAAAGGGAACCCTCATGCCTTGGTGGAAATACAAACTGGTGTAGCCACTGTGGACAACAGCATGGAGATTCCTGAAAAAACTAAAAATAGAACTACCATATGATTCAGTAATTCTACAACTGGGCATTTCCCCAAGGAATGCAAAAATGCCAATTTGAGAAGATACATGCACTCCCATGTTTATTGCAGCATTATTTACAGCCAAATTATGGAAGCAGCCCAAGTGTCCATTGATAGATGAATAAAGAGGTAATAATGCAAAAGTATTCAGCCACAAAAAAGAATGAAATCTTGCCATTTGCAATAACATGGATGGATATAGAGGATATAATGCTAAGTAAAATAAGAGACAAATTCCATCATATGTGGAATTTAAGGAATCAAAATAAAAAACAAAAAGGACAAACTTTGAAGTATAAAGAACAAACTGATGGTTACCAGAGGGAAGGTAGGTGAGGGGATGGGTAAAATAGATGAAGGGGATTAAAAGCACCCTTACTGTGATGAGCAGTGAGTAATGTATATAATTGTTGAATTACTATATTGTACACCTGAAACTAATATAACACTGTAAATTATACTGGAATTAAAATTTTAATTAAAAATTTAAAAGCCATGCATATCAGAGGAGTGAGGCTTTATTTTTTTAATATATATATATATTTTTTAGTAGAATTTATTGTCAAGTTGGCTAACATACAGTGTACACAGTGTGCTCTTGGTTTTGGGAATAGATTCCCGTGATTGATTGCTTACAAACAACACCAAATGCTCATCCCAACAAGTGTCCTCCTCAATGCCCATCACCCATTTTCCCCTCTCCTCTGTCCCTCCTCCATCAAACCTCAGCTTGTTCTCTGTATTTAAGAGTCTCGTAAGGTTTGCCTTCTTCCCTCTATTTTTCCCCTTTCCTTCCCCCATGGTCTTCTGTTAAGTTTCTCGAGTTCCACATATGAGTGAAAACATATGATATCTTTCTCTGACTTACTTCACTTAGCATAATACCCTCCAGTTCCATCCATGTTGCTTCAAATGGCAGCATTTCATTCTTTCTCATTGCCAAGTAGTATTCCATTGTATATATAAACCACATCTCCTTTATCCATTCATCAGTTGATGGACATTTAGGCTCCTTCCATAATTTGACTATTGTTGAAAGCACTGCTATAAACATTGGGGTACATGTGCCCCTATGAATCAGCACCAGAGAAGTGAGTTTTTTCATGAAGATGGAAGAGTAGTGATCTGGAAGTAGCATTACAGGTGGAGAAAATTCTTGACCCTCCTGACCCAAAGAAGCAGGGGGTTCTACAAAGAAACCAGAGAACAGAAACATCAATTCTTGGCTTTTGATATTTCAAAAGCTATTGTTTAGGTGTAAATCATAAAGACTTGGAAGAATATATAATACATCACTATCCCTCTACCATGCCCCGCTCACTCCCACCCCTGCTCCTCTAAGTCTATAGGAAAGTTTGTAAGAGAGAAGAATTGAGAACTCTGGCTAGGGAAGAAAGAGGCCACTAAGGCAGGGAATAGACACTGGTGAGTGTCTGATAGACCTGCAACTTGCTCCCCACAATCTGTGCCAGGCTAAGCACAAAAGTGGGAGTGCAGGATTTGCCATACCACATGACTAATTGACAGAATTCTTTCATACTACACTTTTTATTTTTATTTTTATTTTTTTTTATTTTTATTTTTAAAAATATGTATCGAGAGAGAGAGTGAGCAAGCAAGCAAGCAAGCAGGAGAGGTGTAGACAGGGAGAGAGAAAATCCCAAGCAAGTTCTGCACAGTCAGCGCAGAGCCTGAAGGCGGGGAGGGAGGGGTTCAGAGCTTGAACCCAGGAACCATGGGATCATGACCTGAGCCAAAACCAAGAGTTGGAAGCTCAACCACCCGGGTGCCCCTCATATTACACTTATTTTTAAATTAACTGTAGGTTTTTATTTTTAACGCAGTGAACATATTTAGCAGCTCTTACGAATCACTTTGTACATAATTGTTCTTAATTGAACTGATTCTTCAAAATGCTTCAAATTCTCTTTTGGTTATAAGTCTGAGTTCTTTTGGACATTAAACATGTTATCCACTAAATGTGCTACTTACTACATGTATGTTCTATTCAAACAATTCAACTCCAAACTGTCCCCATGCTTAAAACATCCTCCAATATAATTTTTAAACTTCCAGAATCTCTTTTCTCTTTTAAAACCTACTTAATTGAAGACTTTCCTTAGTTCCAGCATGTATTTAATGAACCATTCTCCTATTGTATACAAACTTTAAGTGTAGAGACCATAGGTCCAAAACTTTTGCTGTTTATATTTTTCCCATAAATTATCAAGTTTCTAAAAATATTCTGGTAAGCAGCAACCACATGAAACAAGCATTTACCACATGTGCTTTTTATGCTTAAAAAAAATCTTTGAAATTGTCCATCAGTGTAACCAATACATAACTACTAAGGGTAACTCTTCTCAGCACTAAAGATGAAGCAGTAAACAAAATAAATTCTTTACCAGAGTACTTGTGCTGATTTCTGTCAGAAAACACGGTTGCATATTCACACTTTTCAAATTGATTCAAGGTATGGAAAATGCACCAGAGGAGTCAGAAGTAAAGGCAGTGCAATCTTTCTGGTCGAAGATGGATGGGAGCCAGGGATAATACTAAAGCACAAGGATATCAGGAGCAGAATGCAAAATTTGTGATTACAAATATAAGCATGAAATTTCAAGCTGTAGTGGGCAGTTTTGAGCTATGTCCATGGACAGTCCCCAGATTTGTCAAAACTCAAAGGCAGAACAATCTGGACTAGAAACTCAGCGTTCAGGCAGTGCCTTCTCAGCGTCTGCTCCTCCTCAGACACTCTTAACCAGAGCCTCCGGTACTCGGTAAACGGCAGCATAGAAAGGCACAGCCATTCTTGGATTCAGCATTTCCCTAACAAGGAGTAAAGTGTACGCTGGGCATGGGTCAGTGTTTAAAGCAGCACCAGAGCTAACAGTTCTTTACTCCCTTGCAGTCAGCCATGTGGCTGGTGCACATTTCTCCTCCACCAGTTTGGGGGAAGGAATGAGACCGCAGGCTTCGGGCACTAAAGGAACTTTTCTCGACGAAGTGTTCCCAGGACGGCGAGACCTCTTTCTGTTTCAGCTGCAGTCCGCGGCGCAGCCCCTGTCCTGCTCCGGCTCCCGCTAGGAGTCCCCACCCCTCCCCTTCCCCCGGCTCCTGGGAGACGCCCTGTGACGTTACCGCTAGGCGCCGAGGGCGGGCAGCTGTGAGTCAGTAAATCATGGTGACAGCTGGAGACAATGTTCTCTCCTTCCCAGCTTCTGTGTGTGGGTTCCCCCAGGTCTTGTGGTCTTAGCTGTAAGAGGGGAAGGGCGTGGGACGTTTCTGATGTGACATTATGGAGAAAGGAAGAGGCGGCAACTTCGACGGTGTGAGCACCGAGCGCCTCGAAAAGGAGTGCCTGGAAGAAATCCATCTGAATTGAGTTGAAGGGCGGCGCGCGGACTTCCGCGCGGTTATAGGGTTCAGGTACACGTTGCCCAAGGAAGTGCACCTGTGTGCTCCGCCCTTCAAAACTGAAGCCTGAGGTCGATGTGACACAAGCAGTGTGATTAATAGCCGGAGAAATCTGGCAACATCTAAAAACCGTGTTTTATAGGCAAGATTCATTTGCTTCTTTGATTAAGCATTTGGTATTAGAAATGGGCAGATTTTGAGGTAGGATGTTCTGTCTTTAGGATCAGATCAGAGGGAGTGTACTGTGTGCGTATACTATAATACTGAACTATGTGTTTGGTTTTCACTTTCCACTAAATTCAGCTTTTCTGTTTAAAATAACAGGTTTTGTTTAATATGCTTCTCTTCCATCCCTTTAGAAGAACTTAATGGTGGCATTTTGTAAAAATGATGCCTCTCCTGTATACTTAAAAAAATACTCAGTATCATACGTCGTCTTAAATCTTTGAAACATTTTAAGTATTTTTTAAAAATGACCCCAGTCCCACCAGCAGTCCCCACAAGACTTAGACTCTCCTATGTGCGCTAAAGTTTCCTGTACTTTCCTCTATTGTGGCTCCAACCACCCTATTTTAGTTACTTGGTTATTTCATGGTCTGATACTAAACCAAAAGCATTCTGAGGACAGGTTGCATATTCCCTGAGGCAGTAGACTACAAGAGCAAGTACTTAAGAGGAATCCTGCGTAAATTCAAATCCCAGCTCTTCTCACTTAGTAAGTACCTAATCTTGGGCAAGTTAATGAACCACTAACCTTCAGTTTTCTCAACTCTAAGATTGGTGTAAGAATCATTATACTTGATATGGTTGTTGCCAGGATTGAGTGAAAAGTATGTAAAGCACTTCTCATCGACTAATGAGCATTCAGTAGAAGCCGTTGCTATTGTTCATTTCACTTATTCACTGCAGTATTTTAAGCATTTAGCACAATGCTTTGACATAATAGGCAATCCAAAATACATATTGCATAAATGATTTGGTCATCAAATTTTAATAATTAATGTGCTAATTTACTGATGACTTAAACAGATCATCTCTGGAATGTTATTTGTATGTATGTGTGTTTTTTTTAATTAGTGTTTCTTTTTTCCTCTTTGATTCAGGTTATCAGTTGTTACCTGTTGCCCTAGCTATTCCATTCTCTAATAAGTTGCAGTTCATTTGCTGGGCTTTGAGAAAGCAGATAACAACAACTTCTTGGGATCATAATGTAAGTTAAGAGTAAAGAATTTCTAATGGTCACCTGGGGGCCTCTGAGCCTTAGTGCATATAGTGTCCTTGTGGATCTTGGTAATCAGAAGCCTTTATTTGCCTGATTTCTGATTCTCAACCATGCTCTCAGTTAAAGATGTTTCATAATAAATTGTTCCTAAAGTAGTTGTGCATTACTATGTATTATTCTTATGTTATAATTGGATCATAATTAACAAGATATTTTTAATAAGAGGGATATAGTGCAACTATCAGTGCTTGAAATAAGACACAAGATAGCGGAACTGGAAGCCAAACTCCATACTGATGACAGAGGTATGTAAATAAATATTTTTATATGTGACTCTTGTATAATTATTGTTTATTTTGCCAAGATTCTGGTATTTCATTAAATTAAATACAGGAAATAGTAGTACCAAGATCTCAGCACTGCTTTTTGGCAGCATTAATAATAATTTATTAATTATTAGGCTTTAAAGCTAATATTTTCAATGTCAAACCTGTTACTGTATAATTATTCATCTACTTACAAGTTCAAAATATTCATTAGTTAGCAAAACCTTTGTTACATGACATCAATACATTATTGTTTTTGGAAGATAATAAAATACCACAACTTTTCTATTTAACTTAATACCTTCTGTATTTGGCTATAACTTTAAAATCTTTATCTAGGTTTTGTCTATTTGTGTTGGAAAAATGGCGGGGCAAGTCGGGGGAAGAGCAAGTGTTGTGCACAAGCACACGCACACACACACACACACATATTTACACCCACATACCCATATATCCTTAAAACTTAAAATGTATATAAGATATTAATTCATTTCACAAATATGAGACCCTGGCATATGTCAACACATTGAATGGAAGACCTTTCTTTTCCCTGTTCTAAAAAGGTTTACTGACTATTGGGAGAAAGTATCAAACTAAAATATGAAATCAAGAAGGGATGTAAGTTCTGCATAAGGAGAAATGGAAACCTAGTTAAGGGAACCTAACACAACTTGGATGAAGGCATAAAGACAGTCTTTCCAGAGGAGGTAGTGCTTGAACCAGAGGAGGTAGTGCTTGAACCGAATGCTGAAGAACAGTAGGATTTTATTAGGTTTATGGGGGTGGACTTTGATTCTTAAACCCATTTATACTTTTCTATTAGGGAAGCCATGAATAAAATATTAGTAACTATATAAGAAGTAAAATGCTACTTTTTTTAAGTACCCAAGGCTCTTTTAAAGCTTGATTGGAGAACACTACTTTGTCCCAATCCTGAAGTAGCTTGCTATGTCTTCATATCTGGTATATAACTATTTCTGAGCTATAACTGGCTCTGTGGTGGGGAGACTGTAAGTGCACTTACCAAGTAGTTAAAGTGGCCTAAAAATTCAGCGTAGCTGAATTTTTTAATCTATCCAGTTACAGACAAAACAGATCACACTCACAGATATGCATGCAATGCAATAACCATGCCCACTAGTAAAATGTAAGCCCAACAAATTGTATTATCAACAAGTCTTCTCATGGGGAGGAGCTGCTTTGTGAGCATGACAAGAAAAGATAGGTGTGCCTGGGTGGCTGAGTTGTCTGGGCACCTGACTCTTGATCTCAGCTCAGGTCTTGATCTCAGGGTCATGAGTTCAAGCCACATATTGGGCACCATGCTGGGCATGGAGCCTACTTTAAAAAAAATAAAAGGTAAAATGATACGCAAGAAAGTTCTTTCCTCTGTGGGCCAAAGCTATAGCCAGAGGTGAAGGGGTCAGAAACGTATACCCCTTTTTTAACTAAGGCCAGGACTGTGTCAGGTGAGGTGGTTATTATTATTCCCATTTATGGAAAAATAGAATTCAGGAATTTAATAATAAATAACGTGCTAAGATCATATAGCATATCATTTCATTCTAGATCGTCTATCTATCACTATACTGTTGCTATGACAGCTGCTATCTACCATATCAGCATGAACAGTTCTGGTTATCTATTGCTGCATGGCAAACCACCCAGGAGCTTGAAATAGCAAATTATCTGTCACAGTGTTTTGGATTGGTTGGGTTCACCTGGGAAGTTAGTAATTGGAGTCTCATGTGATTGCAGTTAGATGTCTGGAGGTCAGTCATCTGAATGTTCAAGTGGGCTGGACATTCCCAGATGACTCACTCACATGGCTAGCATCTGATACTGGCTGTTGGCTTGGGAGCCCAGCAGTAATTTCTGATTACTTATCAGAAATACCTACCTCTGGCTCTTGTAGCTTTTGCTTCTCACAGCATGGTGCCAGGTTCCAAGAGGATGTATCCCAACAGCAAGCATTCCAAAAGGCACAAGTGACAGAAACTGCCAGACCACTTAAGGGCTACCCCCAGAACTGGTATAATGTCATTTCCACTATATTCTATTGGTCAAAAACAGTCACAGATTCAAAGGCATGTAGAAGTAAACTCTACTTATGAAGGTCACAGTACAGAAGAATATAGGGGTGGGATATATTATTTCAGTAATCTTTGGAAAATACAGTCTGTCACAGGGAGCATTAAACATAAAGCCATTTGAGGAAAACTCTTAAGTAATTGATAAACATGGAATATAGATTGTCTTGAGAATATAACAGGAGATGAGATTAAGGTTTATGAAGATGACAAAGGAAGAAAAGTCTTTAGTATGATGCTAATGAATTTGTATTGATCCTGAAGACAATGGGTTGATATTAAAGTTCAAAAAATAAATGTATTACTTTTTAATATTATAAAAGAAATATGTGCACAAGTGACAACTATGGGTACATCTTTTAATTTTTTTTTAACATTTATTCATTTTTGAGAGACAGAGAGCACATGAGGAATGGGGCAGAGAGAGAGGGAGACACAGAATCCAAAGCAGCCTCCAGGCTCTGAGCTGTCAGCACAGAGCCCAAGGTGGGGCTCGAACTCACGAACTGTGAGATCATGACCTGAGCAGAGGTCGGATGCTTAATTGACTGAACCACCCAGACGTCCCTGGGTACATCTGTTTAGATGACTATATCATACTTACCACTGTCCCCAAATCTCTATCACCTCTCTCCCCATCTCACTATCAGCTATAAGCATACCTTCAAAGAGAAAAAATATCAGATTTCCACCTGTTTCTACCAAGAAAGCTATGCACCCATCTGCATCTTTGCACATCCTCTTCCTTTCCTTCTGTTCTTCTGCGTGTCCTTAGCTAATGTTACTCTTCCACTTGTGCAATAGATCCCATCTTCTCTCACCTACCAAGGACATGCCTCCAACAATTGTCCTCTTTCTTTCTCATGCCACCTGGATCATTCCCAAAGCATGCGAATGGGCTGAATTTATTTTGTCAAAAAAACAGCAAAGCTCCTTTGGCCCCCACATTTCCTTTTATACTGTCATCTTTCACTGCCTGTGTACAGCAAAACTCTTTTTTTTTTTATGTTTTATTTATTTTTGAGACAGAGAGAAACAGAGCATGAGACGGGGAGGGGCAGAGAGACAGGGAGACACAGAATCTGAAGCAGGCTCCAGGCTCTGAGCTGTCAGCACAGAGCCCGACGCGGGGCTCGAACCCACAAACGTGAGATCATGACCTGAGCCGAAGTCGGAGGCTTAACCAACTGAGC
>CM053574.1:62503160-62531842 GCA_028646485.1 Cryptoprocta ferox
GCGCCCCCAGCAAAACTCTTTAAAAGAGTGGTTTCTATTTCCACTCTTAACTTGTTTATACTTGTTTAATCTAGCAGGCTTGTAACTGTATTAATTTTTAAGCTGAATAGCAAATACAACTGCAAAGGGCTTCACTTTCCATAGTGGCCTCTTAAAGCCCTTTAGGATTCATAGGAAATATATGCAGAAAAAGTGGTTTGATATTTTAGTATATGTGCTGCTGATTTGAGCAAAGAAGTGATTTATGTTTTAATTTGAAATTCATCTTAAAGCTTAGTGACAAGGCAAAGAACAGGAAAGAAGATGTTCAGGTGAGTTTTTTTAAAAAGTGAGAAAAGTCAGTATTTGTGTAGAGCTTTAAGTGTACTTTAAAAATTGAAACTACCTTTTGAAAACAGTACTGTTACCCCCCCATTTAATAGATGATAAAACTGAGATCCACGGTTTCTAAATATCTCTCTCAAGGTTAAAGAGGTGGTAATAGATCTGTATTCGAATCCAGGAATTCTGGCACCAAAGCCCACACCCTTAGCCTGTTTTACCACTTATGCTTAAGTTTGTTTCTCTTCTCAATATTTTTTCATCTAGAGAAGAGAAATTTGATTTACTGAGGCTCTGGGACATTTGTTCATCTAGGGGTAGAAATGGGCTGGATTTTCCCAACACAAGCATGATAGTCTCGTTCTCTCTTGAACTCACTCTAATTAGAAGTTTTACCTCCACTCAACTGAAACTGCTCTTGTTAAGGTCTCCAGTGACTTCCAGTTTGCTAAATCCAGTGTCAACTCTCAGTCCACATCTCACTCAACCTAGCAGCATTGACACAAGTGATGATCCCCATCTTTGAAACCCGTTGCTCATTTGGCTTCTGGGATACCACATTTTCTTGGTTTTCTTTGCACCTACTGTCCACTCCTTATTTCTCTTCATCATCATTATTTCTGAAAACTTGGAGTACCCCAGGGCTCAGTCCTCTCACTTTTCTTTGATACCTGCACCCACTACTTAAGTGATCTCCTCCGATCATATACTGTTAAATCCCACCTGTATGCTGACAACACAAATTTACATCTCCATCCCAGACCTCTCCTTTGAGCTCCTTTGAGTCTTCATTTATAGGCTGGTTTTTAATCTCCAGGCCTTTTTGGTTATTGAGTAATACATTGACAGATCAAATAGTTTTTTTAAGACTTATCTCAGTAAATGCTAAAAAATGTTTTGATAAAATTCAATTTTTCTTCCTTTTTTTTAAAACAAAAGAGTACTTCTGTTTATCTTAAACTAGCATAATACTTAGTGATGAAACACTAGAGGCATTCCTATTCCTGGAGAAAAAAAAAACAAAAATGTCTGGTGCTACCATTAGAATTTAATATTTTTGCAAGTTTCAGTCAAACAATAAGTCTGAAACAGACATAAGAGTTGTAGCTATTAGGAAGAGATAAAATTATTATAATTTTCAGCTTTTATAATTTGATATCCAGAATTTTCCACAGGATCAATTGGAAAACTACTATATTAATAAAAAATTAGGAAATGGTCAGATACAGTAATGGAAGAAATGTTTATTTAAGGCAAAAAATCCCCAAAAAACCTCACCAGCAACACCAGTTTGAAGGCATATTTTCACTACATTTATATCCTCTGCAACTGAATTAGAAAAAAAAAGTTCTCAGTAGATAAATATGAGTAGAACAGAGAAAATTCATGAGTATGGAAAATATCCAACTTGCTCTTTCTTCAAAGAAATTTGAATTGAATTGAAATACAATTTGTTGCCTATTAAATAAGTAGAGTTTTTGTTTTAAGTGAAATTGGAACTTTATACATTACTGTTAGTAATGTAGTGCTACCCTTTTAGAGAACAATTTTGTGGTAAATTGCTGCTGCTGCTGCTGCTAATGATGATGATGACGGAGGAGAAGAATAAAATAATGACTATCAACTAACTCATAGCATTTCGTGTGTGCCTTCCACCATTCTAAGTATTTTATATATTTTAATGAATCTTCCCAATATCCTATGATTTAGGAACTTCAATTATCCTTGTTTTATTTTATTATTATTTTTTTTAAGTTTATTTATTTATTTTGAAAGAGTGTGTGTGTGTGTGTGTGTGTGTGTGTGTGTGTGTGTGTGAGCAGGAGAGGGGCAGAGAGAGAGGAAGAGAAAATCTCAAGCAGGCTTCTTGCCCTCAGCATTGAGCCTGACTCACGGCTCAGTCTCATGAATTGTGAGATCATGACCTAAGCCAAAATCAAGATTGGACAAAGTTTAACTGACTGAGATACCCAAGCACCTCTCATATCTAAAATATGAGAAATTGAGGAGCAGGATAGGTAACTTGCTCAAGATCACCTAAATAAGCCAGTAAGTGATGGAGACATGACTCAAACTCACTAGTCCTACTTTGGGGATATTTTTCCTCATGAAATCAGAAAATTTGGCGGGGGGGGGGTCAACTTTATGGCAGGAGATACTCTTTGCCTCATTGTATCCTCTCCTTTGTTGACACATTGGTATTTTTGTTCATGCTGTTCATGCTGCTTGAATATCCTTTCTCGCTTCCTCTGTCTTGGAACAGGTGTCATTTCCCCCAAGAACATTTCCTGACCCTCTTTAGTCTTGACCTCCCTATCTCTCAGTGGTTTGTGCCATCTTCCACATTGGATGTCCTTTTGTGTGTTCCATAGCATCCACTTAACCAATAGTCTCAAATGTTCTGGCTCTATGTCTCCCACCACCACCACTTGTCCTAATGCTAGTTGACTGCTGGGACTGTGTCTATCTTATTTTTGTATCCCTAGTGCTTAGTACAGTACCACATATTAGGCTTTTTCCTTTCCTTAACATTTTCTTATTTTACAAAGTCTTTTCAAATCAATATAACTTCATCACTGTTGTCATTATGAATACAGTGACCAATACAATTAAACATGACTGAATTATTAAAATCTATGTAGGGTCAAGTTTCAGCCAATTCAACTGTGTTCTTTTAACACTTTAAAATGTATTATTTGGCATTGTTGCTTAGTGGGGCTTTGTTTTTATTTTTGTTTGTTTTTGTTCTCTTAGGCCACACAAAAAAATAAATCCATATCTAACAGATAGGGTTTCACCCAATTTTCTCTTGCTTTATGAGCTTCCTCTTCCAAGGTCAATTCATAAAATTGACCATGAGTTGAACTTCTAGAATGTTTCCGTTTTGGTTTGATTTTGCTTTTTCTTGTACTGATCCTAGCCAAGATTCCTCTTTAAGATTGCAAAGCAATTTGATTTTTCCTTTACAAATTAGTGCTTATTTTTTGTTTGTTTTTAGAGTTACTGAAGGAGTAATGGTTCACGGAAGTATTCCTCAGGATATTTTTCCACCAAGAGACACAAATGTTTATGCTAAATTTTAATCCTCATAGTCTGCATTTTATTTTGTATTTTTGTATGTTATTTATTTATTTACTTATTTATTTACTTACTTATTTACTTATTTATTTTGAGAGAGAGAAAGAGAGTGAGCAGGAGAGGGGCAGAGAGAGAAGGAGCCAGGGAATCCAAAGCAGACTCTGTACTGACGGCAGAGAGCTCAGCGTGAGGCTCAAACTCACAAACCGTGAGATTGTGACTTGAGCTGAAGTCAGAGGCTTAACCAACTGAGCCACCCAGGTGCCCCTCATAGTCTGTATTTTATTTTATCTTATTTTTTAAAAATGTTTATTTATTTTTGAGAGAGAGACAGAGACAGAGCATGAGTGGGGATGAAGCATAGAGAGGGAGACGCAGAATTCCAAGCAAGTTCCAGGCTCTGAGCTGTCAGCACAGAGCCTGACGTGGGGCTCCAACTCATGGAACAGGATATCATGACCTAAGCCAAAGGCAGACATCCAACTGACTGAGCCACCCAGGTGCTCCAGTCTGTATTTTAAATACTTGTGTATTATATGTATATTGGATGCCTTGATATGTTAGCTGCTGTTGTGCTCAACATCAGGAAGCATCTGTTTTGATGTCGAGTTTATTGTGGCTGTCTCAAAGATAGCACTACATCTCTTCTTTGGGTTAGTTTCAGATGTCTCTTAACCTCCTTTAGTATCAAAACTTGCTATTTTTTTAAATTGTATTTTATTTTTTTAATCTAAAAAATTTTTGAGAGAGAGAGAGAGAGAGAGAGAGAGAGAGAGAGAGAATCTCAAGCAGGCAGGCTACAGACTCGGTGCAGAGCCCGACACAAGGTTCGATCCCATGACCCCAGGATCATGACCTGAGCTGAAATCAAGAGGACACTCAACCAACTGAGCCACTCAAACACCCGAAAAAATTGCTATTTTCAACTGCCACTCTTATTCTCAATTGAAAACATAATTTAAATTACTGCATTTTATTTTATTGTATTTTAATTTTTTTAATGTTTACTTATTTTTGAGAGAGAGAGACAGAGAGAGAGAGATAGAGACAGAGCCTGAGCAGGGAAGGAGCAGAAACAGATGGAGACACAGAATTTGAAGCAGGCTCCAGGTTCTGAGCTGTCAGCACAGAGGCCGATGTGGGGCTTAAACTCACAAGTCATGAGATCATGACCTGAGCTGAAGTTGGACGCTCAAACGACTGAGCCACCCAGGTGGCCCAACATTACTGCATTTTAAAGAGGGACAAAGAATTATGTAAAAATTATAAACCTTAATATTTTGGGTACTTTTGAGTAATTGCAGAGGAAAATGTGGTGGGAAAAAAAATAATCAGTGTGGTCCTTTTTTAGAAAAAGGAAATACTTGATTAGTAGGAAGTTGACATGGTTTGTAGGAGCCAATGCTATTTTGTGAAAAGAAAACAATTTTATTAATCTCCAGTTTTGTGGGCCTCCATCCACTTGTTAAGGAATCAGAAATTGTAACACATTTTGGTATTAGCCATGTAAATCAGTGATGGCTGCAGGTTTTGGTAAGTTATATAGTCCTCATTTTTATGCACTTGAATTTTAATTGATTAATTATTAATTAATGAATGTTAATAATGTACACATTATCTTCCCAGGATTAGGAACATAATTGACCTGGAGCAAATCAATGTTTTATTTAACTGTTTGATGGATCTGTCTTTTGTTTTCCTGTCAATTCAACAACAGTAACTGATCAGTTGGGCTCAGTTTATACATCTTAAGATTTTCCTAAAATAAATTCTCCTGTTAGTTTACACATCTTAAGATTTTTCTAAAATAGATTCCCCTGTTTTATGTGTCTTCCTTCTCATAGCAAGATCAAAACAAAGATGAATACACTCTCAGGTCAACTTTGGCAAAGTGGCAATAATTAGTGCAAGTAGGATAGATTAGGTTTAGATATGAACTCATTGCAAAACTATCAAACAAAAGTATTCCAAATTAAGTCTGGACATCAGTCCCAGTGATTACCCAGTAGTCTAGACAGCTTAAGAACAGAGTATTTTTTGCTCTGAACATATTAATTTGTACTCTTTATTAAGAAGTTGACCTAGAACTAGCCAAGCCTGCTTTCATACCTACTCTGTCTGACTTATCCATTAGGCACAACTATGCACATTATTAAGGTCCCTTGATGATACTTTTAGAGGCCAAGGAGATATTTTACTTTAAAATCAGAAGAAAAAAAATGAATATGATCCAGTCTGGATTATATTTGTCTTTATACCAACATAGTAGTAAAATAGAATTGTTAGTATTTTTTTTAATGGAGGAAGAGGCCCACAAAGGCAAAAGTGTCAAGGTCCCATGAAAGTCCCAATGTGACCCTATAGTTGCATAAAGACTATTTTTCTCCATTTTTTAATAGACACTACTGTTTTAAAATTGTCTCCTTTAATTCAACAGTCATTATGCTTTCCCTTTGTCTTTTGTCCCCTACAATGCAGAGCCATCTGTGTACACTGAAGGGGTTACGTGTTTGAGTGTGTACACTTGAGGTCAGTTCACCACACTGGGGGGTGTGAATATCGACATCATTACCTCCAAGGCCTTGCACTTAATAACATTAATACATGGTAGTATACCATTAGGCTTACTTATATTTGAGGACTTCTAGATCAGTAATATTTTACAGTGGAGGCAAACATTTATAAACTATAGTCAGATGTGTTAAAAAAGAATTACATTCTTAATTTTTTGGTTACTGCTCTGGTTTTGCTCTGAAGCCCCCATTCCCATGGTGGGGAAAGGGGTCAAATTACAAAGAGAGACTTCAACTAGTCAGTTATACAGATAATTCCATCTATTTGGACTCAGTGGTATCTTTTGGATAAATCTTCAGTCTCTCTTCTCTTTCAGCCTTCTCTTCAGGCTTCTCTTTTCGTGTTCCCTAAAGCATTTGGATTAATGACTTTTGACTTCAGTTGGGGACGGTGATCCTGCCCCTGTCTTTGGAACACTATATTTGCTAGAGATGAGGGGGCTAAGGGAGACCTATGGCTGGGTTGAGGAGGTTGAGGCCAGTGGTATGTGCTAGTTCTCTTTCTGCTTAGACTCCTCTGTCAACTATTATGGAACAGAAATTGCCTCATATATATAAAGCGCATTTAAAGTTTAGAAGAAAGCTATCTTTTTCTCTCTCTATAAAGTGTGACTTTGAAGATAAAATAAAATTAGCTTTGGGCCTTGAGGCCAACCAAAGATGTTTTAATTCGAGGCTGTATTCTCCTCCTCTCCTATAGCAATAAGACAAATGTCTTGGCCTTAATAGCCAATGGGTTTGGTGAAAGAAACCTGTTTAAGAATAAGAGAAGATGCCTGAATAGGCAGCTACATGTATTTGCATAATAGTTAAGAGGATGCATTTTTGGGGTACCTGAGTAGCTCAGTCATTTAAGTGTCCGACTCTTGATTTTGGCCAGGTCATAATCTCACGGTCATGAGATCGAACCCCATGTCGGGCTCTGTGCTGGGCGTGGAGCCTGCTTAGGATTCTCTCTCCCTCTGCTCCTCTCCCACTTGCTTGCTCTCTCTCAAAAAAAGAGGGTACAATTTCAAGTCAGATAAAACCCAGTTCCCCCATCTATTAGCTTTGTCATCTTAAGAATGTTATTTGACATCTCTGAGCCTTGGTTTCCTCATATGTAAAATAGATAATTAAGGTTTTTTTTTTAATGAGGAATAATTACTTAATACATGCAAGGCATTGTGTACTTTACACATAGCAAACAGACTTCAGAATTTGTTTGCAAAGCAAAGAATATAAACATGACATTGGATGGAGGGCTCGTATCATTTAGACTATTATGTATGGATATTTCAAGTTCCTTTAAAAGCAACATGTTCCTGATAGTCCCTCTCATAGAATTCCTTGGAGATAGGGAGTGAGAAGACCAGGAATCACATTAGTCCTTGTGAGGTCTGGCTGGGTGGTAATCTGACTGTAAATCTACTGTCTGCAGTCTGAAAGATTCTACCTAACAGAGAAATGCATACTTAAAAATTAGTTTACTCTAGGGGTACCCAGGTGGCTCAGTCGGTTAAGTGTCTGACTTTGGCTCAGGTCATGATCTTGTGGTTCACGAGCTCGAGACCAGCTCCAGCTGAGCTGACAGCTCAGAGCCTGGAGCCAGCTTCAAAAACAAAAAATTAGTTTACTCTAGTTCATCTACATTGCTAACAAAGTCAAGTACAATAAGATTGAGCAATTAATGGCATTTTAATAAATAAATGAGAGGTGGCAAAATGATCTTGATTTTCCCCCCTTTTTCACTCAGGTAGTGAATGAAAAGTTCGTTATGAGACACAACTTGAACTGAATGATCAACTAGAAAAGCAAATTGTTTTTCTAGAAGACAAAATGGAAAAAAATCTGTGGAAATCCTTCAGGTACAGAAGCAACTATATATATATATTTTTTTTTTAATGTATTTTTCTAATTTTTTTCATTGTGGTAAAATATACTAACATAAAATTTACCATCTTAGCCATTTTAAAGGTACTATATATATTTATATATACACACACACACACACACACACACACACATATATGTTTTTAAGTTGATTTAAAAGTGATAGAATATTAATTGTTTATATTTGCTTTGTTGTAGATAGATTGTCTTCCATCTGTGTCTATGAACAAATGCCAGTAGTGAGTAAAAGCTGGTTAAATAAGAATAATTGAAATTATGTACTTTTTTAAAAGACAGATTCCCCAAAACATTTAGACTGTAGCAAGTTCCAAATAAAATATTTTGTTTAATGGAACTGTTCCTAGGAAGTAAGGAGTCCTGTGACAAAGCTTTCAACTTAATGTTCACCTTATAAAACCAGGCAGGTTTGCAGATATAACCAAGATGGAAGAAAAAGAATTTCAATAATCAGGCTGGGTGGAAACCAAGTGTGTTTATTTCCTGTAACCTAAAAGAGCCCATGAAACACAAAAATCCAGATCTTACACCTCTCTAAAAACATTTGCATTCTATTTCCTCTGGAATATACATATACACATGTACAGATATACATACACATATATTCACATTCACACACACACACACACACACACACACACACACAATATGTATAAAATCCAACAGAGAACCCATAAAATTACCCTATAACACGAAAGAAACCTCATTGAACTGATCTACCTACTTTTTCTTTGGGCAGCCCTAATGACATCCTTTCCTCCTGACAAAGCACATTTGTTTGTTTTTCATTGATTTAAATGTTTATCCTTTAAAATGTAGAGAAGATCTGAAGCATGACTTTTGCTGGGTCTAGAGCATGCTTAGAAATAGCCTTTTCTTTATAATTCATGCTGCATTTTTACTTAAGGAGTATTCAGAAAAACATGGAAATCTTATTAAAAATCAAGGGTACCTAATATGAAAATGAAAATACAATACTCACCTAAATTGGCAGGCTTACAACACTCCATGAGATAAAATTTAATATTATTCCCTTTAAGACATGTGACATTAAGCTTAAAACAATTAAGTGAGGGGCGCCTGGGTGGCTCAGTCATTTGAGTCCAACTCTAGATTTCAGCTCAGGTCATGATCCCAGGGTCATGGGATCGAGACCTGCGTCAGGCTCCACACTGAGTATAGAGCCAAGCCCATTCCCCCACTCTCTCTCTCTCTCTCTCTCTCTCTCTCTCTCTCTCCAAACAAAAACAAAAACAAAAAATGATTAAGTGATTTGCTCAAAATCACGCAGTCTGGAAATGTGGAAGTTGATTCTCTTTCTCTAAAAAACCTATACCCATTTGACTACACCATGCTATGCCAACAGCCATTCTCTACCACTTATCAGAAATAACATGGTTTTTAATAGTGTCACACAGAGCACTACACTGACTGCCATATTCACAGAGGTCCTGGGGACCAGAGCATTTATGGAGATTGCTGTTTGAATAACTGTAGACCTTTAGTGAAAAATACAGAAAAATCTTGGATTTTTTAAAATAATGAATCAGGGAAGAAATAATCTAATTTGTACACCTCTGTTATTTTCAACCCAGAAATACCTTTATTTTTATGTCTTGGAAAGTCAGGAAAATAACATTTTTTCCCCCTACCATAGAGTCATATCCCCATCTTGTGGTATTTAGAAATTGCTGCAAGGGCTGTTTTAAGCCTTGTCTTTCTTAACTGTAGATAGAATTTTAATTCTACCTATAGAATATAGAATATAAAATACTACCTACAGAACATAAAATATTCTGGTTCCCTGTTTCTTGATAATTTATATGAGTACTAGCTCAAGAAATTGGGTATCACCAGCCTTATGGAGAGTAGCAGCAAGTGCTAGTGTGACATGGTACAAAACTTGATAGCATACCTGAGAGGCATTTGATTGGCTTTCTAACTGGTGCCTCAGACTCTGTAACATACTCATGTTGACAAAAAATACATTCCTTCCCTTTGATAAGTTTGTGTTATTCTTGAAAAAAAATGTGGTTTTCTAAGAGGTTTAGCTCTGGAGACAGAGAATTTTATTTCTCTTCAGTAAAGGACTAAAGACATTTTAGAAGAACCAAGAGTAGGGCCATGTATCAAGCAGAAAGGAAAGATAATGAAAGTTCAGGCTCTTGAGGAACTGATTCTCTCTGTTTTGGGGGCAGATGCCCTGCATGCATGAGTATTTGGGCTTTCTTACACATGGAATCCGGGAAGAGTCAGTCTGAACAGCAGGGGATTAGGAATCTAGCCAAGGATCTGGTGGTGGAAGTAGCCAACTACTGAGCAAAAAGCATTGGGATCCAAGAATCCAGTATCCAATGACAAAATCTCTTATCCAAGGATAAAAGATAATATATTAGGTCTTATTCTTTATATAAAAACAATTATTTATGAAATGCAGACATTGTTGGTTTTCCATTGTTTATAACTTGAGAAAAGGGTTTAAATTGTTTTTTTTTGGGGGGGGGATAGAATATGAATTCAAACACTATTTGTAAATTTACTGATTCTTTATCTTTGTTGTAGATTGTTTAGTCTTTAGGAGTAACCAATACAGACATAACTTAAGAAACTGATGTCAGTTTGAATACTAATTTTGAATAACTTCAAATTGAAAGTTTGTGTATGGGCAAAACAGGGATGAATACTCATTTGTGACCAGTATATATATCATTTTAAAAAATTTTATCATTTGGAAAAGAAATATAAAATATTAAGTAAGTAATTTACAAACTGGATCATAAAGTGGACTTGATTTTTATATTTTAGAAAAAGCATTCACTTAAGTGAGAATGAAGTTCTGGTACTTGTTCCAATACAGACTGGTCAAGCCCTCAAACTTTTTGAAGATTAGTTTTCTTACCCACAGGTAATATAGATTAGGTAATCTTTAAAGTGCCTGTCAGCAGTGTAATTTGTTAGAATTTAATTTTAGCAAGATGTTTCAGTAAAGGGTTACATTTGGTTGCATGTAAAAAAAGGCATAAATCAGTAAGGTGTTTGGTTTTGTTTTCTCATGTAACAGGAAGTGTTAGAGGGATGCTGTTGGGGTTGGTATAATGGCTCCTCCAGGCTCTTGACTTGACTCTCCACTGTGTGGTCCTTTAATGAGTGGCTTTTGTCCAGCATGCTCATAAGATGGCTGCTTCACTTTCTCATCTGATTTACCTTCTCTTTCAAGGGAAGAAGTAGATGAAGGGAAAAGGGCGAAGGTGAAGGCCAGTCAAGTTTGCTTTCTTTCAAAGTATTTTCCAACGTGCTATACCCAGTGTCCCCCCTTACATTTCATTGGTTGCAACTGTATCATATGGCCTCCTGTATCTGCAAGGAAGACTGGGAAACTTAGTGTTTTACTGAACATAGCAGTAGGAAGAAGGGGAGAATGCCTATCAGTTATGCAATTAGCTCTATGTGCCACACAAGATCATTTTCAATGAATACCATTCATTTTAAAGTAGTACGTATTCATTTAATAGTATTTGGAAAATAAAAGACAAAGATAAATATTAAGTCAAACATATCTACTGTTGGCCTCTTTTTAAAAAGTTTTCCATGCATGAATATTGATAAAAAAATTACAACCTGGGGTGCCTAGGTGCCTCAGTCGATTAAGTGTCCAACTTCAGCTCAGGTCATGATCTCACAATTCTTGAGCTCAGGCCCCACGTCACAGTCTGTGCTAACAGCTTGGAGCTTAGAGCCTGCTTTGGATTCTGTGTCTCTCTCTGTCTCTCTTTACCCTTCCCTCATTTGTGCTTTCTCTCTCCCTCTCTCTCTCTCTCACTCTCTCTCTCTCTCTCTCTCAAAAATAAACATTAAAAAAATTAAAATTACAACCCAACAAATAAATGGACCCCCAAAAAAGGAGCAAATAAAGACAGCACTTTATTTATTTTATTTTATTTTATTTTTAGTAAAAGGTAAAAGATTTATTCGGTCTGAAAAGAAACCAGAATATAAGGATAGCACTTCTAAAATATGTGTTTTATAATTTTAACCTTACTTTGTGGACAATATTGTATCCTGTACTAATCATGAGCAATTAAACCAATGATTTTCTTATGTTATATATTCTTCATATATATTTTTGAAAGCTACATTATTTTCCATTGCATTGGATTATTAATGTTCAATTCCCTCTCCCTATATTTGAATATTTTAGGTTATTTGTGGTTTTAATCTTGAATAAAATAAAACCCACAGAGGATAATATGGCAAACAATATATTCTAGTATTAGTAAATCTTTAGTTTTTTTGTTACTTTTTGATTTCAGTATTTTAATGAAAACAATTATAGAGTCAAGAACCCTTTTGTTTCTCTCCCTGTCTCTTTCCCTTTGCTTCCTCTTTATAGGCCAGTACTATCATGGACTTGATATACATCATTCCAATTAATTTTTAGACACCTTTCTACAGATATTGTATCTAAATATCCATATAAAAATATCATGTTGCACATATAATACTTTTTAAGAATTCTGCCCATGTTAATACATAAAGATCTGGTAAATTTTGTTTGCTACATAGTATTCCATTTAATATATATATATATATATATATATATATATCTTTATTTATTCCCCTATTTATATACACTGGATTTTTCAAAATCTCATTCTGACAAACATTGCCACAGGGAACATACTTAATACATGTCTCCTGGTATAAAGTGTTCCTCCAGAGGTGGGTAACTTTTCTAATACTCTCCGCTTTGTAGGCCATATGATCTCTGTTTGCTGCTGCCATTGTAGTGTGAAAGGAGCCATAGACAATACCTAAATGAATAGGTAGGGTTTTATTCTGACAAATCTTGTCTTATAAAAACAGGCTATGGCTGGATTTGGTCTTCAGGCTATAGTTTGCTGGCCTTGCTCTAGGTCAATGGTCCTCAAACTCTGGTAGGTAACAGAACCACATAGGGAACTTCATAAAAATACGAAGGACAACCCTATCCTTCTGTCAACTTGCCACTTCTGAGTTCTTTATTAATTCTCCAGATAATTCAGATATATGCCAAAGTTTGAGAATCATTGCTCTAGCATACATTGAGTGAAATATTTAGATTATGGTATATGCACATTTTCAAAGAATGATAGAATCCCTCTGGATCAATCTAAAGACACCCCAGGTCTACAGTTAGTTCAGTAGGTCTGGAATAAATAAAAGAGGTGATGGGAGATAAGACTGGAAATATAAGCAGAGCCTTGATAATAAACGATTTTATAACCCTGTGAACCTTTTTATATGTGATGGGAAGCATTTAAAGTATTTAATATAGATTTTAAAAGCCTTTTACCCCCATGGAGAAAGGCTTTCCCAGGGTCAGTGGGATTTGAGGCAGGGAACCCGGTTAGGATAATTTTGTAGCAGTCCAGGTAAAGGAAGGGGAGTTGTTCAACTTGAGCAGTAGTATATGGGGATGGAACCAATGTAACAGATTTAAGAGATATTTAGGAATGTGTATTTCATGAGTACTTGAATGCTGGGGTGAGACTGGGAGAGGATTGGAGAATGAGTAAGGGCTCTCATTTGAACAATGATTATAGTGAACCAACACTGTAGGAATCAGAATTAGGTGGAGTGTTAGTAAATGAGTTTAGTGTTGTTTATATTACATAGATGATAGTGGTCAGCAAACACCTGGACATGGCTTTAGACCATGGAAAGTTGTCTTTCCAAAAAGAGAGATCATGGAGTCATCAGTGTCCTTTGAAGTCATGAAAGTGCAAAAGTTCAGAAAGAAATATATGGTCTGAAAAGTAGGATTGAGGATCGAACCCTAGAGAATACTAACACCTAAGGTGTTAGCTTTGGAGGTGATTCAGTGAAGATAACTGAAAAGGAAAAATATTGAGAAAGGGAGAAGGGAGAACTGGAAAAGAGTGGCATTACAGAAGTTAAGGAAGGAGAAGCTTTTAATGAATGTTTAGCAGAAGAATGTTCTCCAGGAAATTTCATGTGCAGGGTAGGACAAAGCACGTGGTCCGAAGTTCTGCACATCATTGATTCAAAGGGGAAGAAGGTAAGCAAGTGCCAATTAGAAGATAGGATACTGAGAGAAAATGTGGTGTAGTGAAAAAGTAGGGTAAGACAGTTGGAGTAAGTGTAACCCACTTTATCCAGAAACATGACTTTTAGAATTAGACTGTCCTGATTCAAATTCAGACTATGGGACACTAAGGAAATTATTTCATTTCTCTGAGGCTTAATTTCCTCATCTGTAAAATGGAGTTAATTAAGCCCTCTTGCAAGGTTGTCATAAAGATTATTAGAGTTATATAAAGCAAATAGCATAGTGCCTGACACAGTAAGCACTTCTCTCGATAAAGTGTTAGTTCCTTTCTTCCCTTCCCTTGATAACGTAAACTTTAGAGGGAACTCTAAGTTTCATTAGAACATGTCTGTTGTGAAATTAGCCTTAGCACATTTCAAGGAAATAAGGGCACGTGTAAATTGTGCAATATGTTTTCACTTATTCAACTGTGCTGTTATAGAAGTTGTGAATCTTTTGGTACCCTCTTAAAACTATAGTAGAATTCTATGGCTCTTTAGTACCTGACCAGAAAGCAGGGGCCTCTTCAGGGATCTAATGAAAAGCACAGAACTTTACTTCTTTTGGGGTTACTGAGTGGACATTTTCTAACCCCTTCTGTTTGCATCCATCAGAAGAACCTAGTGCTTACCTAATGTTCCCTCCAAGAATTTCCTGGTGTATTGAGCAAAGATCTGTATCCATTCACTAGCACACTAGAATCTATCATAAGCGTTCCAAGTGACTGAAAGTTAAGGATAATTAGGCTGTGTTGTCTCTGATGAGCAATAGCTATTATTCAGGTTCTGACTTGGCATTCTAGGCTTCCTCATGAATCTCCGGTTAGAATACAAAGCTGATAATTCAGCTGTCCTCTTTATCAGAACTTTATGGCTCCTGGTAGATAGCCCCATAGGTGGTTCCCCAGTAGTGTTTTGAGTACAGCAACAACAACAACAACAACAGATTTAGGGGATCTATGTCCCTCAGAGAAAGATTTACAGGGTAGTCTCTCTTGGGAAAAGTTACTGTAAAGTCTTTGTCAAAAAGCTCTATCATATCCCTGCAGTCAACTCTATTGCATGGTGGAAGTCTGTTCCTTGGTTCATTAGCAGTCATAAAATTGATGACCCCTTGTCTTATAGTCTTTTGGGGCTGCTATAAGACTGTGTGGCTTAAAAACAATAGAGATTTATTTCTCACAGTTCTGGAGGCTTAAAGTCCAGGATCAAGACACAAGCAAATAATTTGGTAACAGCACAATTTCTGGTTCAGAGATTCCTCCTTCTGGCTGTGTCCTCACATGGTGGGAAGGAGCTTGAGAGCTCTGTGGGGTCTCTTTTATACGAGCATCATCCTGTTAATGAGGGTCCCACCCTCATGACCTGAGCATCTCCCAAAGTTTCCACATCCTAATACCATCATATGAGGCATTATGATTACAACATATGAATTTGGGGAGGTCATTCAGACCATAGCACTTCTCTTTCTCTCTGCTTCTTTTTCCCATCAGTGCATCTTGTTTCTCATTGCATCCAGACAGTTTGGACCCTTCCGAGAAACCTCTCACCAGAACAAACACTCTGTCAGTCAGATGGATATAGCGCAGAAGATCCTGCTCCTAAAGCCAACAAGGCTATGTGGGGATGGGAGACATGGAGGAGAAAGTGTGGAAACAGAGAAAACATTATTTAGGAAAATGTTGAGTTTCGCATTAAATGTTCTCTGGAAGACTCTTGATCAGTTTGTAGAAAATCAAGTCATAGGAAGTTAATTTGCTGAAATCTAAATCTTTGAATACATTCTTATGAATATAACCTAAGTAGCATTTTAAAGAATGTTCAGTTAGTTAGAAACTAAAACTTATAAAAATGGCTTACATTTAGTATCATCACTGAAAATATATTCAGAAAAAGAATATGTTTACGTTATAAGTTCACATGTATGGAAGATGCTACTAAAAGCAAATTTTTGATGAATTGGTAAATTTAGAATCCTGGGTGCATTGGCCTCTTTGCAAGTTAAAACTTTGGTCAATTGACTTCTTGAAATGTGAACTTTGGATATTTATCTTGTTTCCCTTCTGAAGTATGTTTAGGACAAACCATAAAATCCCTCTCCTTGTCCTGCTTATTAACAGGAGAAGCTTGAAGGAAGAGATTGTTTTAAGTCTTACAAATTCCTTCAAACAGCTGGACTAGTCATGCACTGGAGACTTCAAAGAAACAAGACTCTCCCTTCATATCATTCTCTATTTTGGTCCATTTATGTTCCCCATGCTGACTTCCGACATCCTTAATCATTGTCCTACTCTTCTGTTCATCCTGATGCCCCATATCATTTTCCTGAATGTGATTCCCTTTATTGTGATTCACATTCTTCTTTTAGTTTTGCTCCTTCATGGGTTCCTGGACAAACATCCAGCCCAGTTTGGACCTTCCTGGGAACAAGTACTTCACTGATGCATCCAGTCATGCTCCTACTGGGCTCATTCTGTCATTTCCACTTTCAGAACATAGTTTTTAAAGCCATCAATACACATTTTAGAACCTAATAGCTAGGAATTAATAATAATGAACCTAAAGCACTACTGAAACCTCTAAATATATTTGTGTTTAAAGCGATATATCAGCCATATAGTGAAAGAATTACTGAAGGGATTGTGGATTCTCAAGAATACTGTATAAACAAAGCAAAAAGTGGAATTCCCACTAGCCATCTGGCTGGTGGTAGATCTGTAGAAAGACTTCTTCCTGATGTATTCTGTCCCAGATATCATCAGGTTTGTGTTCTCCCTAAACAGACAGGTGTAGCCTCAAATCACAAAACAAGTGATACAGATTTTATATATAAATCTAATAACAATGTTGTCCACAAGGGGGCACTTGGTATTTAAGCATACAGAAGACTGTATTCATTCCTTGCTGTAATTGCCTTCAATGAAAAACTCCGCATATCTAGGAGCTGTGATTAATTGTATTCTCATATTTTTCTCTTGTAAGCATTCAATAGAGTGATTTTTTTAACTTGTAGATTTTATGTGTTCTTTAGTATACTATAGCAAATACCATTGCTTAAAAAACAGGTGGCTAATAGAACTTCCTTTTGACTTGAGATAGAAGAAAGGGACTTAAAAAAAAAAACAATTAAGTATATTTGATTTATTTCAGGTATGTAAAAGTATGCTGAAGTTTCTTATTTTTACCCTGTTGTTTCAGTGTACTATTAGAAAGTGACCTTTTCCTATTTCCAAGGAAATAGGTGAATGATTAAGAACTTCTTAGTATCAGAAACAAAATAGCTCTCCATGATAAGAGAAGAATTAATTTTTGTGTATGTGATTTATTTTACGGTTAATTGCCAGTGGAGTCTTCAGTTTAGGTATAGCTTTATATGTCTTTCCAGGCTGTAGTTTTCTAGTACATAATACATAGTGACCATTGATTATAAAATCAGATAAAACAAGCTCCTTAGGAAGATCAAAAACATTAAGTTATGGGTCTTCTAATAAATTATAAGTGATGGGATGAGAGAGTATGCCTTTGATAAAATAATTTGTAAAAATAGTTCATTTTAGAGTCGATAAAATAAAGACATCAAATCTAGAATGAACCTTAAAATTATTGTAATACAATTTTATAATTTCAAAGGATTTCTGATGTGTATAATAAGTTTATGAATGAATAATTACAAATATCTTGCTTTTAATGGTCCAGAGTATTTAATGTATTTAATGAAAAATACAGTTTTTACACAATCCAAAATGTGTAGAACAACTTTTTAAATTAATTAATACTTTTCGATTATTTATTTATTTGTTTATTTATTATTTTTATTTTAGAGAGAGAGAGAGCAAGTGGGGCAGAGGGACAGAGGGAGAGAGAGGGGCTCCTAAGCAGGCTCCATGCTCAGCACAGAGCCCAACATGGGACTCAATCCCACGACCCTGGGATTATGACCTGAGCCGAGATCAAGAGTCAGACATTCTACTGATTGAGCCACCCAGGCACCTCTAATTAATACTTTTTTAAGATCAATTTTAAGTTCTTAACAAAATTGAGAGGAAGGTACAGAGATGTTCCGCATATTCCTTACCCCTACACATGTATAGCCTCCCTATTACCAACATTACTCACTGGAATGAACCTACATTGACTCATCATAATCAACCAAAGTCCATAGTTTACCTTAGGGTTTACACCTGGTTTTATACATTCTATGGATTTGGAAAATGTATAATGACATATATCCATCCTTGTAGTACATGGATGATGTAACACATCATACAGAGTATTGTCACTGCCCTAAAAATCCTCTGTGTTCCACTTATTCCTCCCCACTATTAACCCCCAATCACTGGCAACCACTGATCTTTTTATTGTCTTCATAGTTTTGCCTTTTCCAGAATGTCTGTAGTTGGAATCATACAGTATCTAGGCTTTTTACATGGGCTTCTTTCACTTAGTAATATGCGTTTAAGATTCCTCCATGTTTTTTCATGGCTTGACAGCTCACTGGTTTTAATGCTGAATAATATTTCCTTGTCTGGATGTACCACAGTTCATGTATCCATCTACCTACTGAAAGGCATCTTGGTTGCTTCCAAGTTTTGGCAGCTATGGATAAAGCTTCTGTAAACATCCATATGAAGGTTTTTGTAGGGACATAAGTTTCAACTCCTTTGGGTAAATACCAAGAAGTGCAATCACTGGATCATATGTTAAGAGTATGTTTAGTTTATAAGAAACTGCCAGACTATCTGCTAAAGTGGCTGTGCCGTTTTGCATTCCTACCAGCAAGATATGAGAGTCTCTGTTTCTCCACATCCTCGTCAGCATTTGGTATCTTCAGTGTTGTTGATTTTAGCCATACTAATAGATGAGTAGTGCTATCTTGTTTTAATTTGCATTTCCCTGATGCCATATGACACGGAGCATCTTTTCATATGCTTATTTTTCATCTGTATATCTTCTTTGATGAAGTATTTGTTAAGATCTTTTAGCCATTTTTTTTTAAGTTTATTCATTTTGAAAGAGAGGGAGTGAGTGGAGGAGGGGCAGAGAGAGGGAGAGAGAAAGAATCCTAAGCAGGCTCCACAGTTACCATGGAACCCAATGTGGGGCTTGAACCCATAAACCGTGAGATCATGACCTAAGAGACACTTAACCGACTGATCCACCCAGGTGCCCCTTTTGTCCATTTTTTTTAAATCAGGTTGTTTGTTGTTGAGTTTTAAGAGTTCCTTGTGTATTTTAGATAATAGTCCATTATCAGATGTGTCTTTGGCAGTCTGTGGCTTGTCTTAGAATTCTCTTGGCACTGCCTTTCACAGAGTAGAAGTTTTCAGTTTTAATGAAGACCAGCTTATTGATTATTTCTTTCATGAATAGTGTCTTTAGTGTTGTTTCTAAAAAGGTATCACCATACCCAAGGTCACCTAGGTTTTCTCCTATATCATCTTCTAGGAGTTTTAGAGTTTTGCATTTTACATTTAGGTTTTTGATCCACTTTGGGTCAAATTTTGTGAAGCATGTAATATGTCTACATTCTTTTTTATTTTGCATGTGGATGTCCAGTTGTTCTGACACCATTTGTTGAAAAGACTATCCTTGCTCCATGGTATTGCCTTTGTTCCTTTGTCAAAGATCAATTGAAAAAGGATCTATTTGTCCTGGGTGGTCTATTTCTAGGCTTTCTATTTGTTCTATCATTTTGCTAATACCAGTCTTGATTTCTGTAGCTTTTTGGTAGGTCTTTAAGTTGGTAAACATCAGTCCTCCAATTTTGTTCTTCTTTTTCAATGCTGAATTGTCTATTTGGGCTTTTGCTTCTTCTATAAACTTTAAAATCAGTTCATCAATATCCATAAAATAACATGCTGGAATTTTTATTGGGATTGCACTAAATCTGTAGATTAAGTTGGGAAGAATTGACTTATGACAATATTGAGTCTTCCCAGCCATAAACATGGAATATTGTTTTCATTTATTTAGTTCCTTGATTTTGTTCATAATAGTTTTATAGTTTTCCTTATCCAGAGCTTATACACATTTTGTTAGATTTATACATAAGACTTTCATTTGGGGGGGGTGCTAACATAAATAGTATTGTGTTTTTAGTTTCAAATTCTACTTGTTCATTGCCAGGATATAGGAAAACAATTTATTTTTTTATATTAACCTGGTATCCTCCAACCTTGCTATAAATACTTATTAGTTCCAGAGTTTCTTTTGTTGTTATTGTTGATTATTTTGGATATTCTACATAGATTATCATGTTATCTGCAAAGGAAGATAGTATTTTTATCTTCCTTCCCAATCAATACACATTTATTTCCCTTTCCTACCTTATTGTATTAGCAAGGACTTTCAGTGTGATGTTGCAAGAAGTGGTGAGAAGGTACATCCTTGCTTTATACCATCTGATCTTAGTGGGAAAGTTTCAAGATTCTTACCATTAAGTATGTTACTATAGTTTTGAGGTTTTTTAAAAGATATTCTTTGTGTAGTTGAAGAAGTTCCCCTCTATTCCTAGTTCACTGGAGGTTTTAGTATAAATGGGTGTTGGATTTTGTCAAATGCTTTTTCTGCATCTATTGATACGATCACATGATTTTTTTTAGCCTGTTGATATAATAGATTACATTAATTGAGACAGTTTATTTTTATGGTTGCCTTATGTCCATGAGATTGCCCCAATGAACCATCCTGCTTTCCTGAGTTATGGCATAATTTCAAAGTATAGAGCATCTAAAACTCAAGTATAGGAAACAGGCTCAGGGAAGGAGAGTGAAATGGATCCCAGGCATTCTGCTTGTGGGAGCAGTCCTAAGGTGAACAAAGAAAACAAAATACTTTGTGGCTAGCATCTCAAATATAATCTATTTTATAATTCATAGTGTTTGAGTATAAAATGACTGAAGAACTATTATTGAAGTAATACTACTATGGTGTTTTTAAAAAAATGTGTTTAATTGGAATGTGTTTAATTCCCATTTTAGTCAAGATGTTTTTGGTTGTAAAATTAAGAAGGGAGATAGTATATATAGTAGGCTCTCAGGCTCTGTTAGGAAAAAAAGTTTAATGACTACTATAGTTCATTGTTTGGCATATTCACTCTTACATGATCCTGTCTCATAAATCCATAGTCTTCTTCCCATGTACAAAATTTCTAGAATACTCCCACTTAATCAAATCCAAATATATCATGTAAAATTGGAAAACTATGCTTGGTACCATTAAAGCATTGAGTTTATTGGTATATAAGTTGTGTAAAGTTGTATAAAGTTGGTTTTGGTAAAATTGAGCTTGAAAGGTCAAGCAAATGTTAAGAATGGGCACACAGGACTCTACTTTTAGATTTGGCTGTGATATTTATTAACAGAGAAATGATAGTTTATAATTGAAGTGAATGGATAAGAAGAGTAGAGAAGGAGATCTCAGCGGGTAAGAAATTTAAACAAATTTTGGAAAATCCTCAGCTTGAAGAGTAGTCATTGACTTGACAAGACATACAGACTGGGAACAGTTGGCCACTGGGAACTCTTTGTCACCCTGCACAGGGAGGATACTCTCCTTCAGTTAGAAGTCTATTTTCTGGAAAAATTAAGCTGCAGAAGCTCTGGATTTGGGGCCTTTAGTCACAGAGAAGGTTGAGAGTGAGATAGAAGTCTAAGAATGCTGACATTAAACAAAACTACATAGTCTGAATAATGGAACTCTTAGCTCTGTCTCCCAGAAAACAGTGGTTAAGATTAAACCTCATAAGGTGGTAAAGTAGACAATTCTTCACTTGAAAAACTAAAACGCCCTTAAGAAAAGACTATTAGTGTGGTTGCCCAAAGAATGTGCCTCACAGACTCTCCATGACAGGGAGGTTAATTGACTGAGGACCCCAGGTATCAGACTTCAAAATCCATCACTACTTTTGCATCAAGACCATACCTCCTACGGCCTGCTCCATGTCCATAATCAGGTGCAGGGGGATATGAAAGCAAACTATTCCTGGGAAATGGGACTCCATTGTCAGTGACCTTGGCCTAAGAAGGATTCCTTGATGGTTTTGCTTAGGCTGTGTGCCAACCTAGGATGTTTCCACTTCCACCTAACCTTTTTTTCCTTTTCCCTTCACTAAGGCTCAGACTTGCATTGTAATCAGTTTTTTGCATTGCTTTCCCAGCTGTCTCCTGCTCCTGCCCTAAACCACATAAGACACTCAGCTTCATGAGGTCAAGGTCTGGGTTTATAATTCTCACTGTGGTATCCTTAGCACAATGTCTGGAACATAGGAGGTGCTTGATGAATATTTTTTGAATAAATGATTGAATTGTAAAATTAGGTCACAAGGCAAGGAATTTAGCAGTGTGATAGGAATAGTAGTGTGATATAGTCTAACACAAAGAAAGTGTATTAAAATATTTAAGCTTCAAAGCTTAGAACCACAAATCCACATCAATAACTAACAGAAAACATCCTTCTGTCATAGAAATTGTCACTTGGTTAGGATTCCTAACCCCCTGCTTTCATCATGCCACTTATTTAATAATTCCCAATAGCCCCCTGTATTTAGCTTCCTGAGCCTGGCAATCTAAGTCTTCTATAACCAGGTCCTTCCTTAATTATCTTACTTTACCTCTTATTTATTTCTCAAATACTTTGGTTCAGCTCTATTGTTACCACTAAATAATCATTTTGAGTCAAGTCTTTGATCAATATATAGCTCCCATTTTTCTTTTTTTTTTTCTTTTTTTTGCCCATCCAAATCCTTCCCTTTTGGGGGATCCTGAATCCTCCAGTCCATGTTGATTGGCCTCTTTAAAAATCTTGTGAGGCATGTATTGTCTGTGCTTCACATTTTGGCATTTCATCATATATTGCTTTGAATTTTATCTATTTCATATGTACATTTCTTGTATAAGCTTCTAGAGTTTTAGGTCATATCATATTATTCCAGTAGTTTATCGATAAGCTAATTTCTTTTTGAACTTAGAGTGTGATGCGCCTGGATGGCTCAGTCAGGTGAGCGTCTGACTCTTGATTGTGGCTCAGGTCATGATCTCACAGTTTGTGAGTTCGGGTCTCACATCAGGTTCCGTGATGACAGTGTGGAGCCTGCTTGGGATTCTCTCTCTCTCTCTCTCTCTCTCTCTCTCTCTCTTTCTGCCACTCCCTCACTGACTGACTCTTTACCTCTCTCTCTTTCTCTCTCTCTCTCTCTGTGTCTCAAAATAAATAAATAAACTTAAAAAGAAAGAACTTAGAGTGCATTTTCCCATTTCAACAATATTAAAAAGAGATTATCTTTTACATTTATAAAAATGTATTTAACGAATGATGTTAACTGAACCATATTACTATGGTAGACTAAGCTTGGAATCCTTGGAGCAAGGGTCTGTGCAGCAATATTTTGCACTACTTCCATCACTCTCTGATTATTGCTTTAAAACCTCTTTATAGTTGAGCAATGGCTTATTTCGTAAGGGTATAGTTTACTTAAGATAAATCAGTTTAGCCTCTTAAAATTTGTGGGACTTTCATGGACCTTTTTCTTGAGCAAGTTTGCATTTGGGAAAGGTGGACTGAAAGCCATTGATGATGCGAGTGTATAATTTTCAAAGACAAATAATGCCTGCCTGAGAAATGTCACCCAGTTATGTTTTAATGGTAATCAAATATGCATAGTGGAGAACTGTCACAACCAAAGGATTTGTTTTATCACTGGTGTTATTTTTAGAGACAAGAACTTGCCTTGTCTCAGCTGACCTAATTATCCTATTGATACAATTTTTAAAATCCTAATAATTATTAACAAGTATCTAGGAGAGAATAAGTAAAGTTTTTAGGGAATTGGTTGTTTTTCAGGAAGAAGGTATGAGCTCTAAAATATCTCACAGTTTCACCCTGTGGAGATTTAAATCAGCTGCTTCTGTTTTTTTTAAAGGTTTTAATAAATTCAGTGTCCTAGATCATGACCAACAAGGGTTATGTAGAATTCGATTTGAAGATTTTTTTAAATATTAAATGTGTAAGAATATGAGAAATAATTGGGGTTACTGCAAATAATTAGTTATTAGTTTAGGGATTAACATTTTAAACCAAATTGGCATAATGCATTATTGCTCTGGCAGTTGGCTAAACCTCTATTCAGCTCCAGCTCTTTGTGATGAACGGTATCTGGATTGAAGTCTTAGTTTCCAGAACTGTCCTACTTGGCCGTGCTCTCAATTCTTCTGGCCATCATCTTTATTGTCTGCTCTTCCTCTCTACTATTGTTATACTGGTATCAATCATATGAATATATACATAATAATTGTTTAGCATGTGTGTCTTGTGGAGTCAGATTACTTTCTTTTCCCCCAAAGATTTTATTTTTAAGTTCTCTCTACACCCAATGTGGGGTTCAAGATCAAGAGTCACATGCTCCACTGACTGAGCCAGCCAGGCACCCCAGATTACCTGGCTCCTAATTCCAGCTTCACTGCTTATTAGCTGTGTGTCTTTGGACCAGTTATTTAACATCTATCCGATACCAATTACTCAACAACAAAATGGAAATAAATATATTAGCCATCTCTATGGCTATTATAAGGATTAACTGAAATAATTTGTGGAAAGCACTTAGCACAAGTACTGTCTTGGCATATTGTTAGGGTTCAATAAATATTGTAATTATTATCATTACTATTACTTAAAAGATACATACTATAGAATTTGAAATCACAGAATATTATGGGGTAGAAAGCATTTGCCAGTGAAGAAATGTATTGTTATTTAGAACATGAGTATATGTAAAGATTTACTATTTATACTTTCAGGAATCCTTAAATACATTACTTAAACAGCTAGAAAAAGAGAAAAGGAGACTTAAAAATCAAGTGAAAGACTATGCACTGAGACTGGAACAAGAATCCAATGTTTGTGTTTATTCTATACTAGAAATTTCTTTGTAACTCCCATGATTTTAGTATGTTATCTACAAACCTACTATATTATTATCACAAAATACTTATAAAACTATTTCCTACACTATTAAAAAAACAGCATAGAGACAAAAACTTGACTTAGTAATAGTCTTGCTAGTATTGCCAAACTTCTCTCATGTTGGATTCTTTACTTTTGTATATTTCTTATAGGCTTACCACAAGACCAACAATGAGTGCCTCACATACTTAGCTGAAATGTCTCAGGTAACTTTTGTTTTCTTACTTCCAAATTTTAAGAGTTTCCTCTCACTGTAAATTACATTTTTCACTTTTCTAGGTTTTGATTGGTTTGATTTTGTAAACAAACGTGTTGGGATTATGGGAGAAAATGTACCAAATTTCTAAATATGTAAAGTAAAAAAGAAAATTTATAGCTTTTATAAAAAGGTAAAAAGGAGATAAAAGTTTCCCAAATAAGGAAATATTTTCATATTTGCTTCCTTCGTTATCCTTTTAGTTTGATCTGTAATTTCTAAAACTCAACCAAATAAGCAGTTATCCTTGTGCTATCATGAAATTCATGGCATTTTCTGTCATAATTATGCACAGTGAGATCTAAGACAGATCCAGTGCTGCTATCGCTAGAAAGGGTTAACAATACTTAATACAGAATAGGAAAGTATGCAATTACAAATGACAGGACAAGAAAGTGATCAGTAAATTATGAATGATGTTGCATATATTTTCCATAGTTTTTCATTTGCCTTTCAGTTTTATTTATGATGTTGTTAGTATTACAGAGATTTTCTTTTGATGTTGTCAGAGCTATCTTTTATTTATGGCTTCACATGTCATAGTTTAAAAGACTGTCTTCATCTCAATGTTTCATAACATTTATCACATCTTTTTTTCTTAGTAGTTGCCTACCTATTTAAATATTTAATCCTTATTAATTTTATTTTGATAGATGTTTTAAGATCACCATATGAGTTTGGTTTTCAATGTGCATTATTATCTAAATGGAAGTGTCCAAAGAGCAGTTGGATATATGAGTCTCAGGGAAGAAAAGATAAAAATTGGAGATCTACACATGGAAATTTTTGGCATATAGATAGTAAATTAAGCCATGTGATGAATGAAATGTATCAGGGAGAATACATACACAGGATGAAAAGAAAAGAGAGTCTAGAATATAGCTCTGCAGAGTTTCAACAGTGATAGTCAAGGGACGAAGAGGATTGGAGTCTTCAGGACATAACTATGTGAGGTAAGGAAGTAGAGGACCTTGAGGTCTAGGTTTGCCATAAAGATAGTCTGCTAATCACTGATCTGGTGTTTCCAGAAGACCGATGAAATGATTGAGAGGATGGGAGTCAAGATGGGATTGGAGCTGATAAGGGGATGTATAGAACAATTTGGGAATGAAAGGACAGTAGTGGGTAAAGGGAAGCTTAGATTTCTAGTACTAAGATTACCTTAGGAAATTGAGACCAAACAGGATCACTCCTTGTAGTCTCCTACCCATAAAATAGTCAGTTTGCCCTAGATGGCCCCAGCTACATAGTTGGCAGCATGGCTTCCTCCTGCAGCGCAGGCCCCTCCATGCCTTTCCTCAGACCAGGACTCCCCCTGGAATATGCTGCTTTTCACATATGTCAGGGCCGCTTCCCTGAAGTTCCAGCATAAACGCTACCTGCTTCATGAGACTGTGATGTGATGAAAGACCACAGATTTTGGAGTCATTGTCAATTTGGATTTAAATCCCAGATTTGTACTTAATTGTCATTTGACCTTTTGGGACTTAATTTCCTTCCTTCTTGGTAGAAGGGGAAATAATAGTAGTGTCTTGCAGGGGATTTGTGAGTGTTTAGAGATGTAATGTATGCAAAGTGCTGAGTAAAATGTCTGGCCCGTAATACCTTCTAAATTCCAATAAGGGGTGAATATTATTTTCCTGTTTTCCTTTCCTGATCTCCTGAGCCTCCCTCTCTGTGACAGAGGCATTAGAATTTCTTCTTGCCTCAGCCTTCCTCCTTTACCTTTGTTTATCTGAAAAATTCATTTAGGTGGAATAGGTTCTACTCTGATTATACAGGATCACTGAACATACAATCAAAGCCTATTTTAACAGCTTCCCAGGAAGCTGTTAATCCTGTTCCCCAGTATAAATGTTAATAAGGATTTTCACTCTAGAGTGAATTGTTAATCTTTATAGTCAAAGATGGTTCTGACCGTGTGGATACTCCAGTGACTAGAAAGGTCAATGGACGATCTGCAGTTCTTTCCATGCTGAATACATAAATAATTGATTCTTAGGTAGATAACTAGAGCTATTGGCTGAGTCTGCTTTTTATACTTCTGCTGTCTTCACTGTTTTGAATGAAACTGACTTTCCCTATCTCACGATTTTGCCAATTTACACAGTATGTATTGAACATTGATTTTTAAGAATATGTAGGTACATTACATTACTTAAAAGTCAGGCAGAAAGACTGACTAGAGCTTGTTGTAACACATAATAATCCCAAATTCTGTTCCCATGAACATAGAATTTTAGCAGTAGATCTGAGACATTGTTGAATATAATGTTTTGGTTTAAAGATACAGAACCTGAGGCCATTCTGTTTCATTGTCAAGCAATTCTAATTATTAGAATTGTTAAAGCATCATATGTTGCTCCTCATTCTCCTTCCTTAAAACCTATTGGTTTCAGTCGCATCCTCTGAAGAACATAGAACATAAGAACATCTATACTTATCCTATGTGACAACTTCTCAAAGATTTGAAAACAACCCTTAAGTGCTTCCATAGTTTTTTCCCCCTAAGCTAAAATATTAAATTACAACAAAAGTTGTACACTAGCAATTCCTCTTGACGTGGGTTCCAGACTATCCAGCTGTTCTGTTGTCTTTTCAGACAACTCTATTTTGTTATCGTTCATTTGAAAATAGAGTTCCCCAGATTTAAATCTAGACTTGAAATATAATCTCAATAGCATGGGTATTAAAATCTTGCTATTTTTTCTCCTCTACTCCCTTAGGAATCATTGTGAAATACAGATATGATGTTGTTCCCCATTTAAAACCTTCAGTGACTTTGCTTTGTCCAGAGGATCTCACTAAAGCTTCAGAGGAGTTTACAAGGTCCTTTCCAACACACAGTGCTGCCTTTCCAGCCATGTTAGTGCTCACACCTTGTACTGCAGCCAGACCAACCGTATATGTGGTCCCTATATCTGTCGTGTTACCTTATAGTCGTAGGCCCTTGCTGCTCCTTCTGCTTGGAATGTCCTTTCCTCAGTTCTTAATTGGCTACTTGTCCAGGCCCCCTATAGCCTGAATTAGCATCTGCTTTATGCTTACAAAGCACCTATGCAAATCTCTGCCAAGACAGTGAATTTTACAATCTATTTATTGTGCTATTTTCTCCAATGGATTGTAAGAACAATGCCTTATATTTGTGCCCTAGTGCTAAATTTGAGGTGGCCCATACTGGATGCTTGATAACATCTGCTGAGTGAATAAATGAGTGAATTCCATCTTCTGGTCCAATGTGCCCAAAATTGTCCCTCTTAGCAAATGATCGTACATCTTCACAAAGATGCTCTTCTCTTCCACCAAAAGAAAACAAAAACAAACTTTTATTTTACTCTATCTTAATAGAACTACTAATAGAGGCATCCGGATGGCTCAACTGGTTAAGTGTCTGACTTCTGCTCAGGTCATGATTTCATGGTTTCTGAGTTTGAGCGCCGTATCGGGCTCCGTGCTGACAGCTCAGAGCCTGGAGCCTGCTTCAGATTCTGTGTCTCCCTCTCTCTCTGTCCTTCCCC
>CM053574.1:62532342-62626871 GCA_028646485.1 Cryptoprocta ferox
TATATATATATATATATATATATATATATATATATATATATATATATATATAAGGGATACTACTGGGTGATGAAAAAGAATGTAATATTACCATTTGCAACAATATGGATGGAACTGGAGGGTATTATGCTAAGTGAAATAAGTCAGTCAGGAAAAGACAGATATCATATGTTTTCACTCATATGTGATTTGAGAAACTTAACAGAAGACCATAGGGGAAGGGAGGGAAAAATAAGTTACAAACAGAGAAGGAGCCAAACCATAAGAGACTCTTAAATACAGAGAACAAACTTAAGGTTAATGGGGTTGGGGGGTTGGGGGGGTGGGGAAAATGGGTGATGGGCATTGAGGAGGGCACTTTTTGGGATGAGTGCTGGGATTTGTTTGTAAGTGATGAATCACAGGATTCTACTCCTGAACCCAAGACTATACTGTATCTACTGTATGATTGCTAACTTGACAATAAATTTTTTTAAAATAAACAAACAAACAAACAAACAAACTTCTGGCTTAGGGTGCCTGGGTGGCCCAGTCAGTTGGGTGTCCAGCTCTTTATTTCATGATCCTAGAATGGTGGGATCAAGCTCCGTGTTGGGCTCCATGCTGAGTGTGGAGCCTGCTTGGGATTCTCTCTTTCTCCCTATGCCCCTCTCCCCTGCTTGTGCTCTATCTCTAAAATAAAAACAAAACAAAACAAAACACAAAAACTTATGGTTTAGGCAAAGCTACAAATCAGATGGATTTTAACCTTTGATTTGGACTAACGTGGTGTTATGGACATAGGCTTCAATCAGTCATCAGCTTGGTTATAATTCCCACCCTGCCATGAACTTAGATCTTCATTTCCAATATCCGTAAAATGATGGAGGCAAATGATATAACTTCTAAGGTTTGTACTTTGCTAGAAAACCAATACTTACTCAACTATAAGGTCCTGCTACTCAGCACATAGTAATTTAAATCCTTTTATGTATGATGTTTCTTAATTTACAGTGATGGCTTAATTATTTAGACCAAACATTGCAAGCATTCACAATCTTCAAGTCTAGAAGTAGAAATAGAATGAGGATAGGAGAAAGGTTTATTTAAGGTATTTATACAATTTATTGAAGTTTTCTATTTATGTTTAGGTTGTTTTGTAATTGTTACCTAGGTCTGGAACCTAGGTCTATGATTTATTTGCCCAACTTAGTAAGTAAAATTATTAGACTTTACATTTCCAGAAATAACTCATAGTTAACTAAGTATATTTTCCAGCTAATGGTGTTCTCACCTTATATCTGGAACCAAAACCTAACTTTTTTTAGTATCAACAGTAATGAATAAATGCATTTCTATAATAAATTTTATAGATACTTTAAGGAAGAGTGCATAAATTTCATATAGACCAATAATTATATTATGTGACTTTAAAAAGTAATGCAGAAAAACATAAAGTAACTTTCTATAAATTATTCCAAATGGAGACTGTTTGGAAATATTTCTCCCATTCTTAAGCTAACAACAGATATCAGGTATAGTGACCCCTATTAAGGAAGTATTAGATTTTTAAGTCTTATACAATCTTTCTTAGCATTAACAGCAAATTGATTATTTAAATATTAATGATAAAAAAGTGACATTAGAGGTAGATTTGACTTTAGAGTTCACAAGCACCTTCACATACATTAACTTATATATATTTTTAATGTTTTTAAAAATTTATTTATTTATTTTGATAGAGTGAGTGGGATGGGGCAGAGAGAGAGGGAGAGAGAGAATTCAAGTAGGCTCCTCACTGTCAGCATGGAGCCCAATGTGGGGCTCAATCCCACGAACTGTGAGATCATGACTGGAGCAGAAACCAAGAGTAGGAGACCCAACACACTGAGACACCCAGTCACCCCCAAGTTTTTTTGAGAGAGAGAGAGAGACAGTGTGAATGGGGGAACAACAAATAGTGAAGGGGACAGAGGACTCTGTCCAACTCGGGACTTGAACTCACAAACTGTGTGAGATCATGACCTGAGCCAAAGTCAGACATTCAACCAACTGAACCACCCAGAGACCCCACATAAACTCATATTCTTTTAAGATCTATAAGATAGATATTACCATCTCTATTTTATGGATGGGTGTGTCAAGAATAAACCTTATCCAAAGAAGAAATAACTTTATCCAAAGTTAACCTTATCCCACTAGTCTCAGTCAGTGGGAGGTGATTTCCAGGCCCTTAGAACATTTTGTCTGATAGAAATGTCTGTGGTATCAGCTCTACATCTGGAATAATTGGAAACTAAAGGTCAGCCATGTGGGGAGCATGTGATTGAGCCCCAATGAAAACTCTGGACACCTAGAATTTGATAAGCTTCCCTAGTTGACAATTCTCCTTGTATGCTGTCACACATCATGGCTGGTAAGTGTCATCACTATGTAAGAACCCATGAGGAGAAGACAACTGGCAAATCTATATTTGGACCCCTCCTAAATTCTGTCCCATGTGTGTCTTCCCTCTGCTGATTTGAATCTCTAGCTTTTCTTTATAATAAACTGTACGTAATGAGTCTAATGTCTTTCACTGCGTTCTATGTGCACTTTGCTAATTATTGAACCTCAGGGTGGTTAATGGCAACCCCTGAACTTGCAGTTGGTGTTAGAAATGAGGGAATTCTTCTTTGGACTACTGTTTCCTCTTACTTCTCAGGTGGCTAAATTCTCCCAATGGAGTAAATGAATGTTGATAATATCAAACATTTAAACAGCACTTACTATGTGCTAGGCCCTCTTTTAAGCAATGTATATGCTTGAGAGTATCAAAATAGGCCCAGTGTAGTTACCAAATGAAAGATTCTCATAATTATTAATTTTTTGTTACCTCAAAAGAAAAGGGAAAATTTCTCTTCTAAAATCATGACCCCTGCATTCATAATTTTCTCTTTCAGTTCTTTAATACTCTCTTTATCACATCATACTGTATTTAATATAAAAAATGTTTTAGTGCAATGCCCCCATATTTTTCATTTAACTCTAACTCTTTGCAGGTTATCCTTGTGTTACTCCCAAGATAGCGTTCCTATTTTTAAGGTCTTGATCCTTGTTAATTCATATTTTACTACATCATATTTATATTTCTTACACTCCAAGTTTTTTAAATTCCTTGTGTCCTTAAGTGTTCTTTAGAACGTTTACCTTATGTTTAGATCCATCTTTCCATTCCAAATATTTACCGAGTGTCAAAAAAATGCATGTCCCTGGGCTAAGTCCTGATGGAGATACAAAGGTGAATAAGACAAGGCCCTAACCCCCAACACACACATCCTGCTCTTGTAACAGAAAAGACAAGCAAAACATACAACAAAATAAACCTATCATTTAGGTTAGAAGTTGGTTAGATCCACAAAAGTAGCATAAGCAAGGGACTTAATCATAGGAGTTCAGTTACTAAAGAGGTCAATTCCAGTTAGGAAGATTAAGGGATTCTCCATGTCCATCAACAGTAAGTACTATTAACTAACTCTCAACACCCTAGTATGACATTTTTACTACCTTTTTCTCCTTTGTCTAGCTCTCTGGCTATAATAAAGGCTTAACTAAGTTGGAGCAATGAGAATAAAAAGGAAAGGATAGAGATAAAGGAATACATTCTCCTTGAAAGTTCCCAAATCCCAGAGTGGTTATTTCATTGACCTCTTCCCACTATTGACTTATTCTTTGCTCCAATTCCTGTAACATTATATAGAATTACTCTAGCGCTATAAGCTACTTTCAAGACTTTCTTAACTATTTACCCACTGGTAAGTCAATATGTATTTTCTTGATACCTTGTGATGTTCTGTGATTTCTATTACTTATTTTTATCACATGAAGATATCAGAACTGTTGCAATAAAAAGGTTTATATCCCCCCCCCCCGTGCCACACACACATAAGGGTACCTTTAAAATCAATTATTTCTATCTTTACTCTACAAAGTAAAAACTTGACAGGAAGGGAAGCAAGCTTCCCTTAAGTTAGACAGCGTGTTCAAATATGTTCCCTTTTACTCCACATGTCTCCTCCTCTCCCTTCCCCCTTTTGCTAGATCACCATTTGGACCCTACTCACATTCCTCTGTAGAGTTGGACAACTGTAGAGTTGGACAAATTTGTATAACAGAAACACATCTTTTGGCATCAGTAGACTAAAGTCCCCTTTTTGTAGCCTCTCCTGTAAATATGTTTAAATAGTTAAAATCATGCTGCATGTATGACTTTGTACCATTGCGTTAACATTCTAACATTAAGTCATCCCATGATGTTATAAATGGCTTTGCAAACATTCATTAAAGTTAAACAAAATGTATTAACTACTTGTCATATACTAGGTACTAAGCTAGCTGGTGACAAATGAAGAATAAAACTGTCTATTTAAGTGCTGGAGATAAATGACACTGAAGTGCTCCAAATGCAGGAAAACATGAGGAGAAATAATTTCAAGATAAAACAGAAAGTGCTAGTTGCACCATAATAATAAACCATGTAGATGAATCACAATCCACTTATGTATATGATTGTACATTGAGGAAGCCTCCATATTTTGGTATTAATATTGCTGATAAAATGATTGTCCTGTGTTTTCTATATATATGATTTTTCATTAGAATAGATTAGAAATATAATTATTGAGTCAATGTATGAACATTAAGGCTATTCAAAAATATAATCAAATTGTTTTCTAAAAGAATTATAATGGGGCTCCTGGGTGGCTTAGTCAGTTGACCCTCTGACTTCAGGTCAGGTCATGATCTCACTTGTGGGTTCGAGCCCCATGTTGGGCTCTGTGCTGATGGCTCAGAGAGGGACACGAGGAATCTTCTGGAATAGAAGGGAACAAGTTAGGTTAATGGTGTTAGTCTTTTAACACATTAAAGATACCATTCCTTTATGTTATCGCATCCACAGTTTCTGATAAGAAGTGTGTAGTTTTTCTTCATTCCTTTGTACATAATGTGGCTTTTATACTAGACTGATTTAAGATTTTCTACCATTGGTTTTCAGGAATTGCTTATAATGAGTCTTAGTGTGGTTTCATGCATAGGGTTCACTGAGCTTCTTGGATCTGTAGATTTTGAGTTTTCCAATCTGGAAGACTTTTGATTATTTTTTTTCAAGCTGTTTTTCTGTCCCTCTCCTCTCCTTTCAGGACTTCATTACAACCTGTGGTAGGACACTCGATAATGTTCCATCTGTTTTTTTATTTTTTTTTATTTTTTATGTCTTCTATTTCCTGTGCTGTATTTATATTTCTCTTTAAATAATCAAATCTAGTTATAATAGCTATTTTAACATACTTATTTGCTAATTTCTTTATCTCTGTCATTTCTAGGTCTGTTTCTAGTGACTGATTTTGCACATGGTTTTGGGCCTCATTTTCTGTGTCTTGTCACACCTACTAATTTCTCATTAGATGTCGGACTGTTTTTTTTTAAGACACTCAAATGTTTTACTGAAAATTTATTGCAGTTGTATGAGCAGAAATCTATAACCATTTAATTACCTTGCAATGGTCCGACTGGTTTTTAACTTTGTGAGTGTAAGTCTGTTCCTGAAAAAGTGTTGATTTGTATTCAATGAGATGTATCTGAACTGTATATATTGTTTTTCTTTTTTTATACAATATATATAAGCAAGTATATGTTTTAAACATAAATATAACTGAGAATAGCCTATGTTTCTACTGAAATGCACTTATATAAAGGAATTATAATTTATACAGAAAATTATTTAGAATTTCCCTAAAATATCCAATTTAAATGAGGTAACACATTTCATAAGACATCGTTTGTGTTTCAGGTTAATTACAGTGTTTTATATAAATACTTTCCATCCCAAAAGACACTATTAATAATCTATAAAAGGGAGACAAACTGTGATTTCAGAATTTCTATCTCAAATTCTTTTTTTAATGGATCAATTGTAATTTTATTTTATTTTAAACTTTACTTTTATTTATTTTGAGAGAGAGATAGAGAGTAAGTGGGGGAGGGGCAGAGAGAGAGAGAGAGAGAGAGAGAGAGAAAGAGAATCCCAAGCAGGCTCTGTGCTATTAGCACAGAGCCTGATTTTGGGGCTTGAACTCACAAACCGCAAGATCATGACCTGATTTGAAATCAAGAGTTGGGCTCATAACCAACTGAGCCACCCAGGCATCTCTATCTCAAATTCTTTATAGTATACCAATCCCAACTTTTTTTTTTTTTTTTTTAGCAAAATAAGGGTTTATGGCTTCTCCCACTCTATAGTGTTTTCCAAGCAAAATTTCTAATAAAGAAAAGAATGTGTAAATTTTATATTTGGAATTAACTTACAGTAAAATAAAAGCTTTATGACCATGAGCTAACTGTATTTCATAAATACAAATTAGGAGTGTATTTGACAACTTGGAAAGACCTAACAGAACTTCAAGGAAATCAGATTGGCTTCTTATAATTACATGATGGGAAATAGATTCAGAAGTGAACATTTCAGTTATTATTTCAAACTTCCTTTTATGACTTATGGATATTACTCAAAATAAAAAATATTTTCATAAACATTAAAGCCTATAATATAAAATTGGTAGCAATTAATAGCTTCTTTCTTAGTCTCTCTCTCTAAATAACCAATGAACCAGTTTATTCCTATTCTGTACAACTAAGTGGTCAATACATTTCATTTCAGATTTAGCATTTTTTCAAACATATAAATACTTATTTTAATACTTTTGGAGACTTATAGGAATATGAAAGAAAAATTTTAAATTCTTGTACCTTTTATTATTAGAGAATTCTAAGACATTAAAAAGTATTTTTCTTTTTAACTCATCTAAGAATAGTAATGAGCAGAAAGAGATGAGCAATTTTTATTATGCAAATGAATAATTGTGCTTCCTACTGGAATTGCTTCTGAATTTATGTCATTTTCTCCTCTAAAAAAGAGAATCCCGTAAAACTAATAAGCCATCCCAGGTGTTTTCAAATTATTTCTTTTCGTATAGGAAGTTGTAAGCCATCGTGCTATGGCGTGAGTGGATATCTTTCTTTCACCCCTCTTCTGGCAGACCAGGTGAGGCTGGCTGGACACGTCTCAGGGGAGGGGCACCGGTGAAAGGAGAGACTCTATTCACATCTCCTCTGAAGGCAGTTTTGTCTGTGTCTGTGCAATTTTCTTCTCATTGCCAAGTTAGCTGGTCTCTGTCCATTGATAAGAAGAAGTCTCATACTCAAAATAAAAAATACAAAAAAGAATTGTTGTAATCTGATTTTTCTGCCATACTAATGTGGATTAATAGCTCTCAATGTAAAGCAAACAATCTTTGAATAGTCTACAATATCTGTGTGGCTCTCCTCACATTCTAATGACTAGGCTCACAGAACGGCAAGCTGTATTTTATAGACACTGGACATTGGTTATAGATTTTTGTTATGCTTGAAGGCAGTTGCTTGTAGTTCAGTTTAACCTTTTAAGGCCTTTGTTCAAGTGTGTATAGAGTAATCTTCCCCCAGAGTTGGTTTCGCCCAATTACTAAGGCATAGCTAATATGATTTCTCCTAAAAGTCATGAGTGATCAACAAGGACACTTACTTTAGCTGGTTGGAGCTCAAATGCTTCTTAGCCCTATGTGAGCACTCTGCCCAGCCTTACAGTTTCACTCTAAGTTTATGTGTCTTAGTGTCCAGCAAAGACTCTACAGTATCCTATGCAGATTTCTGAATTCTGTTTTTGAATAGCTCCTTTCTCTCCAGTACTCTGCTGTACAACTTCAGCTACTTCAGCCTCCGTGAACTCCAGTCTCTTTCTCCTCAACTATGTGAAACTACCATACTTTGCTTTGGATTCTAATCCCTGCTCTGGAATGTACCTCAAGGCAGAAATCTGGAGTGATTGTAGGGCTTTATTTCTCAGGGACCACAGTCTTATGGTGCATATTTCTCCTTGTCTATAAATAATTGTTTCATATATTTTTGTCCAGTTTTTTTAATTATAGTTTATTGTCAAGTTGGTTTCCATATAACACCTAGTGCTCATCACAAGTGCCCTCCTCCATGCCCATCACCTATTTTCCCCTCTCCCCCGCCCCCCCATCAACCCTCAGTTTGTTCTCAGTATTTAAGAGTCTCTTATGGTTTGTCTCCCTCCCTCTCCTTAACTATTTTTTCCCCTTCCCCTCCCCTGTGGTTCTCTGTTTTAAGTTTCTCCTGTTCCACATATGAGTGAAAACATATGGTATTTGTCTTTCTCTGCCTGACTTATTTCACTTAGCATAATACCTCGAGTTCCATCCACATTGCTACAAATGGCCAGATTTCATTCTTTCTCATTGCCATGTAGTATTCCATTGTATATATAAACTACATCTTCTTGACCCATTCATCAGTTGATGGACATTTAGGCTGTTTCCATGATTTGGCTATTGTTGAAAGTGCTGCTATGAACATTGGGATACATGTGCCCCTATGCATCAGCACTCCTGTATCCCTTGGGTAAATTCCTAGCAGTGCTATTGCTGGGTCATAGGGGAGTTCTATTGTTAATTTTTTGAGGAACCTCCACACTGTTTTCCAGAGCGGCTGTACCAGTTTACATTCCCACCAACAGTGTAGGAGGGTACCCGTTCCTCCACATCCTCACCAGCATCTATAATCTCCTGATTTGTTCATTTTAGACACTCTGACCGGCGTGAGGTGGTATCTCAGTGTGGTTTTGATTTGTATTTCCATGATGATGAGTGACGTTGAATATCGTTTCATGTGTCTGTTGGCCATCTGGATGACCTCTTTGGAGAAGTGTCTGTTCCTTTCTTCTGCCCATTTCTTCACTGGATTATTTGTTTTTTGGGTGTGGAGTTTGGTGAGTTCCTTGTAGATTTTGTATACTAGCCCTTTATCCGATATGTCATTTGCAACTATCTTTTCCCATTCTGTCGGTTGCCTATTAGTTTTCTTGATTGTTTCCTTTGCTGTGCAGAATATTTTTATCTTGATGAGGTTCCAATAGCTCATTTTTGCTCTTGATTCCCTTGCCTTTAGAGCAAGTGTCGAGTAAGAATTGCTGTGGCTGAGGTCAATGAAGTTGTTTCCTGCTTTCTCCTCTAGGGTTTTAATGGTTTCCTGTCTCACATTCAGGTCCTCATCCATTTTGAGTTTATTTTTGTGTACGGTGTAAGAAAGTCTAGTTTCATTCTTTTGCATGTTGCTGTCCAGTTCTCCCAGCACCATCTGTTAAAGAGGCTGTCTTTTTTCCATTGGATACTCTTTCCTGCTTTGTCAAAGACTAATTGGCCATACATTTATGGGTCGAATTCTGGGTTCTCTATTCTATTCCGTTGGTCTATGTGTCTGTTTTTGTGCCAATACCATACTGTCTTGATGATTACAGCTTTGTAGTAGAGGCTAAAGTCTGGGATTGTGATGCCTCCCGTTATGGTTTTCTTCTTCAATATTACTTTGGCTATTCGGGGTCTTTTGTGGTTCCATACAAATTTTAGGATTGTTTGTTCTAGCTTTGAGAAGAATGCTGGTGCAATTTTGATTGGGATTGCATTGAATGTGTAGATTGCTTTGGGTAATAATGACATTTTAACAATGTTTATTCTTCCGATCCATGAGCATGGAATGCTTTTCCATTTCTTTGTGTCTTCAATTTCATTCAAAAGTTTTCTATAGTTTTCATCACAGATCTTTTACATCTTTGGTTAGGTTTATTCCTAGGTATTTTATGTTTTTTGTCCAGTTTTTTTTAATGTTTAATTTTGAGAGAAAGTACAAGTGGGGGAGGGGCAGAGAATGAGGGGAAGAGAGAGAATCCCAAGAAATCTCTGCACTGTTAGCACAGAGCCTGACATAGGTCTTGTGTCCATGAACCATGAAATCACGACCTGAACCAAAATCAAGAGTTAGATGCTTAACAAACTGAGCTACTCAGGTGCCCCATTTTGTCCAGTTTTTAATTTGTTCACAGCAAGAGGGTAAATCTTGCCCTTGATACTCCATGAAGGCCAGATGTAAAGGATCTATCCATTTAAACTGAGAACATCAAAACATGGAAAATATTTTTAAATCCAGTATAAAAACTCATCTTACTTAGAGTCTATAACAATTTTTTAAACTGTTTATCGCCTAAATAAATTATTCTCACTTTAGTTTTAAAATGAAATTTATACTAGATTAAATGACTGGACAGGGCTTTATCTTTCTTAGTGGGAAGGTAAGTGTATTCTGGGAAGAAAGGAACAAAAGGGTAGTTAGTGATCATATTGATGGATTGTGGTGAAGATTGCTATGTGCTTACCAAACTATTTCCTTTTTTCTAATGTGACAGAATTAGGCCACATTTTCCATGTGTGAAACACATTGTTTTCCAGCTCCTGGTACATACACTACATTTTTTAGTGATATATGCCTGAAAAAACACTGTTTAGTAGTGAGTGATGTGTATGCTACTGTGATTAGAGAAACAGTTGTGAAACAGTGTGCAGTTAGGTGTGGGCCTGTGACTGACCTCAGGACAACACAGTCTAGGCATACAGATATATGTCATTTCTGTGACTGGCCCATGAAAACCTCCCAGGTGATCTTTCTTGGTTGTGCTCTCTGAAAACATTGTTTGATGAGTGGATGTTGGGGGTCTAGAAGTAAATGCCAAGGCTCCAGAGGATGGTAGAGCCACAGATGGAAGAAACATAGGTGCCTGAATTATTGCACGTAGAAGATCCATTGATTTCACCTTGCTGACCTTCATTTGATTGTGGTGAATGTGAAAAGTAAATCCTTTTGGAGTGAGTATGTGTATGTGTGCATATGTTGTCACTGAGATTTGTGTTTTACTTGCTGAAGCAGTTAGCTGATGCTCACTAATATAGTACCAAACAATATTTTTAGTAAGCCTTACAGGTATTTAGATTTTTTTCCTCTTCGGTAGATAACGATATCGTTCTTCAAAACTACATAGAGATAAATTCAATGATTCATTGATAGTGATGGCCCCTGCCCTGCCTGCATCATTGAGTCAAGTTCTAGAATGTTGATGGATACTTTTAAATTGGTTCCAACTCAGTGTGTTTTCCAGTTTGCTGAACATAGCCATATATATAATTTATTTTTACTAAAGAGAATCTCTTGTTTTTAATATATATAATTTTATAATTATATATATAATTTATTTTTACTAAAGAGAATCTCTTGTTTTTCCAGCAATGACTTTCTAGGATACTGTTCTTTTAAGCCTCATGCAAATGCTGTAAAGAATGATAGTCAAACGCAGGCTGTACCTAAACATTGGTGGAATGCACCAACTAATGTGAGAGGGGAAGGATACCCATAGTCACCTTTACTTAGAAAAGGAAGAATGCACAGCATCACATGGACTCCCGTTGGGTAGACACAGTGAAAGCCCTCTTCCCTGCCAATGGGGGAGGTTCCCTGATCAGGCTCTGATTTTGCTTCCAGGAAGGAATATTCTTATCCAATTTTCTCAGTGACCTCTGGCACTACTCCATGGGAGTGTCTTCCTTTTCAGTCCTTACCCATATTTGAAGTGGATGTTGTACATTAGGCTTTCCTGTGGGGATGCACAGCTTCTAGAGTTCGTTTTCTGAACAAACCGGACTGGGTGCCCTGACAGAGCTTCACAGTTGAAATAGTCAAAAGCTTTTGATCAAAAAGTTTATGATTTCTTGGATAATATAACTCCCTCAAAATAGTAGTCAATTCCATGTGTAAAAATGATAAATGTCGGAGCATAATTTGTTTCTTTGGCCTATATCTCTCTCTACCTAATGGCAACTACCTTGCAGCTATTTGAAATAAGAGGTTAGCATGTAACTCTAACACTCATAATCTGATCTTTGCCACAAGGCTGTCTTAGTGGCCTCCTGTTGCTCAAAACACTTCTCAGTCTTATCTCTTGCTTTTTGGGGTCTAAAGGTATTGGCCTGTCCAACCCTTTAATGCCCCAGATTCTAGAGTCTCCCTCGGATTCATTCTATTTTTTTTTATTTCTCCTTGCAAACTGGCTATTAATACCCCAAGCTCATCTTTTCTTCTGTCCTGTCAAAGGCAGTCAGTTACATTCATCACAAATTTGTAGTAGTAGGTTTTTTTGAATATCTTTTCCTTGATCTACAGGTTTGGTAAGCACTTGGACCACTATGGTGTGACAGGAATGTCCAGGCCTCCTCTTTCATGCCTGTTTTCCCTGCCTCCCCTGAAGATCTGCTAAGTTAATGCCACACCACTTGTTTTATTTTAGTATTTTGTTAATGCAGCACCTAAATTCAAGTTATTCTGAATTATGACTATAAGAAACAATTCCAGACTTTAGAGGCTTAACACAAAGGTTTATTTCTCTCTCAGGGCACAATCCATTTGAGTTTTAGTAGTTAAAAAAATCAATAAGTAGTCTTTATATCTTGGGAGAGAGAAAAGGGAATGGAAATGGGAGTGGCACATACAAGATTTCAAAATTATTGGCAGTATATGTTAGGTGGGGTCATAGGTATATACACATTCATATACTTTATATTGTACATCTGTAATATATCTACTCTTGGATATGTATGAAATTTTCCATAATAAAAAAATAATTTAAAAAATTACTCCAGCTGACTTTTAAATCATTACTATATATCTAAGTATTTAGAAGGAACGTGTGAACTACATTTTTTTTTCCTTCACCTTGTCCTCCACCTTCACATACAAGAAACTTCTCTCCTTTAAGACTGACTTGTTTCGGGGCACCTGGGTGGCTCAATCGGTTAAGCGTCCAACTTCGGCTCAGGTCATGATCTCATGGTTTGTGAGTCCGAGCCCTGCTTCAGGCTCTGTGCTGACAGCTCAGAGCCTGGAGCCTGCTTCAGATTCTCTGTCTCCCTGTCTCTCTGCTCCTCCCCTGCTCACGTTCTGTCTCTCTCTCACAAAAATAAAATAAACATTAAAAAAAAAAAAGACTGACTTGTTTGTGTTGTAGAAATTCCTTACGACTTCAAGTTGGTAGTCATTGTGACCAAAGAAAAACTAGTTATTTTGTAACTATGTGCTTGGCTCAGGTAGAAGAGCCCTAATCAATAACCCCAGGCTGCTTCTAATGGTTGTGCTGTGTTGTTGCCCTGGGAGGATGCCCTCCAAATTAATCAGTGTGGCTAGCCTTGCTCTGAAATCAGTGTCAGAACCCCCTCATCCAGAATTATAGTGTAACTTTGGTGCAGCTCCACATTCCCTTGCAAAGACTTGTGGTTAGTGAGGCAAATATACCTCATTTTAATTCAGTACAACTAACTCCTAATTTTGAAAATAAATTGGTATATTGGATGATGAGAAAACTGTCACATCTCAGTGCAATTGATTGCAGGACATCACTAGAAGTTGCTATTTTCTGACCTTTATCACTGCCTACTGGCAGTAGTTCCTAATTCATTGGGGAAAACATGTATTTATTGATCACCTTCTTCATACCAGGATATGAAGTCTAGTAAAAACAACCTCTGCCTTAACATTCTACTGAAACAGAGTTCTACTTGGTGAGCAGAGGTATAAAATGGAATTAGGAATTCTTTGAGAATTTGCCAGTCTTCCCCGATTACCCACAAAAGGAGAAAGTGAGTCGGAGGGTAGTATGGGAGAGAAAGCCAGGACACAGACGCTCAGGGGAGGTGGTTGTCAGAACTGAACTTGCTGGTTAGGAGAACTGAACCAGAGGCAAGAAGGAGGCATATGAGCAGGAGAGGTTCTAACCTCTTTGACACAGGGATCACAGGGCAGGTAAAGTTTATAGGCTGAGGTCAGAATCTAAGAAGACCAAGGCGTAGATGAATTAGCAGCTGGAAAGGATCAGAGGAAATACCCAGGGGAGTTCCCAAGTCACTGATCTGTGCTCACAGAAGTGTGCTGGCCAATAATGTCCTTTAGAAGTAACTCAGGATGTCTTAAGCCTTCAGATTACTGACCTTGCAGTTCCAAAGAATGACGTTACTCAATCTGATTGTGGAGCTCCTACACTGGACACTGTTGGGGGGAATCCAAGGACACTGTTAGGGGATAGAAACAAATTTAGTCGACTTGATTAAAAACAGAATCTAGAAAGCCAAATGGGGGCGAGATAACATGGGCCCTAATGCCACACTGAGGAATGAGAATTTAATTAGATAAGCATAGGTGTCTTTGCACATTTTTAAATATGGAAAGGACAGGATTAAAACTGATCTTTCATCTTTCCTGGGCCACAACCAACACAATTTATACTAGTTCCAACTTTGAGATACTTGTCATTTTGGCACAGACAATATTTTTTTCCCTTTCCTCCAAACCTTATCTTTTTCTTTCCACCACAAAATGAGTGGCATTATGAAACAGAGAACAGATCACAGACAGCAGCCAGAAGACCTGAACGCAAGTCTACATATACCAGTCAACTTCTAAAGTAACTTTAATTAATGCGTTCAAGTAAGCGCCTACTATGAGCCAGGCCAAGGTGATGGCAGTGGATAGTACAGACAGATCCTCTGTCTTAGGGGAGAAAGATAAGGAAAAACAAATACATATGCTGTCTAACATAGAGAAGTGATATAAAAAGTAAAGTAAGAGGTTAGATTCTGACAGGGAATGTTTGAGGAAGTGACATCATAACAAAAATTTAAATGAAATGGAGCAATCTCGGGGGAAGACAGGTAAGAACATTCCAAAGAGAAGAACAAGGGCAGAGTGTTTTCACCTATCTGGCATTCTCAGAAGAAGGCTGTGTGACTAGAGGTCTTGAAAGGTCACAAGAATGGCAAGAGATAAGGTGGGAGGGGGAGAGTCATGATATAAAGTCTTGTTGGACATGGAAAAGACTGGATTTTTTGCTGAGGGAATGATTTTGAGAAAAGGAGTTAATATTTCAATTTATATTTTAAAAGATTATTCTGGCTATTCTATAATGGACCTGAAGGGGGGGGTGGCAGGGAAGATGGCATAAGTGGAAGCAAAAATCACCTTCCTCAGTTAACATGAAAATATCCCTGCTTGTAATCCTATCATAGAACTTAATGCTTAATGGTTAGTCAAGCTAGGGTAGACTCCTGGATTTAATATTCCAAGGATAATGTAAGCATGGTCTTTAAAATGTATTTAAAAAGTGAGTTCAGTGCACTGTTGAATGTAAAAATTAACAGTGAAAATGATTGCAATTAGTTAATTCTCTGGCTTCCAACTTCTGTGGTTACAGTCCTACTTATGAGAACATTGTTTGGGCCTCACCATCTTTGAAAAGGAAGGCAATTAGGTCATCTCCAGGGTCTTGTAGAGTTCTAAATTTCTGAGTTTCTGAGAACAAATCAAGCAATAATAATACTGGAGATAGTTTTCTATATTAGTTCCTGTAAAATAGCTGGATGGAGAAATTCCCAACATTTTAACATAGGTTCTTCACAAGAGCTCATTGGAACAGACCATGTATACTGTAGTACTTATAAACCTATTCAGGATTGTATGCCTATTGTGAAAAATACACAATTGGAAGGGAAAATAATGTAAAGTGTATACTATGAATGCTAATAATCTCAAATGATGAGAACACTGTTTTTTATTTATGTATTTATTTTGAGAGAGAGAGAGAGAGAGAAAGAGTGCTGGGGAGGGGCAGAGAACGAGAGGGAGAGAGAGAATTCCACCCTGTCAGCCCAGAGCCTGAAATGATGCTTGAATCCATGAACTGTGAGATCATGACCTAAGATGAAATCAAGAGTTGGTCACTTAACTGACTAAGCCACTTAGGCACCCCAGAACACCATTTTTTAAGAAACAACTTGATTTTAAGTGCAAGTTTTAAAATATATTCCTCTGTGTAAAATTATTCTTGTCCTATTTTATAATTCATCATATTCAGTTTTCCATCAAGAGTATAAGTAGCATATTGTTATTTTTGGGAACCACTGAGAGCATCCATCTGCCCATTTTTCTGCCCAGTAATAAGAGTATGATTCAAGAATGTTAAAGGTGACAAAAAATTAAATGGTTTTCATTCCATGTTATAACTTAGAAAGTTTATAGTAGAGTTTCTCAACCTCAGCACTCAGGGCATTTTGGGCCAGATAATTCTGTTACAGGAGGCTGTCCCTGTGCATTGTCAGATGTTTAGCAGCAAGCATCCCTGACTTCTACCCAAAGCCAGTTGGGTAGACCAAAGCCAAAGCCAGTTGTGACAACCAAAATGATGTCTCCAGACGTCGGCAAAAGTCCCTTGGGGGGCAAAATCACCCTCAGTTGTTTTATAGTAGATGCCTGCTCATTTGTAAAGTAAGCTTGCTTTGTCTTTCTTTTAGGAGTTCTAAAACTATTAAAATATCTTAAGTTGATTCTTAGAAAGCTTGTGATCTTATGGATCCTTGGAGAGATTTATTATTTTTTCTTGCTTCCTCCAACACATAATTGGAGTGTTGATTACTTCCTCTCACATAAACTTAGGGGCATTGTCCCCTCAAATTTAAAAACAATGAGTCTGTGTCAGTTCCAACAATGTCTTTGTTAGCATTAGAATCAGATTTGCTCATCTAGACCCCTGGAGCAGTGCCCTGATTACCATAGAGGGGGGAAATGCTCAAAGCTGCCTCAGTTCACACCCCACCCAGGGCTTGGGCTTGACTTTCCCCTAGTCTAATATTGGTTAGCAAAGTGCCTCAGAGATGTTTATCTAATACTCAGTTCCTGATTAACTGGAAAAGTAATTAAGAGCCCAAATCCTAACTGTTAAAATGTTTTTTACTTCCCAAAACATTTACTTTCCAAAACATTGCAGAATGATTTCATCAGAAGTCACCTTTTCTTCCCATCAAAATCAGAGAACCATAATATTTTTTTCACGCTCTCATGGTCAGAATTAGGGCTTCAGAACACTGCAGCACCTGCTCAGGAAACCAAAAGCTTGCCCAGAGACAGCAGGCACTGGTGATTCAAGTAGAGCATGTTTGTATTATGTTAAATGAGATGGAGAACCTAGGGAAATCCAAAGTGACAACTAACAGATACCATTATCTTCTCCCTCATTCTCCTGCCCCTCCCTGCGCCCCGCCCCCAACCCGAATTTCTAGCAATAGAAAAATCTGGAACAATAGTAAAGACCCACAAGAGAAAGGATCCCCTACAGAAAGACCCTGACACTCAATAGATCTCAATAAAACGTCCAGCCAAGGCTGAATTAAGTGAGTTACATAGCGGCTACGAGAAGACTTTCTGATTGTCCAAGTTCCTCAGTTGAGAAAATGGGGACAATGCTGAGTCACCGGACAAAATGAAATACTTCTAAAATATTTAATTTCGTTGGAAAGAAAGCGCCATAACAGCACTCGCCTTCCCAACTTCTACATGTTTGTCGAGGGAAAAGGGGGGGGGGGAGGGGAGAGAACGGTTTGCTCATCCCTAATAAACTTGGGATTTCCCAAAAGATGGCCTCAAGATTTTTAGCGCAGCCTGAGGCGAGGCAGTGCTTCCGCTTTCTCCTGGCAGAGTGTGGCAGTTCTACTAAGGCCTGGTGCTGTGACCTCTCCGAGTGTGGGACAGGGACTGGGCCTGGGACTGTGGGTGAGCAGCGTGCCACCGACAGGGATACCAAGGTCCCCCAGGGCACCCTGGACGGCCCCTCCCCCAGCCCAGATCCCGTGGGGCCCCTTAGAGCAGCCCGCAGCCTCCCCAGGTGCTCAGCCCGGGGCGGTGTGGCCACTTTAAGGCGGGTCAGGGGCGTGAGCGCCCACAGCTGCGGCCGCGAGAGCCATCAGCATCAGCTCTGCCCCAGACGGCGGCGGGGACGCGGAGGCTCGGCCGAGCTCCTTTGGCGGCGAGGCTGCCCCAGGACCCGGTACGTGGGCAACAGGCCATGGCGGCCTCAATTATCGGCCCGAAGCGCGGTCGAATCTCTGGCCAGGTAAGAAGCAGAGGAGGAGGAAGGGGAGGCAGCTGTGTTTATCACCCCGCGCGGGCCTTGGGCCCAGTGGCCCTCTTGGCCCGCACAGGCATCTCTCATTCGGGGGCGCGGGGGCAGGGCGGCGCCAGGAGGGCCACTTCCTGGGGCGCGAGCGGGTGCCCGAGGCGGGGGGGGGGGGGTGTCCTGACTGGACGGAATCCCCCAGGGGCGGGAGCCGAACTGAGCTGTTTCTCACAGGCCTGCCCTCTGTATCCCTCGACACCGGCCAAACTCCGTTTTCTAGCCGACCATTCGGAGGGGTCGCCCGGAGCGAAGCCTAGTAGGTGTCCGCGCAGAATGTGAATGCCGACGACTTTGGTTTTACTTTGAATATGGGAACGTATATTTAACACGGGGACGTTTATTTTGAGCATTCTTGTCTCTGCACAGCTTGGCATGCTTTTTTCAGTTTGCTTACGGGCACGGGGTCCAAAAAGTCCTCGCAAGTCCTTCCTCAGGCTTACTTGCAGCCAGACAGGCAGGCAGTTGTGCCTGGAAACCAAAGCCGTTGGCGGGAAAAGGCATCTGCGCTGTTCACACGTCCTCCCACCTCCAGGGGACTCAAAAAGTCCCATGGCCTCTTTTGAAGTCACGTGATTTGTCTTCCCCTTAGCAGAAGCACAGAATCACTTCCGTGACTGTTGTAGACAGGAAATGAAAGGTGATGATTAGCCCTCTAGAACGAAGGCATAAAACCTCACCCACCCCAGAGAGCAAGGCAAGCTGGTGTTGGCTTTCTTACTTGACTATCTTGGTAGAGAAATAGGAGAGGCAAACCTCTTGGGCTGCCTGAAGTTTTTTTTTTAGCCCTTAGAATGTTCTGCATACTTAAATCTCCTCATTGCTTAAGCACAGGCTTTCTGAAATTACCACCCTGAAGTGGACCAGTTTAATAGGTTTCCTTAATTATTTCAAAATGGAGGCACCTCTTTAAAGTCAAAGGAAAAATAGTATTTTATGGTGCGGGATTAGGCAAAGCTGCACAAAATGGAACTCTGAGTAAAATATCTGGTTATCTGGTAGTGCACCAACAATCTCGACTTCCCACCCTTAAGAAAGTCTGAAGCCCCAATTGAACCTTCTGTTTGCATTTGAAGAGCAGCTTGATCACTTTCTCCAGCTAGAGCTGTTTAAATCCCTGGACTCTGGGGGAAACTCGAGGCCAGCCAACAATTGCCCTGCGAGAGCATGACCCATGCAGCTGCTGCTGATTGTCAGCCCTGCTCCTGGTGATAAGAGTGACATAAATAACAACTCACTAAAATGTAGGAGTGATTTGCTTTAAGCACTTTAGCACCTGCTGTTACTAATTAAGGGTTTAGCCTGCTGCAGATTGCAAATGGAAATACAGTGTTTTAAACATTGTAGAGACTAGAGTGCTCTGGTGGTACTGTGATTTAGAAATCAAACTGATCGGATAAAGACCAGTGGTGATGATGATGTGGAAATATAAAAACTGCCCACACTTCAGAGATCTACACCAAGGTGTCAGTAGTATTTATCTCCAAGTGGCGGAATGACAAATGCTTTTTATTTCCTCGTTAGGCTTTAAAATTTTTTTTCCAGTCTTTTCCAATGAATATGTGTTGCTTTTTTTTTTTTTAAATAAATAAAAGGTGCAGTAAGCAATTCAAATAGAAAAAAAATCCTACCACATGAAGTCAAGCATCAGTTCAAGTTGTGATATTCAGGTGCAAGTCTTGGATGTTCTAGAAAAGGCAGAATATACTAGAAATTTTTGTTCATTTTCCTTTTATTCCTATCAGTGGATTCTTCTCATCACCTGTGTTCATATTATATTGCCAACAAGATATTTTTAACTTAATGAATATTCAGATTTAAGTTGATTAGAAGCTATTCAGTTAATTCTAGTTACCTTGGGATAATGGACTAGGGCAGTGTTCTAATTTGTCTGATTATTAACATTCCATGGGTGCTATGGCATTGATTTTTGTAGGGCAGAGAAGGAAGCCTTTGGCAGGAGAGCAAGTCCATTCATTCTAGAGCTGCTTTTTTTTGTTGTTGTTGTTTATTTATTTTGAGAGAGAGAGAGAGAGAGAGAGTGGGGAAGGGGAGCAGGGGGCAGAGAGAGAGAGAAGGAGGGAGGGAGAGAGAGGGGGAGAGAGAGAGAGAATCCCAGGCACTGGGATTCTGTCATTCTGTCAGTGCAGAGCCTGATGCGGGGCTCAGACTCACCAACCATGAGATCTTGGGCTGAGCTTAACCGACTGAGCCACCCAGGTGCTCCTCCAGAGCTGCTTTATTTCATGTTACTGTCTGAAGTGCCTTGCACCATGGTACGGAACTATGGAGTCCTGTGCAAAACAGCCTGTTAGTGGGGCTGCACCTCCTCATCCCTTTCTGGATCTTTCCTACTTCCTCTCAGATTTCTCCCCAGTACCTGTGTCCTGCCCTTCAGGGCTTACTCTTGACTTCTCCATAATACTAGCTGAGAGCTTCTGGGGAAATTGGGCAGTGAGCCTCAGCAGGGAATATTCAGTCAGAAGCATCAGAGCTAGTAGGAAAGGGTTTAAGTTAGCAGCTGGTTTCTGTTATTCAAGGCTTACCTTTTCTTCTCTGTGAGCCCTGTTTCCTCTCTCTATGGCTCAAAGTAATGCAAAGACCCATTTGATTTAGGGCTGTTTTCAGGCACATTTTCCCTTCTACTCCCTCCCTTCCCCATCATATTGATTTGATGTTGTCTTTGCTCAGGTTTGATATTATTTGAGAACACATGCCAATAACTACCACCCACAGGGCATCGTACCAACATTTCTTCCTATAACAATCTTGGGATTTAAGTATTATTAACTCCCAGATGAGGATTCCTAGTTTCTTACTCAAAGCAACTAGTAAGTGGCTGAACTAAGCATCAGACCCTGATCTATGTGCATTGAAAGCCTTTGCCCTCTTCCCACTGCATCCAGCTGTTTAAAGAGAATCAGTAGTAGCATTGGTAGAACTGAAATTCCTACCCGATTCTTCCTGTGTTCCAAAGAATGAAAGCTATATTTAGTAGCAGAAAAAAAGGATTGCTATAATGTCAGCTCCATGAGGGCAGGACCTTGTCTGTTTGTTCACTTTGCATTTCCAGTACAGCATCTGCCTTGTTGTAAGGGCTCAAGAAACATCTGTGGAGAGAATAAATAGGTATTAGTCAAACTTAAGCAGATGCAAAGTGGTGGGGTGTTTTAAAGGAAAGCGAAAACAAACCTTGGTAGAAAGTTCTACAAGTTATTCATAGCCCAGGACACCTTGGTTTATATGTGTTATTTTAGTGTAATTATTAATAGTTCCCCCTTTCATTCTCACAAGTATCTCAGTTTGGAAGGTAAATTAAATGATTAGTTTTGGACATTCATAGGTTGTTTTAATTAACCAGGTGAATTAAAAAACAAAACTATAATCCTTTTATGACTACTTGTTAATGAGCATTTCAATTCTTGGCATTTGGTTCACAAGGGAATATATCGATGGAAGTAAACATGTGCTACCATGGAGCTTTACAAAAAATTGCGTACAAAAGCATCACAGTGGTTTTGAGTCCCACATTGCTCCTAAAGTGATTTTGGAAATAAGGGATATTTATAAAATTAAAAGGAAACCCTCTAAAGGGTCCTGATACTGTCTACTGTAGAAATTCCAGAGTTCAAAGCCCATTTGAAAGTGTTATCTTGTCTTCTTAGATCATAGGGCATTTGAGGGCATGGATGGAAGTAAGGCTGGTGACATGGATTGATATTAAGCTATTGAAAACTTAATATTCCTGTTTAAAAAAAGGGTAGGGCATGTAAATCAGATTGACTCCTGACGATGAATGGAATGTACACGTCAGCCTCCTGGTCCGACCCTGACCCAGAGCAGGAATTGCTTAAACATGTGCTGATACCTTCAGCATGTAAATATTATGGGGGGAAAATACCTCGGGGGGGGGGCAGGTATTCCAAATTAGAGGTCCAAGAATAACCTAACCAAATGTAATGCATAGTCCTTCATGGGATCTTGGCTTGAACAAAGCAGCTTCTCTCTGACCATTAAGAAAAAAATCCACAGAAACTTTTAGAAAGCAGATGGTAGAAATTGCCACTAAAGGAAAAGTAGAAAAACCACCACTTAAAAGAGCTAAAGAAGAAAAGCAAAGGCAAAAGCAATTCTAGTGGTAGCTCAGGCTGAATGTTAGAAGAAACAGATGAAAGTTGACCAGAGGGTGCTCACCTGGTGATGAATTAGTTTTTATGCAGAGCACCTGGGCCAGGTGGGCCTCTGGATTTCTTGACCTCTTGACTCTCCCAGCTCACACCTGTTTCATCCTAAAGAGAATGAACTATCTATGGCACCCGGGCTCCTGGTGTTGGTCATTTCCAGACCTTTATAACTGACAAGGAGGCAGCTCTGCCCAGGAGGGAAATAAACTAATGTTGCTTGGTGTTCAGAGTAACACCTGCCATTATTATTTTGACAATTAGCTGGTCCACCCTCTCTGTCCACCAAAAGGTACTCTAAAATCCATCTCTCTAAATGGCCTCAGGCCCAGATTCTGCAGACATGTTTTACCTAAATCTCAAGAAGCAGATAATTCTGTTTTATAAAATATTCAAACCCACTTACACAGAACCCCAGTCAGTTGTCCCTTCAAAGGAAGTAGCCATTGAGATTACTTCTACACATTGACTTAGTCCTTGATTCATGTTTATGTTCAGATAACCAGGGGTCTCCAGACATTAACAGAACTAGACACAAATGCAGCCACTAGACACAACTATTCCAGAGACAAGTTATTACGGGGATAGAAAAAACTTTTAAAATTCTAATTTGTATTCTCAGTGAGGATATCACATCCTAAAAATAGCAGGTTATGAAGAATTACCAAAAATGAAAAATCTTAGAGGCGAGCACTTCACATTAAATGAACTGAAATCATAACAATCTTTGGAAGGACTTAAGCCTGAGCTGGTGATATGAAAAATAAAGTTAAGGGACTCTCTCTGAGAGAAGCTGAGCCATGAAGGATCAACTGTGGATGTCCTGCATCTAGTGGAAGATTGCCAAGGAGAGATGAAGACAGGAAGAAATAGAGAAATAGAAGGAAACTTTCAAAGCCAAAGATCCACTGAGTGCCAAGTGGGATGAAGAAGATCCATACCCAGACATATCCTAGCAAACAGTCAGAACCCACAATATAATGAGAAAGGCACTGAAAGGAAAGCAAAGTAGCTTATTCTTTTTATCAGCAACTGGATGCTAGAAGAAAATGGACCAGTAGCTTCAAGGTTCAGAGGCAAGGGATTTTGACCTTGGAAGTATTTACCAGGTAAAACTAGCACTGAATTGTGGACCCTAATGCCACTATTAAGTAATAGAAATAAGGGGTTTAACTCCCAAAGTTTTGTAGGAACAGGAGGAGGGAAAAAGGGACATTCGATCAGCCTAACAGAAGGCATGGGATAAAAGAAACAAAATTACTGCTGATAGGAAATGTGAAATAACAAATGAAGGGAATAAGACCACTTCAGGTTAAGTTATAAATATTTCACAATTAATGTTATTACTTGATGTAAATGTACATTAGTTAATGACATTAATGAAATTAATTAAATTACTATATTAAAAACTAAAATCACATTGTGAAAAGAAACCTAAAAATTCAGATATAGTCTATTTACAAAATTCTCATAAAATCAAAATGATATATAGAAAGGCTCAAAATAGAGATATGAAAAACTATATACCAGAAAAAAATTTCAAATAAAAAGCATTAAAATGGACAAAGAATATTTCATATATATATATAGTTTTCTGTCAGTATAAGTATCAATGTATGATATACTTGATATAAGTATTTAAAATATGCTATATAAACATTATTTAATATATATTAAATATTATGTTTTTATGTGAATATGTATAATTATCATGAACCTTTATATATCTAACCCCAAATTAGATACAAGAGTCTGTAGTTGGAGAAATTGATAAATTCACAAACCGTAATTAGAGAGGAAAGATATTAACACATGCCATAAACTGAAACTTCAAGTAAACCTAAAGGAAGAAAGAAAACAATTACCAAAGTTCTGTGCCCAGCAGAAAATACACATTATTTTCAAGTATCCATGGAACATTAATAAAAAATAACTATTATGCCACAAAGAAAATATCAACAAATTCTAAGAAATAGTCATATAGGATACATTCAGTGTTACAATGCACTGAAATAAGAAATTTTGTCAATAGACAAGAAAATTAAAAACCAAAACCAGAAACACTGTACTCTTGAAAATTAAAAACATTTTTATATAGGCATTTAATGTGACTCTTAGGTTAAAATGGAAGTATAAAGTGAAATTACAAACTAGCAATGAATGAACACAAATGCAATATATATATAAAAATCTGTGGGGAATGCCACTTGGAGGTCTGTGCCATCCAAAAGCACTTTCTGCAATGATGACAGTGTTCTGTGTCTGATATGGCAGCCATTTGCCACACATGATATCGAGCCCTTGAAATGAGGCTAGTGTAACTGAAGTGGGTTTCAGACTTTATTTTTAGTTAACATAAATGTAAGTTGCCACATGTGGCTATCAATTGGACCACACACTTCTATAGTCTCTAATAAAGCATTACCATGAAAAAGAAGGGAGAAAAGATTTAATTATATATTAATTTCCAGTCAGCAAGAATAACTCAACATGAATAATAAGCATTATATACATTTAAAAATTAATACATTTGGAAAGATAGATAAGGGGTGCCGGGGTGGCTCAGTCATTTAAGCGTCTGACTTCGGCTCAGGTCGTGATCTCACGGTTTGTGGGTTCGAGCCCTGCGTTGGGCTCTGTGCTGACACCTAGCTCAGAGCCTGGAGCCTGTCTTCGGATTCTGTATCTCCCTCTCTCTCTGACCCTCCCCTGCTCACGCTCTCTTTCTCTCTCTCAAAAATAAATAAAATATTTTAAAAAATTAAAAAAAAAGATAAAATAGATTTAAAAATATATATATGAACAAATTCACTTAAGAGAAGGTAGTCATTAAGGAACTGTAAAAGGTACTCTAAAATCCATCTCTCTAAATGGCCTCAGGCCCAGATTCTGCAGACATGTTTTACCTAAATCTCAAAAAGCAGATAATTCTGTTTTATAAAATATTCAAAGCCATAAAATAATATCGAAGCTTTCTGTTTTATTCTTCAAAGCTGGCATAACGCTGGTGATAACCCAAACCAGATAAGACAATATAATAAAACAAAATTGTATGTTTTACTCATGAATATAGATGGAAAAATCTAAAATAATATGAATGAATTTAGTCTGTTACACATTATGTATAGATTTATCCCAGCAAGGCAATGATGGCTTGTCATTAGGAAACCTGTTAATGTAATTCACTACCTAACAGAATAAAGGAGAAAAAATATGATCATGTTGATACTAAAATATTTGGTAAATTTCAGCACCCATTTCTGATTTAAAATTCTCACCCTCCAAGTAGAAAGAAACTTCTTTAACTTCGTAGAGGATATTGACTAGTAACCTTCTGTATCATATTTAGTGGTAAAAACATTTCAAATATTCCCACTAAACTTAGGAACAAAGTAAGAATACCCAGTGTTACTCCTTCTATTCACCATTGTTTTGGATGTTCCAGCCAGTGCTTTATGATCAGTAAATAAAAAGCATAAATTTTGGGTATAGGGACAAAAATGTCATTTTTGAAGACAGAATGATTATTTATATTCCTAGAAAATTCAGAAGAATCAACTAAAGTATATTGGAACTAAAGAGAGTACCGTAAGTTTCTTGAAGGAGATTCCTTATACAGAAGTTAGTAGCACTGTCTGTGTTGGCTATAATCAATCAGAAAATATAGTGAGAAAAGCTATCTTCTTTACAATGAGTCCTCAACTTTGAAATATCTAGGAATAAACATAAGGACATGTGCAGCATCTGTATGAAGTTAACATTTAAAAAGCCCTGAGTTTTCTAAGTCCTACTTCCTAAATAGGGAGATTTAATACTGTAATGATATTCCCTAATTAATCTGTAAAATAAAAGCAACCACAGTCAAAATTTTAACAGGCTTCTTTATGGAACTTGACAACCTGATGGTAAAGTTCTATTGGAGGAGAAATTGGGCGAAATATCTAAGAATCAAAAGAGTAGCAAGGAGAGAACTATAAGCTCTATCAAATATAAAAGATATAAAAAGCTAGTAATTAGTGTCTTATTAATCAGGAATAGGCAAATAGATCAATGGGTCAGAATGAAGCCCAGAAAATCATAAAGGTGGCATTTGAAAATACTGGGAGACGTTTACTCTATTCAATAAGGCTACTTGAGTAAGTAGCCCTGGATTTGAAAGACAGGAAATTAGATATATCACCAAATAAATTACATATGAGATAAAAAAACAAAATGCAAAAAAATAACATTGTAAAAGTATTAGAACACATTATGAAAGCATATTTTAATAATGTAAATAGAGATGGCTTTGAAAGCAAGATGAAATTCACCAAACTCATAAAGGAAACAGTAGGTGGCTGTTACTAAATATTAAACATTATTTGTGACAGAACATATAATCAAAGTTAAAAGCCATGACAAATAGAAAAAAGTAATTAAGATATCCAGAATATATAAACCATGGAGCAATAATAAAAAGATAAACAACAAATAGGAATATAGAAAAAGGTAATAGACAAGCGTAATAAATAGATATGCAATAAATAGTAGTGATGATTACCACTACAATGAATAGTAATAACTTAACAGTTAATTAGAAAAACACAAAAAGGAAGATTGAGGTTTTTTTTTTTTTTGCTCATAATATTGGCAAAAGTGGAAAAAATAATTAGTCTTATTAAGGATTGGGGAAATGGTACTCTTACACACTGGTGGAGATGTACATTTTTCTGTCTTTGGGGAGAACAATTTGGCGGTATCTAATTTGAAAAGCAAAAGCAAAAAAGTACCTTTTAATCTTATAGTTTTGCCTCTAGGACTTAGACTTGTACAAAGGTGTATTTATTTCTCTATTTATCTTTCCTTTAAAAATAAACTTTGAGACATGGTTCATAACCATGCAATTCACCCATTTAAAGTGTACACGTCCATGGTTGCTATTCACAGAATTGGACTAACATCACCACAGTAAATGTTGGTACATCTTCTTCATCCCAGAAAGAAACTCTGTGCCTATTAGCAATCACTCCAACCTCAGTATCCCCGGGCAAGCACTAAAGTACTTGTCTCTATGGATTTGTCTACTATGGACATTTCATGTAAATAGAATCATGGTCTTTTGTGATAGGCTCTGTTTACTTAGCATAAAGTTTTCAGGCTTCACCCATGTTATGGAATATATCAGCACCTCATTACTTTTTATTATTAAAATTGTGGTATAATATACATAACATACTATTTACCACTTTCACCATTTCTAAATATACAGTGGTATTAAGTATATTTATGATGCTATGCAACTTTTACCACTATCCATTTTCAGAATTTATAAAAAATCATTCAAAAAAGCAATGCTGTATTTCATTAAACACTAACTCTTCATTTTCCCCTGCCCCCAGCCCATGGTAACCATTATTCTATATTCTGCCTCTTTGAATTTACCTATTTTAAAGACATCATATAAATGAAATCATTCAATATTTTTTGTCTGCCTTATCTCACTTAGCATAATGTTTTCAAGGTTTACTCACATTGTAGCATATATCAGAATTCAGTTCCTTTTTAAGGCTGAATAATACTCCATTCTTTATACACGCCACTTTCTCTCTTTCATTCTTTTATTATTGTTTTTTCTTTTTTATTCTTTTAAACCGTAATCTCATTTATTTCTTTCATTCGGTCCTGTCCATTATTCATTTTAGATCTGTCATAAGTTATCCATAGTTTGCTTTGAATTTAATGAGACTAAAAATACATATGTACAAAGATATATTTACAAAGGTGTTTATTACAGCATTATAACAACACTGGTTTAATAAATTACTATCATCATAAATGAGGAAGTTTGGATCAAGATGACAGATGAGTATGTGTTCTCCTTCCACTCCAGCTCCCAACAAATGATAGAAAACATGTATTTAAGAGAGTAAATCTTTAACAGCTTGGGAAGTGAGAATGTTCCCAGTGAACTGGCATTTCTGAGGAATTGTTGAACTACAGTGAGAAAAGCAACTCATTTTTAAAAATATAATATCTCCTTTATGAAAAAAAGGTATATATGTGTTATATGATTACCATAGAATTCATCTGGAAGGATATAAACAAAATCATTGATAGTGGTTGCTTCTAAGGAGGGGATTAAATTAGGATATGAGTGAGGCATAAAGGAAGACTAACTTTTTTCTTTCCTTTCTTTCTCTCTCTCTCTCTCTCTTTTTTTTTTTTAACAACAGAAGGAAGAAAATTAGAAGGCAGGAATAAGAAGGGCCGAAGTTTTACTTACTTTAAACCTGACTAGTTTCTTGCACCTCCTAAGTTCCTTTCAGCAGCCCCTGGGAAACTGGGGTGAAGGAGAGGGGAAGCTCCATGGTGGGCACTTTCACCAGCATCCTGCCCTGAAGGGTTGTGTCTCTGACAAGCTGCCTTTCTCCCTCTTTTTTTATTTTATTTTTTATTTAACATTTATTTATCCTTGAGAGAGAGAGACAGAACGTGAGCTGAAGAAGGGCAGGGAGAGGGGAAGACACATCTGAAGCAAGTTCCAAGCTCTGAGCTGTCAGCACAAAGCCTGATGCGGGGCTTGAACCCATGAGCCATGAGATCATGATCTGAGCCGAAGTTGGGCACTTAACGGACTAAGCTACCCAAGCACTCCAAGCTGCCTTTCTCTTCATAGGTATTTCAAACTCCTTCAACCACTTCTTTTGGCTGCAGTTCTGGTCAGCTCCCAAATCTGTTTTCCTGTGTGGACCTGTGGCCTGCCATTTCCAAGTGTCTGCTGACTGTTTCCATTAATTTAAGCATCCCCCTTCTTTGATGGTTTTAGTGGATTGTGTTCAATAGCTGTAGAGAATAAAACATAGGAAAATAAAAGGTGAAGATGGAAATTATATTTTTCCTGATTGAATGTGCTTGAAAATAACCCCCTAAGGAAAGAAAGATGCTTTTTGGCTCCAAAATATTGGAGTTTGAATGGCATGTATATTCTATTTAAAGAAAAGACTGTGAATGTCTCTTGGAATTTAGGAATTTAAATCTTACTTTGTTCACTGGAATGTGTGTTTTATTAAAACAAGTGGTTTAAGACAGTCACCAGGTTTCTTTTTTTTCTCATTAGTAAACAGATATTCCAGCAGGATGAGTGATTAGAAACTGGGCCTTAAGAATCTTGTCTATTGTTCCTAGGATGAGAAAGAAACGGAGTAAAATCACAGTAGAAGAGTTATTTGTAGGCAGAACTTTTAAAAATAGCATGACCTTCATTCAGGGCACCTGGGTGGGTGGCTCAGATGGTTAAGCGTCCGACTTTGGCTCAGGTCATGATCTGACAGTTTGTGGGTTTGAGCCCGGCATCTGGCTTTGTGCTGACAGCTCAGAGCCTGGAGCCTGCTTCAGATTCTGTGTCTCTCTCTCTCTGTGTGCCCCTCCCCAGCTTATGCTCTCTTTCTCTCAAATATAAATAAACATTAAAAAATCTTAAAAAAAAATAGCATGACCTTCAGATCCATTCATTACCCTAATAATGAGGACAAGAAACTAATAGTTCCTGTCCCTGAGGTGCTTATAGTTGACTATTCAGTCTACTTGTATAGTCAGTCATGGTATTATTTGTCACCTTATTTTATCCTCCCATACATCTTCGCTGTGCTCAGGTATTAATTATGTGGTACTTCTGCTTTTTTTTCCTTCTCTTTCAGGCAAAAATAGACCTCTTGTTAGTTGGAGATGTCACTGTTCAGTACCTGGCTGATATTGTACAGAAATCCTTTTCAAATATTGCAAAAGTCTTTGTAACCATCAGAGATGTGGAGGGGGCAGCAGCACTTCTGGAGGATTGTGCCTTTGACATGGTTTTCTTGAAGATGACTTCTTTACCAACTGCTTTTGAGGCAGAAGCCACCAAATTAATTAGGTAAACTTCAAAAACCTTTACTCTATATCTCTATATTAGTTTTATTTTTTATTTTTTAATTTATTTTTATTTTTTTAAAGTTTTATTTATTTATTTATTTATTTATTTATTGAGAGAGCATGTGTGTGCACAAGCGGGGAAGGAGCAGAGAGAAGGAGAGAGAATCCCAAGCAGGTTCTGCACCATCAGCACAGAGCCCAATATGGGGCTTGAACTCATGAACTGTGAGATCATGACCTGAGCCAAGATCAAGAATCAGATGCTTAACCAACTGTGCCACCCAGGCACCTCCTGAAACCCATTCCTATATTAAAATAAAAAACAAAACAAACAAACAAAAAACCACCTTAAAACATGGTACTATTCATGCTTTAATTTTTAAGATGAGAGATATTTTCATGGAAGAATAGACATACATGGTGTTGTTTTTATTGCTAATTTGGCATACTATTATAAGAATTATCACTTTAATTTAAAAAGGAATTGATGTGGAGGCGCCTAGGTGGCTCAGTCGGTTAAGTGTCCACCTTCCGACTCCTGTTGTGATCTTGCGGTTCGTGAGTTCAAGCCACCACGTCGGGCTCTGTGCAGACAGCTCAGAGCCTGGAGCCCGCTTCAGATTCTGTATCTCCCTCTCTCTGCTCCTCCCTGACTTACACTGTGTCTGTCTATCTGTCTCTCCCTCCCTCCCAAAAATAAATAATCATTGAAAAAAAGAGTAATTGATGTGGGTGAATGTGAGAATTAATTGGTCCTAGAAATTTGGTATGTAGTACTTACCTTAATCTCATAAGTACTCCTTTTTAATAACTATGTCATTTAAAATGACACATCTTTTCAGAGTTCATTAATTTTTATGGCAGATACTAAGGTGAGCACTCTTATTAGTGATGGACTAAAAGTGTCTCCTTCAAGAGATGTCCTAATGTGGAAGAGCCCCGAAGCTCTCTGGATGCATCAAGTCCAGATCAATATCACCTCCAATATTTTTGTTTCATCTTGTAGCTCCATAGATGTCACTTTAGAGATCTGAAGTCTGGTGGTGGGAGAGTGAGATGCTTCCTTGCCTACCTACATAGGATTTTGAGCCATTTTGGGTGTTTTTAAACAAGGTTAGGTCAAAGAAAATTTGATAGAGAAAATGTAATTGCAGATAATATTGGAATATATAAGGACTTGTAATAATTACTGGACAGGCCTTTCAAGACTAAAGAAGAATGGTCAGAGACAATATTATTATCCCTGAATAAAAAGGAGCAAGCATATTATGTTAGAGGACAAGAAAAGTTGGAATGGGAAGAGGCCAAAATAATGAGCTCTTTGTTAAAGAGAGAGACCGAGAGACGGATGCAGCTCCTGGGGTTTCTTAGAACAGATTATCTATTGGATTTGTTTTGGCTTTCTCCTGGGAGTATGAACTCCAGACAAACCAGGCTGATTACCTCAAAGTGGATTTCATTTTCAAGACATGTTGTGAGCTGTCCTCCTTCTGAAGATATACCTATTTTATTGTACACCTTTAAAAAATGACTCCTATGAATTGAATTCCCAGGGCTGGGACCTCATAATAATATTGCATTTATTATAGTATTTCAGCATTTTTACAACAGTGTTATGGGGGAGGTAGAACAGGTTTCTTCATCCCTACTTGACAAACAACTAAGGGTGAAGTGGTTTACTTAAGACCACACGGCTTGTTTTTACAAAACTTAGAGTAGAACTCTTTTCTCTTCATGTTTCTTGTAAAGGTCTACAATTACTTGGCTTCTGTGTTGAAGCCCCTTCTTTTACACCTCTGAGATTCAATATGTGCCAAACTTTGTATAAACTAAAGATACATGTCATTTTAGAAGAGCACTGGACAAATCAGTATGTCTGATCTCTTCATTCCAAGAATGGGAGCCTAGCCAGGTCCCTCTGACTGTAGTAAAGGCTTCATATTCCCTCAGTATTGAAGCTACATTTTGAACAGGATGAGATTAAATTTCTAATTAAGAACAAGTTTTATGTCCATTTGCAATTATTAAAAGGTAGAAAATAGGAGGAGAGAACTGATTCACCATGTTGATTCTCCCTATGGCTGGTTTCTTTGCTCTGAATAACACAGCCAAAGATTTCTCAGCAGAGAAAAGAAGGTATTAAATGAAGGTATTAAATATATAGACATGCCAAAATAGCAGATTTACCATATGGTTCTACTATTTTGCTATAAAAACATTTGTTTGAAAAGAAAAAAAAAGGATCATTTGAAAATACCTGGATTTGTTTTTCCTGTCTCTTGTTCTGCTATTCCCAATATCTAGGTTAGATTTTGACTAATAGCAAGTATTCAGTACTTTGCTGTGGGTATGAGTGAGTCACTGTGTGGATGAATAGGAGAAATGCCATTCAGGGCAGACAGTGAGTTCTAGCTTTTGTGTTCCTCCCTAAGAAATGGACAGTTTTCTCTGAAATCTTTGCCTTTCGTGATACTGGCCTCAGAGGCTAGGGATGTCTCTGGAATTCCCTTTCTTGCCCTCAGAACTGTTATGAGTTTATTACTTATGAATTATTTAAACCCTTGTGGAGCATGTTTTTATTTTTGAACCTGTGTTTTTTTTTTTCTTAGAGTAATGAGTCCTATAAACGTACTACCCCATTTGTAAGGTATTGAAGCCTTTATCTTTCCTAAAGCACTGTATATTTTGAGTTTGGGCTGACATTTAATGACTAAACCAAAATAAAATGTCTTGTTTAGCTTTTCTTTTGCTGTATTTTAGGTTTTCCCCTCTTAGATCCTTGTTGTTGTAATACTTCAAAATATGGATGGGTTCAGCAAGATATATGACTATTTATCTTACTTTTTCTCTCTATGTACTTTATATGTATTGCCAGTTAATAAGGAGCTTAATACAGAGTAGAAATGTCCACATTTATTTGCAGTATTAGAGCTCATGATCACAAATCTATATATCTATAAGGCATATGAATTTCTATTAAAAATAAGAATGAAGTATGTAGCCTATTAGCTGTAGTGTTAGGCTTATTTTAGAATAAATAGGCTGTAAGCAGCCTGTTTAATAAGATTCTTAAATTCTTATAGAAGAACTATGTTTTCAACTTGAAGCTAATCAGTGATCAATTTTAATCATTTATTAAAATATTGTTACTTCACAGACTGACGTTCTCAAAAATTATGGCATCTCAAGTACAGGTTAACATTCTTAATAGTACTCCCCAATTGGGTTTCATTTTATGAATACATTTTTATTGAGCTAGATGAACTCAAATATTATCAATTGATAAAATATATTTAAAAAACATTTTTAAAGTTTATTTATTTTTGAGAGAGAGACAGAGTGCAAGCAGAAGAGGGACAGAGAGAGAGGGAGACACAGAATCCGAAGCAGGTTCTAGGCTCTGAACTGTCAGCACAGAGCCTGACGCAAGTCTCAAACTCATGAACCACGAGATCATGACCTGAGCTGAAGTCAGACACTTAACTGACGGAGGCATCCAGGCACCCCAACACTGATAAAATATTTTAAGATAGTTTTAGGGTTCATATGCTTAGTTTCAGAATTCTAAAATTGAGCTACACTCAAAAACCAGATACTTGATAACTCAGACACATCCTGATACTTTATCTTCCAAAAACAGGTATGGAAAATTAAAATATCTTTAAAACTCATCAACAGTGTATGGATCCTGTCTGACATTGTGATTTCCCATTCCATGAAATGTCTCTGCAGTTCTTAGAATTCTGTGGTTCTCGTGAGCTCCAAGCAGTCCAGCAATAGCAAAGGAATGAAGTTCCATCTGCTCAGTCTACAAATCAAGTTTGGCTCTGACTTTATTTTTTCCATATAGTTTCAATTGTCTGGTCAGTTAACTTATTAATTCACTAAGAAAACATAATCTTGTGAGCCACAGGGATCTAACATGTTGAGCTTTTGTGTTCCCAATTCCAAAACATCTTTGACTTGACAATGCAACTCAGTAAATCTCATTAGCCAGTTGGCATGACCTACCCTGCTGAATGGTTGATAATAAACAAAATAACAACACACATCAAAGTAGTTTTACTAAAAACATTATTCTGTAAATTGATGGTTGAGTATAAATAGGAATTGAGGAAAATTCTAGGTCTTAATATGCCTAACATCATGTGGTGACCTTGACTTAGGATGGTCACAGCAGGAACTCTTATGAAGAATTGCATAATGGGAAGAAAGCACACCAACCTTTACTATTGACCAGAATAAACTCTCAGAACTCAACTACATTTATCACAGCTACCCTATTAGTAACAAGTGAACTTAAGTGTTCTCACATGTATAGTAAAGTGCTCAATTTCCTCATTGAAAATGTTTGTTTTAATTAATTGTCATTAGCAAAGAACATTATTTGTTACAAGTCTCTAATAGACCAGCCAAGTTACTTTGGCTGCATTTGGCCCACAGACAGCATAACGGATAACTGTACTCAAGAAGACTACTACCCAAAAATGACACTGGCTTTGTCCCTTGAAGTCCTTTTGACTCTAAAGTAAATGTTAGAAAGTTTCCCTGGCTTCATAGGGACTTAAAAGATATCATTGGTTCTCTTATTGATGGTAGAGTTCAGAGGCCAGGGCTTTCATGAGGCTGAGTGTATAACTCAGCCCAAGACACTTTGTATGATTGATTATTTATTTATTTATTTATTCATTCATTCATTCATTCATTCATTCATTCTCCAGCTACCAGGGACCAGACCTGGGGATAGTGGCAAAACTAGGGATCTGTACTGCTGCAGTTTGTTTATAATTGCCTCCAGTTTCAGAGAATACCCGAGACAGGCATAGGAAGGGACACTAGCATATCGACAGCCAATCTTGTATGTAGAGTATGGTCTCAGGAACCATCACAACATTTAAACAGTATATTGTATGAAATACAATGAGGAGAAATGAATTGTCCCATAATGAATTGCAAATTTTTAAAACCCAAGAGACTTCAACTGAGAAGGTACTCATAAGGTCTCAGAATCTGCAATTTTATTTTGGCCTATGAAAGAAGTGCTTTTAATTGGGGTAGATGAAAGAGGTGTTTGCTTTGTTTTTGTGTTGCTTTAAGGAACATGCATTCATTAGGAGAGGACTTTTTTTTCTTTTCCTTTTTTTTTTTCTTTTTGGTGATCCTGGAAACTAGAAACTCTTTTACCTTATCGATCTGTAGAGAATGTGAATGAGCAGCTGAGCTCCAGACCAGTGTGTTGGATTCTGGGAATTCTATTGATTAGTAGAGCTCCTGTACAGTATCACAATTAGGGTTTCACTAGCAGGGGAAGTGTTTGGGTTGGTAATTAATTCTGTGCTAATGACAAAAATTCAGGAATTCCAGCTCTGATGTAAAGTTTGAAGTTTGAAAGTTATCATGAGGTATTATATATATTCATATATCCAAACCTAACATTTTTTATGCCAGTAACATCAATTTGTAAAATGAAAAAAGAGACCTAGAATATTTCTTTAAAAAAATTTTTTAATGTTTATGTTTATTTTTGAGAGAGAAAGAGAGAAAGGGACAGAGTGTTAGTGGGGGAGGGGCAGAGAAAGAGGGACACACAGAATCCAAAGCAGGCTCCAGGCTCTGAGCGGTCAGCACAGAGATGGAAGTGGGGGCTCTAACCCATGAACCGTGAGATCATTACCTGAGCAGAAGTTGGATGCTCAACCGACTGAGCCACCCAGCACCCCCAGACATAGAATATTTCTAAAAGCTAAGAATCTGTTTTCTTTAAAATTCTCTAATTCTAAAATGTGCCTATAATTTACTTTTTGTTGAAGCAACAAGTATTTTTTATTCCAAAAGTTGGACTAAACTACCTTGTAAGTTTCTTTTTGTGGGCCTGTTTGTTCAGTCTATCTTTCCCTTCCACCTCTGTTTCCTCATCCAGGAATCATACCTCCATTATACCCACTTACAAATATACATGAAATACTTACATTGTGGCCAGTGACATTCTTGTACCCCGCCATGCTAGCATGCCCTCCCATACCAATATGCTCATGTTCTTTCCTGCTTCCGTGTCCAGTCTGCCAGTCTAATCCTGTGCTCCCTTCCATGTATGCCTGTTTAGATGGTATTATTTCTGCCTGAGCTTCTCATTTCTTCTAAGAAATGTGCATTCTCTCCTTTTTTTCTCTTTTAGTTCAAACTCCTCAGAATTCATAGAGCAGAATCAAGCCTGAAGAGACCTCAGTTGTGTGACTGTCACATGTTAACACTAATCCTTCTTGTTTGAAGTAATTAGTAAATATTCAGAATCATTTATTTATAACAATTTTTTTAAGTTTTAAGTTTATTTATTTTGAGAGATAGTGAGAGGGAAGGGGCAGAGAAAGAGAGAGAGAGAGACACACACAGAGAATATCCCAAACAGGCTTTGCACTGTCAGCACAAAGCCTGATCCAAGGCTCAAACTCATGAACCATGAGGTCATGACCTGAGCCGAAACCAAGAGTTGGACACTTAACCAACTGAGCCACCCAGACGCCCCAGAAATATTTATTTTTTTAAAGAAAGTTTTCGGGTATGTCTACTTTTTTCTACCATCAGTTCTTGCCTGCCTAACTGCAATATGGTCTCTTAAATCCACCCTGCACTACTACCCTCTGTCTGTCCATCCCATCATAGAGTGGCCTTTCTAAAATGCAAATACAATCATGCCCATGCCTTAATAGCTTCTCATTGTCAATTTTAATAAAATATCAAATATTTAATTTGGCGCAAAGGCCTATATACCTCTCTGGTCTCATCATATGTGTCCTTCCCTCAGATGCTCTGTACCATATTGGACGTTTTTCACTTTCTCAAACTTAACTGTTCTCTATACCCCACACCTTTCCCCAGGGTCTGTTCTGTTTTTCCCAGATGTACTTTATTGCTTATCTGCTTCTGCGCTGCCCACAGTTCTACCTTTCGTGTGGCTAACTCCTAATCAGCCCCAGAGACATTTCTTCCTGGAAGTCTGAGGCTACAGAGTAAGTTAGTTCCCAAGTATGTACTCCCACTGGTCCCTTTGGCTTTCCTTCACATCACTGGGCATATATTTGACTACTTCCTTAATTATCTACAGTAATTTCTTCAATGTCTGACCCCTTCAAGAAACTGTTAACTCTATCAGAGTAGAGACCTTGTCTTCCTGTCTGTTTATGATATCCCCCAGAGCCTAGCACAGAGTCTGGCATATAGTGGGCTCTCAATATATATGACTCAGATATGTAAATCTTATATACAGTTGACCCTTGAACAACATGGGTTTTAGGGGCATAAATGCCTTGCACAGTTGAAAATCCATGGATAACCTTTTTTGTGGGGGTATTTATTTTTATTGTGATAAAATCCCATAACACAGATTTTACTATCTTGTCCATTTTTAAAAAATGTTTATTTTGAGTGAGAACATGAGCAGGGGAGAGACAGAGAGGGAGAGAGAGGAAGAGACAGAATCCCAAGAAGTCTCTGCAGTGCCAGTGTGGAGTCCCAGGCAGGGCTTGAACCCATGAACTGTGAGATCATGACCTGAGCTGAAATCAAGAGTCTGATGCTTAACCCATTGAACCACCTAGGTGCCACTATCTTGTCCATTTTTAAGTGTTCAGTTCAGTAGTGTTAAATGTATTCACATTGTCGTGAAATATATCTCCAGAACTTTTTCACTTTGCAAATCAGAAATTCTGTTCCTATTAAACAAGTCTTCCTTTACCCCTCCCCACATCTCTCAGTAACCACCATTTTACTTTCTATTTCTATGAATTTGACTACTTTAGATACCACATATAAGTGGAATTATATAGTATTTTTTTGTGTGTGACTGGCTTATTTTACTTAATGTCTTAAAGCTTCATCCATATTGTAGCATTTAACAGATTGTTCCTTCCTTTTTAAGGCTGAGTAATATATTCCATTGTATGTATATAACACTGTGATGGGTGATTTTATTTTTTTTTTATTTTTTAAGGTTGATTTATTTTTGAGAGAGAAGAGACAGAGGGCTAGCAGGGAACAGGCAGAGAGAGAGGGAGACACAGAATCTGAAGTAGGATTCTGAGCTCTCAGCACAGAGACTGCTGCAGGGCCTGAACTCACAAACCATGAGATCATGACCTGAGCCAAAGTTGGATGCTAACCGACTGAGCCACCCAGGTGCCCCTGTGATGGTTAATTTTTATATGTTAATTTGATTGGGCCAATGGGCAAAACATTCCTCTGGGTGTGTCTGTAAGGATGGTTCTGAAATATTTTTACACCATGTTCATAGCACTATTCACAGTAGCCAAGAGGTAGAAGCAACCCAAATGTCCATAGACAGATGAATGGATAAACAAAATGTGGCTATATTAATCAGGATTTTTCAGAGAAACAGAGCCAGTAGGATGGTGATCTATCATCTATCTGCCCATTTATCTAGAGATAGGGAGAGACATTGATTTATTTTAAGGAAGTGGCTCATGTGATTATGGAAGCCAAGATGTCCCAGGATCTGTAGTTGGTAAGCCAGAGACCCAGGAGAGCCAATGTGTAGTTCCAGTCCAAATCCAAAGGTCTGAGGATCAAGAAAACTGATGGTATAGATTTCATTTGAAAGCTGGCAGGCTGAAGACCCAAGAAGAGCCGATATTTCAGTCTGAGTCTGAAGGCTGGAAAAGGCCAGTGTCTCAGCTCAGTAGTCAGACTGGAGTTCCTCAGACTTTTTGTTTTACTTAGATGTTCAGTTAATTAGATGAAACCCACCCACTTTTGGAATGACAATCTGCTTTATTCAGTCTTTCTCAATTCAAATGTGGTTCACATTCACATGTAACTTTCGACTCCCCCCCAAAATTTACTGATAGCCTGCTGTTGGCCAGAAGCCTTACTGATAATTTGGCAGTCAATTAACACATATTTTGTGTGTTATATATATTATATACTGTATTCTTGCAATAAAGTAAGCCAGAGGAAAGAAAATGTTATTAAGAAAATCATAAGGAAAAGAAAATAGATTTACTACTGTATTGTGCTTTATCCAAAAACAGCCACATATAAGTGGACCCGCATAGTTCAAAGCCATGCTGTTCAAGAATCAACTGTAATGTAATTTGGAGCATAGCATAATGAATCTTTATTTTCAAGTGCATATATAAGATAATATAACAGTATTATGTAGTGGGGGTTCTTCCAGTTTCTGTCTTAAGGAATAAATAATAACCACCCATGACCATATATTAATGTAATAAGTGATGCTTTAAGTATTAAAGAGAAGTTATTTTTTCTTAGGCAGTTTCACTGTTCTATTTATGTATTTATTTTTAATTAAAAAAATTTTTTTTTGAGAGAGAGAGAAAACGTGAGCAGGGGAGGGGCAGAGGAAGAAAGGGAGACACAGAATCTGAAGCAGATTCCAGGCTCTGAGCTGTCGGCACAGAGCCTGACGCAGAGCTCGAACTCACAAACTGCCGGACCGTGACCTGAGCCGAAGTCAGGTGCTTAACTGACTGAGCCACCTGGGCACCTCTAGCTGTTCTCTTTGAAGTCTGGCTCACACTAATCGTCTCCTTGGAAAATAATTTCCTTTTAGTCAATACCAAAGTTCAGTGCCCATTAAATTATCAGAAATTCCAACTTGCTGAACTCCTAAGTATAGTTTATTGTAATACCACATTTCTTTGTTTTGTTTATTTTTTTTATTTCAAGCATATAAAAGTAGAGAGAAAACTATAATGAACTTGCATGTACCCTTAATGCAGCTTTAACAGTTACCAACACATGGCCAATCTGGTTTCATCTGTGACCCTTCCGGTCCTCCGACCCCTGTTCAATGGGTGAACTATTTTAGAGCAAATCTAAGATATCATTTTCTTTCATCCATAAGTACTTTAATAAATACCTCTAAAAGATAAGGACTCTTTTAAAAAAATAACCCCAATAACAATACACACCTGAAAATTAATAGCAATTCTTTAATATTGTCAAATATTCAGTGTTCAAATTTCTGTTTATGATTTTTTATTTTTTTTAAAGTTTTTTTATGTAGTCTCTACCACCAATGTGGGGCTTGAACTCATGACCTTGAGAGCAATAGTTGCATGCCTCTCCGACTGAATCAACCAGCCACCCATCTTATGATTTTTTTTAAACTGTTAGTTTATACAAATCAAGATTCAATTATCCGTTTCCTCTGGGGTGTGTGTGTGTGTGTGTGTGTGTGTATTTTTTAAAGGGGCCATTTGTCTCACAGTTTTTCACATTCTGGATGTGATTTTGCTGATTTCATACCCACAGCATTTTTTTAAGTTTATTTATTTTGAGAGAGAGAGAAAAAGTGTGAGTGGAGGAGGAGGGGGAGAGAGAGAGGGAGAGAGAGAGAGAGTCTCAAGCAGGTCCCTCACTGTCAGCACAGAGCCTGGACTTGGGACTTAGTCTGTGAGAATGATGAGCAGAGCCGAAATCAAGAGTTGGATGCTCAACTGACTGAGCCACCCAGGTGCCCCATCCCCACAGCATTCTTTAAAATATTTCTTTTCCTTAAATTTCTTGTAAACTGGTGTTTAGCTCAAGAACATGGATAAAAATTAGGCTTTTTTTTTTTAAAGCAAGAATAAAGGTGGTCCATCTTTTTTCCATTGCTAATTTGAGATGCTGCTTTTACTAAATTTTCATATTAATGCCACTTCTAAAGAAATAAAGAAAATCACTCTAGCTTAGTTCTTAAGGTAAAGTATTGAATCCTAATATTTAAATGGTGATTTTGCTTCATTTTAACATTTTTTCCTCTCAGATCTGGCAAGAACAAAAATATACATTTGCTGTTTGTTTTTATAACCCCTGAAAACTTCAAAGGTATGTGCCTGCCATATATATTATGTTTTTTCTGTAAATAAAAGTCATAAGGTCAATATTTAACACAGAAATTCTTAGGTTGTGTTTCAGGGCATGGAGCTGATGTTACTTTAACTGAACCACTGACAATCGAAAAAATGAGTATTGTGGTAAAATACTGGAAAACGTATTTCTCAAATATTGGTGAGTGAAAACCAAATTTACAAAGTTTTGAAAAATTCTAATTCTACAAAAACTGTATTTATGCATTTTTAAGTTGGTATTCCACTTACTCCTTTTATTTGCTAAAGATTAACTGCGTGCTATGTACTGTAAAGAACATGTAATCCTTATTAATCATAGTCTGAAGGAAAAAGTATATAAATAAAATAAAAAGAAACATACGTTCCCTACCTGTGAAGAAAGAATTTACATCTTCCAAAGTTTAAAGTGTGTTGCTCAAGGGCAAGGACGTGTGGCGGCAGGCACAGGGTTTTTCTTTTTAGTGCCTTAGAGATTACCATCATTTCTTGTTCTTTCAAATGGAACTAATCATGCTGTGTCATTGTATGAGTGTCTGAAAGCCAGGGTCACTAACCTTAAATCTTATAGTACTTTCTTCTTTGCAAAACCCTTGCTCATAAATTAGTTTACTTCTGTAAGTTAATACGGTGGTTATCCTTTCTGTTTTAGATTTTTAGACATAGGTAATTACTGTCAGCGCTTCAGTTAGACCTCACAGTTCAAAACTCTTCACCTACATTGTATCATGTGTATCACCAGCATCTAAACACTTAGGCTAAATTAGCTTTAATTTGGCTCATGAAAGAACAAACTACAATTTCTGAAATTAAATTCTGCTGGAATCATTGTGGTCAACGACTATTTATGGGTTTTCTAAGCCTGGGATACTAGCTCGGAATCTTTTAAGATGATGTTTTTCATAAAATGGGCCTGAAAAACACTTTCAGGATTATCCTGTATACACTCATACTCCAGATGAGGTAGGACTTAGTATACCCCTCCTTTTTTCATGTCCTTTTTTAACATTCAGGGCAGATTGGTGAGTCTGTTCTGTGACATTCCAATGGCTTTCAGCCCCTGAGTTTCAGAGTTCTTCCTGGAAATGGCTAACTGGTAACCCAAATCCTCTTTGCAAACCCTTACTTGGTTCTCAGTGGAAATAGAGCAGCTGCTCGTCACCACCTGTCTAGTACTCCTCCTATTGGTCATAACCACATCTGCTTCTGGTCATCTCATCTTTGCTCTGAGAATGAGCAGCTGCAGAAAAAAGAAAGAAAGAAAGAAAGAAAATGTCAGATGTCATATTTTGACAATACAGCTGCCTACTGCAGACTCATACATATTTCCTGTCTCTGACATTTACCTCTAAATAAGAACTTAATAAATAAACTCAGTTGAATGTGTTTTAAGCACACCTACCACTAAGTTCCTAAAATTTGGTTGAAAGAGGATGTCTGGAGTGAAGAAAATGTAGTATTTTCATTTTGCTTCCTAACCTGGGTGGTTTCATGCTTTATAGACTGAAATCTATAACTTGCTTTATATTTTAAAAATACTGCTTTGTAAACTCTGTTGAGTAAAAAGTGGCAACTGCTTTTTTTGTTCAGGGCTTGTATGTGAGATTAATGTCATCCCCACCAGTGATGTTAGAATTAAAATAGTCCCCCTTTATAACTTTCAGTTAAGAATGAATCTTCTTTGAAGCCTGAAGAACCTGGATTACCCATGCAGAAGTCCTGCAGTGAACACTTGGGATATTTTTCTACTGATATATTTGCTTGGTTAGTTGTTGTTGTTTTTTTCCACTTTTTCATAACAGAAATTTTTACTGTGTAATTTCTGGAAAACTCTGTGTGTCAGCACAGAGCCTGACCAAGAGCTTGAACTTGAGTTGTGAAATCATTACCTGAGCCATAGTCGGACACTTAACCGACTGAGCCACCCAGGCGTCCCTAGGAAGTACTTCTTAACAATCATATTTGACCATGGGGGACCAGGGTGAATTGCAAGGTAGTAAGTTCCCCAACACTGGATGTGTTAGAGTCTTGGTTCAATCGTTAGAGTTAAATTATTATTTAACTGGTATTCAAACTTTTTAGAAACAGTAGAATTTTCTTCAGACAAAAATTTTACGTATAACCCCAGTATTTAAACAGACAAGAGCAGCCTCAGATGTTATCCACTTACCACTAAGCTTCTCCCTGATGTCTTTTTTGAACTCATGAATCTATCCCCCCAGTTACTGAAAACAACCCTTAAAAAAGGTCTCTCTATATCTGTCCTCACCTACCTCACCCCACCCCCTCCCCACTGATATTAGAACTGGTATTCATACCTGCATTGGATAGATAATTGGACTGGGGTTCAGACCTTTCTAATGCTAGCTTTATCTGCTTATAAACATTCAATTTTTGTGAATTTCTTTCACTCACTTTAAGCTGATTCCCAAAGGGATTTTAATTTTAAATAGAGCATAGGGTTACAAGCAATGAACATAGCTGCTGAGGACATGAGTGATGATGGTGAGAATTTTGAGTCAGTCACTTCCGGAATTTGTAGAATGTGACCATCAACTATTTGTTAGAAATGTGACCATCTACTATTTTGAACAAGGAAATGACTTGGCAACCAATAAGTGTGGTTAAACCAAAGATGTGCTCACTTAGGTAGGGCAGAAACATCAACAGGTTTCTCGAACTTACTTAAACATTTTAACCAGAAAGAGATTTATTGTATTAAACTTTATCTGGGATATGAGGTTGGGACGGATTTGGGGAGGCTTTGTAATTTCCGTGTATTATTTGCAACTTCTTTACGAACCCTCCTTGTCTTGAATCTTTGTTTTTCCTCAGAATTCTACCACTGCAAATAAAAGTAAATTTTCAAATTAAGTTATGTCCCTTGGGATAAAAGAGATAGTATTAGTTCATAAGTTTCTTAGGGAAATATAATTTTTTAAAAGAAAATTAATCAAAATGCATGGAGAAATTTTAGAAAAATGGTAGATCTAGAATGTATCCATAAATGGAGTATATCTGACCTTTGCTGATCAGGTCGGAATAGTGTAATGCGATCCTCTAATCCTTTTTTTGTTTTTCTGTTACAATCTTTTCAATACAGTCATATAATTTGGAGTAGTCATAATCAGTGAAGTCAGAATATTTTAATACTGCTGGTATCTGTTACTCTTTATCTGTATATTTTAGAATTTTAATCAGTCATGGATTTGTGATGATCTTGATCATAAATTCTTTAGAGTTTTTGAAATATAATATACTTCACCAAGTATGTAAGGTGAAGTGCTTTGGTGTTTACTGCACTTTTGCATGAAGCAAAGAACTTAGAGAAGTAGCTTTGATTAGTGTATTCGTGCTTATTGTTTAATATTGCCTGACAATTTTCCTCTTAAATCTGTGACATGATTTTCTCTTGTTTCTAGCTCTGAATCGCTAAGAAGTGACACTGGGCTTGAATTAAAGGCTCAATTGCCAGATTTTGAGAAAAGCAGAAGGGTTTCTCTTCTTCATTCAAGCAAGGAAAAGTGGAGAAGGTGAGTTATGATACAGCCCTTTTTTAGTATTATTCCTTTCTAGGAAGAAATTGCTTTCATGAATTTGATAATGTTTTGTATTACTGTTAAAAGTCTCTGTGAGACTAGTTAATCTGGCAACTAAATATATGTCACTCACTCATTCATTCATTCATTCATTCAAAAAATATCTGTGAGTACTGTGTGCCAAAGTATGACTGGAGAACTGAGATAAAAAAAAAATCCTTGCCTTTAAAATCTTAGTGTAGTGCTCAGACTTCTCAATAGGATATTACATAGAAAATTATGTTTTAATAAGTGTCATGACAGAGAAGAGCACATAGTAACCACACTAGGAAAGTTACCTAAGACAGAATAAGGGGGCAGGAAGGCTTTTTTGAGAAAACAATTGCTAAATTGAGCTTTAAACAAAAGAGTGACTATTAATCATTTTAAAATTCAGGAGAGGATGTTTCATGTGGGAGAAAAAGCAAGTATAGAGGCTGGCAGTATATGAAAATGCAATGAATTTATGAAACTCCAAGTGTATCCATGTACTTGGCTATAATGCACAAGTGGGAAGAGGCTAGAGATGGCAAGGATTATGCTCATCATGTTAAGGAATTTGAATTTGACTCTGAAACTGTTGGGGAGGCACTAAAGGGTTTTAGCCAAAGAGTGATATAAGATTTGCACCTAGAGTAAACACTCTAGCAGAATGTTAGAGGGTGAGTTGAATCTGGAAGCCTATGGAATCTGTCAAAAGAAGTGATGAAATCCTGAACTATGGTTTTAGAAATGGGATAAGGGGGAATAAACCAATTCCAGATATACTAAGTAGGTAGATTCAGTATAAGCATGGATGCAGGAGGAGTCAAGTGTAACTTTCAAATAGATGTTGCATTTACCAACTGACTGGAAAGTCCAGGAGAATGGAAGGCTGGAGGTGGGAGGTGATTTTGCGCTTCTTGGGTGTGAACACTCCAGGTTTCCATTAAACTGTCCAGGCACAGTTGACCCTTAGATTCTAGAGAAAGATCTAGGCTAGAAATATGGACTTTGAACTCTCAGGATACAACATCTACTTGAAGCAGTGGATGTAGGGATGGATAGGATGACTTTGCAAAGCATGTAGAGAAGAGATAAGTGGAAAAGAGAACCTTGGGAAAAATCTGTTTAAGGTACAGGCAGCAGAGAAGAAATCAGGGAGAAAAAGGAGTTACTAGGAAGATAAGCCAAGACGGATTGGAATTGAGGAGACCAGAGAGGAGTTTCCTAAAGGAACAAGTGTTCAGTGACATGACACAGAGAGCAAGTAAGAGAAGAACTAATAATTAACTGTATTTGGCAAAGCCTAAACATCATTGGTCTTGGCAAAAATAATTTCATTGGCATGATTAGGGAAGAAGCACCATTGAGGAAAGATGGAAAATGAAAGGTGGGAGCATAAATGAAAGGAAAGAGAAAATGAGTGTGTGTGATATGTAAAAGGGGATCTTGGGTAAAATGAAAAATGTTGGTAAGATTGGGCCAGACATGAATATATTTTTTATTCCAGAAGAAAATACCTGGAAGAGAGACAGAGGTTGTGAAGATACTCATGTTTTGATGATCTATGGTGTAAAAAATGACATATCTATGATGTAAAAAATGAAACCAAAGTTTATTGGCTTGATACGTGGATTTATGGATTAGCAATCTGAGCAGGGCTCAGTGGGCAATTAACTCTTCTTTCTACATGACATCAACTAGGGTCACTTGGTAGTATTCAGCTAGTGGATGGTCTAGTAAGGATGGTCTAAGACATTATGTCTGGAGCCTTTGGAAGGATGGCTGGAAGTTTAAGCTCAGCTGGGGCTATCAACTGAAGCTTCTCCTACATGGCAGTCAGGCTTCTTACATGATAGCCCAGGGCTCCTAGAGAGTGTTCCAGAGACAGGGAGAGGAAGCTGCCACTCTTTTAAGGCTTGGGACCAGAAACTGGACCAGTGCTGCTGCTTCTGTATGTCTATTGGTCATAGCCATCCCAGAACCTATCCCAATCTAAAGGAAGGGTAAATAGAACCCCACCTCTCAGTGGGAGGAATGTTAAATAATATTAATCCCCTATAGCGGGAGGGGGGTTGGAGATGGACTTAGCATCCCTAAGTAGACAGAAGCTTATGGAATCTAGAACCAGGTGGAAGAACACCTCTTCTACTAAAAATGGAGAGAAGAAGCCAAAGCTAAGTGTGGATAAAGATGAATCTTTTCATGAGGAATATTGAGTAATTTATGCCAAATGGCCTGCATTATCTGCTGAAAATTAATGGGAATGTGGTGGGGTTTGGACTTGATGATATGAGCTGGTGGATGGCCTAGTTTAGTTGAAGTTTGGCTGAGTGAAGACTTAGGTGGGACCTGCTGGCTAGTGCTGTCCCATAGATTTCACTGATCTGCACTGAGTGGGAAAAATGCAGTGCAAGGAGTATTTTTAAAGCCATATATTATACAATTTATATCTAAGATTGTGTTTTCAATACTTTATTTGGGGTTAGAATTGTGATATTTCTAAATAGCTGCAATGAAAGGATATTGGGAGATGCTACCTCTCTTTTATTATTTTTCATGTCCAGATCTAACATGAGTGTGGAGGGGGCACAGAGAGAGACAGTGAGAGAGAGAGAGAGAGAGAGAGAGAGAGAGAGAGAGAGAGAGAGAGAGAGAGAGAGTCTCAAGCAGGCTCTGCACTGTCAGCTCAGAGCCTGGTGCAGGACTCAAACTCACAAACTGCAAGCTCATGACCTGAGCCCAAATCAGGAGTCAAATGCTTAACCTACTGAGACACCCAGGCACCTCTGTACACATTTTTAGTTAATACTTAAGATTTGAAAGAAATCCTGCTCACAAGAGGTTACTTTGAGTTGTGTCTCAGTCAAAGGATGAAACTTTACTTAATCTGTTTGCTCCATTATCATTTAAGGATATAGGTCTCATATTTTCCTGCCCTCTCCTAACCTCAAGTTCCTACACTTGATGTTAGAGCCAGAAAGATTTAAGAAGCAATGAACAAAGCTAGATCCATAATGTTTGGTAATACAGTACATAGTCTCAGGAATATTAGAGACCTTAGAATAAAAAGTAATTGATACGGAAGTAAATTACTATCTGTAAGAGGTAAGTTGCATGTGTTTTAAGTGTATAGTTTGATGAATTTATTTTATTTTTATTATTTTTTATTTTTGGGTGAGAGAGAGAGAAAGAGAGAGAGATCCCATGATCCTGGGATCATGACCTGAGCCAAAATCAAGAGTTGAACACTAACTGACTAAGTCACCCAGGCAACCCTTGGCTTGATGAATTTTAAAAAGATGGTTACACAGTTCCCAAGAGGAGGGGGTATATCACATCCCCTAAACCACAACATTTCCATTATCAGAATGTTCCCTTGTGTATTAAGCATGTCTTTTTTTTTTTTAATGTTCATTTATTTTGAGAGCGAGAGTGAGCAGGGGAGGGGTGGAAAAAGAGAGAGAGAATCCCAAGCAGACATCTCACTGTCAACACAGAGCCTAATACAGTGCTCGAACCCACAAACCACGAGATCATCACATGAGCCAAAATCAAGAGTCGGATGCTTAACCAACTAAGCCACCCACTGCCTCCAATTATGTCTTTTTATTCTGATGTTTTGACATCGAGGACCTTATTGACCATGGAGAGACTGTTCATCCCAGCACAAGCCAGTTTCTAGAGATAGTAAATGATTTGCCAGTAAGCATGCCCTGCATTATGTGCAAACTGACCAGTCCAGAGACCATCTACACCCACTCTCTCTATCAGGCTCCTATGCTTCAGGCCAATATTTCCTTGCCCTTATCACCTCAGGGGATGTGCTACCAACTTGGAACAGCCCTGGCAACCCAGCGCCTGCAGAAATTATTCAAACTAGCCAATCCTAGGCCTGCTTACCCACCTTGCCTGTTCCTTCTCTCAGAAACCAAAATAAAGTCTCTTACCCTTGTTTTCCTCTGGTTCTTCCTGCCTCCTAACTGACCCTGGTGCTTATCCATGTGGCCTTGCATAGTGTGAAGTGGCCCCCTCCTCTTGGGAACTGTGAGTAACAAACTCTTTTTAATGGCGGCCATCTTTTGATCTGTTGGCCTCACCATACCAGAATAATAATAAAACCTGCATTTTATATTCTCTCATGTTCTTTCCTGGTCTATCCTTTTCCATCCCCTAGAGGCAGCTACTATTCTATTACTAGAGATTTGTTTTGCTTGTTCTAGAACTTCATATAAATGGAACCATCAATATATACACTTGTGTCTGGCTTCTTTCACCTAGCACATGTTTTAAGATTCATTAGAGTTGTGTGTTTTAGTGGTTTGTTCCTACTGTTGAGGAATATTCCATTGTGTAAACATACCACATTTTGGTTATTCATTCTCTGAGTTTTATCTATTAAGAATAAAGCTACTGGGCATTGAGGGGTGCCCTGCTGGCTCAGTTGGTAGAGCATGTGACTCTTGGGGTCATGAGTTCAAGCCTTACATTGGTCATAGAACTTACTTTAAAAAAAAAAGAAGAAGAAAGCTTCTATGCACATTATTTTATATGTTTTACGAGCCTACATTTCCATTTTTATCAGATATAGAGTTGTATTATCATAGGATTGGTGTATGTTTCTCTCTTTTAAGAGACTTCCAAGCAGAAAAATCCAAAATAGTAGCACCATTTTGCACTCCCACCAGCAATATATGAGAATAGTAGTTGCTCCATATCCTCATCATTTGGTATTGTTAGTCTTTCCATTTTAGTCGTTCTTGTGGTTGTGGAGTATGATCTCATTGTGATTCTAAATTTGCATTTTCCTGATGATTAATGAGGTTGAGCAGCTTTTCACAGGCTTTGGCCATTTGTGTATCTTCTTCTATGAACAGTCTATTCAAATCTTTTGCCCATTAAAAAAAATTGCTTACTTGTGTTTTTATTATTGAGTTGTAGGAGCTCTTTAATATTCAGGATTCAAATCCTTTGTCAAATTTATGTCTAGAAATATTTTCTTCTAACCTTGGCTCACTGTTCATTTTTGTGAACAAGTTACATCTTTTGATCAGAAGTTTTTTAAAATTTTGAAAAGGTACAATTTATCAAAATTTAAAAACGTACTGTCTCTATCCTGTATTAGCAGTCATTGCCTACCACCAAGTTCAGTTACATGCCCCTATGTTGTCTACAAGATGTTTTATAGTTTTAGCTATTATGATTATTTATCTTAATTTATATGTATGAGGTGAAGTGATTGTTGAGATTTTTTTTTTCAGATGGAGATTTTAAAGATTTTGTTGAAACGACGTTCCATTCTGTAGTGAGTTGTTTTGGTACTTTCATAAAAACCAACTACTGTATAATTATCAGTGTATTTCTAGATTCCCTGTTCCACTGATCTACTTTTCTCTTTTCTTCACTCCAGTGTTATACTGCAGTGATTATTGTAGCTTTACTAATCTCAAAATCAGATAAAATCCTCCAACTTTGTTCTTCATTTTGAAGTTGCTTTGGATATTAAGGTCCTTTGAATTGTCATGTAAATTCTAAAATAAGTTTGTCAATTTCTTTCTTTTAAAAAAAATCCTGCTAGGATTTTTTTTTTTTTTAAGTTTATTTGTTTTGAGAGAGAGAGAAAGCGTGCATGCCTGGTGAAGGGGCAGAGAGAGAGCGAGCGAGAGAGAATCCCAAGCAGGCTCCACACTGTCAGCTCAGAGCCCAACACAGGGGCTCCATCTCATGAACTGTGAAATCATGACCTGAGCCCAAAGAGTCTGACACTTGACGGACTGAGCCACCCAGGTGCTCCTGCTAGGATATTGATTAGGATTGTGCTGAATCAGTTAGATCAGTTAGGGGGAAAATTGATGTTGAGCAATATTCATTCTGGCAGTTCATCTCTCCATTTTAAAAAAGATCTTTATTTCAACAGTGTTTCGTAGTTTATTATTTCTGAATAGTTTGGGAAGTTTTAAAAAATTTTGTGGTAAGCAGGATTTTTTATTTGTATTTCCAAAATTTTCATAGGTAGTATCTAAAATTAAATTTATTTTGTATGTTGACCTATTATCCCATGACTTAGCTTTATCTATTCATCACTTCTAGTCACTTTTTGTAGATTTCTCACATACACAATTAAGTCATCTGTGAATAAAGACATCTTTCTTTCCAATCTTTGTGGCTTTTATTTCTGTTTCTCACCATAATGCCTTGACCAGTTTTTTGAATTAGAAGTGATGAAGGTAAATCCTTATTTTGTTTGTAGTCTTACAGGTAAAGTATTAGGTTTTTTACCATTACATATAATATAGACTCTGTTTTTGTACATGCCTTTTATCAGCTTAAGAAAGTTTTCTTCTATTCCTAGTTCAAGTTTTCATCATGAATGGATGTAAAATTTTGTCTGTATGTTTTTGGTATCTATTAAGATGATTGTATGATGTTCTCCTTTTTTTCTGTTAATATACTGGTTACATTGATTATTTTAAAATGCTATACCCTGCTTTGATGTATTCTCTTTTTTATTTATCACTAGATTCGATTTGCTAATATTCTGTTAATTTTTGTATCTGTTTCATGAAGGTTATTGGTATCTAATTTTCTTATGTCTTTATTGGATTTTAGTTTCAGGGAAATGCTGACCTCATAAAATGAAATAGAAGATCTTCTGTTTTCTGAAAGAGTTGTGTAAGACTGATGTGTTTTATAGAATTTGACAGTGAAGTAATCTAGGCTTGGAATTTTCTCTGTGGGAAAGTTTTAATTAAAAATTCAATTCCTTTAATGATTATAGGACTAGATTTTCTGTGTTTTTCTTCTCAGTTGGTTTAATTTATGTCTTTCAAGAAATGTTCATTTAACCCAAGATGTTAAATTTATTGAATGACTTTTTGTTCATAATACTCTCTTATAATCCTTTAAATGTCTGTAGGTCTCTGATGATATTTTTTTGTTCATTCCTGGCACTGATAGTTTGTGTTTTCTTTATTTTTCTTGATCAGTCTCACAAGGGATTTATCAGTTTTACTTATTTTTTCAGTAAACCAGATTTTTTATTCATTGATTTTCTCTATTATTTGCCTGTTTTGTATTTCACTGATTCCACTCTGTCCTTTCCTTTTTGTGTATACTTTGCTCTTTTTTCTATTTTCTTAGATAGAAATTAAATCCTTGATTTTAACCTTCGCTTCTTGTCTAATAAAAGTGTTTAAAACTATAAATTTCCTTTTATAAAAGTTTTTTTCTTATCAGTGCTTTAGCTGCATCTCATAAATTTTGGCATCTTACAGTTTCAAAGTATTTTTCTCATATCCTTTGTGATTTTTTTCTTTGACCAATGATTATTTAGAAGCGTAACTTAGCTTCCAAATATTTGAAGATTTTCCAGGTATTGATTTATAATTGAATTATATCATCATCTGAGAATATATTCTGTCAGGTTTCTATCCTTTGATATTTTCTGAGATTTGTTTTATGGTCCAAAGTATGGTTGCCTTTGATGAGTATTCCATGTGCACTTGAAGAGAATGTATTCTGGTGTTTGGGGTGTAGTGTTCTAAATTAATAAGGTGGAATTGGTTGGTATTATTTTTCATATATATTCTGTATTCTTACTGGTTTTTCTGAGAGTTAAATGTCCAGTGGTGACTGTAGATTGCTCTATTTTTTACCTCATTCCTTTCAGTTTTTGCTTCATGTATTTTGAAATTGTTAGGTGACTGTCTTCTAAACGAATTGACCACTTATTGTTAGAAAATGATTAAGTGCTAACTATTTATGCTAATACTTCATCTTAAAATCCACTATGATATTCATATAGCTTTCTTGTGATTAGTATTTGCATGTTGTCTTGTAACCTAAATATGTTTTTATATTTAAAAAAATTTTTTAGCATTTATTTATTTTTGAGAGACAGAGACAGATCATGAGCAGGAGAGGGGCAGAAAGAGAGGGACACAGAATCGGAAGCAGGCTCCAGGCTCTGAGCTGCCAGTACAGAGCCCGACGCAGGGCTCGAATCCACGGACTGTGGGATCATGACCTGTGCCGAAGTTGGATGCTCAACTGACTGAGCCACCCAGGCACCCCAATATGTTTTTATATTTAAAGGGTATCTTTAAATGTAAACAGCTTGTAGTTGAGTCTTATTTTCCTTTTTCTTTAATGTTTATTTATTTATTTTGAGGGAGAGAGACCTGTTAGTGCAGAGCCTGATGGGGGGCTCCATCCCACGAACCATGAGATCATGACCTGAGTCAAAATCAAGAGTCAGATACTTAACCCACTGAAGTACCCAGGCATCCCTTATTTTCCTTTTTAATTTGCCCATTCTGACAATCTCTGCTGTTCAATTGGAATGTTTATTTGATTTACTTATAGTTACTGTTAAGTTTGATTTTAGGTCCAGATTTTTCTATTTGTTTTCACTAGTTCTTTTTTCTTTTCCTTTTTTTCTCTTCTTGCCTTCCTTAATTTGGATTAATCAAGTATGTTTTGGCATTCCTTTTTATGTCCTCTATTAACTTTTGAGCTAAAACTATCTTTTTTTAGTTGTTGTTCCAGGGTTATAATATGCATCCTTAACTTACCATAGTCTACCGTGATTTGACATTATGACACTTAATATACAACAGTATATTTCCACCTACTTTCTATTTTTGTTATTGTCATATGTTTTACTTTAGATATGTTATCAACCCCACATTGTTATTAATTTTGCTTTAATTGTAAGCTATTCTTGTAGTTATTTTGCTGTGTAACAAATTACCCTAAAGCTTGGTGGCTTAAAAGAACAGCCTATTTATCATATCTCACAATTTTATGGATCATCAATTTGAGTAGAACTTAATTTTGTGATTTTTCCACATAGTGTTTACTGTGGTTACTCCATGGTGTTCAGCTGGCAAATAGCCTGTCTAGAGAGCCCAGCACAGCTTCATCCACTTGGATAATCTCTTGGTGGGGTGTGGTTGAAACATTGTACTCAAATGGATTGGTGTCTTTCCCTGTGGTCCCAGTACCTCTCCACATGGTCTCTCCATCAAGCTCAGACAGACCTCTTGTCTGATAGCTCAGGGTTTAATGACACCAACATTGAAGCTTTGTTTTCTCAGATGTTAGTCCTGGAACTGTTGTAGTCAGTTCTCTGGATATTTTTTGATTAAGGTGGGCACAGGCCAGGAGCGATTGAAGCGGAGGGAAAATAGACCCTACATCTTCATTGAAGAAGTGATAAATAATTTTCAGTCATTTTATCCTATAAATATTATTTTTTCTTGTAGCTCAAATTTTAGATTTTTTTTTTAGTAAAACAGGCTCTTCACTCTATATGAGGTTATTTCTCAGTTGCAAAAATTCTTTTTCCATGTTTTTTCTGTGTTACCACATTTTTCCCTTGTATTCTCCCATTCAGTCTTGGCTGCCACGATCAGACAGGTAGGAAGTGTGAGAACACTTTGTTCTTGCATCTGTAGTAGAAACCCCAGCAGCAGGCATAACTGCTCCAGATCTGTCAGAGGCCTACTAATTGGTTTCTAAGATTTTAATAAATGAGAAATAAATTAGTTTTTTTTATGTATGCCACCATACTTATTATATCTGATACCCTTCACCTCTTTGTGTAAATCATATTTCCATCAGGTATTATTTCCTAACAGTAAATAATGGAATAAGGTATTTTAACATAAAGGCAACCCAAAGATTTTGACAGCAGCAGACCTGCAGGGTAAGAAAGCTAAAGGAAATTATTTAAGCTAACCAGCAATGATAACTAATGGATACTTGGATCTTTAGGAAGGGCTGAATAGAATCAGAAATGATCAATATGTGAGAAGATATTAGAAAACAAACATTTTTCCTCTTTATTTATATAAAATACTTCAAAGCATTATAAGTGAAAATTATAGCATTGTATTGTGGGGTTTGTAATACAGTTGACTCTTAAACAACATAAGGGTTAGGAGTGCTAATGCCCATGCAGTCAAAAATTTGTGTATAACTTTTGACTCCCCCCAAACTTAACTGCTAATAGCCTACTGGTGACTGGAAGCCTTATCAATAACATAAACAGTTGATTAACATATAGTTTATATGTTATGTATATTATATACAGTATTCTTACAATAAAGTAAGATAGAGAAAAGAATGTTATTAATAAAATCATAAGGAAGAGAAAATACATTTTTAGTACATTTATAGTACTGTAATGTATTTACTGTAGAAAATCTGCATTTAAGTGGATGAGTGCACTCAAACTCATCCACTCAAAAGTTGTTCGGGATCCACTGTATGTGTACATGTGCACATATGACAACTAGAGCATGAAGGACGAAAGGGGTAAACGTACTTAACATGATTTTAGCATTTATAAATTTTATGTGATGTCACAAAATTGTAACTCTAAATAGACTGTGAAAAGTTAGGTATACTTTGTAATCCCTAGAGCATTCCTAAAGAGATATGCAGAAGGCATAGCTATGAAGCCAATAAACAAATTAAAATGGGATTTTAAAAATTATTTAAAAAGAAGCCAAGAAAGGAAGAACAGAAGAACAAAAAAGCCAAAGAAACTACAGACAAAAAATCATAAAGATAGACCTTTACCCGCCTATATCCAATTTATAGCACTGATTGTCAGAATGAATAAAAACAAAACAAACAAAAACCAAGATCCATCTATCTGCTGTCTGTAAGAGACCACTATAAATATAAAGTCACAGTAAGGTAAATAAACAAAAAAATATATACTTTGAAATGTGTATAAGAAAAATCCAGACTGGCTTTTTTTGATAATCTAGGGTGCCAGGGTGGCTCTGTCGGTTAAGCATCCAACTTCAGCTCAGGTCATGATCTCCCAATTTATGAGTTCAAGCCCTGCATCGGGCTCTGTGCTGACAGCTCAGAGCCTGGAGCCTGCTTTAGATTCTGTGTCTCCCTCTCTCTCTCTGCCCCTTTCCTGCGTGCGTGCTCTCGCTCTCTCGCTCTCTCTCGCTCTCTCTCGCTCTCTCTCAATAAACATTAATTTTTTTAAAGTAGATAAAAAAGAAATTGATAATCTGATTTAAAAATGAAAAGGACCTATAATATAAAAGGTTTAGAATAAAGCGCTCTTGAAAAAGTACAACAAAATTGGAAAGCATAAACTATCTGATTTCAAGACTTATTATACAGCTTCAGTAATCAGTGTGTTACTATCATAAAGGTTGACCAGTAGATCAGTGGAACATAATATCCCAGCACTAGACCAATACATTTGTGTTCATCTGATTTTCAGTGAATCACCAGAGCAAACTTACTGGGAAACAGAAGTCTTTTTTATAAATGGGGTTGGAATAGCTGGATATCCAAATGGAAAAACAATGAACCTTGACCCCTTACTCATTCTGTATAAAAATTAATTCAAGATGGAGCATAGACAGAACTATAGAATAAAGCTAAAACTTAGAATAGTGCTGTTTAGTAGAACTTTCTGCAATGTTAAGAATACCCTATATCTGCATCCACTGTCCACTAAAGGAGCTGCTAGTCATATGTAGTTGTTGAGTATTTGAAATGTGTCTATTGTAACAGGAAATGAATTTTAATTTTACTTAACTTTAACTAGTTTATATAGACTCATGGCTCTGTAAGTCTACATAGACCAGTCTATTGGCTACTGGATTGGACAGTACAGTTGTAGAAAAAAGCATAGGAGAATGTCTTCACAAGCTGAGGTTAGGCAGCTTCCTTAGGACACAGAAAGCAATAACCATAAAAGAGTAGATAAATTAGACTCATCAAAATTTAAAAATGGCTATCAAAACACACCACTAAGAAAATAAATAGGGGCGCCTGGGTGGCTCAGTCGGTTGAGCGTCCGGCTTCGGCTCAGGTCACGATCTCTCAGTTCGTGGGTTCAGGCCCCGCATCAGGCTCTGTGCTGTCAGCTAGCTCAGAGCCTGGAGCCTGTCTGGATTCTGTGTCTCCCTCTCTCTGAGCCTCCCCTGTTCATGCTGTCTCTCTCTCTCTCTCTCAAAAAATAAATAAAACATTAAAAAAATTAAAAAAGAAAAAAGAAAATAGGCAAACTGTAGACTGGGAGAAAATATTTGCCAAACAAATATGCTGAAAATATTCTGGTATAACAGATGATAACTTCTGAAGCTCACTACCAAAAAGCCCTGCTGTCCAATTAAAATTGAAATAAAATATTTGAACAGACATTTCACAAAAGAAGATGTGCAAGTGACCAATAAGCACCAGAAAACTTGCTCAGCATAATTTTTTTTTTGGTCACAGAAATACAGGTTAAAGCATAAGGTACTACCATGTATCAAAAATGCTAAAATTAAAGCTACTGACAATATACTAAATTGCTCAGAAAGGCCAACATGCTAAAATTAAAATTACTGACAATATTAAATGTTGTCAAGGATTTGGAACAACAGGAACTCTCATACATTGACAGCGGGAGTGTACAATGGTACTATTTTGGGAAAAGTACTGCCAATTTCTTATAAATTTATAAAATTAACCCATTAATTCTATTCCTAGATGTGTTCCCAGAGAAATAAAAACATGCATTCACAGAAAGATGTACAGGGTGATCTAGCAGTTTTATTCATAATGATTGAAAACCGGAAACAGCCAAAGTGTTCATCAGTAAGAGAATGGATAAATAAGCTATGGCGTATTTATCTTATGGAATACTGTCACTCAATAAAAAGAAACAAACTACTGATAATAAACAGCCACATGGATAAATCTCAAAAACATGCTGAGTGAAAGAAATCTTACACAAAATGGCACATGCTGTAGATTTAGATTTATATGAAGTTCGAAGACAGGCAAAACTAATATGGGATGGAAAAATATTAGAAATGTTGTTGCCCCTTTTGAGGGATGAGGTTGGGAAGAAACATAAGGAACTTTCCAGGGTTGTGATCATGATAATTAGGGTTTCTGTTATATAGTTTTGTGCATTTGTCAAAACTCATAGAATGGTACCCATAAGATTTGTGTATTTTTTTTATTTTATGTAACTTTTATTTGAAAATAAAATAATTGAACTCTAGCTAATGATATGTTTAAGAGTTTAGTGTCTTAAGTTTATAACTTACTTTGAAATGCTTCCATATAATAAAATAGGTTGAAATATGGCCAGTATGATGATTCATATGTGACCAAGTGAGGGTAGTAAACATTCATTGTAGATTCTAGGTGAGTGAAGTATATACATGTTCTCTGTACAAATTCTTAATTTTTTCCACTTTTAAGAATTAAGATTCTAAATTCTTTCAGTCTTTCTGTGTGTTTGAACATTTTCCCAATGAATGTTGGAAAAAATATCTAATATGATTTTTTAGTATAAAAGTGACTTGTACCCAGCAAAAATATTTGGGAAATATAAAAAATAAAAGGAATAAATAATATTTTCCATAGCCCAACCATCCAGAAATAACTATGATTTGATGGTTTCACTTTCAAATCTTTTTTGTATGCTTTATTTTTACTTTGTTTAAAGTTTATGATCATATTTTATATACTGCCTTATATTTTATAGTTGTATCCTATAAAATATCCTATTTTTTCCCATAAGATTTATAGCATATCATTTCTACTGCCAGATAATATTTTACTGAGTTAGTAAGCTATAGCTTTCTTAAGTATCCACCTATTTTGTGTGTTTAGAGTTTTTTTAAATATCTTACTGATATACTGCTATAATGGATATCATCTTGCAAAAAGTTTGTTCTGTGTTTTACGTCCTTGTAAGTGAAATTATCATGTTAAAGGGTTTGAAAAACTTCAAGCCCTTTGTATACATTGTCAAACTGTTGACTTTTTCATCCCTTTTTTCTAGAATAGTCCCTGAGACACCTCTATAGAACTATCAGAACTGCTCAAAGTCCCATTAAAATACCACTGATCTAGAATATTTGAGTTATTCATAAGCTATATATCAATTTGAGGTTCAGAAAGGTTTAGTGACTTGCTAAAGGTCCTATCTGGTAATTGTCAGAGCCAGCATTTGACCCTATGTATGTCAAGGTGCTTGCTATTCAGCGTAAAACAGACGCTTGATAATGTTTATTAAATGAATACATGCATATAGAAGTCCCAAAGGCTTAGATCAAAGGCTTGGATTTATATTTTCTATGCATTTTCCTTCAGAACCATGAAAGGCTTCGATTAATTTCTTTCTGATACTAGCCTGAACCATGTTCTCATTTGCATACTGGTTTATTTGTTCTGTTCATACCTACCTCATTTGAAGAAAGCAGCCTTCTGATTTTCCTTTGGCTCAGAACACAGAGTTACATGTAAAGCCCATGTAATACAAGATGCTAATTGATCTGTTGTTGGAAATGTGGTCCAGGCCACAGTGACATGAAAAATCTCCTGACTGTTTTTTGTCTGCTAGTCTTCTAGTGTGAATTACAAAAGGGCTTATGTATAGCATGCCACTCCCTCTTCTGAGAGGGATTTCCATAGGCAGGGTCATTCTGCAAACTGCAGCAGGCCTGGGGCAAGTGAACTGGGGCTGCCATCAGCACAAACGTTGTACTGGGCAGCAATGTGAACAGACGCCCTGGTTCCAGGGGCTGTGGTGGCTGCTGGCTTATGAGGACATGGCCTTTCTGTGAAACAGAGACTAGACAGGGAGGAAGCAGTTCCTCTGTTAACAGACCCAGGAGGAAGGACTGTTTGTCCTTGCAGACAAGGAAGAAAATGAGACTAATTATTCCTTATTTATTATAATTCTCTGCTCAGAGAACGAATCAAGTATTGCTGTGAGCAGCTGCGTACTCTGTTGCCATATACAAAAGGGAGAAAGAATGATGTGGCTTCGATTCTTGAGGCAACAGTTGATTATGTGAAGTACATCCGGGAGAAAATCCCTCCAGCCATTATGGCCCAGGTATTTGATTCTAAGCCCTTGAATTTTATCCTCATAGACCATGCTTTAAAACTACAATTTTATTTTTTATAATTGGAAATGTATGTGTGTTTGTATACATGAAAAAATATCTAAATAGATGTCTTCATCTCTCAGATTACGGAAGTACTTCAGAACAATACGAGGTTTTGTAAGAAACAACAAGTATCCATCCAGCTGTCCCTCCCAGGCCCGATCATGGCACAAAGGTATGATGAGGGCTCTCATGAATTGGTAGTTGGCTTGTTATTTTCCTCCAATGCTAACGCTACAAGTATTGTAGACAGGCAGTGAACTCACCCATAATGAAAACTCAGGTATTTATGAAGAATCCGTGAACTTCTCCCATTGCCAATGTGTATCATTTAGTCACAATGATGAAATACGTAATATTCTCAGGCCCATGATCCTCTCATCATTTGATTCACTCATATCTTGTTTTGTTAATTCTGAAGATCATAAAACAAAGGTTTTATCAGTAGTGATGGTCATGACTGGCAGACCAACAGAGGCAGGATGCATTCTACCCGTCCTCGGTCACAGGAGGTCATGGGCGCTGGAGTAGTCCAGCCCTATTTCAGTTGGGAGTTTTAAAAAAATTTGCTGGTACAAAATGTGACACGCCAAATGAGTGTTTCCATATTTAAATTTATTAGAATGTATAAACAAAGAAAAACTATAAAACAAATCATTCCTCCACATCTGAAACTATCATCATGAGTCTTGTTCACCAATTTGTTCTTATGCCTAAAAATGCATAATTTGTCTCTGTCAGGTTAGAACTTGAATGATGGAGGAATTGAACTCAGCAATGTTCATGTTGTCTTCCTTAGGAATTTCATAAGGTGCTTTTTTTCTATCCTTTTAAGGGAAAATGATGTGTTGACAAGCACTTATTCACCTGTGAGAGAGATCAGATTCCTGGCTAATAAGTGTGTGAATGTGTACTCTGTTCCTGCTTCAGGTGGCTCCTTGGATGACACTGTGAGAGGTGAGCTCCACCTGATGCCCTCTGCAAGTTGTATGCTTGGGTTACATGGGTGTCCTGTGCACCCTTGTGCCTCTCTGCATTCATTGCTGAAACCAGGGAAAGGAGTGTAGCTAGATTACACCATGAGTCCTTTTGGTATTGTCTGCTTGAAGTACACAGGATGGCCACAGGGCATTTATATGGTGTTGTCCCAGATATTGGGCTCAAAATGGACCATTGTTACCAGAAACCTCATCTGTTTTTTTTTTTTAATGAGGTATAATTGACATAGAACATTATATTAGCTTCAGGTATACATAATGATTTGTTATTTGTACATATTGTGAAATCACCACCATAAGTCTGCTTAACATCGTCAACAAACTTACAATATTTTTTCTTGTGAACTTTTAGGATCTGGTCTCTTAGCAACTTTCAAATATGCAGTATGGTAGTATTAATTATCGTCACCATGTTGTACATGTATCCCCGTGACTTATTTATTTTATAACTGAAAATTTTATACCTTTTGACTACCTTCACTCATTTCATCCACTCCCCAACCATCACATCTGGAAATTACCAGTCTGTTCTCTGTTTCTATGAGCTCGATTTTTATATTTATTTATTTTTTGAGATTCTGTATATGAGTGAGATCATATAGTATTTGTTATTCTCTGACTTATTTCACAAAGCATAATACCCTCAAGGTTGATCATGTCACAAATGGCAAGATTTTATTTTTATTTTTATTTTTTTAGGATTTCATTTTTTTTATGTTTGAATAATATTCCATTGTATGTGTGCGTGTCTGTGCATATGTGTATGTGTGTGTGTCTATAGATCTCTATCACATTTTCTTTATTCATTTATCTATCAGTGGATACTTAGGTTGTTCTTGGCTCTTGTCAATAATGCTGCAATGAACATAGGGGTGCTTATATCTTTTTGAGTTAGTATTTTTATTTTCTTTGGATAAATACCCAGAGATGGGATTCCTGGACCATATGGCAATACTATTTTAATTTTTTTGAGGAACTTCCATATGGAAGTGTTTTCCATAGTGGCTGCATCAATGTACATTCCCACCAACAGTGCACGAGTACATATCATTACCAACACTTGTTATTTCTTGTCTTTTTGATACTAGCCATTCTAATGGGTATGAGGTAATATCTCGTGCTTTTAAATTACATTTCCCTGATGATTAGTGATATTAAGCATCTTTTCATGTACTCATTGGCCATTTGTATGTATTTCTTGGAAAAATGCCTATTTAGATCCTCTGCCCACGTTTAAATCAGTTTGCTCATTTCTTTGCTGTTGAGTTGTATGAATTCATTATATATTTTGGATATTAATCCCTTATCAGATATATGACTTGTAAATATTTTCTTCCATCCCATAGGTCTCCTCTTCATTTGGTTGATGGTTTCCTTTGCTATGCAGAGGATTTTTGGTTTGATATATTCTCACTTGTGCATTTTTGCTTTTGTTGTCTTTGCTTTTGGTGTCAAATCTAAAAAATCATTGCCAAGACCAATGTCAAGGAGCTTCCTCCCTGTTTTTTTCTAGGAGTTTTATGGTTTCAGATTTTATGTTTAACTCTTTAATCTATTTTGAGTTAATTTTTGTGTATGGTGTAAGTTAGGCATCCAGTTTCATTCTTTTGCATGTGGCTGTCCAGTAGGAAGCTTATGTTACTGGTAGATGATAAGCACATTAGTGACTTTATTACATGAATAGAATCTAAAGTAAAGGGAAATCCTCAAATTAATTAACTACTAACTATGTAGTGAGCATTTAACATTAACTTATTTATCTCCTTCGTATCTTTGCTTAATTGTCTTCTTCTCAGTGAGTCTCAACCACCCAATTAAAACTGTATACTTCCCAGCATCATATAATGCATGGGACTTCTTTTCTTTCCTTTTTTTTTTTTTTTAATGCATGGGACTTCTTACCTACTTTTTCTGCTGTATTTTTCTTCATAGAGCACTTATTATTATCTAATATTATTTATTTGCATATGTTCTCATTGTGTGTTGTCTCCCACTAGAATATCAACTCCATGAAGACAGGGAAATTTTTTTGCCTGTTTTGTTCATTGCTGTATTTCTAGTACCTAGAGCAATGACCAGCATACAGTAGGTGCTCAAGAAACCTTCACTATATGAATATTCCTTGTGAAACAATATTTACCCACTGTAAGGCATTTTTGTTATTTGTGTTATAATGTCAAGGCATGCCCATGTACTTGTAGAAATAAGAAGATGGAAAAAAGCAGAGCCAAAGTAAAAGAACACAGCTACCAGTTTGTGACTTTTCTATTCCTGAAAGTTCACTGAGAAGCCAGTAAAGTACTGAGCTCCTAATCTGCATGTTAGATGCTAGATAACAGGACACCCTGACCTGTCTCTTCAGTGCCCAAGTCTGAGGTCACCGCTCTGCTGACTTCCTCGAAGGGATTCCACTCACTTCCTTCAGCATCTTCCCTGTGCTTGGAATGTCCTTTCCATACTCTACCTGGGGAACTCCCAGTTCATCCCTTAGTTCTCAGCTTAAATGTCCCTGATTGAAAGATGGGGGGCACAAAGACAAACAGGGTGCAGCTCTTGTTCTGTAGAGCTGGCAGATTAGTAGGGGAGAGGGTCACAATAGCAAAATAGGATTCCTTGTAGTACTTTAAATGCTGTGGTAGACGTACTGTGCATATTATGAGGACATGGGAAAAGCACAGGAACAAATGTTACTAGGGATGGTGTCTAAAGTCAAAAGAAAAAGAGACCCAAAATAGCATACAGTTCTCCCTGTTCATATAATCAAACAGGCTTCAGGGTGTTTTGTTAGTGAATTCAGACTTTTCCCCTGACATAGGGGAGAGGAGAAGAAAAGAGAGAGAAAAAAAAGTAGCCATGAGCCACAGTTATTCTACCCAAAGTAGTTGTGGCTGAATATCACCCAGAATGATTAAATCAGCTCAGACTAAATCAGAGAGAGGTCAGGCCACAGGCATATATGCCTGTCAGTGTTGCTTTTTGAACATATAATACTTCTGCATTCTCACTGTTTATATTCTGCAGAAATTCTGAAACACTGGTTTCATGGTGGTGAGTTCAGGTCTCTCTGTGCCCCAGCATATCTTGGTTTTACATCACCTAAAGCAGCTGCTCTTGGGAAGACAAATATACTAGGACCATGGACTTTATGCCATGTTCAGACTGGGGAAGACCTTGAAGGCCATTGAGTCAGAACTTCCATTTTAATTTTATTTATATACATTTTCCCATTTGGAAAGCAATATTAGTCCTTAACTAGCCTGGCTAAGATAATAGCTGCTCATTTTTAATGTATTTCCTTCAAATCTTTTTCTATGTATATTCTTCTACAGCAGTAATCATATTGGACATCCAAATTTGTTGCCTGTTTCTTTTACTTAACTGTGTCAAATATACTTTAATTTTTTACTTCTAAGCACCATTTAATGGCTTATCAAATAATTTATAGAAGATTTTCTTAACCATCCTCTAATAGTTTTGTGGGGAGAGTGATTCTATATATAACATGATAGGAAATATTTCTCCATACATAGATTTTCCTATATTTTGAACTTTTCCTTGGGCTCAGTACCTGGAAGTGTGTGATGAATGAGCTTGAGAATGTGAGCACATACATAGGTCATAATGCATGTTGCCAAATTGTTTTTGAAAGAGGATTGGAACAGTTGAAATCAGTTAAGTCTTCCAATGTCACTTTCACCACGTAGGTCAGTAAATTGAAGACTGGAGACATAAAATTACCACCCAAGGTCACCAGGTGTCTGCTAACATCTGACCTGTGACACAGAAGTGCTGATTGAGTTCCGTGTTTAGATTTTATTAGGTTACCTTTACCTGTCCTTTCCATAAATATCTGTACATATCTGCTGAAATGTTTTTTTCACAAATATTCTAGATACATTTGTATGTAAAGTAGACACAAAATTTCTTTACTTTCATTACTACTAATATCCAAAAGAAGATAGGTATTCACAGTGTTACTTCAGATTACATTGTTAATATTCATAATATATTTTTTTTGAGAGAGAGAGAGAGAGTACATGCATGTGTAAGTGGAGAGAGAGGGAGAGAGAGCTCTGCATGCTGTCAGTGTGGAGCCCAACACGGGGCTTGATTCTATGATCCTGGGATCATAACCTGAGCAAAATCAAGAGTCATAGGCTCAACCGACTAAGCTCCCTAGGCGCCCCTCATAATATACTTAAAATTCTTTTTGCCTTCTAGTTACTGTACACAACATAGATAGATATATAATTATACAACTCATTTCATTGATAGAAAATTGACCAAACTTTCCTTGTAACTGAATAGAGTTCAACTTTCCAACATTCTTTCATGTTTCTTCGTGTTCGTAGGGATGGTCACAATTTTGATTATGATGAAAGCCACACATACACACACACACACACACACACACACACAGTCACAGAGATCTGATGCTCCTCTAAAATCTGTCTTCTGATGATACACAAACGCTAATTTAAAGTATGTATATTGCACTAACTGTCACTACTAAAAAGTTCACTGTGTTTTTCCATCAGCATTTGAGTATAAGAGTAGCATAAGTTTGTAACAGGAGGGAACGACATAGAGGACAATTTATTTCAAATACAGTAGTTCCAAGTTACAGAGTTGTGAATACTGATGGATATTTGTTTTCTTTTTTATTAAAGGTCAGTCCAGCTCCACTTCAGAGAACGCAATCGATGATATGTATAAAACTCGAATTCCCAGCAAAGCTCTCTCTCTCAATTCCTTCCATGCTGTCAGATACTATTCTAAAGTTGTCCCTTCCTATGATGCAGCTGCCGTAACAAATCAGAACATTTCAGTTCATTTTCCATCAGCTGTGCCCAAAGTCTCAAAGTTTCTTCCTGAGCACTGCAATTCTGTGCTGGGCCAGACGTGCTCAACACATCCCAACTGTCTGGTAAGTCTTCTGGGGTCTTGGATCAGATTGGATTCTTTCATTCTAGCTATCAGAGCCCCTGGCTTGCATTTTGGTATTAATACTCTGGTCAGAAGTCTCTTAGACTGGGACCAGGTGCACCTAACCCAGGCTCTCATTCCCCATGCTGCAGGACTGGTATCTAGATATCCAGAATTAGTGAATCTGGATGTGGCGCTGCTGGTGTGACTTTAAGTGGCCAGATGGGACCTGTTTCCTCTAGAGCCCCTCCCTTCAGCCCTTCTGCTTTTATGATGCCACATCCCATTTCACCAGCCTCGTCCTCAACTGTGCTCCCCACCCTCCTAACCCGCAACTGTCTACTGCTTTATCTCATTGGCTGGTAGTAGTCAATCATGCTAAAAGAAAACCTGTTCATCCAACACAAACCAGACTGATTTCAGATCCTAGATGTCTTCATATCACAGATATTGATCAAGCATCCACTCTGTTCTAGCATTGTGCTTAGTGCCAAGAATGTGGTGTATAGATAGACATGATCCCTGCCGTGGTGTCACAGGGAAGCGTGGAAGCAGGCAATTGTGATCCTTGTTGGGGCACATAGGAGAAGCACCCTAGTATATATAGTATAATCTAGATTTGGGAGAGGTTAGTGACTACTCACCCCTGCAAGAAGTACCATCTAAGCTCGGATCTGAAGGATAAGAGTTAGCCCAGAAGAGGGGTCAGGAGTTGGGAGTGGGAGGGGAAAAGCATTCTAGGCAGATGGCTATAAACCGTGGTATGATTTTTTTTAATGTTTGCGGTTTTTATTTAAATTCTAGTTAGTTATATAAACAGTGGTATCTTTATTTTTTGGAAGAACTGTCCTGTTCTAGATGAAGACCCAAATCCACCTGGCCTGCTTTAAATGGACTCCTAATAGCCTTAATATATTTGCTAACACGTTAGCATGTTAAAAATGGCTAACATGTTTTGAGCACTCAGTAAGTAATGTGCCAAATACTCTGTGTAAAATGCTCTGGATTATCTAATGAACCTCAAACAATCCTTTGAGGTAGGTGCTATTATTATTTACATATGACATCTATAAAATGGGGATAATGTGACCTTCCCAAAAAACATTTATGAGAAAAATATTTTAAAAATACTTACAAAGAAAATTAGAAATACGAATTATTTACATACACAATGCTTTTGCTAATAATCATCAGTATACCAACAGGAAAATGAGGGTAAATGAGAAAGAGATTGTAACATTATTATTTGTTTATTCTTGACCTTTACTTCTGTGTGTAGTTTTTGCTGGAGAATTGTAAGATAATAATTACTTTTTTCTTAATTTTTAAAAAGTGTTTATTATTTATTTGAGAGAGGCAGAGAAAGAACACAAGTTGGGGAGGGGCAGAGAGAGAGGGAGACACAGAATCCGAAGCAGGCTCCGGGCTCTGAGCCGTCAGCACAGAGCGCGACGCGGGGCTCGGACCCACAGACTGCGAGATCACGGCCTGAGCGGAAATCAGACGCTCAACCGACCCAGCCAACCAGGCGCCCCTAATAATTACTTTTAATAGGAATAAATAATACATATTTTAATGGGTTTATTCACCTAAAGATTTCGCATGGTTTTATAAATCATTTCATATTGCTTTAGGACATAGAAAATATATTTGTGACATTATGAGTAAGAACAGGCCAAGATTCAATTAATGTGGTTTTCTTTCCCCTTTGCAGCAACAGTTTTGGGCATATTAATAGCACATGTTTGAAATTCACACTCTAGACCACCTGTTGGGTGCAGTTTGACAATAAAGGAAGAATGGAACAAAGAACGATCTTGAAAGCTACACCCAGAGACCTAATATCAAAAGAGTTTGCACTGTACGGCTTCTGATAAATGTGCTAAAAGCTTCTGCAGATAGATAGCAAAAGTGCTAGCCACTCGCTTTCACTTAATCTCTTATATACTTGGATCTCCCCCAGCCAGAGCACTAGAAGAACAGATGGCCTGGTGACCTAGACATTGTGTTTTTCCCCTCAAAGAATATTCCACAGTTTATGACCCGCTACAAAGAAGGTCCAGGTACACTTGATAAATTGGTAAGATTAGGGAGGTGCTTTGATACTCCAGCCTCATTGAGTATAGATGTTACAACCCAATGCCTATTTTTAGTATCACTGTGAATTACTGTCACTCATTTCTAGGTGGTATCTTTTTCGATTTGACATCTTAGAGAGCTTCCTCCATTAGGCACCATCCCAAGTAAGATCTCTCAGTTCAACAGAGGTGTTTATCTCCTCACTTGACTGCTAATGAATAAATTGATATGTTTGTTTTTGCATTTTGTAAATCCCTTGAGTGAAATGATAGCTAATAGGTGGATTTTTCTTTCTGGATCTTCAGCTATAGGCTTTCTTTGTTATTCATCTCTTCCTCCCTATTGATATTAGAAAAGGGGATATTAGAAAAAACTGCTGAAAATAAGGGGAGAAAAATATTTGTTTTATATTTCACTGAAATGTTCTTATATATATAATAAGTTTTATTGTCAAAGAAAATACTCAGTTTTGACCCTGAAAATGGTAGTCCGTTTTTGTTTTGTTTAATAAATACATGTTCCCTTTTTTAGTAGTACAATATAGGGAATTTAATTTTACTAGATTTTTGAGAAGTTTAAAAATTACTTTAGGCATAGCCTAATTTTCATGTTAAATTGTATAACGTTTCTTTCAGGATGCCATGATAATGGAACCTGTAGATGTTTGACCAACTTTATAAAGTAACTACAAGCTTCCAACTAAGAGTCTATGCTTATTATTACAAATGTGTGCTTGACTCTTTATGCTCTGGCTTTAAGGAGTGATTGCTTTGACACTGTAAGAGAACCTGTTGAGGTATTTTGGGCACTTGAGGCCAGTTCCTATGTTCACAACTGGTCTTAATTGTTACTAGGACTTTTGCTTCACATGAAGATTTCCCTAGGTGCACATGTGCCTCATGAGAGACAGCCTGAGGTTGTGAACTCAGCAGACAACCTGGAGAGTACATCCTGGCTCCTGGCTGCTCTCAGTCCCCTTTTCCTTTCAACATGAAGAACAAGGCTATCTGATCCATTGTTAAAGCTCTGTTTTTTCCATGACTGCTTCCCATGATCCTGAACTTTACGCAGGTGTCCACACTTTTTTATGTTTAAAGAGTATTAATTGTTTTACATTTTTTAAATATTTATTTTTGCGAGAAAGAGAGAATGTGAGCAGGGGCTGGGTGGCAGTGAGAGAGGAAGACACAGAATCTGAAGCAGGCTACAGGCTCCGAGCTGTCAGCACAGAGCCCGACATGGGATTTGAACCTATGAATGGGGAGATCATGATCTGAGCTGAGGTCAGCTGCTTAACCAACTGAGCCATCCAGGCACCCCGGAAATTTATTTCTAATACTAGAACTTCATTTTTAGTTAATTGTGCTCTTCCAAGTAAGTTTAGCTCTCAGCAAAGGAAAGAAGAGCCCACAAAAAAAGGAGCAGATTTTCCTTTGTAAAATCAAGTTGGCTGGTCACAAGACAATTGCAGTGTTATTTTTACAATGAAAAGGGTGCAGGGAGTTTGTTTAGAAAAGGTGACAGCTTGCAGGTTTCACACTGGTGATATAACAATCACTGTCCCTGTCTGAACAAGAAGGGGGTGGGGCAGAAACAAGCAGGCGGGGAATGGCAGAGTGAGAAGGAAAGAGAGAATTCCAAGCAGGCTCTGCACTCTCAACAAAGACCCCAATGTGGAGCTTGAACTCATGAACCGCTACATCATGTCTGAGCCGAAATCAAGAGTTGGACGCCTAACCCACTGAGCCACTCAGGTGCCCCAGCTGTGGATTTTTTTTTTTAAAGTTTGTTTATTTTGAGAGAGAGAGAGAGAGACAGAGAGAGAAAGCACACGAGCAGGGGAGGGGAAGAGAGGGAGAGAAACAGGAAGAGAGAGAATCCCAAGCAGATTCCGGGCTATCAGCAGAGAGCCCAACACATCACAGGGCTCAAACCCATGAACTGTGAGATCATGACCTGAGCCAAAATCAAGAGTCAGATGCTTAACTGACTGAGCCACCCAGGTGCCCCTAGACTTTTTCTTGAGAAGAACTTAGCCTTACTCATTTCTATATCCTCAATGTCAGCCATCTTGCTAGTTGGATGGATGGATGGATATACAAGTGCTTGGATGGTTAACTGTGTGATGTGGAGCCAAGAGGTGTAACTGTCTGAACTTGGGGGTGATGAGTATAAAAAAGAAAAGCAAGAGACCTAGTCAACTTAGGAACCCATCTGAAGCCAAGACAGATGGAAGAATGAAAATTGATGTTTAGCCATCACTATGTAGTCTTTATCAATAGTTTATCAGTCTGTTTATACCTATTTCCTTCCCCTCATCACACTCTTCTAATATATGAGTTAGATGGTCTCCCACAAGGCAGAAATGATAGTAATTGGTAATGTTCATAAACACAACTGTTCTACGTTTAAAGGAGAACACTCAAATGTTGAATACCTCAGAAATTATTCAGAAATTTATTAATCTGTTCAGCAACTATTTGAGAGGCATTGTCTTAAATGCTGGGATATAGTATATATACAACTATATATGAGGCATAGTCTTTTTTTTGTTTTTTAATCTATATCCAAGAGCTTGGAATCTGTTCAGAGAGACAAGTAAAACAGAGTTATGGTGGAGTTTGGTGAATGCTGTGACAGGGGAAAACATGAAGTATTATTGGGTACCTACAAGCATCACACAGCCATTCAGGGGACTCATGGGAGGCTTTTGAAGATAGTAACATCTGGGGCACCTGGGTGGCTCAGTCTATTGGGCATCCAGCTCTTGGTTTTGGCTCAGGTCATGATCCCAGGGTCCTGGGATCGATCCCCACATTGGGCTCTGTGCTGAGAATGGAGCTTGCTTGTGATTCATGCTCTCTCTCTCTCTCTCTCTCTCTCTCTGTCTGTCTGTCTCTCTGTCTCTTTCTCTCTCTTTCCACCCCTCTCTCCCTGACACATACTCTCTCTGTCAAAAAAAAATAAAATGCAGGTATCTTAGATGTCACTACATTTCTGAAACTAGTGATAAAGTACTTCCTAAGGTGGTTGTGAGGGTTAAAGGAGATATGTGTAAAATCCTTTAAAACAGTGCCCTGGCACATAGGAAGCATTTAATACCTGTTTGTGATAATTGTAGTGATAATGATTAAGCTGAGATTTTAAGAACCGGTAGACATAGCTCAGCTAAATGGTGGAGTTGTGGAGACCAGTGAGGGAGATGTGTTTCCAGACAGACAGAACTGCATTTGCAAAGGTATCAAAGAAAGGACTGCGTAACACAAATGGAGGAGTAGAGGAAAATCCATGGGGCTATGCATGGAGTTCAGGTGTGAGATGGAGAATGAATGGAGCAGAGAGATAGCCAAGGGCCATGTGATACTGCCTTGACTGAACTTATGGTGCTTGTTGCTGTTATGAAATTGACATATTCAGATTTGTATTTTAGGCCGGCTGCTCTGGCTTCGATGAATTAAGGGCAGAATAAGTTGAAGGGGGCTAAAACTAATTGGGGGAAGGGGTGGCTATTCTAGCAATTCAGGTAAGAGATGGCCAGAAATCAGTCATTGGCAGTGGGGGTGAAAAGAAGTAGACAAATTTGATTAATGTTAAGGAGGCAGAGTTTGCAAGACTTGGTAGATGATACACTCTGAGGCTCATGAAGAAATAAGGCAAACACCTAGATTTCTGGCTTCGGTTGCTGGGCACATAGTACTGATGGCCACTGAGGGAACACAGAGAAAGAGCATTTGGAGGTCAGGTGCTGGAAGATGACAGTTTTATGTGGGGACATGCTGTGTGTAGGATATCCTAGTGGAGGAGCCAAGAGGCATTCAGATTTGTGCAGCACAGGTGGGAGATCTAGATGAGAGATGATGTGGTCTGGGGAGTCATCACCCTGGGGGGGTGGGAGATGTTAAAGTTGGGGATTCAAACATTAAACATTAAATGGTGGGATTGACTCACAGAGGACTTCTAATCATGCAATTCTATTATAATCCATCATAAGGAGTCACTTGGTCAGGACCATAGTGTCTCATGACATTGTAAGTCACCAGAGATTTGAGATACTTTGGTAAAACTCTGAAAGGCAGAGGGCACAACTTGCCAGTGGCAGCCATGTTTGTTTGCTGGTTGTTTTTTGAATTGTGGGGAATTTCTCTGAATCTCTAGGCTCTGAAAAATTCAAAACTTAGGCAATGCTGGATCTATTTCTAGTATGACAAAGTAACAACAAACTGCTCAGGCAAGTAATGCCTATCCCTTCTTATGGGGCATCAGTTTTACTCTGGTCACTTCCTACCTCATTCATTGAGCTGACTTGCCTGGTCCCTGTAGGCATTCTGGTGTGACTCCTATATAAAGAAATGACTTTGGGGGAGGAAGATGGGGCAGCATGTTAAAATGCAGATTCTCAGGCCATACCCCACAGGGTCAAATTGGTAGACTTGTCTGGGTTAGTACTTAGGAATCCACATTTAAACATTGCCAGATGTGCTGTGGTATCTGATTATCCTACTTAAAAACTCAGTGCACATAAATGGATGCAGACACCCATAGAGACACAAAAACAGACAGTAAAACCACACATCACTGACTTCCAAACCTGGCAGTGCATCGTGAGCACTTGTAGATTTATGAAAACTATACATATCAGGATTCCTATCCCAGAGATTCTGATTCCGTATTTTTAGAATGGAGCCACTGTTAGATTTATAACATGCTAATCATGTGTATGTCAAGGGCTGATGTCAAGAAGTATAAAGCAAGGAGCATAGCCCTCCTAAATCTAGACAGGTCAGCATTGAGATAATAATCTCTCCCACACTAGCTGATTGAGAAAGGTTTTGCTGAGGAGGTGAGATTCAAAAACTGCTTTGGTGGGTCAGAAAGATAATTAGGTAAAAACATTCCATACCCAGAGTATAGTTGTGGGAAAATTGAAAGGTGAGAACAGACCCAGAGAGTTTTGAGTAGGCTTAACTAAGAGTGAAAAACAAAAATAGCAAGGTAGGGTTTTGTTCCCTTTAGTTCCTGTTGATGGCAATGAAGACTGCTTACATGAAGGCAGGATATTTTTCATTCTTATTAAATCTTTTGTGTTTTATAAAATTACTTCAAAGTTATTGTTAAAAAGCAGAACTCCATTTTTGCAAAATAGTGAACATTGGAAAACCTATCATGTTTTTGAGTACTTGGCATTGACATAACAAAATCTTGAGACCAGAACCTGTCAATTTTCTATGCAACTATTGGGCACGTGATTGTTTCCCCCTTTCCTTCTGCCTGTCTTCCTGTTACATGGAATAAGGAAGCAGGAAGCCCAGATCACCTTAGTTAATCCCATATTAAGAGCTTGTTTCATCACCATGGAAATGTGACACTTCCATGGAAGACAGCGAAACCTCTTATATCTATATTTTTCAAGGTTGTTTTTACATCTCAGAATAATGTCCTTTCTGAACACAAAAAACAGGAACACACACACACAATCATAGTATCATGTACACTGCTGAATTTTACTCATCAGACTTGAGAAGAAAAGATTTTTCATTTTTGCTTGAAGCGAGGATTCTAGATTCAGATTATGGGCTAGTTGAGCTTGAGCACTGCTGGGAAAAACTTCAGGGACACAGACTTCAAAAATGCACAGATAAACTTGTTCTGTGAAAGTCTGCTAAACTGTATATCCTTAAGAAGTCCCTGCAAACAGACATTCTTTTCCACTTATTTCTTCCCCAAATAGTCTTAAGGCTAATGTGATCATGGGTTCTGGGAGTGGTGTGTTTTCCCAAACACTGAATTCCTTCTCCTTTCATCCAGTTTCAGGCATTTTTCTTATGTTTTTCAAAATAATAGCCAAAATCTTTAAAAATTCTAGGACTTAGGCCACGAGACTCCATGGCACTTTTAAACCCCAGCAACAGATCTCAGTGCTGCAAACGCTGTGAAAAGTCCTTGACAGTCATTTTTCCCCAAAGACCTGAAGTCAATATCAATTTTGAACTAGAAACTACTGGAAAGTAGACCATCTTTCCCATAGCTATGTGTATGTTGGCGTAGGTGCACAGAAACAATAAACATTGATTTTTCCCCCCCTACTGTTTTGGTGTTACATTGCTTTTCTCATGCTGTGGTATTCTAATACCCTTAAACCTGTTGTTTATAAAGCATTAAGTGGTGAAAAACCCATAGGATTCACTTCTCTGTTGGTAACCGTTTTTAAAAATATTTTTAGATTTTATTTACTATAATTGAAAAAGACCAATATTGGGGCCCCTGGGTGGCTCAGTTGGTTGAGCGTCCGACTTTGGCTCAGGTCACGATCTCACGGTCTGTGGGTTCCGGCCCCGCATCGTGCTCTGTGCTGACAGCTCGGAGCCTGGAGTCTGCTTCTGATTCTGTGTCTCCTCTCTCTCCCCCTCCTCTGCTTATGCTCTCTCTCTGCCTCTCAAAAATAAATAAACATTAAAAAAATTAGAAAAAGGCCAATGTAGTTGAAGCATTGATTTTTATCTCCTAATAGAGCACTGTAATTGACCTACCCTTTTATGACATCTAATTGGTAAAATAATGATTTTAAATATCTTGCTAAAAAGACACTCCAGATTTTTTTTTCCAGCGTAGCAGGAAGTTCAATTCTTTTATAGGGTTAGTGAGTTGAGACCTGGACAAAAATGCCTCTAAGCTTTTGATAGAGTCAAGGAAAGGGGTAAGGGTTGAGATAACAGTTAAGTTCTTTTTCTTTAGAAGTAAAATATAGTGTTTGAAAAATTGAATATGAGTGTATTATCTTGGCATTTAAAAAATGACTTTTTAAAGGGTTAGTCCTAATCTTGAGTAACTGGGAAACAAGTGTAAGATTTACTCTGAGCTCAAAATACTCCCTTTCTTGAGTCATGGGAGAAGAATTGTGTATGGGGAAGGGAATTCCTTTCTTGACCATCATTGCCCTTACCCTCTGCAGCAAGAGCTGAGTTTCAGTGTAAATATTATTCCTGGCCACAAGACTTCCCAGCTTCTTTTAAGAAATCTAGCCACAGAACCTGACTGGCAGAGAATGTGTTTATACTTAGTATCACTATCAAGTCTCCCTAAAATGGAAAACCCAACAAAGGATGCAATAAAATGCTGCTCTCAGGGTGAGATTGTGTCTGCCCAAGGGGCAGTTACAGGGAGATCATGTTGAAGGATTTGTACTTACAACCTTGGCTTTGGTCCAGCCAAGGCTGGGAAAAATACTCCCAGTTCTCCAGCCCTACAGCAAATGGTGTCAATTCACTCCACAAGGAGGCACATCCTCTGGCCTGATTTGGGGGAGGTGAACTTGAAGGTGCTTGTGTGAATGGTTTGCTTGTTGGGGCTCAAAACAGTTTGTGAAAAGAAGGTACCCAACCAGGTTAATTGCATTAGAGAAAATGAGTTAAAATGCTAAATCTCAGTTACTAGAATTGGCTTTGTGTCATCTGGGTATTTCCTTCAGATGCTAATAGAAGCTCAAGAATACTAATCAGATCCCAATAGCAAAGCGAAGCTAGTCACAGCAGGCTTCCAGGTGATGATGATTTTTCACTGTCTGCGCAGGGATATTCTGCTACCACTTAAAAGCAACGCAAAGCCACTGGTGAGTGTGTTCCTTCTGTGGCCAGTCTAGGCTTCCCACAGCGTGTTCCTCATACTGCTTGCTCTTTTACATTTCCCTGGCCCTTACCTCTTTATCATCAATGCCTGATGCTCTTGCTCTGTTCAGCTCTGGATGACTGCCTTACACATGGGTCCCTAAGCTTCACAGAGAGGTAGCTGAGTTTCTGGAAAAAGCATGAGGTTAGAGGTCATACTGGCTTGATTGAAGCCTGGTTCCACCACTTATTAACGCATATATTTGAGCTAATTATTTACTTCATTGCACTGTTTCCGCTTTTGTAAAACGGAGGTGACAGTATTCACTTATTCAGGTTCTGAGAACTGAAGATAATGTTTATAAAGTTCCTGGTATGAAGCAGCCCCTCCCTACATGGAAGCTGCTATTTTGCTGCCCTCCCTTCCTGCAGCTTCTCTTCTCACTAGGACATGGCACAGGAGAAAGAAGAATCATGGTTTTCAATATTTCATGCCACTCCTCCAGCTTTGTAGGGTTCTAAGCAGTGAGGGTCTCTCTCATAAGCTCTCTCCCTCCCTCTGTGATTGTTGAGCCAGCAGAGCAGAGCACTTATGTTTGATACCCTCTTCCCCATACCCCACAACTCCCCACACCTTCCACCAGAGTCAGGCTGAAGCATTTTTGTAGCAGGGAGGGAAGAAGCAGTCTGTGGATTCCCCACATGATTCTGGGGTTGCTAAGGAACCTACTCCTGGGTTATTAATCTCGAGTTCCTGATTTCTCTTCTGCCATCACACCGCAGCTTTAGGGGCTCATTTTTGTGAGAGGCAGCATGGCAAATTTGAGCCCCAGCTCTGTTGCTTCTGGTCTTTACTCAGGGCTCATGAGCACTTAGTTTCTCTGAGCCTCATTTTTCTCATCTGTAGAGCTAATACCTAACCTGCAAGTTTGTTCTGAGGATTAGAGAAAATGCTCACAACATGTCATTGAGGATAGCACCTTTCCCATAGTAGGGGCTCAATAAATAAAACAAACTGCTTGTTATACTTGTGCAGGCTTGCTCTGCCTCTCCTTTGCTAAAAGCAAGGAGCAAGCAGCATCCCACTGGTCATTTCCCCCCATAACTTCTGCTTTCTTGCCTTTTTTACTTAGACCCACAGACACCATCAACCAACATTAATCATTGGTCCCTTTTTAATCTTTTCAAAGATATTTTGTATTATGAAAGTAACATGGGTTTATAAAATTTGAGCCAAACAAAATTGTATAAAATGGAGTAAAAATCTCTTTCTTCCCCTGAAATCCCACTCTCTCTGGAGGTAACAACTCTTAACAGATTGGTTTGTTTCCTTCTAGATTTTCCTTTACACAAAAACATATGAATTATGCATATGAAGAGACATTTAGATTTCTTACAAAATTAGAATCCTGTAATATTGTTCTGCACTCATTTTTTCCCTACTTAAACTCGTTTATGGACAGCTTCCATACCAGTGTGTCAGACTTCATTCTTTTTAAGAGCTTTCTGTTCTATTTTAAGAACATCTCTAAATATATTTAACTGTTTTCCCAATGACAAAGTTTTATTTTTTCTTCATTTAAAAAATCTTACAAACACTATTACAATAAGCAACAATTATATCTTTGCATGGTTATGAAAATATATCTGGGTGATATATTTAGCCAAGAAATATTATTTATTGAGTGCCCTCCACAAAACAGGCACTATTCTAGCAAACTCTTTAACTTCAGGGAGCTTAAGTTCTAAGAGGGAATACCTTAAATAAATAAATATAAAATGCCATGTCAGCTAGTCATGAGCTGTGATGAATACCTTAAGGAAGAGAGAAAGCAGGGACAGGGACAGTCCGGATGCTATTTTAAATAGGCAAGTCGGGGCAGAGGGATTGAAAAGTTGGCATTTGGAAGACACTTAAGTGAGAGAGCAAGCCATTTTAGTGATCTGGGAAGAGAGCATTCCAGGTAAGAGGTACAAGGGTGGGTGTCCTCAAGGAGCAGCAGGGAGGCCAGTGAGGCTGAAGTAGAGTGAAGGAGGAGAGAATGGGGAACAACATGATGTAGATCCTCAAAGGCCTGTGGTTTCCTAGCAGATGGAAGCCAGTCTAAGAGCAGGGAGGCATGTGATCTGGGGTACATTTTGAAAGGACCAGAGTGTTGGCTGGGCAGAGCGTAGACTGTGGGGACCCAGGGAAGAAATGGAGAGATGCAGATAGAACACTCTTTCAGTATTCCAGGCAAACTGATGATGCTACTTTGACTAGGGGTCCTGAAACATAGTTATTAAAAATAATGATTTCGATGGCCTGAAGAAGATATAAGCCTGATGAGAGGGTTCAAGGGAGAATGGGAGAAGATGTAGAGGCATCAAGAATAGACAGCTCTAAATGGAGTTTTGCCATGAAGGAGGGTTGGGAAATGAGGCTGGGGGTGGGGGGAGCATGTGTGGTTAGAAAAGGAGAAATTTCTGCATATCTGCATGCTGATAGAGATTATCCTGCAAAGAAGGCCATATTTATAATACAAAGAGGTAAGGTAATGCTGGCACAGCGTCTCTGAGTAAGCCAGAGAGTTGCAGAGACAAGAGCAGGTGTATCCTGTTGGTGGTGGTAGGAGGGAAGGTGGCATGCATGGGCCCAGATACAGGAGAGAGGATACCTGTGATGGTGGGAGTTTTGGAAGGCTGGAGAAGGGAGGAGGATGTTCGACATAGTTTTATAGGAGAGCAGGAGTGTGAATCAACTATGGCAACATAGGGTGGCCCTGCAGCAAGAACTGTCACTTGAAGCGTGTGGTCATGAACTGAAGTGAGACCGGTCAACACATGTTTGTGTTTTCTCCAAGCAGATCCAGCAGCCTGGAGGATGGTGTTGAATAGGCAGAGAGACTTAATTGGGGTCTCACCAAGTACTTTTGACAGAGAAGATAGGATCTAGAGAGTCCATGGAATGTATGAGAGTCACGATAATGAAGAACCAGGGAGCACAGCATAATGTATAAGCTTGTCAAATAACTATGTTGTACACTTGAAGCTAATTTAATGTATGTCAATTATACTAAAATTAAAAAAAAAAATCTCATTCAGGAGAAAAAAAAAAAAAAACCAGGGAGCCTCAGCTAGATAGGAAGGGTGGGAAGGGCACTGTAAAGAAGATCAGTGGATTGAGGTCTCAGTCCTGTGTGTATAAAAAAATCGTTGGCATCACAGGACTAGATCACTGAGACATTAGGGGTAAGATCAGCTGCAGTGGTTAGAGAATGGGATACTCAGAATTGTGGTATGGGGTGGGTGCTGTTATTGGTGTAACCATGGGAGTGTTCCTTCTCATTTGTGGAAAAGTGATCATGCAGGGTTATTGAGAGAACACATACACCAGTAACTATAGTAAGGCCTCATTTATCCAACATTGTCAGGAATTGAGAATCATATTCTGGAATGTGAATATTCCAGAAAACAAATACTTAAAGCATATGTTGTATTTTAATACTTTTGATAGAATTCTTTCTAATGGCCAGTTAACTGATGAGCTTCAATCCTATCACTAAGAGAGATTGTACTAGAATAGAATATGTGCGCAGAGAGAGAAAAAGCATGAGAAAGACTGTGTAAGCATGTTAAGGAAGAATGTACATTCATCAGCCAATATTTTCGGAGATCAACCATTGCCAGGGAGTTAGACTTTTATAAGATAATAAATTTCCATTTTTATAACAGATACAGGAAGGAGACTCTATTTGCTGATCAGTCATTTATTTACAGTCTATAGCAATAAGTAGGAAACTAAAGACACAGAAACATAGAGACTCAGATTATTGTAACACCAGCTACAGAGTTCAGGAATATGGAGTAAGTGCCAAGTACTCAATGTGCTGAGAAAAAAGGATAAGTCCTTAGGTTGATAGAGTGTGACTGGATCCAGATGAACCCTCCTCTTGAGTTGAACGGTAAGTGCTTTTAAAACTGGGGAGGATAAAGTTAGCATTTCAAGTATGTTAACAGAAAGATTTTTCTAGCAACAGTGATGGGACCACTGCTAGTTATTTGGAAGAGAAAATAGAAGCAGTACAGCTGCATTCCTACTCCTCCAAAATAATTAATTCCTGATATATGAAAGACTTAGGAGTTAAAAATCAAAACCAAAACAATTATTAAAGAAAACAGATCTCAATCCCATGACCCTGGGATCATGACCTGAGTTGAAATCAAGAGTCAGATGCTCAACCGACAGAGTCATCCAGGTGCCCCAGCTATGATTACTTTTTAAAAAAAAATGTTTATTTTTGAGAGGGCACAAGCAGGGGAGGGGCAGAGAGAGGGGACAAAGGATCCAAGGCAGGTTCTGCGCTGACAGGCTGACAGGAGCAATCTTAATGTGGAGCTTGAACTCACGAACCATGAGATCATGACCTGAGCCAAAGTCAGACACTCAGCCGTCTGAGCCACCCAGGTGCCCCTATCATAGTTTTTAATACAACACATCATTTTGCCTATTAAATTGTTTTGGAATAGTACATGTTTATTTGGAATAATATATATTTCTTTGTGCATGTTTTCTTTAAAAAAACTTTTTAATGTTTGTTTTCTATTTATTTTGAGAGAGAGAGTAGGGGAGGGGCAGAGAGAGATGGAGAGAGAGAATTCCAAGCAGACTCCATGCTGTCAGTGCAGAGTCCGACTTGGAGCTTGAATTCATGAACTGTGATCATGACCTGAACCAAAATCAAGAGCTGAATGCTTAACCAACAGAGCCAGCCAACCAACTGAGCTTAACCAACTGAGCCATCCAGCGCCTGTGAATGTTTTCTTTAGCCAATTATTATGTTTGTAAGATTTATTCAAGTTGTGGTGGGTATGAGGAGCTAGATCACATTGGGCCTAGGAGGGCCTGAGGATTTCTTTTCTGAGTAAAATGAAGCCCTTGGAAGGTTTTAACAGAGGAATGACAGGACACAATTTTTACACTGAAAGGCTCACTTAGATGCTACCTTCAGAATAGACTGAGCTGGAGGGTGAGGATGAAAATGAAAGCAGAGAAATTGGTTAGGAAACCATTGCAAGAATCTGATCACATTGTTCTCCAGCTTTAGAAAGAAGAGGCATTTTAGGTCGGTCCCTCAGCGAAGCTAAACAAAGCAATAATAAACCAAGCTCAGTGTTGGACCTGCAATAATTAGGCCAGCTCTCACAATTTAGGCCCAGAAAATAATTAACACCTTCACAACAAAAATAGCCATTGGAAGCAACTATAATTTTAAAAATTAAAATAGGATAATTTATAGCTGAGCATGAACAGAAGCTTCAGTATTCTGAAAATTTGTGTCTTAAAGTCAATTAATACTTTATCAAACACAAAAAGCATACTCAAGGACAGAAAATGAAACTAATTTCAGCTCCAAGAGGGAAGGACAGGATGGTAATGCTCATCAAAAGCTGACTGATAAGCAATGTTAAATCTATGGATTACCTCAACATACATATTAGAGATATAGTATAACACACTCCAGCATTTTGCATTACTGTTTACATTTATCGGTATTACTCTTAGCACTTGTGGCATCACAAAGATTTGTGTTCTTGGTAACAAGTGTTTTAAATGACTCAGTTGAAACCAAGGATTACATGTGGTTGGTTTTTTTTGTCTTGGTCCTGCGAGTTCTCAGCTTTTGAAATGGAAATTTTAACACTTTTACCCAGACCCAAATATTTGGTTCTGTGTTGGTTTTCATAGCTTTCTGGACAGGAAATAGGGCTAGGACTTGATGGATTTTAAATCTAGTACCATGACAGACCCCTATTTTATATCATACACGAAGTCAACTCAAAATGGATTAAAGACTGAAACCATAAAATCCTAGAAGAGAGGCACCTGGGTAGCTCAGTTGTTTAAGCATTTATTGATTTTAGCTCAGGTCATGATCTCATGGTTCGTGGAATCAAGCCCCTCATCGGGCTCTGTGCTGACAGCAGAGAGCCTGCTTGGGATTCTCTCTCACACGTGCTCTCTCTCTGCTCCTTTCCCACTCACATGCATGCTCTCTCTCTCTCTCTCTCTCAAAATAAATAAATAGGCTTAAAAAAAAACTCCCAGAAGAAAACATAGGTGGTAAGCTCCTTGACATTGGTCTTGGTGATGACTTTTTAAGATCTGACACTTAAAGGCTACAAAAGCAAAAATCAACAAGTGGGAATGTATCAAACTAAAAAGCTTCTGCAAAGGAAACCATCAACAAAATGAAAAGGCAACCTATGGAGTGGGAGAAAACATTTGCAAGCCACATTTCCAATAAAGGGTTAATATCCAAAATATACAAAGAGCTCATACAACTCAATAGCAAAAACCAAACCAAACAAAAACAACAGCCCAGTTAATAAATGGGCAAAGAATCTGAATAGACACTTTTCCAAAGAAGTCATACAAATGGCCAACAGGTACATGAAACGATGCTCAATGTTGCTAATCACGAGGGAAATGCACATCAAGACCACAATGAGCTATTATGTTCTACCTGTCAGGATGTCTGTGATGAAAAGGCAAAAGATAACAAACACTGGCAAGAATGTGGAGAAAAGGGAGCCCTCCTGCGCTGTTGGGAATGTAAATTGACATAGTCACTGTGGAATATAGTATGTAAGTTCCTCAAAAAATTAAAAATACAGAGGTACCTGGGTGGCTCAGTAGGTTAAGCATCCAACTTCAGCTCAGGTCATGATCTTACTGTTTGTGAGTTTGAGCCCCACACTGGGCTCTGCTGACGACTCAGAGCCTGGAGTCTGCTTCGGATTCTGTGTCTCCCTCTCTCTCTGCCCCTCCCCTACTCACACACTCTCTCTCTCAAAAATAAATAAACATTAAAAAATTAAAAATAGATCTACTATATAATTCATCCCATCTTTGGATATGTATACAAAGGAAACAAAACCATTATCTTGAAGAGATGCCTATAGTCTCCTGTTCATTGCAGCATTGTTCATGATAGCTAAAATATGGAAACAACCTATGTTGGTGGACAAAGGAATAAGGAAAATGTGATATATATATGTGTATATATATTATATATTTACATATTTATATTTTATATATATATAAAATATTAGTCTAAAGAAAGAAATGCTGTCATTTGCAACAAATAGATGAACCTAAAAGGCATTATACTAAGTAAAATAAGCCAGACAAAAAACAGATCAACACTGCATTATATTACTTATATGTGCAATCTAAAAAAAGGAAAAAAAAACCTCAAGCTCATAGAAATAGTAAAAAAGTGGTTGCCAGGGACTAGGATATGGAGGAAATGGGGAGAGGTGGGTAAAAGAGTACACATTTTCTGTTATAAGATGAATAAGGTCTGAGGATCTAATACATGACATAGTGACTATAGTTGATAACACTGTACTGTATAATTGAAATTTGGTAAGAGAAGTAGAATTTGAATGTTCTTACTCAAAAAGGGCTGGAGGAATGGAAGAGAGAGAAAGATAAAAATAAATAAGTAAACCTAGGAACATGACAATACCAGAACACTGGTTTATCCAATTCTATAATTGCTCTAAGGCACGGATGCATATTTTTTGTGGGGAAGCCTGGCTCATGTAATATCAAAATCAAAAGATTAGTGTTATAACAAATACACTTTGATAAATAAATGTCACTTATTTACCAGTTAAAGGTCTTTTGCTAATGCATTTTTCTGGGCATTTTGTTTTAGCGTACTTTATTTTCAACTTTTACTACCTTTGAAGGAATGCTTCCCTTTGGGACAAAATTCTTCAGAAGCGTTCTCTAATACTCTCTTAAACCCCTTCTACAGGCTTTTGCCCCCAGTATGATCTTGTGGAGGTAACCCCAAACCTGCCTATTCCTGTCTCTACATCAGCTGCTCAGAATCATTTTTTTTAACCAACAGCTGAAGACAGTGCTTTTGTCTGTATCTTCTGACCAAAAAAAGTAAATCAAATGACAGTTCGAAGCCAGGTTAGACATGAAGCCAATAGTGCAAGAGCTTTGGAGTTGGACAAACCTCCACTAAGGTCCAATTGCCATCACTTATGAGCGGGTGACTATGAACGGGTTGCCATACCGCTCTACACCTTGGTTTCCTCATTTGTGAAAATGAAGAGTTAATTGAGCCTGCCTCTCAAGGTTGTGGGAAAATTCAGTGAGAAAACGGGCCTGGCACCATGACCATTCATTATGTGTTAGCTGCCATGATTATTGTTGTTGATGATGTTATTGTTCCCATCTAAGGACAATGGGACAAATCTATTTTGTGTCAGTAGGTTCCAGCACCCCGACCCCCGCCCCCCCCCCCCCCCGAGACAAATCCTCCCGGGTAAGCAGCTGCTTCGTACTGATTCTTTCTCAGGCTGCTTTGCTGGACTTCCTGCCTGCTAGAGGCACCAATCAATAACATGCATGAAGCCACTGCCTGTGAGATGAGGCAGGGGGAGGCAGTTTTTAAGAGAGGGTGGTGATCACTGAAAAAGTAACAGCAGGTGTATAAACCCAGCATCCCATGGATGCAGGGAATGCTGGAATTAAATTGGCCTTTCTCTTTTTACATCTGGAGTCTCTTAATTAGATTTTAAACTTTGTAAATAGAGGATGTCCTCTCTTTCTTGAGTCCCTCCACATGGCTGTCCTTAGGTAGCTTAGTCAGCAGCCCTCAATCTTTTTTGTACTGATTCACACCGTGGACACCACCCACAGGGGTGCTCAGGATTTGGTGACATTCTCAACACACCAACAAGTGGTAATTCCACCTTATTCCTTATCCAAAATGCAAGGGAGAGTGACAAGGTAGAAATAACTCTGAGCTAGCTCCAATCACTTTTCAAGAAATAAATAATTTGCACATCTATCCTTACTGTTAGTAATAAGTTACTTTAGACACCTCACACAGATCACCTTCAACATTTTGACAAGTAACTTTCTGGATGCCATATGATTAAATGGGCCAGGGAGCTAGCTATGAGGAGATAGGAGGAGAGGGTCTGGGGATGTTTATCAGTGTTTCCCAGAAAGTGTTATGGGGCCGGCCTGCCTTCCTCCCTTCCTTCCTTCCTTCCTTCCTTCCATTTCAGAGAGAGAGCGAGCAGGGGAGAGGGGCAGAGGGAGAGAGAGAGAATCTTAAGCAGGCTTCACAGAACCTGATGTGGGGCCTGATCCCACAACCCTGGGATCATGACCTGAGTCGAAATCAAGAGTCAGATGGGGTGCCTGGGTGGCTTAGTCCGTTGAGTGTCTGACTTCGGCTCAGGTCATGATCTCTCGATTCGTGGGTTTGAGCCCCGCATCAGGCTCTGTGCTGACCGTGAGCTCAGAGCCTGGAGCCTGCTTCAGATTCTGTGTCTCTTTCTCTCTCTGCACTTCGCCTGTTCACTCTCTGTCTCTCAAAAATAAATAAATATAAAAAAAAAAAACAAACTCAAGAGTCAGATACTCAAACAACCAAGCCACGCAGGTGCCCCTGAGGCCTTCCTCTTTAACTTGACCCTCCTGCAGGAGCAGAAAGTTTCTTGCCAAAAGGGGCTTAAAGGACTCTTCCTTTCTTTATAGCAGATCACAACCTGCAGAGAAAACAGGAATTAGTTGCTCAGATGAAAGTAGTGATTTCAGTGGCTGGTGTGCAAGATAAAAAAGAATAATCTCAATGTTTGTATGATACCAACTTCTGAAAATAATGTTTGGCACATTTTTCTTGCACAATAGGAATATGAAGGAAGGTACAAAATAATTAAAAAAGGGGGAGGTTTGGGGAAGGGAGCTGTATCAGGTCAAAGAAGATAGGTCAAGGATTTTGTGGGCCAATTAACATACTGTATGAAAAGACACTGTGTCATAGAAAGGGCTGTGGGTTAAAGCAAAACAGAAGCTGAACTCTTAGTTACTTTGCCCCAACCAGTCCTCGTCCTCCCTCTTAGTAAATGAGCCAGAAAACTTTGAGTCATCCTTGACTCCTCTCTTTCTCTCTTACCCTCCATCTTATTGATGAGCAAGTTCCTGTCTGCTCAAGTTTTAAAATGTCACTAGAACCTGACCACCTCGCATCATCTCTCTGTAACTGTGCTGGTCCAAGCCATCAGTATCTCCCACCTGGGTTCTTTCAACAGCCTCATAACTAGTTTCCATGCTTTCCCCCTTTGCCCCTTATAATCTGTTGTTTTCTTTCTCCACACAGTAACAAGAGTGATTTTTTAAATATTTAAATCAGATGTCATTCCTTTGCAACCCTCCAGTGGCCTCTCATCTCATTCATTGAAAGCCAAAGGCTTTATGCTGGGTCTGAGAAACCTTGGATGACCTTGACCCTTGCAAACTTTCTCACATCATCTCAGATAACTCTTCCTTTCTCTCACTCTGCTCCAATTCCAGTGGTCACTTCTATGTTCCTTGCATAAGGCTACCTCAGGGACTTTGCATTTGCTATTCTTTCTACAAATTATTTTCTTTCAGAAATTTGCTTGGCTAACTTATTTCATTCAAGTCACTGCTCAAAGCCTTCATAACCAAAGAGGCCTTCCCCTTCTTCATGGGTACCTTAATCATAGGCCCCTGCTTTCGCACTCAATACTTGTGAGCAGATTAGCAATGTTGAACTGTGCAAAATTTCTAGAAGTATTGCTTTGTTTATTTTTATTTATCTTTTTAAGGACCTCAAATGGAAAGCTTCTATTTCAGAGATTAGTTTAGGTCAGATTTTTTGTGTATTACTTTAAGCACATTGTTGCTTTTCTATTACAAACTCCTTCTTTACTTGTTTTAAGGAAAGATAATTGGGGACATTTGAATTTAAATTCATTTTTAAATACATAAACACATGTATGTATTTTTGTAACTGTTGTTTTCACACTGGCGCTGATTGTATTTCATGCACTCGTAGTTCCAGAGACCCTAAATTACAGAAAGCTACTCAGAGAAGCACAAGACCAAGCCAATTTTATTGATGAGAAAGAAAAATAACAAATTAATAGACCTAATGACTTGGACTCTAAGATGTTTATGAAGGGCCTTTTTCTCTCCACTTCTTCAAAACATAGGTAGGTATAATGTTATGTGGAATCAGTCAACTCGTAACTCATTTTGACAATTTAAACTCCCAAAGCTATTTATTTATGAGGCTTTGGGTATTTTGTATTCACCTAATTCAATCACGTGGTGAAGATTATGCTTGGGTGTGAATTCCTGGATGGAAACATGCATCCCTTATTGTGTTCACACAGACCCTTTTGCATCTCAAGGGGGATGAGCAGCTGTTGTGGAGTCTGATGAGGCCAGTTCTGAGTGAGGAGCCCAGAGGAGGCCCTGGTGGGGTTGGAGGGAGGGCACAGAGGTGATTTCCATTTGGGGAGCCTGGGGGAGAGCACAGCATGCCTTCATTACAGGACCTTCCCACCAGCTAGGCTGTTGATCCCTCAGCAGCCTCCTGGCAGTGCTCAATGCTCAGAGCTGGGGGAGGATGACCAGGCTGTACCACTGTCCTGGCAGCATCCTCCCGCTCTGGGGAGACCCCATGCTGACCTCTGTCCTCGGGACTGACAGCAGGGTTCCCAGTGCCCCTACTTCTGCTGTCACTCTTAGATGGCCAGTGATTAGTAATCAGATCCATCATCCATGTGGGAGGCACATGACCCAGCTTTACATGCAGCCTGTGAGCCAATGCTTGGAAATTTCCTTCATAGTCTGCATCTAGAAACCAAAGGTTATTAAAGTAGTATGTTCAACTCCTGCCCCTGGGGCTGGGGAGAGTGTTACAGCTTGGTAAACCACTGCTTTTAGGGAAGAGTTATTTCTTTCTCTGCCACCCTAGCTAGAGTGACATTCTCTCAGTTCTTTCTGTTTTGCTGACCAGGAAGATAATGAAAGAAGTATGGCTATAGCTGCTGATTATAGCCAGACTGGAGAGACATCAATACTAGTTATCACTAACACCCCGAATGCCCTAGGGCCAGTAAACTTCAGCTTCCTCAGTTGTGAAATAAAGCATTTAAATAAGTTGTTTAAACTTAAGTTGCTTTCTGAGTGTTCATTATACTCCAAAAATTAAGACAGTTTCTCACACTAAGGTCAGTAGCAAGTCTATCTGCTATTTCCACTTGGCAATATTTTTGTCAGTGTGAGGGAGAGTTGATCAAATTGCCAGGTATAGGTTTTGGTAAAAAATTTTATATTCTTTTTTCTGTCTTTTTTTTAGGCTTTATTGAGGTATAATTGAAATTAAATATATTTAAATATATTCAATATATGATATACATATGCATTGTGAAATGATTCCCAAAATCGAATTAATTAACACATCTATCACCTCACATACTACCTTTTATTATGTGTGAGAACACTTTTCTACTCTCAGTAAATTTCAAGTATACAATACAGTGTACTCATCTGTAGCAAGCAGTAGATCCTCAAACTTTATTCATCCTACAGCTGAAAATTGCACCCTTTTACCAACCTTTCCCTGTTTCCCTTACCCCCAGCCCCTGGCAGTCAGCATCCACTTTCTGTTTCTATGAGCTTGAGGCTTTTTTTTTTTTTTTTTTAAGATTTCACATCTAAGTGATACCATGAAGTATTTGTCTGTCTGGCTTATTTCACTTAGAATAATGCCCTCCAGTTTCATCCATGTTGTTGCAAATGACAAGCTTTCCTTTTTTTTAATTTTAAAGACCAAATATTCCATTGTGTGTGTATGTGTGTGTGTATACATATATACATTTTCTTCATCTGTTCATCTGTCCACAGACACTTACGTTGCTTCCATATCATGGCTATCGTCAATAATGCTACAATGAGCATGAGAGTGCAGATATCTCTTTGAGATAATGGTTTTGTTTCCTTTGGTTACATATCCAGAGATGGGATGAATTATATAGTAGATCTATTTTTTAATTTTTTGAGGAGCCTCCATACTGTTTTCCACAGGGGCTGTGCTAGTTTACATTCTTACCCATAGTGTGCAAGAGTTCCCTTTGTCTACATCCTTGCCAACATTTATCTCTGTTGTCTTTTTGATAATAGATATGCTGACAGGTGATATTTCATTGTGGTTTTGATGTGCATTTCCCTGATAATTAGCAAGATCGATTACCTTTTCATGTTTCTGTTGGCCATTTGCATGACTTTTTGGAAAAATGTCTCTTCAGTTTCTTTGCCCATTTTATATTAAGTTTCTTATTTTTCTATTGCATTATGTTAGTTTGTATATTCTGGATATTGGCTCCTTATTGGATATTTAGTTGGCAAATATTCTCTCATATTCCATAGATTGCCTTTTCATTTTGTTGATGGCTTTTTAGTTCGATGTAGTCCCACTTGTTGATTTTTACTTTTGTTGCCTTTACGTTAAGTGTCAAATCTATAAGTCATTACCAAGACCAATGTTATATATATAGCTTACTACCTATATTTTCTTCTAGGACTTTTACAGTTTCAGGTCTTATGTTTAAGTCTTTAATGCATTTTGAGTTGACTTTGTGTATTAGGATAGATAGGCATCCAGTTTCATTTGTTTGCATGTGGATATCCCATTTTCACAAAATCATTTGAAAAGACTATTCTTTCCTCATTGTATATCCTTGGCACCTTTGCCAAAAATTAATTGAGGCTTATTATTAGCCAGTGCCATCTTGTTTTGATTACTATAGCTTTGTATTTGAGATCAGGAAGTATGATGCTTTGAGCTTTGTCCATCTTTCTCAAGATTGCTTTGCTGTTGAGGGTCTTTTAGGGTTCCATACAAATTTCAGGATTGTTTGTCTTATTTCTTTGAAAAATGTCACTGAAATTTTCATAGGGATTGCATGAATCTGTAGATCACTTTGGTTAGTATGGACACTTTAACAATATTAATTCTTTCAATTCATAAACACAAATATCTTTCCATTTATTTGTGTTGTCTTCAGTTTCTTTCATCAATGTTTTACAGTTTTAAGTAGGCAGATCTTTCACTTTCTTGATTAAATTTATTTCTAAGTATTTTCTTCTTTTTTATGAGATTATAAATGGCGCTGTTTTCTTAATTTACCTAATAGTTCGTTATTAGTGTATGGAAATGGAACTGGTTTTTGATATTGGTTTTGTATCCTGCAACTTCACTGAATTTGTTTATTCTAACAGTTCTTTGATAGAGTTTTTCAGGTTTTCTATATATATATATAGTATCATATCATCTGCAAATAAAGACAACTTTATCTCTTCCTTTCCAATTTGGATGACTTTTATTCTTTTTTTTTTTTTTCCCTAGTTGCTCTGGGTAGCACTTCCAATACTATGTTGAATAAAAGTGGCAAGAGTGAATATCCTTGTTCTGTTCCCAATCTTAGAGGAAAAGCTTTAGGTTTTTCATCATTGAGTGTGATGTTAGCTGTGGGCTTGTCATATATGGCTTTATTATGTCGAGGTATAGTCCACCTATATTTAACTTGTTGAGAGTTTTTATCATGAATCCATATTGAAATTCATCAAATGTTTTTTCTATATCTGTTGAGATAATTATATGATTTTTATTCTTCATTTTGTTAATGTGTTGTATCACATGGATTGAGTTGTGGATGTTGAGACATCCTTGCATCCCAGGAATAAATCCCACTCGACCACAGAGTATAATCCTTTTAATGTTCTATTGAATTTGGGTTGCTCATATTTTGTGGAGTACTTTTATATTTACTGTCTTGATTTTTCTTTTTTTTTTTTTTTGGTAAATGCTTATTTATTTTTGAGAGAGTAAGGGGGACAGAGAGAGAATCTTAAGCAGATTCTGCACTGTCAGTGCAGCACCTGACGTAGGGCTCCAACTCATGAACTGAGAGATCATGACCTGAGCTGAAATCAAGAGTCAGACACTTAAATGATTGAGCCACCGAGGTGTCCCATGTCTTGATTTTTCATATTGAGTTTCCCAGGTCACTCAGCCTTAGGACAGAAGAGAAGAGTTAACACGTCACTGAGCAGATTAGTCTGCTCATTTGTGAAATGGGAGTAATGAGAGATTATAGGAATCAAATAAAATAATGTGTAACAAAGGAGTCTATGCCTTTAAAGCATTATACAATGGTTTTTATTTGTGCTTATTTATTTATTGTTTTAATGTAGTGGAGTGTGGTAACTAGGAGCACAAGTTTTTGGAATTAGACCTCTGTTTAAAGTCAGACTTTACTATTTACTGACTTTTGTGATGATGGATAAGTGACCCCAGCTTTAATATCTATAAAATGGATAACAATATCTGTATTTTAGAATTTTTGAAACATTGAGATCATATATGTTCAGCCCTTAATGTAGTTTTTAACATATCATAATAAATAGTGGTTGCTTTTTTTCATAATGGTTATTTTGCCTCCATTTTAAGAATATTACTGAGTCTGAGGATGTTTTTAGCCTCAAAAGTAGGTCCTTTAGACTTTTAACTTACCTCCTTTTGTTATCCACATCAGAATTTTTATCTTTAGTAGTAAATGCATATAAATCTGCCTCACTTAATTCCAGTGTTTAGAAAATATATTTTCAATAGTTTGAAAATACATAAAAATATAATACACTAGCTTCTTCGCAGCTGAGATTATTTAATTTGACCATTGATTCTTAAATTCAATCAAGGATTTACCAGGAAACTCATGAAAAAAAATCAATCCTCAAAGGCCTAAGGGAAGGTCTTTCTTGTGGGAATAACAAGCTTGAAATAAGTATTTCAAGAAAACCGTTGAGCAAATGAAACTAACAAGAGCTTTTGCCCAAACTCTTTTGCTGATAAACCAAAAGTCTTCATAATTAGGTATGTTTGTCCCTAGGTTGTTCAGGGGAATTCTTGGGAAACTGTTGTCCTGCATTAGGATGGGACCTCTAGGAGATGCTGTCTTGGGGCATGTCTTTTATGTCCATAAGTGGCCTTCTTGAGGAAAATGAGATTTCTGAACATGAAACATTTTCTTCTGAAATGGAAAACTGTAGTCACTTTCGCTCACATATCTGTGGTTAGCTAAGGTTGCTGGAGGCTGGCTGCTCTTGCATTATCTCAGCTGGGACAGTTAGTCTCTGTTCCATGCGACTTCTGTTTCTTCAGTAGGCTCATTTTCATGGCGGTTGCAGGAAGCAAGAGAACAAGTGAAGGGTTGTGCTTACATCTGAGCCCCAGGTTTCAAAGTCTCTTCTGCTGCATTCTGTTGGTAAAAGCAATAGAATGAAAGTCAGCCTAGATAGAAGGAGAAAGCAAATAGACCCCCTCTTGATGATAGGAACTATAAAATCACACTGCAAAGGGAAAAATAATCCACCATTTTTGCAATTCACCACATATGGTGTAACTGCTATGTTACTCTCTAAATAAGCTGTAGTCAGTTTTCTTCCCTCTTGCTCTATGTAAGAGTTTCTGTTCCCCTACGTTCTTGTTGACACTTGCTAGAATACAGTCAATTTCTTTTATCACTCTGATAATAAAAGCAAACTGGTATCATGTTGTTATTTGATTTTAATTTCCCTATTGCTAGTGAGGTTGAACACATCTTTATATATTTATTAGCAATTTGGATTTCTTCTGAGAATTATCAAATCATATCCTGCTAATTTTTATATTTGTTTGACTTTTTTTGCTTGATTCTTTTCATATTCTAATTCTTTAAATGCCATATCTACTGCAAGTCTCTTCTTTTTCATTCATTTGTCCTTTTAACCTTGCCTTTTATGTTGTTTGCTGTAGGGTAAAATGTTGAATGTTTATGCAGTAAAATATGCCAATCTTTTCCTTAACAAGTTGTGCTTTCTGTGACGTGCATCACTCTCAATTTCAAGAGCTTTAATATATTACTCTATTTCTTTCTAAAAATAGTTTTAAATTTGCATTTTATATACAGTTCTTTAATGTATCTGGAAATTATTTCTATTTATTGCATGAAGGCAAGGATCTAATTTTACTTTTATTTTGTCAATATTCTCAATTGACTTTGAAGAGTGCATCTTTCTCTAATGGGTTTTTGGTGCCACTTCTGTCACACACCAAGACTCCATATTTGAGTGGGACTGTTTCTGGACGCTGTGAGTTCTGTTGATTTATTTGTCTGTTGTGACACCAAAAATCTACTGGGGTTTTTTTGTGATAATTTGACTATAGAATAGTTTCTAATGAACAAGAATACTATATATTATTTTTTAAGATTGCTTAGCTACTTGCATATCTTTTCTATATGAATTCCATGTATACCAACATTTTGAAAACTCTACTTTTGACTTTTCTGTTCTGAAATGCAATGGGCACACATCTAGCAAATGGCTGTTTTTACTAGACACATAGAGCTTCCTCCTCCCAAATTCGTGGTCTTTCCTTATCAAGAGGACCTGTACCCAGTGGAAAAGGGCTAGAATTATATTCTTTTATACCACCTTTCATCCTGCTGAAGCCATTTCTGTTTCTCAATGTTCCCACTTGCTGAAAAATACTATTAATACAGAATCTTAAAAATAATAGGAATGTTTCTTTAAAAGATAAATAATTGTAAATCCTATGTGTAATTAGGTCACTGGTACTTTTTGAGTTCATATATAATTCCTCATCTCAGACGTCTCAGAATTTAGCCTCTTGCTCATTCAGCAAATATTTACTTAGGTCCTATTACATGGCTGTTACTGCTTTAGGTTCAAGGGATAGAAGAGCTTACTCAGCAGTTCTTTGAAAAAGAAGAGATAACATTATTTTAATTTTGTATGTGAAGAAACTAAAGCACACAAAAAATATGTTTAAACTGATTCAATACAAGTTGCATTTGCTGAGTGCTGACAGAAATTCTATCTCAGACTATAGGGTAATGTGTTAGGTGTTCAGGGATGGACGTGTAGAAGATGAAGAAGAAATGTCTTCCCTTCAAGACTGGTCTCATCCAGTGTGATGTATTACAGGTCACATATTGACATTGCAGTTGAATCCACACGAAGACCACATTCCTCCTTTCTGGGGAGATTTCGATTACTTCCTCAAGCAAGTAGACTCTTAATTGGCTTTTGAAGAATGGGAATATCATTGTCTGATTTCCAAAGAGATTATCATGTGAGACATATTCAGGGCCAGAGGAGATATTGGAGCAAAAGGGACCTTGGAAGAAATGCAAGATGTTAGGCTGGTTGGAATGGAGCAAGTATTTGGAACATACAGAGATGGAATGAGTTCTCCTCTACCTCCAGGCTAGTAGAATCAGTGGATCAGGAGACCTGACATAAATTAAAATCATGCACTGGCTCTCAATGCTTTCTCATTACAATGCTAATTCCTTTCTAGAAGCAACTCCAGTGTAATCTCCTCATCAAAACCTTTTATAATTCACCTCCTAGACTTAACCATTCTTCCATTTATGCTTGCTATACTCTGTGCATTTTTTAATAGTTTATTGTCAAGTTGGTTTCCATACTCTGTGCATTTTTAAATAACTGCATCCATAATTGTCAGCACACTTGTTGATATCTGTATCTCCCTGAGAGTAGGAACATGTCCTTTGGGCTTTGTGTCCTCAGCAACTACCACAGTCCTATTAGTTGAATAAATTTTTATTGACCAACTTACCAATTAATCCCTGTTTTCTACATATCCCTATATCTGCACATTTAATGCATCTTATGTGGTAGTAATCTGTAGCACTGATATAATACTTTGATTATAGAATCTTGTGAGTGTGTGGTGTTGATGCAGAATGTGATGTGATCCTGAAAAGAAAGTTTTGTAGACTTAGCCAACAGTATACAAAGATTGGTCATTGAGTCACATATCTCAGAGTAGTGTAGGCTTTGTTGAGGTTTATAGGAAAGATACTTTTGTAATATTTGGACATTTTCTTCCTAAATCCATGTATTTACTTTGTTCCATAAACTTCAAACTCAAATAACTCAAGTTATTTTTAAAAAGTCTAAGAAAACCAAATAAGTCTGGTGTTTCCTATATTTGGATTTCCTTCTGTTTTTAGATTAAACATTCCTTCTGCCTTTCCCAGATAGCCTTTATGGCATTTGTCATGACTGTTGAATGAATGTTCATTTTGACATAGATGATGTGACACAGCTAGGAAAGGCATTAACTGTATCTTCCCTGAGCAAATCACAAACTAGTCAAGTTGATTTTGTCAACCTGATAAGCATTTACTGAGAATTTGCCATGAGTCAAGTGCCATTCTAAGGAAGAGGAAGTACATTGAGATTAAAAATTAAAAAGAAATGTTTATTTTTGAGAGAGAGACAGAGTGCAAGTGGGGGGGTTGGAGGGGCAGAGAGAGAGGGAGACAGAATCTGAAGCAGGCTCCTGGCTCTGAGTGGTTAGCACAGAGCCTGGGGGTCTCAAACTTATGATCCACAAGATCATAACCTGAGCTGAAATTGGATACTTAACAGACTGAGTCACCCAGGTGCCCCTAGGTTAAAAATTTTAAAGTATACTAGTTTACATTCCCACCAACAGTGTAGGAGGGTACCCGTTTCTCCACATCCTCGCCAGCATCTATAGGCTCTTGAGTTGTTCATTTTAGCCACTCTGACTGGCGTGAGGTGGTATCTCAGTGTGGTTTTGATTTGTATTTC
>CM053574.1:62627371-62731274 GCA_028646485.1 Cryptoprocta ferox
GGGTAGTTCAGAATATAAGTGCTGGAGGTATCAGAGAAGGAAGCGGTGAATGAAAGGATCCTGGGAGGAGACAGGACAGATTCATGGGCTTTGGAGTCAAATACATCTTGTTATGAATCCTAGTTCTGCTATCACTAAGTAGACGTGTAACCTAGGGCAAGTGACATAACCTATAAACCTCATTTTACTCATTTGTAAAACTAGGCTACTCTCTACCAAGTTTATTACAAATAAAGAGTAGGATAATATATGTAAAGTACAAGTGTATGGTACATCAGTGGGCTGAATAAGTAAAAGCCACTTTTATAACTAAGAAAATCAAAGAAAAATAAAGGTGAGTATATAAAATAGAGTAGAATGAGGCTAAAACAACAAAAAAATAATGACATATGCCCTTGTTTCCAATGAAGATATAACCTGTTGCCAAGCATTCCAAGCATCGTGCTTTTTTTTTTTTAATTTTTTTTTAATGTCTTTATTTTATTTTGAGAGAGAGGCAGAGAGCGAACGGGGGAGGGGCAGAGAGAGAGGGAGACACAGAATGTGAAGCAGCTCCAGGCTCCCAGCTGTCAGCACAGAGCCTGACACGGGGCTCGAACCCACGGACCGTGAGATCATGACCTGAGCCGAAGCCGGACGCTCAACCGACTGAGCCACCCAGGTGCCCCAAGCATCGTGCTTTTAAAATTAAAAACTAACACATTACTCAAAAGACATAAAAGTATTCTTAAAATAAGAGCTGGGCAGGAATTTTTCCCACAGGGCTCTATAATAAAGACCCCGTGGTATAAAATGTTTTAAATCTTCTCAACAGATACAGCAATAAATCACAGAAGATATTTTTTCAGCATCTTTCAGTACATTTGGGGACCTGGCAGCAAAGCACGCTTTAGTCTGAGCAGTTCTGTATGGGACCAGTATAAAGAGTGAGGTCTAAACAGTCCGGAGACCAGTCTGGCTGAAAGCAGAGGCTCTTTACCTATGTTTCTTGTAAACAGCATAGAGATGGGTTTTGCTTTAGGACCCTACTTGAAATTAGTTTCTTTTAATGGATGAGTTAAAACCTACTCACATTTATTCATATGACAGATTTGTGTAGTTTCAATTCTGTCAAATTATGTGTATTATATTATATTTACTTTGCTTTTATTTTTACCCGATGTGTCTTCCTTGCTCCTTTTAAACATTTGTTTTGGTGTTTAGGAAGATTTGCATTTCTGTTCTAGTGAGTGTTTTGTATTTTTATCATAAACAGTGCCATTGATCTCTTTTTTCTTATTTAGATACTCACCAATTACTTATAAGAGAGTCAGTCAGTGATCTTATTTTTTCTTTCTTCTCTCATTTTTCAGTTACATTCTTTCTACTTCATCAGAACTTATTGACTTCACTTATTTTACTTCCAGCAACATCCCTATATTTACTTTATTATTAGCTTTACATTTAAATATATTAAATTCTCACCGTCTTTTGCCAAGTTGTCTGTTGGTTGGATGAGCTCATCCTTAGTAAATTCCTCAGAAAGTACTTGTGTGTACAGTATTCTTTGAGTTGTTGAATGTGCAAAACTGTTTTTGTTTTTGTTTTTAAAGTAGTCTTGATACTTGAAGAACATCTTGGCTGGAAAAAAAAAAGCCTTGGCTCACATTTTATTTTCTGGGGTTTCTTGAAAATGTTGCTCCACTATTTCTTTCCCTTGTATATGGCTCTTGATAAATCTGCTTCTAGCCTCCTGTAAGAAGATACTGGCCTCTTCTACTCATTCTCCTATCCCCCTCTTCACCAGTGACCAAGTCTAGTTGCTGTAGCATAGGTTCTTATTTGGTAAGAAAATGCATAACTAAGGCAAAAATAGAGGAGGAATAACAGGACACATGGTAAAGACTTCAAGGCTGTGAGGACTAACATGTAGTAAGAGAAAATATTCATGAAATGAATGTTCATTATTCCACAGACACTTACTGACCACCTACTATGTTGTAGTCACTAAGCAACCTCTCTTGGGACAAAGTGCTAAGAAAACACAGCAATGTAGTTTTTGAATTCATAAATACTGGCAGGGAAGTCAGCAAGCAGGTCTGCAAGAAGGCAAGTAAATAATAATATAGAAAATAGTGTAATGGGATAGAACACGTGGTATGGTAGCCTAGGCTTGCGGCAGAAAGTCCTCCTGGTGGAAGTCATGTCCAGGATGAGAACTTGAGAATGAGTAAACAGAAGAAAGAAAGAATAGGAAGGAGGGAAGGAAGGAAGAAAGGGAAAGAGGGAAGGAAGAGAAGGAGGAAGGGAGAAAGAGAGAAAGGTAAAAGGAAAGAATGGAAGAAAAAGCAAGAGAGAGAAAATAAAGCAAGGGAGGGTAGGAAGGAAGGAAAGAAGAAAGGAGGAAAAAGGAAAAATAGAAAAAAGAAGAGTAAAGAGAATGAGGAGAAATTTTAAACATAGAAAACATGATTGTTAAGAAAAAGCTTGGCAGGGGGCTCCTGCGTGGCTCAGTTGGTTAGGCATCTGACCTTGGTTCAGGTCATGATCTCATGGTTTGTGGGTTTGAGGCCTGCATCGAACTCTGTGCTGACAGCTCAGAGCCTGAAGCCTCCTTCACGTTCTGTTTCTCCCTCTCTCTCTGCCCTTCCCTGCTTGTGCTCTGTCTCTCTGTCTCTCAAAAATGAATAAACATTAAAAAAATTAAAAAGAAAAAGCTTGGCATGCTGGGGAACTGAATATGCATTATTGTGGCTATAATATAGAGTTCAAGATTGAGAAGGATAGGGTAGGAGAGAGATCATAAAGGGCTCGGTGCTTCTCAAGCTATTTGTCATGAAAGACTAGTTTTTAAAAATTTCCCAATCTGTCACCGACCTATACTTTAGTAAATCACCAGGGAATGGAATGACTAATCACATGTTTGCATGTTGTGGCAATATCAAATGACTATTAAGATTCCCAACTGCTTACTCCCTTACTGTCCTGACCTTGTTGGGGACCAGCTGGCCAGTCCTCACCAAGCCAGGGGCCACACTTGAAGAGGACTGTAGCAATGTCATTACCTGCATCCCCATCCTAGGAGTAATGTGGAGCTAAGGAAGGTCAATCAGGGGAGGGATATGGGACTGCAATGTGCAGATGTCTGCCTTTCGCTTTAAGTGTTTCTTCCCCTTTTTAACCACCTTTATCTGGTTCAAATATTCTTTCCTATAAGTCACCCATACCAAACCATTCTTGAAGCAGAGTCCTGACCTCTTCCAGGTCATCAAAAATCAATTCCATATGAGTTGTCACAAAATCTGCTGTTGGATCCTTTGATCATTCCTAATATTTGCACTTGAATATAGAGCTTCCAGAGTTAGGTTGGGCCTGGTGAGGCTCAGAGGCTTGGGTCTCTAGTAAAAGACTTCTGTATCAGATGTGAAGTCCTAACGTTTTTCTGATCTCCCAGGTATAGCGCTTATACTCTATTCTTCATTCAGAGCTGGTATATGGAAATGATACAGAAATTCGTGAAATAGTTGTCACTTTATTCAGTAGCAGTGATTATACAGATTTCTACAATCTGGAATTCTAAATTTTCAACAGAAAATCTTCAAAAGGAATTAAATACCACTTAGGCTTAAACTGAGAAATCAGATACTTTTCTTATATATTATTAAGAGCCCAGGTAAATTAAAATCAGCAATAGGAGATTTCTTTTGGTTAGGATATACAAAGTTGCAAGAGAACATAAATCTCACCATAACAATAAGAAAAAAGAATATGCTGCCAAAATGAAGGAAAGGAGGGAAGAAGGGAGGGAGGGAGAGAGAGAGACAGAGAGAGAGAGAGAGAGAGAAAGAGAAAAGAGGAGGAAGGAAGGAAAGAAGGAAGGAAGGGAGGGATCAGAGAATTGAAGGTACAAAGAAACCTCAATGAACTATTTCCAAAAATTGATGGGCCCTTCCCAGAAGTAGGGACTCATGAATGCTTTCATCCCCAAGTGGAGTGATGGGAAAAGAAGCAATAGGCCATGGAGGAGGAGAAATTAGCTAGCTGAACTTTTATTTAAGTATAAACAAATTATTTGTTTATTGAGGCATAACTGACATAACTCCATATTTAAAGTGCAGAATTTAAAAAAAAAAATTTTAATGCTTATTTTTGAAAGAGAGAGAGGAGGCGGGGAGGGGCAGAGAGAGAGGGAGACACAGGATATGAGGCAGGCTCCAGGCTCTGAGCTGTCAGCACAGAGCCCGGCATGGGGCTCGAACCCACGAACTATGAGATCATGACCTGAGCCGAAGTCAGATGCTTAACCTACTGAGCCACCCAGGCACCTCTGAGTGCACTTTTTTTTTTTTTTAATTTATTTTGAGAGAGAGACAGAGAGAGAGAATCCCAAACAGGTTCCACACTGTCAGCATAGAGCCAACATGGGACTAGATCCCATGAACCGTGAGATCATGATCTGAGCAGAAATCAAGAGTTAGTCACTTAACCAACTGAGCTATCCAGGTGCCCCTCAAGTGCACAGTTTGATAAATGTTAACAAATGTATAGACCTGTGTAACCATCACCGCAGTCAAAATCATGAACATATCCATTGCCCACAAGTTTTCTCCAGCCTCTTGATGATTTCTGCTTACTGCTCCTCTTCCCATCTCAAGGCAACCATTGATCTGCTTAATATCACTAAGGATTAGTTGCATATTGTGGAGTTTATATGAATGGAATTATGTAGTAATTATTCTTTATTTAACTTGGCTCTTTTTTTTACTCAACATAGTTATTTTGAAATTCACCTGTGTTTTATGTCTACATTTCATTCCTTTTTATTGCTAAGTACTATTCTACTGTATGAATGTACCACAATTTATTGATCATTCACTTGCTGATGGACATTTGGCTTATTTCTAGTTTTGGACTATTACAAATAAAACTGGTACAAACATTCCTGTACAAGACTTTTCATGGAAATATACTTTCATTTTTCCTGAATAATTAATTAACTAGGCATAGAATGACTGGATCATATGGTAGGGATATGTTTACAGTTTTAGGACATGACCAAAATGTTTTCTGAAGTGGTTGTACCATTTTACTTCCCCCCAGCAGTAAATGAGTCCCAATCCCTCCACATCCTTGTCTACGCTTGGTAAGTCTAGTCTTTTAATTTTATCCATTCTTTTTTTTTTAAAGTCTATTTATTTATTTTGAGAGAGTGTGAGTAGAACAGGGGCAGAGAGAGAGGGAGAGAGAGAATCCTAAGTAGGCACCATGCTATCAGCACTGAGCCCAGTGCGGGGCTTGAACTCAGGAACCTCGTAAGATCATGACCTGAGCTGAAATCAAGAGTCCCATGCTCAACTGATTGAGCCATGCAGGCACCCCATAATTTTAGTGATTCTGCTGGATGTTAAGTGATATCTTGTTGGTTTGGTTTACATTTGTTTCAAGACTAATGACGTTGACCTTATTTGCCATCAATATATTGTCTTTGTGTCCTTTCAGATCTTAATGCCACCTTTTAATTAGGTTGTCTTCTTACTATTGAATTTGTAAGGTTGTTTACATATTCTGCACTCAAGTCCTTCATCAGAAATCTCATATGTAAATATTTTCTCAAATCAGTGACCTTGTCTTTTCATTGTCTTAATTTTCAACATCTTAATAATTCTTTCCATTCTTAGTATCTTTAATTTTGATAAAATATATTTTATCTTTTTTTTATGGATTGTGGTTTTGGCACTGTGTCTGAGAAAAATTTGCCTGACCCAGGGTCACAGAGATTTACCTATGTTTTCTTCTGGATGTTTTATATTTTTAGGTTTTATAGTTTTTTAATGGCTTATTCTTCTTATTTAAAGATAAATAACATATAGTGTTAGTTAGAATGTGTGCAACATCATGATTCAACATGAGCATTGCTCAGTGCTCATGATGGTAAGTGTACTCTGAATCTCCTTTACCTATGTCACCCATCCCCTACCCACCTCCCCTGTGGCAGCCACCAGAAACAGAGTATTGCAGTTTAAAAAGCTTATTGTAGAGTGGTATAAAGACTTGTACATAAGTTCTAAATTTAGCATTTGGAATTCTTAGATCCACTTTTTACCAATGTGATGAATCATATAATTTGAGCAATAGCTAACATTAAGAAAAAGGAAAATAAAGAACAACCTGATTCCTGGGTTTTGGTAATTTCTTTACAAATATAATAATCATTGTAGGACAAATTCTTTTGACGTGTTTACTTATATTACTTCTGTTCCAACTGTGAGTTATATTATGTTACTCCATTCTTCAGTACATTTCTTTTTTATTTCCCCCACCTCCTTGCTTTTTAATCATCTTCCCTGAAATGCATATGCTTTCTAGGTGCTTTCTAGGATTAGTAGTATAGTAGAAGGAGCTCTGACTTTTGAGACAGATTTGCCTGCAAATCCTTATTCTGCCACCTTTATAATTATGAGACCTTTTGGAAAGTTACTTTACTGGTCAGTGAACATAATTTTCTTAATAAGTAAAAATGGAGCTGAATGCCCATGTCAAACAGTTGTCATGAAGATTAAATGAGAGAACACATACAAGGTGGCTGCCATATACTAGACCCTCAGCAAACATACATTCTCTTTCTTTTTCTTTATGTAATAAAATATAGTAATATAATATTTTGATCTGAAGTTATGATATTATAAATTTAGAATGTTATATCTATTTTTTTCTAATAACTCTTCTATCACTAATTTCAATGTTTTTGTTAATTTCAGTATCTTTGAATCCAACAATTGGCACTTAAAAGGTGAACTCCTGAGATCGATGTTGGTACTTATAATTAAAGAATTTAGCATACAAATAGATTTGGAGCCAATACAGTTCACTCTTTTGGTGAATTATGCCTTCCTAATAATAATGTACAATTGTATTGATATGAAATAACATATAGGGGAAACATGACATTTACATGTATATTATATGTTCCATAATTGGGAAGTTGAGTGGAAATAGAAAATACTCTTTTTTAAAAAATATTTTAATTGAGTATAGTTGACACATGATGTTACATTAGTTTCAGGTGTACAACATAGTGATTCAACATCTTTATATTTCATGCTATACTCACCACAAGTGTAACTACCATCTGTCACTATACAATACTTACAATATCATTGACTACATTCCCTATGCTGTACCTTTTATTCCCATGACTTATTCATTCTGTAACTGGAAGCCTGTATATCTTCCACTCCCCTTCACCCATTTTACTCATCCTCACACCGCCCTTCCCTCTGATCACTATCAATTTGCTCTCTGTATTTTTAGATCCGATCCTGGTTTTAGTTTGTTTATTCATTTGTTTTGTTTTTTAGATTCCACATATGAGTGAAATTGTATGGTATTTGTCTTTCCAGTCTGACTTATTTCACTTAGCATAATACCATCTAGGTCCATCTGTGTTGTCACAAAATCATTGCAAATTATATATCTGATAAGGGGTTAATAACCAAAATATATAAAGAACTTCTACAACTCAACACCAAAAAAAGAAAAAAAAAAAACACCTACAATTAAAAAAAATGGTCAGAGGACCCGAATATACATTTTTCCAAAGATGACACACAGATGGCCAACAGACACATGAAAGGATACTCAATATCACTAATCGTTAGGTAAATGCAAATCAGAACCACAATGAGAGAGCACCTTATACCTGTCAGAAAGGCTAAAATCAAAAGGACAAGAAATAAGAAATGTTTGCGAGAATGTGGAGAAAAAAATTCTCATGCTCTATTGGTGGGAATGTATATTGGTGCAGCCACTGTGGAAAACATGCCGAGGTTCTTCAAAAAATAGAAATACCATATGATCCAATAATTCTATACTGATACTGGGTATTTACCCCCAAAAAATGAAAACACTGATTTATATTTTTTTCTAGAATCAGATTTGGTAAATTATTTTTTCTAAGAATTTATTTTATCTAAGCTTTATTTATTTATTTAATGTCTTTATTTTATTTTGAGAGACACAGACAGAGAGTGAGCGGGGGAGGGGCAGAGAGAGAGGGAGACACAGAATCAGAAGCAGGCTCCAGGCTCTGAGCTGTCAGCAATGAGCCTGACATGGGGCTCGAACCCACAGACTGTGAGATCATGACCTGAACCCAAGTCAGACACTTAACCGACTGAGCCAGCCAGGCGCCCCTTATCTAAGCTTTAAAGTATATTGGTATAGAGTTGTTTTAATATCCTCTTATTATCTTTTAAATACCTGCAGCATCGAAGTTATGTCCATTTTTTACTCCTATTGCTACTAATTTTCACCTTTATTTTGTTCCTTGATATTGCCAAAGATGGATTTATTTTTATCAGTATTTTTGTCTTTGGTGATTGTCTATATTGTATTTTTGTTTTCTGGAACATTAAGTCAGTTCTGTTTTAGTTTTCTATTGCTGTGTGACAAATGACCACAAACTTAGCAACTTGAGCAATATCCATTTATTATCTTAAGTCTGGACATAAGTTAGCTGGATCCTCTGCTCAGGCTGAAATTAAGGTGTTGACTGTGACTTTGATTCTCATTGAGGCTTGGGATTCTCTTCTAAGCTTACTGGTTTTAGCAGAATTTGTGGTTACATGATTGTCCCCCCTTCCCCTCATTTTCTTGCTAGCTGGTGACTAAGGACCATTCTCACCTTCCAACAACCAGTTATTTGCCATGTGGTCCCCGTGGGCTGTTCACACCATAGCTATTTGCTATGTTCCAAGCCAGCATGAGAACCTCTGCTAAAGCTTTGAATCTTTTTGACTTGTCTCTGATCTCTAGATCCTCTTTTAAAAGAGTTCACCTGATTAGGTCATGCCCACCCACATGCAACAATAGGGGATTAGACTGGGTATGTGCACAAGGAGACAGAAATATTGAGAGTCATCTTAGAATTTTCCTACCAGAAGTTCTTATATTTATCTTTTCAAAACCCCTTATGTTTTTTTTTCTGTTGTTTTTAACTTCTGAAACTAGATGCTTAGTTCATTGGTTTTCTAAAGTATTTTTTAAAAATCCATTATAATTTCTTCTTTGAGCAATGTATTATTAAAAGTATATTTGAAATTTTTTAAGTGTACGGGTTTTTAAATTCACTTCCCTTTAATTATTCATTTCCTTCTTAATTGCAGTGTAGGAGAGAATATTGACTGTATGATATCAATACTTGAAAATTTGTTGAAAATTTTTCCAATTTATTATTATAATTCTGTCAATGTTTTCCTTATATTACTGAGGTCATGTTATTTTGCATATACCTACTTATAACGATTGTATGTTCTGGATCAATTAAATATTTTATTACAATGTAAGACTTCTTTATCACTAGAAGTTTTTACCTTATATACTTGTCTCAATTTTGTTAGTGTTGGTGTGGTATAATTTCTCTATCCTTATATTTAAAATTTTATTGTGTCTTTACAGCTTAGATATGTCTCTTATCAACAGCATATATCTGGATTTAAAAACTCAAGTCTAGCAGCCTGAACCTGTTAATTGGAGTTTTCAGCATATTCATTTTATTTCCAGCATCTTATTTCATGTTTTCCATTTGTTCTACTCTTCTATATTTTTTTAATTCTCCTTTCATATATTATTTTGCATTAATTAGAAAAAGTAATAGAATAATTTTATAATAAAATTATCAATAATAATTAATAATATAATTATTATTTTGGAACTTATACATCCTATATCTACTTTTTGTGATTTTTCTAGATATGTAAGCATTCAAGCTTATCTGTTAATATGTAAATTTAATCAGCATTTTAGTTCTTCCAAACTCAAAACATTTAAAATTTTAACCACTTCTCCCACCACTGAATTTTAGTTCCATCTTTTTGTAACTCCACATTATTATTTTTACACACTTAGTATTGTCATTTTCTTTGCTGTTCATTTCTTTTACCACCTGAATGAATTCTCTTATTCTAGAAATACATTTTTTAGCATTTAAGTGAGAATTTATAGGTGGTAAACATTTTCAGTTTTAGTTTCTCTGAAAAATATCTTTATACCACTCTTCTTGAGAATGATTTTCTTTGGTTTACAATTGTAGTTGATAATCATCTTGTCTTGGCACCTTGAAGATGTTATTCCTCTGTTGTCTGTCTTCCATTTCATTCCTTTCTGGATAAAGTTGGCCCTCATTATTTGCAGTAGTTTTGTTCTATAAAGTTATGAAGTTACTGTAAACTCTGAACTAGCAAATACTAAACTATTGTTCCTAGAGGAAATTCAGGGTTAGGCTCCTCCTGTGAGCCTCTGGTCACAAAATTTTCATCAGTGATCAATATATAAACTTGTTTTATATGTGTTTTATACAGATTGTTGATGCATTAATATTGAAATCACAGCCAGTGGCACTGTAACCCATGTAACCCATGACTAAAAGAAGCTTATCCAACAGACCTGTCAGGTACATCACAGCCTTCTTGCACTTAGGAACACTGAGGTCACATACAGCACCAAGCTTGGGAGGCATTTTCATCAGCAAAATCACCAACAAAAAGTACAAAAATGGGAAAAATGAGGCACTCAATAGACTGTGGAAAGAACACATGTTCGTACTACTAGAGCTGAAATAAGATAGAGGGATGCCTTGTTGGACCTTAGCTGGGAACAGGTGCTGGAAAACTCTAGTATTTTGCCACCCTGTGCATGTCCATCAAAACTATGAAAGGGCTGCAGGTACTGATTTTGGACTTACAAACAAATTTTAGCAAGTAGATAAATTTGGAAACCAGGGATCCATGAATAAGGAGGATCAAAGTAGTTGGTTTTATTTCTCAGTTTTTTGTGCTCCGCAGTTTCACTATAAACTACAGTTATAAACTATGAACATAAACTATTGAAGTGAAGAAATAAGCTTCTTCCAGTATTTACTGTCCCATTCTCTTTCTTTTTCCTCTCTTTCTGGAACTCTACTTAGATGTATTTTTTCAACTTTTTACTAAATTAGTATTTTGAATCTTAACTAGTATTTAGTATCTTCTATCTCTTCATTTCTCTGTGTTGCATTATGGATTAATTCTTTGAATCTTGTTTCTAGTTTGCTCAATCTTCTTTTCAGCTGCACAAATCTGATAAAGGCATTGTTAAGATTTTAATTTCAGTTATTTAGTTTTTAATATTTTCAAATTCTTTTTGATACTTTTTTTTCAAATATGCTTCTTTTTCATCATTCCTTGCTCTTGGTTTACACCTTGTGTCCTCCCTTTTATTTCTTTAAACATATTATACACACATTTCTATTTTTATATAATGTGTTTGGATAATACCACTAACAAATAATTTTGATTCTGATTTTTATTTTCTGCTATTTTTTCTAGCTCATAACACCCATGATGCCTTCTTTAGTGATATATTTTATGATGTTTTTTACCCATAAGACTATTTTTTGGAAGTTTATGAGTAATTTATTGAAGCCTAGACTATAGATGAGTTTCTTCAATGAGGATTTAGTTTGCTTCTCCTACGTGCTTGGAGACCATTTAAACTGAGTTGAGTACTTGAAGGTTTTTTGAGCCACAAGGATAGTGTGAATTTAGACTGCAAACCTATGTGAGGCCCAGTGTGTGTATCTAAATTCTTTTTTTTAATATTTTATTTTTAATTAATCTCTACACCCAACATGGGGCTTGAACTCGCAACCTCAAGATCAAGAGTCACATGCTTTACCTACTGAGCCATTCAGGTGCTCCAGTAGTTAGTTTTGTTTTGTTTTGTTTATTTTATTATTATTATTTAAATTTAAATAGAAGTTAACTATATATAGTGTAATAATGATTTCAGGAATAGAATCTAGTGATTTATCACTTACCTCCAGTGCTCATCCCGTCAAGTGTGCTCCTTAATGCCCATTGCCCATTTAGCCATCTCCACACCTACCTCCCCTCTAGCAACCCTCAGTTTGTTCTCTGTATTTAATAGTCTCTTATGGTTTGTCTCCCTCTCTGTTTTTATCTTCTTTTTACTTCCCTTCCCTTATGTTCATCTGTTTTGTATCTTAAATTCCACATATGAGTAAAATTATATGATATTTGTCTTTCTCTGACTGACTTATTTCACTTAACGTAATACACTCTAGTTCCATCCACATTATTGCAAATGGCAGATTTCATTCTTTTGATCGCTCTGTAATATTCCATTACATCTTTAATCCATTCATTAGTCCATGGACATTTGGGCTCCTTCCATACTTTGGCTATTGTCAATAACGCAGCTGTAAACATCGGGGTGCACACGCCCTGTTGAATCAACATTTTTGTATCTTTTGGACAAATACCTAGTAATGCAATTGCTAGGTCATAGGGTAGTTCTATTTTAAATTTTTTGAGGAACCTTCATACTATTTTCCAGAGTGACTGCACCAGTTTGCATTCCCACCAACAGTGGAAAAGGGTTCCCCTTTCTCTGCATCCTTGCCAACATTTGTTGTTTCCTGAGTTGTTCATTTTAGCCATTCTGACAGATGTGAGGTGGTATCTCTTTGTGGTTTCGATTTGTATTTCCCTGTTGATAAGTGATGTTGAGCATCTTTTCATGTGTCTGTTAGTCATCTGCATGTCTTCTTTGGAAACGTATCTATTCATGTTTTCTGCACTTTTCTTCACTGGATTACTTGTTTTTTGTGGGTCGAGTTTACCAAGTTCCTTATAGATTTTGGATACTAATGCTTTATCTGATATGTCATTTGCAAATATCTTCTTCCCTTCCGCCAGTTGCCTTTTAGTTTTGCTGATTGTTTCCTTCACCATGCAAAAACTTTTTATCTTGATGAGGTCCCAATAGTTCATTTTTTGCTTTTGTTTCCCTAGCCTCCAGATTCATGTCAAGTAAGTCACTGCAGCTGAGACCAAAGAGGTTGTTGCTTCTTTTCTCCTCTAGGATTTTGATGGCTTACTGTCTTACATTTAGGTCTTTTGTCCATTTTGAGTTTATTTTTGTGTATGGTGTAAGAAAGTGGTCCAGGTTCATTCTTCTGCATGTGGCTGTTCTGGTTTCCCAACATCATTTATTGAAGAGACTGTCTTTTTACCATTTGATAGTCTTTCCTGCATGGTCACAGATTAGTTGGCATTATGTTTGTGGGTCCATTTCTGGGTTCTCTATTCTGTTCCATTGATCTATGTGTCTGTTCTTGTGCCAGGACCATACTATCTTGATGATTACAGCTTTGTAATACAGCTTGAAGTACAGTACAGTATTAGAAGTCTGGAATTGTGATGCTTCCCACTTTGGTTTTCATTTTTCAGGATTGCTTTGGTATTCAGGGTTTTTATGGTTCCGTACAAATTTTAGGCTTATTTGTTCTAGTTCTGTGAAGAATGCTGGTGTTATTTTCATAGGGATTGCATTGAATATGTAGATTGTTTTGGGTAGGATTGACATTTTGACAATGTTCTTCCAATCCATAAGCATGGAATGTTTTTCCATTTTTTTTGTGTCTTCTTCAATTTCTTTCATAAGCTTTTTATAGTTTTCAGTGTATAGATTTTTCACCTCTTTGGTTAGGTTTATTCCTAGGTATTTTATGGTTTTTGGTGCAATTGTAAATGGGATTGATTCCTTGATTTCTCTTTCTGTTGCTTCATTATTGATGTATAGAAATGCAACCAATTTCTGTGCACTGGTTTTATATCCTGTGACTTTGCTGAATTCATGGAACAGTTTTAGCAGTTTTTCTGTGGAATCTTTTGGGTTTTCCATACAGAGTATCATGACGTCTGTTAAGAGTGAAAATTTGACTTCCTCTTTGATGGTTTAGATGACTTTTATTCCTTTGTGTTGTCTGATTGTGAAGCTAGGACTTCCAATACCGTGTTGAATAAGAGTGGTGAGAGTGGATATCCCTGTTGTGTTCCGGACCTTAGGGGGAAAGCTCTCAGTTTTTTCCCATTGAGGATGATATTAGTGGTGGGTCTTTCATGTATGGCTTTTATGATCTTGAGATATGATCCTTCTATCCCTACTTCTTGAGGGTTTTTATCAAGAAAGGTTGCTGTATTTTGTCAAATGCTTCCTCTGCAACTATTGATAGATCATGTGGTTCTTGTCCTTTTTTTTTTATTGATGTGATATATCACATTGATTATTTTGTGGATATTGATCCGGCCCTGTATCCCAGGTATAAATCCCTCTAGGTCGTGGTGAGTAATTCTTTTAATGTATTGTTGGATCTGATTGGCTAATCTTGTTGAGGATTTTTGCATCCATGTTCATCAGGGAAATTGGTCTGTAGTTCTCCTTTTTAGTGGGGTCTTGGTTTTGGAATCAAGGTAATGCTGGCCTCACAGAATGAGTTTAGAAGTTTTCCTTCCATTTCTAGTTTTTGGAACAGCTTCTAAACAATGCATGTTAACTCTTCCTTAAATGTTTGGTGGAATTCCCCTGGAAAGCAATCTGGCCCTATACTCTTGTTTGTTGGGAAATTTTTGATTACTGATTTAGTTTCTTTACTGGTTATAGGTCTGTTCATATTTTCTATTTCTTCCTGTTTCAGTTTTGGTAGTTTATATGTTTCTAGGAATTTATCCATTTGTTCCATATTGTCCAATTTGTTGGCATATAATTGCTTATAATATTCTCCTATTATTGTTTGTATTTCTGTGGTGTTGGTTGTGATCTCTCCTCTTTCATTCATGATTTTGTTTATTTGGGTCCTTTCCTTTTTCTTTTTGATCAGGTCATTGATCTGTTCTGTTTTTTTTTTTTTATTTTGATATCATTTGATATCATTGATATCATTGATTTCTGCTCTAATTCCATCTTCTGTGGGTTTGGGGCTTTATTTGCTCTTCTTTTTCAAGCTCTTTTCAGTGTAGGATTAGGGTGTGTATTTGAGACCTTTCTTCCTTCTTTAGGAAGGCCTGGATTGCTATATACTTCCCTCTTATGACCACCTATGCTGCATCCCAGAGGTTGTGGACTGTCGTGTTTTCATTTTCATTGGCTTCCATGTATGTTTTCATTTACTCTTTAATTTCTTAGTAACCAATTCATTCTTTAATAGGATGTTCTTTAATCTCTAAGTATTCATAGTCTTTCTAAATGTTTTCTTGTGGTTGATTTCGAGTTTCATAGTGTTGTGGTCTGAAAATAGGCAAGGTATGATCTCAGTCCTTTTATACTTGATGAGGACTGATTTCTGACCCACTATGTCATCTATTCTGGAGAATGTCCCATGTGCACTCAAGAAGAATGTGTATTCTGCTGCATTACTTATTTATTTATTTATTTATTTTTAATGTTCATTTGAGAGAGAAAGAGAGAGATGGAGGGAGAGAGAGAGAGAATGAGCTGGGGAGGGGCAGAGAGAGAGCAAGACACAGAATTTGAAGCAGGCTTCAGGTTTTGAGTTGTCAGCATGGAGTCTAATGGAGGTATGAACTCATGAACGGTGAGATCATGACCTGAGCTGAAGTTGGAGGCTTAACTGACTGAGCCACCTAGGCGCCTCTGTATTCTGCTGCTTTAGGATGAATATATATGTTAAGTCTATATTGTCCAGTATATCATTCAAATCCATTGTTTCCTTATTGATTTTCTGCTTACATGATTTGTCCATTGCTGTAAGTGGGATATGGAATTCCCCTACTATTATGGTATTATTATCAATGAATTTCTTTATGTTTGTGATTAATTGGTTTATATATTTGGCATCTCTTCACGTTGGGGACATAAATATTTACAATTGTTAGATCTTCTTGGTGGATATACCCCTTAATTATGATATAATGCCCTTCTTCATCTCTTATTACAGTCTTTATTTTAAAATCTAGTTTGGCAACTCCAGCTTTCTTTTGATGACTCCCAATGATAGATGATTCTCCATCCCCTTACTTTCATCCCCATTCTGATGGTCTAAAATGAGTCTCTTGTAAGCAGCATATAGATGAGTCTTATTTTCTTATCCGTTCTGATACCATGTGTCTTTTGATTGGAGTGTTTAGTCCATTGACATTTAGAGTGAGTACTGCAAGATATGAATTTATTGCCATTGTGTTGCCTATAGAGTTGGTGTTTCTGGTGATGTTCTCTGGTCCTTTCTAGTCTTTGTCCTTTGGTCTTTTTTGTTTTGTTTTGTCATTTCTCCACTCAAAGAGTTCCCCTTAAAATTTCTTGCAGAGCTGGTTTAGTGGTCACAGACTCCTTTAGTTTTTGTTTGTCTGGGAAACTCTTTATCTCTCCTTTTATTTTGAATGACAGCCTTAATGGGTAAAGAATTCTTGGCTGCATATTTTTCTGATTCAAAATGTTGAACATATCCTGCCACTCCTTTCTGGCCTGCCAAGTCTCTGTGGATAGGTCTGCTGCATACCTGATCTGTCTTCTCTTCTAGGTTAAGGACATTTTCCCTTGCTGCTTTCATGATTCTTTCCTTGTCTGTGTATTTTGTGAAGTTGGCTGTGATATGCCTTGGTGATGGTCGATTTTTGTTGAATCTAATGGGAGTTCTCTGTGCTTCTTGGATTTTGATGTCTGTATCCTTCCCAAGATTAGGAAAGTTTTCTGCTATAATTTGCTCACATAAACCTTCTATCCCTTTTTCTCTCTCTTCATCTTCTGGGACTCCTATGATTTGGATATTATTCCTTTTTAATAAGTCACTGAGTTTTCTAAGTCTTGTATTATAATCTTTTACCTTTGTCTTCTCTTTCTTTCTGCTTCATTATTCTCAATAATTTTATCTTTTAAACTGCTAATTCACTGCTCTGCTTTGTTGTGGCATCTGTTTGAGAATGCATCTCGGTTTAGAATTTTTAATTTCATCCTAAATAGATTTTATTTCCTTTATCTACACATAAAGGGATTCTATTCTTTTTTCAACCCCACTAGTATTTTTGTTATCGTAGATCTAAATTCTAGTTCAGACATCTTTCTTATATATTTGTTGATTAGGCTCCTCCTGGCTGTCATTTCTCCCTGTTATTTCTTTTGGGGTGAATCCCTTCATTTTATCATTTTGGAGGAAGAAAATAATTAATAAAATTAAAATTAAAATTAAAAAATTAAAAACAAAACAAAAAATTAAATAAAGGTAGCAAGACCATAGGTGTCTTTTGGTCTGCTTGTTGAAAGAAGCTTGATAGAATAAAGAAAAAAGGGAAAGAAAAGAAAAAATGAGGAAAAATTTGAAAATTAAAAAAATTATATAACAATAAAATGAAATAAGGAAAATGAAATAGAATATTTATAAAAAATAAAAAATAAAGTAAAAAAATAAAAACAAAATTTTCTCTTTCTGTATCTAAAAAAGAATAAAAAAGTAAAAGAAAACAATTTAAACAAAAATAGAAGCAAAGAAAATGAATGAACAAATAATGGAACCAGCAAACAGTGAAACCCGAATGAAGTTACATCCAGTTTCCTCTACAATGGAAAGTATGAAGCCCTCTATAGTCCATACTCTAAGCAGGTGGAGGGACTTGTGTGGGTCTTCTAGGGGATGTGCTTGGAGGGCTTTTAGGGGGTGTGCTTTGAGGGCACAGTTGGCTGGGGCTTGGTGTAAGAGCTCCATTATCCACTAAGTGGCGCTGCTTAGTTTACTGGGGTGGATTACTGTGCATGCACACATGCACATGCTCTTAAGAGGTAGAAATGGCTTCACCCAGCTCTCTAGTCTCTGGAATAGGAACTTTGTGCTCTCACCCACCTGCAATCAAGTACCCCTCCTTTGTCTGAGGCCTCTGTCCACTCCCTGCCTCTACCCTGTCCATGCCCAAGCTGGCCACCTGTCAGCTTATTTTAAAATCTAGTTTGGTGACTCCAGCTTTCTTTTGACAGCCGTTTGAATGATAGTTGGTTCTCCATCCCCTTACCTCAATCTGGACGTAGTTTTAGGTCTAAAATGAGTCTCTTGTATGCAGCATATAGATGGGTCATGTTTTCTTATCCATTCTGATACCCTGAGTTTTATTTCAGATGGGGTTGTATTTCAAAACCCTTCACTTGAGAGACCCCTGCGGCTTGGAACTGCTCCAACCCTCTGGGGGAGGGTCTCGCTGAGCAATGGCTGGGTGCTGGCTTGCTCCAAAAAAACATTCATGTGATGGTGCAGTGGCAGAGGTTCAGAGATTATTGCAAATCACAACACACAGCCGGTGCCAGGTTTCCCTGCACTCTGGCATCTTTGTCCCAATACCAGCAAACATGGCTGCTCTCTAGGGTCCCTGGGACCTTTGCCTGTGGGGAGGCCCACTGGCCTCTACCAAATGCTCTCCAAGCAGGGGAACCGCTTCTCCCCGCACGGCATAGGGACCCCTCAGCTGCCTGCTCCTGGGGACTTGCCCTGCTTCCTCACCAGAGCACTGCCAGGCACTGAGCTCTGGAACTTCAGACTCTGCACTCCACTCTTTATAGAATCCTGGTGGTGTTGAAACCCTCTTCTTTCTTCCCATCAGTGGTTTTGGGTAACAGATTTCTTGTTCAGTCCCGTGTGATTGTTTTTGCTCTTTCTCTCCAGCTACTTTTGGGGGGAGTGCTTTTCTTCCACCATCCTGATGTGCCACACTCTCCCTCTTTTTTTCTCTGTCCTCTCTCTGCAAAAATAGCTCCCTACCCTCCGAGGCTTTTCTTTGCCCCAGTTCACCTCTCTGCACCGCATACCTGCCGAGTTCTGTGGCTCAAGTTATGCAGATTGTGTGTTACTCCTCAGGTCACTTTCCTAGGTGTGCAAAATGGTGTGGTACTGAACGAGCTACATTTCAGGGACTGGACAAACTCAGGGTCTCCATGCTCCTCCGCCATCTCAACTCCTCCTCCTTGCATATCTAAATTCTTAGGGAATATTTTCCTTCTTACCTAACACCAGAGTTTGAGACGGGTACTCTTTTACTCAGAGTACAGCCCTTTGAGGTCACAGCTTCATGAATAGGGTTTCCTTTTCAGTGTTTCCCATTAAGTGTGTTCTTGGCTTTGTTTCCCAATCCCCTGCCTTGGGAAGCTGTGAACACTGAAACTCAGTGCCCTCAAGGTAAAGCCAGTTCTGCTTCCTTTCCCTTTTGTGTATTTGTTACTTGAATCATGCTTACCAATTAAAAACAACAATAACAACAATATATTCAATCATCTAGCCTCATTTTTTTTTATTAGAACCAAGAAAGGTAGTGTGGCTTCTTAGTGTTTAGTGTCACATACATGTACACTACATTAGTGTATTTAGATTTGTGTTACATTTTGAGTTGATTGTTAAGTGAATAAAAGTTCCAAAACATTATATACATTAATATAGCACTTTTTTTTTCTATTTAAGACTATATTTTTGTATGTATACATCCACATGAAAAAGTTTAGAGGAATACATATAAAATAGTTTGATTTTTTTTTTCAACTAGAAAATTATCAACAGCAGAACTTTCCTAAGTTTTCTCTCTTTGGAAGATACCTTTCAGAATCCACTTCCACAAATAAAAAATAAAATAAAACGAAATGAAATGAAATGAAATAAAACTTGAGATACCTTAAAAAGTTGCCAAAGATTCCTTGACTTTATGGATGAAGTTTTTCAGTCTACATGCATATTTGATAAAAGGACTATCACTGTTGTCTGAACCCAGGTCCAGTAAGCCCTAGGTGTTTCTGGTAGATTCTGCATTCCCGGGGTATTAGCATAACTATTGTGACTTCTTAAGTATTTGTGTCCTATAGAATCAGTGAGAGATCTCAGGAAATGGAATTCAGCAAAGTGGTATATTTTAATGTAAGTATGTCTTAATGAATATGAAAAGTGAATCTTCTACTTAAGAAACCTCTGGAGGGGAGAATGTGGCAAAATAAAATTCTATTCAAATGCATTTTAGCAGAAGTGACTGTTTTGAGGTTACTTTTAGGATTAAGTAAAATTATCCTTTTGTGTAGGGGGACTGTTCGATGTCCTTGAGCAATGATAGAATGTATAAATACACACTTTAAAATTATTTTTCTGAAATGATTGTATAAACAACAACCTAAAATTTTAAGTATTTTTTACTTGGAGATGCTGTGTTTAATCCATAGACTTAAACTCCATGGATCTAAATACCTTAATAAGCTCAGATTCACATGATAAGAGAAACGTAGTACAACTGGAAGGAAGTTTCCCTCCCACCACTGTTCTTCTCTGCCACCCTCTCCAACTGAGACCTTGAAAGTGAAATTGTTCTTATTCCCCTGTGCTTCTCCAATATGCTCCAATAGCAGCCAGGAAAGCAAGAGGAGCTTTTAAACCTGCAAATCTGGGGGCGCCTGGGTGGCTAAGTCTGTTGAGCGTCCGGCTTCGGCTCAGGTCATGATCTCACGGTTCATGGGTTTGAGCCCCACGTCGGGCTCTGTGCTGACAGCTCAGAGCCTCGAACCTGCTTTGGATTCTGTGTCTCCCTCTCTCTCTGCCCCTCTGCCTCTTGCAGTCTGTCTCTGTCTCTCCCTCTCTCAAAAATAAATAAACATTAAAAAAAAATTTAAACATGCAAATCTGATCTGGCAAATTTTCTCCTTGAAACTCTTTAGTGATTTCCCTTTTCTCTTACAACAGAGTCCACATTCCTTAATATGGCTCTCGGACCCGGACCTCGAAGTGCTGGCACACGCCCACCTTCACAGCCCACATCCTTCCGCTCTGCCACAGCTACTCCGCCCATCTCCTGCTCCTAGAACAAGCTGCTTCCCACTCAGTCCTCACAGGGCTATTTTTTCTGCTTGAATTCATACTCTTCCACCCTGTTGCTTGCTGGCTTCAGGTCTCTGCTTAAATGTTACTTCCTTGGGGAAGCTTTCTCTGAAGCTCTTTGTTCTTTTCCTTCCCAGTACTTAGGCATTTTGAAATTAAATAATTATTTGTGTAAGTATGTGATTAACATCTGTGTGCCTGCAGGCTGTCAATGCCATGGGCAGAGAGAATTCTTGTGACTCTACATCATAACTGCATTACTCCCACCTAGCTTGGTGCCTGGCACATTGGGGACACTTGAAAATGATTTCTTGGGTGAATGGATGAATGGATGAAAAAATGGTATGGAAGTCAAGGATATAATCCTAGATATAAAAACACAAATTTTAGCCATCACTAGATCTCTAGATATTTATTTGCTGTACAGAACATGTTAATGTCTATAATTACCAACTACATGGAGAGTCATTTGCCATCAGTGGTCAAGTTGGAGAGAGATCCTGGGCAGTGAGCTGACAGAGCTTGCTGTGACCATGTTCCTGTTGAAAGCTTTTATCAGCAACTGAGATGAGGATGTTGGTGTAGTGTTAATCAGACAGACAAAAAAAAAAAAAAAAAAAGCTGAAGTAAGTGACATAATGTGCCCAAAAGGACCTCACTCAACAGGTTGGAAAGGTTGATCAAATAACAACAGACAATTTAATAAGGGAAAATACAGAACATAGGACTTAGCTGCCCCAAATCTAATTGAACAAATACAGGATAAGGAACTTTAAGAGGAAAACATGTGAAATGCATGGAGATTTTAGTTGACTTCATGAGTCAGTAGTGCAGCACACCTGCCAGAGACACTGATTTGATGTTAGACTCCTTTAATAGAAGTAATGTGTCGAAAGCCATGGAGTCCTGGAGCCTCCCCAGGCAGACCACCCTTGTCGCACCACGTCCAATTCTGAGAAGCAGATGTGGAGGGAGATACCGACAGCGGCACACCACTGACACTTCCAAACCGGGTCATGTAAGAAAGAGCTGAAGGGCTGGATCGCCTGGGTGGCTCGGTGGGTTAAGTGGCTGACTTCATTTCAGGTCATGATCTTATGGTTTGTGAGTTTGAACCCCACATCTGGCTCTCTGCTGTCAGCACAGAGCCTACTTCAGATCCTCTGTCCCCCTTTCTCTCTGCCCACTTGCATTCTCTCTCTCTCTCTCTCTCTCTCTCTCTCTCTCTCTCTCTCTCTCTTGCTCTCTAGCTCTCTCTCGCTCTCAAAAATAAACATTAAAAAAAGAAGAAATGGTTGAAGGGCTGGGGATTTCTAGTTAATGAAGAGTAGAATTTGGTAGAATATAATAGGGCTGTCAAGTAAAAGGCAGGGCCATTAGATTTATTCTCATGTAGATTGAAAGAGAAGACCCAGGGGAAGTGTGTCTCAGTTTAATGTGAGGAGGAGCCCAGCAGAGTGGGCCAGCAGAGGGGTGGGCTGTGCTGAGTTCCCTTCTACTAAAGGAAACTACACTTTAGGGATTACACCGGAAAGGGAGAAATGAGCTCTGGGAAGCTCTTTGGGAAGCTCTCTGTCAGTTTAGAGAGGGCCTCTCAGGGAGGTAGAGTCCCTTCCTCCTTTGTGCATGTCCTGAACCTTGTGTAGTTTGGCCCCTCGGCATACTTGGAGTGCCAAGCCAGAGGTAAATGGCTAGTTAAAAAATTATTTATAGAGATCTCAGCCACTGTGTCTAGAATTCTGTGATCTCGCTTAACTCTCAGAGGATAATCTTACTTCTCTCTACTTTTGTCACATGGGCCACAGTTAGAAGGCTGAAAGACCACTTGTTGTAGAGAGAATTCATGGTGGGGTAAAAATTGGACAGACTGCTGTCAGTGTCCCTCATCACTGAGTTTCTGCCTTTCTAGTAGAAGGCAGAAGTGCTGTGTAATTAGGGGGAATAATGAAAAGATGTGGAGAGTGCCATAAAGAGCCCTTACTATATGGGACGAAATATAAGGAAAATCGGAACGATGATCATATTCTATAAAGCTGTTTCTCACAATTATGGTGGCCAGTAAGTATGCTAGGTACCGCAACACTGGAGCACTGCATGCCCTTGGCCCCAGGGGAGGACTGCAGAGAGATTATGGATGGGACAGAGTAAAGTCCCTTCTAGAGAGAAGAACAGAAAGTGCATCTCTTCCTGCTAATATCCCGTTTTCTTTTTTTCTCTTTGAATCTACATGATGGAGCTTATTTTCTAAGAAGAAGCCAATAAAAGGTATCTGAAAGAGATATATGGTCAACTAAAAATTATTTTTCTTTAGTTCTCTTATTCTTCCTTGGTTTAGACCTGAAAACTTACTTTCAGGGAAAAAACAACAACAACACATGTAACTAAGATTGTCCACCAACCTGAGTCAGAGGTGACACAAACACTCATGAAAAGTTCAGTTCAGAATAGATACATTTGATGATACCCATCACTAAAGAAAGCAGTGTTCACTACAGCCAAGAGTTGTTCTCTCTCTCTGTTACGAAATGATAAATTCATTGATTAGAAGACCGTATTTTCCAAAAGAGAATACACTTCAGACTAGAATGTAGTATTGCTTAATAAACATATGGCCAAAGCAATTGGAAAACTGACTTGAGTTTTAAAAACATAGGGATTTTAAAAATGGAGGTAGGCTCAACACTCATTAGCCGCATGACTCTTTGCAGATGATGTAACTTCCCTACGCCTAAAGTCCTTCATCTGTGAGGTAAGGATACTGATGCCTACCTTGAATGGTAGGAGTATGAAATAGGAAAGTGTATAGAAGCCATGGCACAGCAGAAAGCAAACACTCGGTGACCGGGAGTCATTGACAGCACTGTGGTGACCAAGCCCTTGTCCATTTTGTGGGATGCAGAGCTGTGGCAGTCTGCTTGGAGTGGCAATTGGGGTGCACAGCTTAAACAGCATTGGCTTTGGGGAGTTGGAGTGAGATCTCCATTAACTTCAGATTTTCGTGAGGAAAGGATGCATTAACTCCATCACTTCTTTGATCGATACCCTGGGAATGTAAAGGAAGTAACATCAGTTTTTTTGAAAATTACTTGAATTAGGAGTTTCCTGGCTAAATTCATTAAACTTCCTAGAAGTAACTTATGCACTCCTGTAATTACTTGTCAGGTCACTGGATGCCAGTTAGTACCAGCCTGCTGTTCTGACTAAATGATATGACCACAGTGTAGTAGTCGGTGGGTACCACTTAGTGTGTCCATCTATTATCAGTGCCCTGGGTTTCCTGAAAGAGTTAATGATGCTCAACTATTCCTAGTGAGAGCAATTTGCAACTGAGAGAATCAAACTCCAAGGTGTTTTGTTGTTGTTTTAAAGACATTCTCTGCATGTCCCAGGCAGACCAGCTAGGAAAGCAGTACATTATGGTTGAATTACTTAAAGTGCTTAAGAAATGACCCCGATAGAATATCCATAGGAATTAGGAAATGGAATTTATTTCTTGGTTTAGCATTTTGGCAGAAATTGCATGCCATTTGTCCCTTGAAAGATAAATAGAAGTTCTGATTTCTGTTCTCAAGAAAATACACTTGGCTCCTCACTTTCTCTGGACTTAGGCCTTGGGCCCTCATTTTGCATTAGAATTTGAAGGGATAGGCTCAGTATTTTATTTAGTTAATTTGATGAGTTCATGTACCCTTATCCCTGGGCTATTAACTAGTTCAAAAATAAATATTGCAGCAACTTATTGAATATGCAACATGTATCTCATTTGAGTGGCATTTTATAACAAATGGTAATTATTTAGTATTTACATAATACTTGGAAAGTATTTCGGATTAGCTCTTATTAGTAAGTAGTCAAATGTAACTGGGCTCACTGGGCAAGAGAAAAATAAAATTTTGATTTTCCAAGGAAAGTTTCACACTTAAGAAGAGAGAAAAAAATACACTTGTGCGTATGTGGGACAGATACATGTCCCAAGCAACTTGACTGAAGGAGATTAACTGGACCAAAACTGAGGCTGCCCAGTGAAGCAGGCTAAGGTTTCACAAGTCAGCAACCTGCTCCCACTCCCTGGGTTTTGTGCAAAGACTGGAGGAAGCTGTGAACAGCCTGGCTTCTGGGAACATTCCTGCCCCAGGAGGGAAGGCTTGTGGTGAGATCATGGGGCTTTCCAGCGCTGACCCCTAGCTTTGGCAACCCCCAGATCTCTAGTACTGAAACCCGACCTTTAAGTTATCAAGGGCCTAGTGTGACATATTCGGCTCTAAGCAGAGTTCACTATTTTAAGGGTGACTCAACTCCTGGCGTCAAATGGAGATGACTGGTGAGGTCTATGAACAGATCTGGTCCTTCTCAACAAGGAGACAACTAGAGTGTAGACTGGGAGAGTAGGGGGTAGGTCCTCCCTGGAGGAAACACATGGATGCCTCTTGGACAAAAGTGATGAGAGTGGATCACGTTGGCTTCCATAATCCTGGTAAAAGTGTTAAATCATTAAGTCACATAAAGAGTGTGTGTGTGTGTGGGGGGGGGGTGTGGTAGTGTGCAGGGGTACGAGGAAGTAACTGTTTCCCTTGTCTCCCCTGAGGGAGGGGGCCTCATCGCTGTGCCACCTCTCACCTCTCCCCTCTCCATCTCGCACTTTTCCTGGCTCAGACCTGGCCCCTTCCATGTTCTCTTCCTCTGTCCCCAGGCCCCCATCCAACCTTCCCTTATCTCCAGACAACCACTCCCGAGGAATGGGGGAGGTCTGGGGGTTTGTTCAAGCCAGCTGCACTGAGGTCGCTGCGGTCATAGAGGGCGCTGGGAGGGGGAGGACCCCGGGCGCAGCCGTGGTGGGTGCGTCCTGCCAAGAAGGGCGGGGGCTCCGGAGCGCGCACGCGGAGGAGGAGAAGGAGGGAGCGGGGAGGGCGTGTGAGCGAGTGAGCCACAAGAAAAGGGAGCGCGCTCGCCGCCGCCGCCCTCCTCCAGAGAGAGGCTGGAGTGAGGCTGTGCGAAGCGCCGCATTTCAATGAGAACCAGCCGAGGCACATCCCTGCACTAGCGGCTGCCGCCGAGACGCCCGCGCTCCAGCAGCTGCTGCAGCCCAGTCCCGGCCCCGCCGCCGCCCCGCAGCCCCGCAGCCCCGCAGCCCCGCAGCCCCGGCCGCGCCCAGCCGGGCGAGGACAGCACTAGGAGGCGGCCCCGAGCGCGGCCACAAAGACCCCCGGCGGCGTCTATCCGCGGACCGGTGCGTGGTTTGCCTTTTGGGAAAGGGAGCTGCGGGCAGGGTTGGCCGGGGGCCCCGCCGGGGGCTCGCAGCGCCGGCTCCTCCCGCAGCCGCGGGGCGCGGAGGAAGCCCGGGGCGCGGAGGGCAGGGCGGACGCCCCCCTCGGCCCGCCGCCGCCACCCCGCCCGCAGTTCCTCGAAAGGCGCTGCCCTGCCCCGCCCCGGCCAGACTGGCCCCGGCCGGGGACGGTTTGTACGGGCGGCTCCGGGACTGCTGGCACCTGCCTCTTTTGTCTGCTGCCACCGGGCTTAAAACGGGGAGTAGGGCGAGCGCCCCCCACCCTCCCCGCCAGGCTTTTCGCCACGTTGTTAGTGGAGATGGAGAGCCAGGGCGGAGGAGCTGGGCGAGGTGTTTGTCATTGTCAGTACTGGCCGCGGAGCGAAGACCAAGTCTGCGCCTAGAAGGAGTGGCCGGGCCAGGCCTCTTATTGTGTGTGTGCTTTCCCGTTGCCCGGGAGGGTGGTTTGTCTGAAGATGGGGCGATCTGTGCGTGGTGGGTGGCCGCAGTGTGGGTGTTGGAAGTACATTTACAGGGTCTCAAGTTCCTTCGGGGACAGCGAGCCTGCCTCATGTAGAAATTAGTACCTGCAGTGCTAAAAGCATGCGGAGGGGAAATGGCATTTTCCTCCTAGCGGGAGCGCACGCACAGCCCTGCATTGCCCCACAAAAGAGGCTGCTTTTGAAAACCTGGTTTGCGCGGAATCACTGCTGGATTTAGCATGGAAATGCTTGTAAGAGATGGAGCAAATGAAAGGTTTCATTCAAACCGGCTCCCTCTCTCCACACCTGTGAGTGTGTGTCCACATTATGGTGCACACGCGTTCAGCGGCCACACTGCAGGGTGTTTCGTGAATACGCTTTATGAATGTTCCTAAATATATCACCTTTCCACTGGAAAGGAAAGTAGGACAGTCTTTTAAGTATGAAATGTCACATGAAGGCCGGTGAGAAGGGATTTTCAGAGGGGTTATATGTAGGAACACTATAAAAGATGGGCACACATCCTGTGATACCTGTGTCCAGTGTGGTGCGTGTACTCTGAAGGTAGGTGTGTGCCTCTTATTCCACACCTCCCCCTTCACCTGCATCCTCATCCCACTGGCAAAATATGCCTTGGGACTTCCAGGTCCAACATCTGTTTAGATGTGGACATCTTTATGCCAAATTATATCTTGGGGTGGGGGGGTGTATGTTTGTGGAAATCTCTGAAACAGGAACTCATATCCTCCTCTAGAGAAGGATGAGCAAAATGGTGAGAAATCCCACAGGAGACATCTGAGGATGCTGATTTCCTGGCATGGCAGTGTTTATAGGATAAGAGCCGGGCCCCCTTCTTCTCTTCCCAAGTGCCTATGATCTCTGGCTAGGGTGGTGTGGTTACCTTCTTGGTTCCATGACACATGTATACCCAGGCCTCTAGCCACCTGTGGTCTGTAGACCTGTGTCTCTGTGCTTTGGCAGTCTTCCTGTGCAGAAGCAAGAACCTGGGGCAGCCCAGTGGCTCCTCTTCAGGAGCTCTTGGTTCAAATATGTGACTAAGCCCATCGAAGAGCTGAGCCAGCCAAGGCAAGAGAAGGAACACCTATTTTGATGTGGCACATAATTATTGGAACATTAGTGTGTTGTGTGGTTTTTGATATTCATTTAGTGGTAGCTGTGGCCTTGAAAATGATTTCACTCTGAGTGCGGTTTTTCTTTGTCACCAATATCATTGCTGACTATTGGGCCGGCTCAGTGAAAGGAAGTGAAAGATGTGGTGGTTGTCCTGCTTGAACGTACGATCAAGTTTGAGGAAATAGACAAATAAATCCAACTTTTTTCATTTTAATTTATTTCCATTTCTGATTCCTCTAGGGAATTCCATCAGTTGCTAAGTTATTCGGCTTTTGCAAATTGGAATTGCTAGATAAAAGTCCCTTCAGACTACATCAGCGCACTCTGGTGACACAATTGTGTCATCCTTTGCTATAGTCCTGCTTGTTGTCTTTTGATTTATATAGATTTGGGAGGCAACCCCTAGGGTTGGAAGATTGATTACTGCCTTTAAAAATAGGGGCGACTGGGTGGCTCAGTTGGTTAAGTGTCCCACTTTGGCTCAGGTCATGATCTCATGGTTTGTGAGTTTGAGCCCCACATAGGGCTCTGTGCTGACAGCATGGAGCCTGCTTGGGATTCTCTCTTTCCTTCTCTTTCTGCCCCTCCCCCACTCTCTCTTGCTTTAACTTAAAAAAAATTAAAAATAAATAGATAAATAAAACAGAAGCTTCAAAAGCCAACTTGGCCTTTATAATATATGAAGTTTGAAGAGCTTAGTGAGTTAGGATGGGTATGCCATTGCACCTCCCCTAACACAAACACCCTTTTTTGGAAGACAAAAGAGCTCCTTTTAAGAAGAGACAAATTAAAACAGTAGGAGCAGTTATAATACCATGGACAAAGTATTGGTTCTGTTACTCAGTTAATACTTGCCTGAAGAACTAGATATCAAGTGATCACTGTTTTGAAGTTATCCAACTTCAAAATCAATGAAACTTGGGGTGTCTGGGTGGCTCAGTCAGTTAAGCGTCCGACTTCCGCTCAGGTCATGATCTTCGTGAGGTCAAGCCCCCCATCGGGCTTTGACAGCTCAGAGCCTGGAGCTGCTTCAGATTCTATGTCTCCCTCTCTCTCTGTCCCTCACCCACTCATGCTCTGCCTCTTTCTCTCAAAAATAAATAATAAAACATTTTAAAAAAGTCAATGAAACTGATTCCTATCTACCTATGTATGGTATAGCTTTTTCTAGAAAATACAAATTTAGACTATTATGAGTTATTAAGAGGCATGAGGTAGTTTTTTTTTTTTTCATATTTGGAGGAAAAAAATACACTGAACTACTCATCAGTCCAGGTGTGAATCACATCCTGGCCCCCAGTGGGGTCAGCAATAGAATCCTGAGCAAGTGAAGATATTAGAGGCAGGTGACCACTGCCCGCTCTGTCTGTAGACGAGGTCTTCTGCAGTTAAGTGACCTCCCCAAGGTCACAGGGCTAGTTAAAAAAAACCCTACTTTACATAGATGAATGGATCTAGGGAGGATCTCAGGGGGTCTGGCCTCTAAGACATAGTACCTGGAGTTGAAAGGACGGAGTGCCAGCTTCTGAGTCAGTCACAGTAAACCCAAGTTCAAATCCCAACTCCTTCAATTATGAGAACTCTGGGACCCTGGATATATATATCCTGTACTCACCTTCAGTCATAATAATATTACTGACCTCACTGGATTATTGTGAGGTTTAGAAGGGAATTTTTAGTAGATTACACAACACTTGATTGCTGATTAATAGTGCCAGGCACATCATAGACATTCAATAAACATTAACTTTTTCCACTTCATTTCAGGAGTGCACAATCCCTAGCAGTGCTTTTAAACGTGACTTTTTAGCCACTCTGAATGGACCAGTGGTTAGTTTAATGAGGGTCGAGGAAAGGGAGGCTTGGTAGTACTTTTGGTTAGTTTGGATTGACCTTCAGAAAGGCAACGTCGTCTATGTGGTGGATTTGGGGAGCACTCATAAGGTTCTTGCCCCAGATTTTTCCTTTCCCTTATATTGTATTTCAACATGCCTGAAACTTTGTCATCAAAACTTCTTTTTTCTGAATGCTTTCTAGAGTGTTCTGTTAAAATATGGATCCCCTGCAAGGGTCAACATCACACGCCTTTATCACATAACCTCTCAGCAAGGGTGAATTGATTCCACAGGCAGCTTGCTGATGACCGGACTCCACAGAAAGTAAAATGGGGACCATGAAGTACAAGCATATACCTTTCAGAAGGTCATAAGATGAAAATCAGGCAGACCCACGAGGGGCTTTTCCTTGACAGAAAAGGGGGAGATTCTATTCCTACTGGTTTCTGTGACAGAGTTAAGAAGAGAAAAGCGGATTTTAGTAACAAACAACATTACTACTTATCAGATGCTAGACACTCTCCCAAGTGCTTCAGGTATTAATACTTAAGGTCAGTATAGTTAGCCTCCCTATGTGTTGTTGAGGAAATGAGGCTTAAAGATGTTGATCCAGACTTGGTCCTGTACTAGCTGTGTAACCTTGAGAAATGTACTTGCTCAGTATCTCTAAGCTCTCATTCCCTCGGCCACGAAGACAAAGTGGAAGGAGAGGCAAAGCCCTCCCAAGAAGTAATTTTTCTCCCTTTCTGTTCTTCTTTTTCCTCTTCTTCTCTTCCTCCTCCACTTTCTTTTTTTTCTTTTTTTAACCCAACTTATCTGAAGCACTAAATGTCAGTAAAGGAGTTATGGTGAAATAACTTTTAAAAAACCCTGCTCTCTAATATGTGAAAGTGTTGGAAAATCTTAAGTTGGTAGAACCCAGGGATTGATTCAGTTTGCTCTCCATCTGGCCAGGGGGAGCACAACAAAGCTGCATAAAACATTTTTAATGTGACTGTTAAATGCTGACCCCCTCTGGTTTCCAGGCCCACCATTACTACCTATCTTTAGTCCTATGGTAATATGAAAGCTTATCTTCCATCTGCCACCAGAGTGAGCAGGCTAGACTGTAGGGAGGTTTGGACTTTGCAGTCCAGCAAATGTGGGTGGGAGGTCTTGGTTCAAGCATTTCTCAACTGTACAACCTGCAGACGTTTTTCTGTGCCTCATTTAGTTCATCTGTAAATAGGGATAATGCTCCTTGGAAAGGTTTGTTGTGACTCGGAAATAACAGCTGTCCAGAGCCTGATAGGGTGTAGGTGGTCAGTACAGAGAAGCTATTTCTAACGAAACTGGGTTGATTAATAAGCTGTTTCCGCAGAGGCTGCCTCTTCTACTTTTTCGTCGTCTTCCTTCTCTTCCAACTTGATAACTCATATTAAATATATCATCAACTACAGCGATATTTCCACCAGCTGCTCTCGAGCTGAGCCTTTCAAATCATGGTCTTAAAATAACATCAGTGTGTGTCTCTGTTTTTTCCCCCCCTTCTGTGCCTCCTAGGTTCCACTTTAACTCCACCATGTCCTTCGGCAGAGATATGGAGCTGGAGCACTTTGACGAGAGGGATAAGGCGCAAAGATACGGCAGAGGGTCGCGGGTGAATGGGCTGCCGAGCCCCACGCACAGCGCCCACTGCAGCTTCTACCGAACCCGCACGCTGCAGACCCTCAGCTCTGAGAAGAAGGCCAAGAAAGTTCGTTTCTATCGAAACGGAGATCGATACTTCAAAGGGATTGTGTATGCCATCTCTCCAGACCGCTTCCGATCCTTTGAGGCCCTGCTGGCTGACTTGACCCGAACTCTGTCGGATAACGTGAATTTGCCCCAGGGAGTGAGAACAATCTACACCATTGATGGGCTCAAGAAGATTTCCAGCCTGGACCAACTGGTGGAAGGTGAGCGATAACTACCAAGGGACCCTAGAGGGTGCGTTCTCAGGTTTCCACATTGTTCTAGGCACCTGCACTTGTTCTCTGAGAGAGCAGCCTTATTCAGCTGTGACCCTTACTGTTCACACGTTTGGGAGTTCACTTTGCTGTACTGTAGTGGGAAAATGAAAAAAGAAAACCCCACTAATGGTATTAGGTCATGCATCTTGTATTGATGGACTGAGTGAAAAGTGTCTTAATTCTCCAGTATTCTCTTGTTTCTTTTCTCATACCCATGCTACATTAATTTTAAAAGCCCCTTTTTGTATCTTTAATCATATCGTTCATATGCATTTCTAGATGCAAATGAACTTTTGCTGTCTGAAATTACTTGAACTGAAAATAACTAGTGGATCGTGAAAGTTTTCAGTGGAAGGGATCCTTATATAGGTATCAGACCCATTAATTCTGTCACTGGAGACTGAGGCCCAGAAAATTCTGGTGACATGTCTGTTCACATGGTAAGGTAGTGTTGATACTGGACTAAAAATTAGGTTTTCTGGCATTTCTTTCTAATAGGGTGCTTCCTTTTGAGTTTAAAGGATTGTTGTTTTTCTGGGGTATTTGAGGATATAAAAGAATGAATCTGTTCAGTTTATTGTTTTTTAAAGTTGAATTTAGGTTAACAGTAATTATCTGTTTTAGACATTTCATGTTGAAGTGGGACTGTTGGAGTCCCCAGTGAAGTGTGGTGTCTTGTGCAAACAGAATAGGTACGCTTGCATCAGTACCAACCCCATGGAGGAGCACAGAAAGCCTATAATCACCTTGGAAATCATAAGCAAAGGGGCGCCTGGGTGGCTCAGTCAGTTAAGCTTCCATCTTCAGCTCAGGTCATGATCTCCCAGTTTGTGACTTCAAGCCCTGTGTCTGGCTCTCTGCTGACAGCTCAGAGCCTGGAGCCTGCTTTGGATTCTGTCTCCCTCTCTCTCTGCCCCTCCCCCACTCATGCTCTGTCTTTCTCTCTCTCAAAAATAAATAAACGTTAAAAAAAATCACAAGCAAAGTAAAATGACTTGCAGAGAAATAAGAGGTTACATTCATGCTAAGGTGTAAACGAGGCTGGCTGAGTGGGAATTCCTGACTGAGGTGTTAGGGTCATGATGAAGTAGCACTCAGCACAGAGGGAGACGGGAAAGGAAGTTTAGAGTTTTGGAAGTGCTTGACGTCACCCTGAGTTCATCTCTACTCCAGATATGTTTGCTGGGGCCTGCCGTCTTACTGGATCCTGGAGGAATGCCATGCATATAATGCCCTCGCTGTCTTGTGCAGGTAGCTGGGAGTTCAGAGCTCATAGGCAAGCCCTCTTGCCCTCCTCTGGAACCAGAGTTTGTACGTGATTTAAGGCTGAGGGAATCTGTGTCTTCCTCCCATTTTCCTTCCCTTGATCCCTTGGCGGGAGTGCCAGTCCAGTCGCAGTATGCCTGAACTTGAGAGGGTGTGGAGAGCCTGGGTTTGGTGTGTTTATTCTGTGGGAATTCACATCTCTTTTCAGTGACTCGTCACCCTGCCAAGATGCCTGTAGACTTGGCCTTCTTCCTTCTATTCAGAAGTTGGCACTTTCAGTAAATTAAAGGGGAAGAATGAACATGAAATCTTTCTGCATCAGCTTTGATTTTTGTGCCCTGTCCTTTTCCTGACCTTGGAAAATGCAGGGATAAATAAAACATTTGGTGGGCTATTCTAACAGATCTGGATAAAGATGAAATGCAAAGTCAGGTGCATGATCAGTCACCAAACCATCCTTTTGAGGACTGATGGTAATACAGAGAAAATATGCCAACATCTCGAAACACGTTTTAAGACAGCCGGGCTGGGCTCCCACTGGGTCTAGAGTCCCTTGTGCAGCAGCTGTGGGATGGGGGAGGTGTATTTCAATCAGGTTCCCACCCAGAATTGATCTTTACTGAGAAGTGGCCAGAGATACTCCCATGACTTCTGTCCACCGAGGAGAGGGTGTGAAAGATGGGAAACAACAGTCTTTTACATACAAGGGCCAGGAAGATCATGGCATGCTCACCACCATCTTCTTTGTCAGTTTTTTTAACCCACAAGAATGCCCTCTCCAAGAGACCTCCATCCTGACTGAGGATAATAGTGATAGCTCACCATTATGGAGTGTGTGTCTTGCATATGTGAATACATTTAATTCTCACAGTGATCCCAGGCGCTAGGCACTGTTACCATCCTTCTACTAAGATGAGGGAAGTGAGGCACAGTGTGGTTAAATGAGCTGCTCAAGGTTACACAGCAAGAAATGGTAGAGTTAGGATTTGAACCCGGAATAGCTGGTGCCCGAGCTTGAGCTCATAACTGCCACTAACGAGATACCAAGTGGGGTCTTCTTAGTGTCTTTCAAATGAAATTCTATAGTATTAGATTGTTCTTGAAAACAAATGTTTTTAATCTTGACTTAATTCCAGGAACAACAGATACTGCTCCCAGCAACACTTTAGTATTTTCATTTACCTCCAAATACACTTCTCTTCAATCAATACGAAGCAGCTACAGATTGACTATTCTGATGTTAAAAATTTCCTTTTTGGGAAAAAATAGTTTTTTCTGATTGAGTGAATGATAACTTCAGTACAGTGTGTAAGTTCACATATTGGCTGCATTTAAAAAAAATCCAGTTTGAACAGACTTTTTTTTTCTCATTTATAATACTGCCAGCATGCAGCTGCACTTAGTGTTGAAGTAGCTGGAAATTCATTTAGATTGGCCTCTTTGTCAATTACATTTTTGCTTAGTCTGTTAAAATGCAAACCGTTGCTTCATATTCATCATTAGGTTCATATCTCTCACTTTACATACTAATTTTATGTAAACGTCAATGCATGTTATTAGCTTCTCATTTCCCCTTCCAATATGCTGATGTTTGAGTTTTAAATTAAATCCTTTTAGTGGATGCAGTGACAAGTGTATTTGACTTCTAATTGTTTTTTTTTAAGTTTGTTCTTTCTCGCTTATCTCAGACTAAAAATTCTGAATTACAATGACATATGTGAGTTTCTTTATTTATAGCAGTCTCATGGTAACTTGCGCTGTTTTAGTTTTTATTCTTTAATTAATTAATTTATTTTGAGAGACAGAGCACAAGCAGGGGAGGGGCAGAGTGAGAGGGGGACAGAGGTTCTGAAGCGGGCTCTATGCTGACAGCAGAGAGAGAGCCCGATGCAGGGCTCAAACTCAAGAACTGTGAGATCATGACCTGAGCCAAAGATCCTTAATTGACTGAACCACCCAGGTGCCCCTGCACTGTTTTTTAATTATTATTATACACAGATTATTATGCCTAAATATGGTTTAAGAGCATCAACAGAGCTGACTGTTTGCCTGAATCATATAAATGTATGAGTGTGTATGTGTGTATATGTATGATTATAGGTGTGTCTCTCTATGCATGTATGTATATATACACATACACACATATGTAAGAGCAGACAATGGATGGCAGTTTTAATTGTTTGCTTTCAAAATGGCCTTAACACATTGAAGAAGTCAGGATAATTAATAAGGAAAGTTGAATTACAGACCTATTTCTGCAAGTGGTTCACCTTGAAACTTGGCCTCATTTTCCCATATTGCCTCTTTTTACCCAATTTTACAGTATTTATGTTCCACTATAGGTGTGTAAAAGTTGTGAAGATAAATGAAGGAATAACATTTAAAACCTTTAAATTATTAGGAGAAAGATGTAATATAAATCCCAAGAATTGACTGCTTTTTTTCTTTATCAAATGCTCAAGCATCAGTCATGTATGTGTTGAGGGATAGCCATCCACCCCACTACTTTTTTAAAAAAATTATTTATTTATTTTGAGAGAGAGAGAGAGCATGTGAGCTTGAGTGGGGGAGGGTTAGAGAGAGGAGGAGAGAGAGAAGCCCAAGCAGACTCCGCCTTGTTAGCCCATGCCCAAGGTGGGGCTCGAATTCATGAACTGTCAGATCATGACCTGAGCCAAAATCAAGAGTCAGACACTCAAGGAACTGAGCCACCCAGGTGCCCCCACCTACTTTTAATTGGCTTTATTAATAGTGCAGTTTTAGGTTCTTAGCAAAATTGAGCAGCAGGTACAAAGATTTCTCAAACACCCCTTCCCTCCATACATGAACAGCGTCTCCTGTTGTCATCAGAGTGGTGCATTTGTTACAATTGATGAATCTACACTGACGCATCGTTATCACCAAAAGTCCATAGTTTACATTGGAATTAACTCTTGGCATTGTGTGTGTTCTGTGGGTTTTGTCAAAGGGGTGATGACATGTATGCAGCATTGTAGGATCACACAGAATAGCTGTACTGCCCTAAAAATCCTCTGTGCTCCACCTTTTCATCCCTCCCTGACCCCTGGCAACCACTCATCTATTTGCTGTGTTAAATAAGCATTCTTTTAACATCTTGTATGAATGTCAGTAAAAGAAAGCCAAGGTATTTCCTGTAAGCATTAACATAAATACTATTCAGGTATGTTGTCCTCTGGATAGAAATAAATTCATTTGTACAGCAGATGTGTGTGTCTTAGAGAATACACAAAAGAATGAGTGCCCTTCTTTCTCAGCTGTCATACCTTGACCCCATACTTCACCGTAGATACTGTCTGACTCTGGAGCTGCCGTGTAAGAGATGTTCCCAAGTCTCCATCAGAATTAACCTTTCAGGAATAAATCCACACTTCACCCCACAATTAGGGAATCTCTAACCACGATTTCTGGGCACCCAGCTCTCCTGGCAATTTTTATTTCCCTTGATGTGGTGTTATTGATTTCTTTCTCTAATTCACTGGCTTCTTCTATCTATGCCTCTCCCTATATTACACTTTTAAAATTCATTCTTAAAGAGCTATAAAACATACTCTCTCTAAAATTCCCCTGCAGCAAACCATTTACTAGTTTTTATTATTGTTACTGTTTTATAAAAAAATTTTAATGTTTATTTTTGAGAGAGACAGAGGGGGAGAGAGAGAGAGAGAGAGAGAGAGAGAGAGAGAGAGAGAACAAGCCGGGGAGGGGCAGAGAGAGAGGGAGACACAGAATCCAAAGCAGGCTCCAGGCTCTGAGCACAGAGCCCAACACGGGGCTCGAACCCATGAACCATGAGATCATGATCTGAGCCGAAGTTGGACATTTACCTGGCTGAGCCACCCAGGTGCCCCTTGTTTTTGTTTTTGAGTATCATCTCAGAGCTACCAGTGTATGTTAGGATATACATATCATATGTCCGGAAGGTAACTTACTGTGTTTCTAGTTCTGTTCCTTGCTCGGTGCGCTTAATACATTATATCATACATCTAGAACTACTGTGTTCTTTTTACTGACTTCATAGCATTCCTTTATACGAATGTGCCCTACCTTATTTAGCCGGTCTTTTATTGATGGGCATTTAGGTTGTGACCAATCCTTTGTTTTCAGATGCAGTTTTGCAATGAATATCCTTGGATATAAGTTTTTATTCATGTAGGAGAATCTTTGTAGAACAAATTCCCAGAAGTAGTAGGAAGGTACCAGCCTTAAACTCTAAAGAGCTGTTGCAAAATTCCTCTTCATAGATGTGGTACCAAGTTACACACCTACCAGTAACATATGAGAGTGGATGTTTTCCTATACCCTCAACAAGACAATGTTTTATCTGATGTTTTGCTATTTGCCAACTGTTATGAAAAGGAAAGCTTATATCTATTGTTTTAATCTTCTTCCTTTCATATGATTAAAATGCATTTGTATTTCTTTTTCTATGTGATCTCTCTTCATAGCTTTTGACCATCTTCCTACTAGTTTGGGGTCTTTTTTTATTGACTTGTAGGACTTTTTTCTTTTAAAGACACTAGCTCTTTGCAATATTTATTGAGAGTATTTTTTCCAGATTGTCCTTTATCTAGTGACATTGTTTATTGTGTTTTTTTGCCATGCAGATTGAAAAAAAAAACCTGAAATGATCAAATGTATCAGTCTTTTCATTCATGGCTTGATTTTCATGCCTTTTGGGTTCTCTGTACTCTGTAATTATAAAGCTATTTCCCTCATTTTCTTCTAGTATTTTAATGTTTTCATTTTATTAATTTTTTTATGTTTATTATTTATTTTGAGAGAGAGAGAGAGAGAGAACATGTGTGAGCAGGGGAGGGGCAGAGAGAGAATTCCAAGCAGGCTCCATGCTGTCAGTGCAGAGCCTGACGTAGGGCTCAAACTCACGAACTGTGAGATCATGACCTGAGCCAATATCAAGAGTTGGACGCTTAACCCACTGAGTCACCCAGGTGCCCTATGTTTTCATTTTAAAAAGTATTCTAATGGATGTCGTATTAGTAAAGTGTGTGAGGTAGGGGTTCAATTTAACCTTTTTCTAGGCTACCATACTCATGTTTAAAAGTTTTTATTTTGAAATTAATGTGGACTTAATACAGTTGTCATAAAGATAGGGAGTTCCCATATGCCCTTCCCATAACAGAACATCTTACACAACCATGGTACAGTTACCTTTGGAACAATGCTAGTAACTAAACTACAGGCTTTTTTCAGCTTTCATCAGTTTTTCCACTAGTGGCCTTTTATTTTTGGTTCCAGAATCACACATTGCATTCTCACATCTTCTTCATCTCTGCCAAGCTGTGACAGTTCTTCAGTCTTTCCTGGTCTCTAATGACTTGGCCATTTTGGTCAGTTATTTTGTAGAATGTCCTTCAGTTTGGGTTTAGCTGATGATTAGATTGAAGTTATCTATGTGTGGCAAAAATTCCACAGAAATGATGCCGTGTTCCTTTCAGTGCATCATCTCAGGCTGCAGGATGTTTCTGCGTCTTATTACTGGTGAGATTAACCGTGATCAGTTGGTCAAGGTGGTATCTGCCAGTTACCTTCATTCTGAAGTTACTGTTTTCCCCTTTGTAGCTAGTAAATATTTGGGGGAGAAACTTTGAGGCTGTGTGAATGTCTTGCTTCTTCTTAAGCTTTTGCCCATGAATTTTGGCATTTACTGGTGATTTGTCTACAGCAATTGTTGTGGTGACGTTCTAATGGTGATTTGCAATTTCCTTCTTTACTTTTCTTACCCTTAAACATAGATGTCCTCCACTTACCTGTCTTGAGATCTACTCTGCTGTCATCAAGTCTGATTATGTTAACCACTCTTTTAAGGTCCATTTCTTCCAAATAATAAAAAGACTTTTCTTCTGCACACCCACCACCTGGATATATTTAACTGATACTCTCGTCCTTAGCCCTTTCAAACTGAACATGCATAAACATGACCTCATTCTTTTCCATTACCCAGAATTCATTCCTCTTCTCGCATTCTGGATCTTGTGAAATCACATTGCCATATAACTTAACATCCCCCTGGACTTCTCTTCTTCACCCCTCAAATCCAAGTTGTCACTAAATTCTGTTGATCCTGCTTAAGGTGTTTCTTCAATTTGTCCTTTCCACCATCATTATTATAGTTTTCAAGTCCTCATCACTGTTTTAACAATATTACTATTTTTTTACTGTATACATTTTTATACAGTGAGCATTGTAGAAAATTTGAAAGATGTAAAAATATTTAAAAATTAAGTAAGAACTCCTCATATTCCTACCGCTTGACACTTGTCATCTCTTGCTTGTACTATTGCAATAGGCTTCTAAGCTAAAAACAGGTATCTTGGTTTTTCTTTTTCAATGTTTTTCTCTTCTTTATGGAATCTGTATTTGTCCCTGCTTTTGCATTCCTTTTTTTAAATGTTTATTTATTTTTGAGAGAGAGAGTGAGAGAGCATGAACAGAGGAGGGACAGAGAGCGAGAGAGAGGGAGACAGAGAATCTGGAGCAGGCTCTGTGCTGTCAGCGCAGAGCCGGACGCGGGGCTCAAACTCACGAACCGTCTGTGAGATCATGATCCGAGCTGAAGTTGGACACTTAACCAGCTGAGCCACCCAGGCGCCTCCTTGCTTTTCCATTCAAGAGCTTCTCTTTAGGTCATACATGTGTCCCATACAGTGCCTTTAAACTCGTTTTCCTGCCTATATAAACCTGGCCACAGACAAACCACTTTGTGCCATACCTTTGCTTCATAATGGCTCCGCATACATATAGAATACAGCCCACAGTGTTTCATATATTTTTCTCAGTGATCCTCCTCCTGCCCTTCTTTCTCTTCTGGCCGTGTCTCCAATTACCTGTTGATACACTCAGCAGTGAGCTTGGCTGCACTCTTGGCTTGTGCTCTGCCGTCTCGCGGCTTCCCTTCTCTCCCGCAAGGACTGTAAGATGGGTGCCCTCCTGAGGTGCATAATATCATGGTTAAGTTATGGATCTGGAGTCAGACCACCTGCATTTGAATCCTGGCTCCATCTTTGCTAGCCATATGACATTGAGCCAACTCTCTGTTTCTCTGTGCATCATTGTGCCCCATGGTAAGTGGTGTGTTAATACTTAGCTCATAGGGTTGTGTCGAGGATTCCAGGTTAAATAGCATGGGTTAGAACAGAGTGTGCTACATGGCAGATGTTCACATAACCTGTTCTGCCAGTAGTGTCCCCATCCTCATCCCTCAGCCAACAGATACACAAATCTCCCACAGTCTAAAAAGTTCTTGCTGTGGTCTTTCTGGACTCTCAAACCCAGAGCTCTTCTGTGATAAGAAATATTAGTAAATGCTGTCTCCACTTCCTCAGCTTCCAATCATACTTCAACTCCTTAATTAGCATCATGACACTGTAATATACTTATTTATTTTATATCTAAGTCTCTAGGACTCAGGGAGCCATTGGAGTCCTCACTACCTAGCACGGTAGTTAAAAATACTCAATATATTATGGGAAGAAAGAGGGAAGAGAATGGATGGATGGATGGATGGATGGATGAAAGCAAGCCAGCATAACTACCCAACTGAAGTGGCCATTATAGGGTCACATGTGGCCTTTTTTGATGGGCAGGACAGTGATCTCTTAGGAATCCTTATCTTCAGTGATGTCCTTGGAGCATTGGATGCTGATGTCTGGATCTCTTCCAGCCACACACTCACCACCTTTCAGTTTCCATGGCTCCAGGCACCTGATTTCTCTTTGTTCCCTTCAGTGGCTCCCCCATCTCTGGGCACTCTTTAAAGACCGGTGTTGCCCTGGGTTTCTTCTTGTCCAGCCGGGTGTGGTTTCCTAGAACGTTTTCTTCCGTTCCATCTTTGCAGCTGCCATGTGCGTCTCCCTCCAAACTCCAGGTTATATTTCTAATTGCTTGCTGGGAATCTTCAACTAGTTGGCTCCTAGGAATTTTGAATTTAGTATGTGCACAACCAAATGAATTTATTTCCTTAGCATCGAGTCCAAACCTGGTTCTCTTCCTATTTTACCTATCATGGTATATGGAAAGTCAACCAAAATGGAAGTTTCAATGTTATCATTTCATTTTCATCATTTGACCCAGATTCCTTTGGGTCCCACATCCAGAGAATTGCCAGTCTCTGCCATCTAGTCAAGCGATTCTATCTGCTAAGTGCTTCTCATTGCATCCACTTCTCTCTGCCCCCAGTGCAGAGATATAAAGTTCAATTCTCTATCTCCTCTTCTGGTCTGTTATAGTAGCTTCTAGACTTCTCTCTCCCCATGTCCTACCTCCAGCCCTTCCTTCACACTGAAACCAATGCAAGCTTTCTGAAACCTGGGTCTTTTGAGAAAGACATATTAATATCTCACAGGCTATCCCTTTACTGTACTGTGTAGTAGAGCATATTGTTATTTTATTTTTATCTGAAATGCTTTCCTCTTTCTTTTCTCTAGTGAAAAATCTTACCCTCATTTCCAAGGCCAGCATGAATTCTGTTTCTTCTTTATTGGTCACTCAGTGGGAAGTGATTTCTTTCTCTTCTGAGTTAGGGTTGCCTCAACCATGTATTTAGCAATTATCACTTACTGCCTTGTGGTGAATCTTTTCATATACACATCTTGGTTTTTTTTTTTTTTAAGATTTTTTAAAGTTTATTTATTAATTTGAGAGAGACAGAGAGCAAGTCGGGGATGGTCAGAGAGAGGGAGACAGAGGATCTGAAGCAGGTGCTTTCCTGCCAGCAGAGAGCCCAATGCGGGGCTTGAACTCACAAACCACATGATAATAACCTGAGCAGAAGTCAGACACGTAATTGAGCCACCCAGGTGCCCCTGCATATCTTGCTTTCTTTTCTTCTTCTTCTTGTTCTTCTTTTTTTTTTAAACATTTTATTTATTAGAGAGAGAGAGAGAGAGAGAAAGCGAGCATGGGTAGGAGAGGGGCAAAAGAGAGAGGGAGACACAGAATCCGAAGCAGGCTCCAGGCTGAGCTGTCAGCACAGAGACTGACGCAGGGTTCGAACTCATGAACTGAGAGATAATGACCTGAGCCACAGTCAGACACTCAACGGCTCAACTGAACCACCCAGACACCCCACACATCTTGCTTTCTAAGCTCTTTTGAAAATAAGCTCATGACTTAAGATTGTTTTCACTCCCCAGAGTGGGAAATTCAGATTTTGTACTTATTATTGAAGATTTAGGAGTTTGTATTTAATTTTTAATTTTTATGGCAAATGCTGTATGTACTTGTTCCAATTTTGTTGTTTGTTACTCTGTGATGTCCATAGGAGAAATTTTTAACAATGAGAGTATACATTTTGGGGGTTCCAAATACAGGTGGCCATGTTACTTTCAAAAAGGGTCATTAATTTATAATGCCCCTGTGGTGTTTTCTGTTTCTCTTTTATTTTGTTTTTATTCTTTGTCATATATTTTAGTACCTTATATTTTTGTAAATTATAATAAGCTTTGCACATTATAGTAACCCATTGTTCTGTGTAGATAATTTAGTCTGCTTTCCCCTTTTTGTTTTAGTTTCTCTACTTTTCATTTATATCAGTTTTAAATGTAAAATTTTGGATCTCTCAAGTTTTTTCTTTATGTTATTTTTCTGTTGCTTTGAATTTAAGAACTTGACATTTTCCACGGGCCTGACATACACATTGAAATTTTATTTTCTGTAAGCTTGTTTTTATTTACTATTATATTATGAATGACTTCCATGGAAGAATGACCCAAAGTACCTTTGGGGAATCTTTTCTCTTGCCTTTAATAGCACTATCAAAATTGTCTTCTTAAACCAGTGCCTTTTGGGCAGGTTATGAAATGTTGCTGTGTATATTTGAGATAGGCTCATAAAATATAACAGCCAGAAGGCACTTTGTATTTTATTCTGTGAATAATATCTTTCATGTAATTTTACTCAGTTTATTTTCAGAGGTCTCAATATATATTTGAGTCTTTCACAGTTTTTACTATAATTCACAATAGTAAATTTTAATTGCTGGAGTTTTTAATGAGAAACTTTATTTTCTGGAAAATGAAATTTTTATAGGTATCTCTCGCTTAAGACACTTTTATTTTTTTAAAATTTAAAAAATTTTTTAAAAATTTTTATTTATTTTTGAAGGAGAGAGAGAGACAGAACGTGAGCCAGGGAGGGGCAGAGAGAGAAGGAGACACAGAATTGAAGCAGGCTCCAGGCTCTGAGCTGTCAGCACAGAGCCCGACGCGGGGCTTGAACTCACAGACTGTGAGGACTTGAGCCAAAGTCGGATGCCCATCCGACTGAGCCACCCAGGTGCCCCAGGATACTTTTAAATATACCACCTTTGAAACTTAAAGAAGTCCTAGAGGAGGTAGTAACCAGAGATTAGGTCATTTTCAGACTGAGGTTCAGTGATGTCACATATGAAATTTATAAGTCACAGCTCTGAGCCAATGAAAACGCTCTAGCACTAGTGAAAAATAGAACAAACTTCTAGAATCTCACAATATAGGATCTTATGGAAGGACACCTTCCTAGCTCACTCATCACAGGCCTGGTCAATCAGGAAGCTGGGTACCACATCGCTGGAAGTTTTCAGTAGTGACTTTGATTATTTCTTTTAAGTGGAAATCCTGTAATTTCATAATGGGAGCCAACGGCCAAGTAGAATTGACTTTGCAAATTTTTAAATAATAAACTTTGTTAGAGAACATTTAAGTTCCATACTTTGTATGATAGCAATATAATAAATTTACAAATGCATATGTGATTTTTTGAAAATAAAATAAAACGTAGACCTTTTCAGTATCTTAAAAATAATCTAATATGCATACACAAATTATTCCATTTTTCCAAGATCCCCAAAATACCTAAACATTTCAGGGAAGAAATTACCATATTCTGATATTTCAGTAGGCATTGGTCAGATCCAAAGATAATTTCATGCTTTATTTCCTTACTTTTTTTTTCTTTTAGCTGTCATTTTCTTTATCTTTATCTTTGCTTAAAAGCAAATATTTTTTTGCTTTTGTAAATGCCACAGCAGTTCAGACAGATGCTGCTTCTGCAGCTCTTGCTGTTTGTTGGGGTGTGTTGGACATCCAGAACATTACATTTTAAGTTGAGAATTGGTCTTAACACAAAGATTTTAGGCTTGAGTAAACTGGAACAAAACTAGCAATATGATAACCAACCAGCAAGTCATTATGTTTGGTCATTCCCAGCTCTACCTCTAAATAGGTTGTTACACCATTTCCTTTAAACCACGTATGATCTTTGTCATCTCGCCATCCTTTTTAAGCTTCCCTATAGGTAAGAATCCCAAACTTTCAAAGCAAATTTGGAGTTATAAAATTCTGGTCACGAATCCCAGTGTGTGTGTGTATTTCCCCCAAACATCCAAGCGACTGTATGTGACAACAGCTGACTGTCCTACAACTCAACCCAATTCTGACACTATCTACCCAGAGATAGCATCAGATTCCAAGGTTAAGGGCTTAGTCCTAGGAGACTGCCCCTACCACCCTCCCTCCCCACTTCGGCCATGAATCAAATCCAGGTTGTCACCTGTGCTTCTGATGAATTAGCTAACAGAGAAGAGGTTCCCATGATCCCCACTTTGATTCAATTAATTTGCTAGAGTGGCTCACAGAACTCAGGGGAACATTTTACTTACTGGATTACCAGCTTATTATAAAAGCATATAGTTTAGGGACAGCCAGATGGAAGAGATACATAGGGCAAGGATTAGGGAAAGGGCTTGGAGCTTAAATGCTGTCTCTGAGATCCCCACTCCTACTGAATCTTCATGCATTCACCAACTGGAAACTCTCTGAACCTTGTCCTTTTGGGTTTTTATGGAGGTTTCATTACATAGGCACAATTGATTAAGTCACTGGGTTTCAGGTGCCTGGGTGGCTCAGTTGGTTTTGCATTGGACTCTTGATTTCTGCTCAGGTCATGATCTCACAGTTTGTGGGATCAAGCTCCATGTCAGGCTCTCCACTGACAGCATGGAGCCTGTTTGGGATTCTCTCCCTCTCTCTGTCTCTGTCTCTCTCTCCCTCCCTCCCCCCACTCTGCCACTCTCCCCCACTCACACTCCCTCTCTCAAAATAAATAAGTAAACTTTAAAAAATCAATCAGTCAATCATTGGATTTAACTACTAGCCCCCCTCCCCTCCCCAAAGTCATGGAGGTGAGACTGAAAATTCCTGCCCTCTAATCACACTGTTAGTTCCCCTGGCATCAGGCACCCATCCTCAGGTGCTTTCCCAAAGTCTCCTCATTAACCTAAACTCAGATGTGGTCGAAAGGGGCTCGTTATACATATCAAGATGCCTTTATTGCTCTAATCACTTAGGAAATTCCAAGGGTTTTAGGTGCTCTGTGCCAGAAATAGTTTGAAGACCAAGTAGATATATTTCTTATTATAAATCACAATAGCAGACCATTTTGCTCAAATATACTTTGGCTTTGCTAAATTAACTTTTATTTTATTGCTGCAGCATAAATTACACCATAAAACTTTGAGATGGCTTAGTGTGTATAGGAAGTTTATTACAGTAATTATGAGCATTACTGTATTTTTGTATTTTTCAATGGCCTTTAACACTCATACCCTCTGTCAGGACTTGAATGAAATCTATTAATGATTCTCTAATCAAGAATATTACATATGTGTTCAGTCTTGGCCCCTAGGGAGAGATTAAACACTGGATACCCAGAGCTATTTGACCAAATTAAGACCGTGTATTCTTTCCATTCAGAACAATTACATTTGCTAACTTACAGTTGTCAGTGATATTAGCACATTAATTGAAAAGTTATTTTCTAACAAAATCAGAAACTAAATTAACTTTAAATTGAGTTGAGACAGAGGCAGTATCTCTACTGATGGGAAGAAGTTCAGAATTATGATTAAAAGAAAAGTAGTCAAAATGTGGAGTCAAATAGGGGTATCTGGGTGGCTCAGTCCGTTAAGCATCCGACTTATGCTCAAGTCACAATCTTAGGGTTCATGAGTTTCAGTCCCATATCAGACTCTGCCATCAGCACAGAGCCTACTTCTGGTCCTCTGTCTGTCCCTCCCCTGTGCTTGCTCTTTCTCTCTGTCTCAAAAATAAGACATTAAAAAAATTTTTTAATGAGGGGGTCAAATAGATTTAATGTAAATATATTTGCACAATTTTATAGAAGCATTTTAGCATAAGGAAACCTGTCTTATCTTAACTGAATTCCTGTGTAGTATAGTAGATTCTTTTTTTTTTTAATTTAAGAAAGAGATCATGAATGGGAGAGAGGGGCAGAGGGAGAGACAAAATCTCAAGCAGGCTTAACACTCAGTGTGGAGCCCAATGTGGGACATGATCCCATGACCCTGGATCATGAGCTGAGCTGAAACCAAGAGTCGAACACTCAACTGACTCAGCCACCCAGGCACCCCCTGAATAGTTTAATAGATTCTAACATTTATTTATTTTTGAGAGACAGAGAGAGACAGAGCATGAGCAGTGGGGAGGGGTAGAGATAGAGGGAGATACAGAATCCGAAGCAGGCTCCAGGCTCTGAGCTGTCAGCACAGAGCCTGATGTGGGTCTCGAACCCACAAACCCGTGAAGATCATGACTCGAACTGAAGTCTGCTGCTTCACCAACAGAGTCACCCAGGAGCCCCAGTTTAGTAGATTCTAAATGGCAGCTCTGAGTATTATGTGATCTTGGGTTTGGTGGCCAGCTCTGTCCTCTTCTTTCAGCGGTTACTTTCCTTGTGGCACAAGATTGTTCTTGGAGACTCGCACCCTTCCCCAAGATTCCATTCCAGTCTTTGAATGTGGTAAACCAGGCAGAGGAGCCACCAAGTGACAGCACAGATTTAACACAAGTTTCTTCCAATCATTGTTGGTCAAACCAAATCAGCATTACCTTCTCAAAGTTGTCATGCTTTAAAATTTTTTCAGCGTTCTTTAAGAAGTTGTAAAAAAAAAGTGTTTATTTTCTTTTTCAACAAACCCCCTCCACATTGTTAATGTGAATATTTTCAAATTCCTCCCTGTTGTAATTATGTATTTTTTAAGGTTAAAAAGTTTGTTGTTGGTGGAGTGTAAACTACTCATTTTGTTTTGATTTTAATTATTAGCTTAGTATATAAACTTACAAATAATCAGATAATTGCGTATCTCTGATTAGCACAAAATTCTGACAGACTGGTTTTACCTGCTGTATTTTTGGCTGTGTGTGCCTTGTTGAATATTTGGAGCATCATCACATTGAGATGGATCCAAAGTGACATCTCCTGGTAACTAGTTAGAGACGATTAGCACCTTATAAGACCCGCTCACTGATTTCTAGTAATTTTGGTTTTTAATTTTCATTTCAGGCTTATTGCACAATGAGGGTAATTAATGCAGCCTCAGTTTCCACCTGTGTAGCAGTTTTGCATTGCAGATCACTTTGACCTCTGTTATCTCATTTTGATTTTACCATTATTTTGATCTTCACCAAGACCTGGTGAGATGAGTAACCCCTGGAATCGCCTTCATCTGATGGGTGAATAAACTACCACTATGAAGACTAGGGGACTTGTCCAAGGTCATGTGCATGGAGAGGACAATTCTTGAGAGCTCAGACTTGCAGTTTCCCATCCAAGCATTCGTGCTGTCTGTCCACAAAGTACCCATAGTCATTGTGACCCTCACGCACAGGCTTTTGGTATCTACATAAATCTTGAGAAAAGCATATTTGGGATCAGTGAAGGCGAATAGAAACGGGGGGTGCTAAATTTCTACTAGTTGGACAATGTCTAGGGAGACATAATGGATAAACACACATTAGAGTGTTTTCTAAGAGCATCTATAGAGTAAATGTTTGATAACATGTATAACTGTGCTTTTCTATTTTTGGTACCCTGATTCCATTATTTTTATGTGAATACTTTATTCTGTGGCCTTGGATGCTTGCACTCTCAAGTTAAAAATAGGACAAGGATTTAGATAAAGGGAGATGGGCTATTGTAGGATTAGTCCCAGGTCACTTTATCTGCATTTATGAAGGCTTTTTAGCATTTTAACTATCCCCTGTTATAAAGACTTACTAACGCACAAAAAAGGCATTATAAAATCTTTAATTTCAAAATACGGTGACCTAACTTTATGAAATATATGTGAAATATATATGTGAAATATATATGAAATATATATGAAATATATGTATGAAATATATGTATGAAATATATATAAATATATATATATGGAATCAGTCATTTAATGATTTATCATCACTTGGTACATGTGTTACTTTCTTTTTTGTGTGAGCCGCTTCTACTTAACAGTCTGATTATTTTCATTAAATCATTCTCTGTGAAGGAGTCATTTTTCATAAAAATCTAATGTAATTAATTTATTTATTTGCATTTTTTTACCCTAGTTTCATTGAGGTATAATTGACAAATAAAATTGTAAGATATTTAAAGCATACCTCATGATGATTTGATATATGTATATATTTTAAAAGATTCCCCCCATTTAGTTAACTAACACATTCATTACATCATATATTTATCTTTTTTTTCTTTTTTTGTGGGAACATTTAAATTCTACTCTCTCAGCAACTTTCAATTATAGTATAGTGTTATAACCTATAGTCACCATGCTATTCATTAGATCCTTAGACCTTATTCATCTTATGTAACTACATTTATTTTAGAGTCAGTTTCTGAAGCTACAGTTTATAAGTTAACCATTCTAAAAATCTTTTATCTATAAACAAATATGAATTGGCCTTCCTAGGGTATGTAGATCATTGTGCCTGGCCTCGTGTAGATGGGAGGAAAGGAAGTCTGGTTATGATACCGGACCCTGGACTCGGGTCCTCAGACCTAACAATGGTAGAAATGAGGCTGGACCCAAAATTAAAAGCACAGGCAAGGCTTTATTGGGGCAACAGCCTCAGCTGAAGGGAGACACAGTCACAACAAAGGTGTCAGACTGGCTCCCCTAACAACAACCAGGAAAAGTTTTACAGGAGTGCAGGCGGGAAAGGAGCCAAGTTTAAGCATGTAGGGGCAGGGAATACACGGACTTGGGCCGGCAGGCGCAGGTGACACACCATGCTTCTTTATTCATATGTTTCATTTGCATATTATGTCTCCACCTCTGGGTGTGATTTTTAGCCTGGTGATGAGGTAAAGGTAACTGTTGGTCCCTCCATGGTCATTCTGCACAGCCCTGAGTTAGTGGTTAGGCTCAAACTGGTGTAGGTGGTTTGGGCCACTAGAGCTTTTGAACAGACAGTCATTATTGCTTGAGGGATGCTGTGCCCATCTGGTCTTTTGTCTGAGTTAAGAGATGTGCTGGAAAGAAGAGCTGAAGGAAAAATATGGGACAGAGGTTGATGGGTACAGGAAAGTGAGCAGTAAAGATCAAGTCTTGGGGGCTAGCTGGCTTTGCTTGCTTTCAGAATTTTACTTGACTTTACAAGATGCTTAGCATGCACTCCCATCAAACTTATAAATTACATACATTGTTTTTTAGATTTTTAAATTTGAGCATAGTTGACACACAATGTTACATTATTTTCAGGTCACATTATTTCAGTGTGAACTTTTTCACACATTATGCTAGGCTCACCACAAGTGTACCTACCAACTGTCACCATACAATGAATCACGTAGCCATTTTAAGAAGCTGTTTTCTGATCCACTTTCCATTTTCATTTCATTCATTATTTACATTATTACTAAATGTAGGTACCTCTGATTTTGAAGTTTTTTGCAAGTATAAATACCCCCAAATCCCGAAGAATACTTTCTGTTTTGAATTCAGTTTTATTTCTTTCTGAGGTTTATTCAGTATCAGTATTTCTGTCAGCAATGGGAAAATCAAGAAAGGGAAGAATGACGATTTTTTTCCCTTCTAGGATATCAATCTGCTGTTGAACAGAGCTAGATGAGAAGTAAAAAAAATCTTTTCATTAAATGTTAATCATGCTTCCATTGTTCAAAAAGTCACATCTAGCTCTCACTTCTAGTAGAAAAGAAAAAATGAAAGACTAGGAAAAAGGAAATGAATTTACTCTGGTGTAAATGCAAACATATTTCTCTCTTCCATAGGAGAGAGCTATGTGTGTGGCTCAATAGAGCCCTTCAAGAAACTGGAGTACACCAAGAACGTGAACCCCAACTGGTCGGTGAATGTCAAGACCACCTCGACTTCCCGGGCAGTGTCCTCACTGGCCACTGCCAAAGGGAGCCCTTCGGAGGTGCGGGAGAATAAGGATTTCATTCGGCCCAAGCTGGTCACCATCATCAGAAGTGGGGTGAAGCCACGGAAGGCTGTCAGGATTCTGCTGAACAAGAAAACTGCACATTCCTTTGAGCAGGTTCTCACTGACATAACTGATGCCATCAAGCTGGACTCGGGAGTGGTGAAACGCCTGTACACCCTGGATGGGAAACAGGTAAGAGTGCTGTTGGGGTACGACCTTGACTTTACAGGCAAGAACCAGGGAATTGAATTGGGGGATCGATGTGCTGTGGTGTGGCCTCAAACCAGACTGAGGAGAGAAGTAGACAGGATTAACCATAGGAATAAAGTAAAATATCTGTCTCTGAAGCTTAAATGATTACTCAACAGATTTCTGTTTTTTCAGTTATTAATTACTTAACATAAAGGTGCTGTTCCGCCATCTGTTTTGCATTTTTTTTTTCATGTAGTAATGTCTTACAGGCTTAAACACGACTGAGATGTATCTAATAGGAAATCTAATTTCCTTTCTTTGGCCAAAATAATACTAATGATACTTTATGTCTCAGTAATGTTCACTAGTGAGATCTATTTAAGTTTTTATAGATTTTTAAGTATATATAAAAGGAATGAAATATTTCCATCTGAATGGCTTTAAGAGGCAAATTTCTAGAATATTATACATCTTGTATTGAAAATATAATTTCAGAATCAACACGGAAGAGGGGGGTGTTTCTTTAGGTATGGAATGGACACAGTTGACTTGGATGAGGGGAAATGTAAATGTGAGTCACTCACCTGAACTTAAAGGGAAGTCTTGAGTGAACTTTTGTAAAGGTTTGATAGAATCCGGATAGTGAGCTGAATATATATATATGTGTGTATATATATATTCATATATATATGTGTGTGTGTATATATGTATATATGTGTATATATGTATATATATGTATATTACCAGTGATATATATATGTGTGTATATATATACACACACACATATATATACACACACACAGTGTGATTCAGAGTTTAATCAATGTCTCTTGTTTAAGATTATAATTTTTAGCACACTCTCTTTGCCTGAAATTTAGTTTTTAATGTGGACCAGTCCAGATGATTTTTAAACATTGTTTTGAGGAGTAATTTGAGTGATTGGTATGTAGAATACATACTAAAAATCAAAGCTACATTCATAAATGAAAAGGTTAATCTTTAAAAAAATAAAAGGTCAATCTTTATTAAATAGAAGACTCATATAAGTTCTTGAAGGCTAACACACATTCAAATTTTATGAATTAGAAATAGATGCAATTACTAGAAAGAGTGTTAGTCATGAAAGAATTCCTCCCCTAGGGAGCCATTCATATGCTCCAAATTATAAAATTCATTAGGAAAGAAGGAATATCTGCCAGTTGTTCATTTATATTCGCCAATATTGTGCTTGTCTCATAAAACTTGTCTCCCCTAAGTGTCATGTAGGTAAGAATTCTGAGGGATGAAATTCTCAATCTTCTAGATCTAAGAGGGTGTCGCCTGAATGTCATTGATCAAAAAGTCCATTGCTGGTTTGTGAATTATAGCAACATAAGATAGCAAAGTTCACATTTAAATTTTGAAGCCCTTCAGTGGTTCCCTTTGTAATGAGTCACTCAGTCATCTTGTAGTTCTGCATTTTTGTACATTGGATTTTCCCAAGATGAGAGCTTACCTGTTTTTTTTTTTTAATATTTATTTATTTTGAGAGAGAGAGCGAGAGAGAGAGAGAGAGAGAGAGAGAGGGAGCACACATGCGTGCTAAAGCTCAAGTGGGGAAGGGGCAGAGAGAGAGGGAGGGAGAGAATCCCAAGCAGGCTCTGCACTGTCAGTGCAGAGCCCAACTCAGGGCCCAAACTCACAAACAGTGAGAGTTTGGGATGCTTAACTGACCGAGCCGCCCAGTACCTCCGAGGAAAAATTTTCAGGTGAGTAATTTGTCCAGGAAATATCATCTGAAAGTTTTCTGCTATGTATTTTTTTCCTGTAGTCATTCTGCTGACGGTTGCATTCAGCTGTTTGTGTGTGTGTGTGTGTGTGTGTGTGTGTGTGTAGCATTCGGTTTGCTGTTGTGGCATTTCCTCTGTTGTGGCAGGTTCTCTTCATAGCAAGAGTGGTGAAAAGCTGCAGAGGAATCGGAAGATAGAGTGGAAAGAACATAAAGACTTTTTGCTTGGGTTCCCAGTAGGAACAAAGATGCTTCCTCATGGACCCCAGGAGTCTTTAGAATCCTTTCTGCTCCAAAGGGAAATCTCCCCCCATGAGAGGTCTGTTAGAGTAGAATGCGCTGACAGCCTTGGCAGAGACCAAGGCTTGATAAGCCTCTGAGAATGAACCAGTTTTCTCCAAGCCTTCCTGTGGTACGGTGCTCGGCCATGATAGAGCGGAACCCCACACCACCACCGTTCTCCCCTGCCCACTGAGGCACTGAGGTACACGTGCTGTCAGCAGGACCTCACCCTTCAGCTCATGGCCTCACCTCTCTTTTTGTTTGTTTGCTTTAATAGTGTAACAGCTCTTGTATCAACATCAAAAATGATATGCAAAACCCAATGACCAATAAAGCTTTTAAAGTTCATTTTTTTGTATTGAGGAAATATAATTATTTGAAAAATCAATAGTGTGAGTGCTTTGAGTAAAATAGTAGAGAGCAAGCAAATTATAAGTAGGGATGGCTTTTCACATTGCCTCAGGCAGCTTGCGGATGTATTCATGGGATAGAAACTGGTGACTCTGGGTTTTTTGACAACAGACCAGGGGCAAATGAACAGTGAGAGCCTTTGCCTGCTGTTACACATGTCACCCAGAGATGAGCACTCGAGGGCAAAGACCACATGCCATTCTCACCTGTTCCTCCCTTATTTGGCCTCCTTGCTCTCTTGCCTTGGGGTGTGGTTTCAGCCCTAACCAAGAGTTCATTATACAGTGCTTTTTTTTTTTTTTGAGGTTTTTAGGCTGAGATAAGGAAATCAACATATTGGAAATGCGGCACCATATAGAAAACATTTTGCAGGAAGCTGCAGTTTCCCCAGATGACTGTTGAGGCTCATAAGCAGCCTGTTTGTGAGCAAACCCTTTCCAATCATTTCAACTCCATTCTGTATTCAGGGGCTTGAAGCTTCAGTCCAAGGTTGCTGCACACACCTTTCCGAGCTCTGCCAGCACTCTGCTGCTCCTCCTCACACCTTTCAGGAGGCCTCCACTCACTGTGTGATCAGACCCTTTTGCCAGCAAGGTTGGGAGGCCAAGAAAATGGTTGCCTTGTCTTAATTTCAGTGATGCATTATTTATCTGGGCCTTGATTAAGGGCCCCCAAAGATGGAAAGAGGGCATTTTTTATCTGAAGGTTATAATCACACTCCTTCTCTCCATATCCAAAGGGAGCTTTTGCAAGGTGTCAGGATCTTTTCCTCTTGCCCCAGTCCAGGCTCTGGATGTTGGGATTTTTCAGTGGGTTATTCATTTACCCTGCCAAGCAGCTCTTCCCAGAGGTCATTTGGAGTGGGACTATTTTTTTAAGTAATTAAAGTAAACCCAAAAGGTACAAGATTTGCTAAAAAAGATACACTTGTATATCTCCTGACTCCCTTTTTTTGGAACAGCTAATCTGGCTGTCTTGAGCTGTTAAATCTTCCAAATCTGTGATTACTGAATCCTTGCTTAGAAATATAAACAACAGCAAATCTTAGAATAGCTAGTGCCTAAGCAGGCAATTTATACTATAAAAATCACAGATAAAGCACTTCCCAATGACCTCCCCTTCCCCACTGAAATATAGCAATGATAAACTCGATTGCTCTTTAAGTAGAAAACATATTCATGCACATCCCCATGGGTATCTCCTTCTCAATACTGAAGATCTATACAAAATAGCAGCATACTTTAGTAGCAGAGGAGAAACTCAGTCAAGGATGTTATATTTTTATCTTACAGGCATTTCACGTAGGTCATACACTTTGTAAACTCTGCCACTGCTAGCATGCTAGAGTGAGCAAACTACTTATTGCCTTCCTTATACAGAAAACACTAGGAATCATTGAGCTAAAGTGAAGGTACTCATAAACGGATTTAGACTGGTAAACTGTGAGAACAGACCTCATAACTGCCGTCTCAGTCTGTTTGGGTGGCTGTAACAAAAATACTGTACAGCTTGGGTGGCTTATATACAACATAAATTGATTTCTCACAGTTCTAGAGACTAGAGTCCAATATCAGGATGCCAGCGGACTTGGTCTGGTTAAAGTCCACGTCCCGGTTCATAAAGTGCCTTTTGCATTGTCCTCACGTGGCAGAAGGGGCTAAGGAGCTCTTGGGCCTCTTTTGTAAGGGTACTAATCCCATGCTTGAGAAGTGTGCCCACATGTCCTAATCACCTTCCAAAGGCCCCACCTCCTAACACCATCCCCTTAGGAGTTAGATTACAGTATATGAATTTGAGGGGGACACAAAAATTCTGACTATAGTGCTGTGTAAAGGAAATCCCAGTAGCTGTCAATAGTTAATCAGTTTCTACATTGTCTTCTATCTTTTTTTTTTCCCAAAAGAGCTTCCTTTATTATTTTATTTTTTATTTTAGAGAGAGAGAATTTGGGCAGGGGAGAGGGGCAGAGGGAGAAAGAGCAAATATTAAGTAGGCTCCATACTCAGCGTGGAACCTGACTCAGGGCTTAATCCCACAGCCCTGGGATGATGACCTGAGCTGAAATCAAAGAGTCGGACGCTCAACCGATTAAGCCACCCAGGCACCCTTCTCTGTATCTTTTGATCATTGAATCCCCTTGTTTATTATGAACACAAAGCTCAAAAGATGTTTGTAAATGAGTCATAATAATTGCAGCCATTTATTTTAGGTAATTAATATATGAACTTACTGGAATTCAGGAAATGGTAATATGATCAGTTGGAATATATCAATCAGATGTCATTTTTTCCTTTTGGTTTTTCATACCTAATTCTAATCTGAAGTAAGAATGAAATGGTCCAAACTTGAGTTTAGAGAGTTAAACTTTCTCTTACAAGTTAAAAAAGTGGTACACATTGCTACCACATCTGACATTGGCTCATAAGCAATTAATGAGCATAGGAAATGTGAAAATCAGAGGTTTTCAAATGAAAAGGAAAGAATTTCGGATGTGATAGGAGTTGACTGGACTAGAAAATGATATTTTCTGTAGCTGTTGGTAATAGTGGCTCCCCCCCTTTTTTAAAATAAAACTTCTGTGACTGCTTTAATTAACTTCTTCAAGCATATTTAAAGCCTTCATTCTTGGTAGACAAATTTTTTACTGTATGATTTGGTATGTTATCTATGTTGTGAAAGTGAATGTAACACCTTTTAGTTTTGTTTGCAATTGATATAAAAACACAGTTGATACAAATAATTTAGCTTACACGTTAAAATGTCAAATTAAAATTTCCTGCAGAAGCTCAGCACATGTTAAACCATCTTCATGATTTGTTGAGCTCTGAATTGATGGAAAGTCTTAGCCATTTTCAAAGAAAAAGGAGCTTAAGAGTAATTATGGTACTTCACTTAGAGAATTAAGGTGTCCAGGATAGAATGTGCTATTTTAGGCTATATACCTTTTGTTGATATTCAGGATTTATAAGCTACATCTGTCCTTATGTAGACATTAATTCCCCCAAATAGAGAAGAGTTAAGTCCTTTTGCTCTGGTTGAGCAAATCTGATAATGTAATTAAGTATAGGTTTCTATGATGTATATTTTCAGTCTTAGCAAAAGTCAGTTTTCTGTAAATTGAATACTAATTTGTTGTCAATGAATTCTAAGTTCCCCTGTGCCCCACTCGAGAACTGAAGATGTGTACCCTGGCCCTCCTCTCTGGTATGCTCAAGGTGCTTAGGGCACTTTCGCAAGATTATGGACTTGGGATCATCTCCTAGAGGTGACTTCGGCTTTGCAAGGGCAGAGAGCCCTGATTTGGCCTGCGAGTCTCCTGTGCCCTTAGGGACCATGTTGGAATGATACAAAGAACTTGGACTTTAGAGTCAGTGGGGCCTGCAGTCAGATTTCAGTATGAGAAATCTCACTGGATCTAGTTTCTTGTGCAGGCCTGGAAAATTAACTTAGTCCCCCACTTTATTGATCATTGGAGTTAAAAAAATTTGGTATATTTAAGTTACATGTCATGAGGAAATTTGCTTAGGTATGCTGTAATGTAAGCATAGGTATGTGAAGTAGCATAATATGGAGGAAGGACACTTGTTTTTATAGACTAGTTTCAAACACCTCATTGTCTGTCCCCTACCCCTGGAATCTGTTCTTCCACTGGGGAGAGTTAAGTCTCTCTGATACTCGGTTTTCTTATCTGTGCAATGGGAATAATAACAATACCTGCTTTATTAGTTGTCTCGAGGATTAAATGAAACAATCCACATGACAAAACTCAGCACTGTGGTAGGTACTCCATTATCAGTATTTATTATACCTGAAGAGCTGAGGGTGAATTGTTTTTGAAAAGTAAATTATATTTTAAATGTGCTAAGGAAACTGTTTAAGATTATCTTTGTAAATGTGACTTTTCACATGAAAACCCTTCATAGTATTAATGAGAACAACATGGAATTCAAGAGAAGATACTTCTAAGATGAGATTCTGACTTTATCACTCATTGGCTGTGTGGCCTTTTGTCAATTGAATTTTCTGAATCTCAGTTTCCTCTTTAAAAAATTCTTTAAAGATAATTTATTTATTTTTGAGAGAGAAAGAGAGAACACAAGCGAAAGAGGGGCAGAGAGAAAAGAGAGACCGAATTCTAAGCAGCCTCTATGCTGTCAGAGTAGAGCCCGATGTAGGACTCGGACTCATGACCTGTGAGATCGTGACCTGAGCCAAGATCAAGAGTTGGATGCTTAAATGCCTGAGCCACCCAGGCACCCCTCAGTTTCCCCTTTAAAATGGCAAGAATAGTGCATACCTCATAATATTGGTCAGATAATTAATTCATAAAATATGTATATAAAGGCCCTGGCTTGACTTAAGGTAGGTCCTCTATAAATATTAGGCCTTCTCCCTTCTGCTTTCTTATTCCAGGCTTTCTTAAAAGTACAGGACATTTATAGTTGTATGATTTTGTCAATGTAGGGTTGGTCATCTTGCATTGTTTCCATTACCTGCACTATAACTAAAACTACTAATGACTCTATTTTTGTTGTTCCATTTATTGTCAGTCAGTTGTGGATGTAACCTAGATATTATTTCCTTCACCTGCTTCTTCAGTTGTACCAGTTATTCCTTAAGGGTATCTTATCAGTGACCCATCATATCAATATAGTAATATTACCATTATTATTACTGTCAGTGCTCGAACACCTGCATGCCTGGTGCTCTGGGGTAGCACTATTTGTATGCTTATCTCACTGAATCATCATCACATCTCTGCAAAGCAAGAACTTTTTCATTTCATTTCAAAGGTGGCCTCATCTATGAAACATTTTTTGACTTAACCCATGTAGAACTGACAGTACCTCTCCTTGGGAGAGGGCTCCATTCCTGTCCATTATAGATGGCCCTACAATTCTTAATTGTGCTGGCCTGTTGACATTTGTCATGCCTTGTCCTCCCCTTTAGAATTTATAGGATGAGGCTAGGGAAAGTGTCTTCTTGGCTTTTGAATCTCAAGGGCCTGACCTGGTAAGTGTTTGTTCAATAAATGATTGAATGGCTAAGCAACTGGACGATTGACCAGTTTGTTATGTGCTACACATTTGGCATTAGCACATCACTTCCAGTGCTCTGTGAAGTATAGGTCATGGCCATTTAGGAACTCAGTGGTCACCCCAGGCTGTGGTTGTGTGTAGTTGTCAGCGATGGTGGTGCTCTCTGCAGTGGAACCACAGATTGTAAGGTGCTCATCATGGTGCTGTTTTCTAGCTCAGGCTCCTGCTTCATTAAAGACGCTAGGATAATTAAAAAAATCATCTGCCAATTTTAGAGCATTTCCTCTATTGAAAGAACTTTTATCCTGTGGGAAAACAATAGATACTCTGTTAGAAAATTTTCACTGTCTGAGTCAGGAGGATTGCTCTAAATCTTCCTAACATTGCCTCAGCCATCCAGTGAATAAAGAGAAGAGCTAATCAATATGTCCTATGGATTAAAAAATTGGTGACAGGCCAATAAGAGATTCAGATGAATAGCATCTGGCCCAATTATTGCAGAGATACAAACATACAGTGTTCAAGGGTGTTTGTGGTGGTCGAGGACAGTATGTTACAGCAGATTTTTCTGATTAGTTTAAATCCTTGAAACTAAATTATGTGAAAGAAGACAGTTTCAGAAATTAAATGGAACTGAAAATATCCAATTTTAATTCGGAATTATGTTGTAAACAACATGCCATAGAAACAAAGGGACAGATGGGAGATTTATCTTTTAATTGGCTTTTTCCATTACAGGATTAATATAGATCATTGTATAGAATTTTGAAGTAAACGAGAAAATATTAAGAAAATGGCTCACAGTCTCATTGAAAAGATGGTACTCATTAATATATTGGCCTTTTTTCCTTTTCTTTTTTAAAAAAAATTCAGATACTACTCGGTACATGATTTGGTCTCTTGCTTGTCATTTCACATGATACCCTGTACATTCATGTAGGAAATATCTTGAAATTATTAAGCCATTTCCTCTCTAACTTTGTTGCTCTATTGCACAAGTTGTCTAGTAGGCTTTCCTCTTTAGTGGCTCATCTGTAGACTCCTATTCGTGTTGTGACTCTTGCTGAGAGTAGTAATGTTCTAAAGTCAGGCTGGAAAGCAAACATGGAGTAGTGACTCTGGAGATGTTGCTTAATGCAACCAGTTACTGGAGGTTAAGAGTATCTCAGAATTCATCCGCACTGTCTAGAACCCTCTTGGGAAAAAAGCTGTAGACATTTTCCAAAGCCTATCTGATGAAAGAAGTCTAGTATTCTTCTATAAATACCAGATAATTTAGGCTTATTAGGTCAAAAGGAGCACAATCACCATGATCCTTTATGACTCTTTCCTGGAGGAAAAAACCCAGGTCATTTTCTTTCTGTGCCAAATCATTTCTGCTTTGTGTTATAACCATTTGTGCACTTGTGTAAGACAGAAACATCCTAAGTAGAGAAGACAATGCTTTATTGACTTCTGTATTCTTGGCTCTCCTTATTAGATGCTTAATATTTATTAAATGACATTTCTTTGTTTTTAGTTTTAATTTAAATTCCAGTTAGTTAACATAGAGTGTAATATTAGTTTCAGGTGTACATTATAGTGATTCAACACTATACAATAGCTGGTGCTCACCCAACAAGTGTACTCCTTAATCCCCATCACCTATTTTACCCATTCCCGCATCCCCCTCTGATAACCATTAGTTTGTTCTCTATAGTGAAGAGTCTGTTTCTTGGTTTGCCTCCCTGTTTCTTTTTTTTTCCTCCTTTGATCATTTGTTTTGTTTCCTAAATTCTGCATAGGATTCTTGATTTTAATTTGTGGCTCAGATTCTGATATGTACAATCACAGGACTTCAGGGCTGGGAGTGCCCCCAGGAGAGATTGCTCTGCTCTTTCTTTTTCTCCACTTGGAAGACCATAAACTAAACTCACCTTGGCAGGTAATAAGATAAAAATCAGTATTTTATTTTTAGAAACTCTCGTAGGAAGAAAATAACTCAAGGTAAGCATTATCTTTTTCAAAAGGTAGACATTTAATGTATTTTCAGAATAATAGTATGGGAAGTGGTGTGCACTTTCAAAGTAACAGTATGGAAACAGATAAGTCATTATACAACAGAAACAAACTGTAAAAAGCCCTGCTGTATGCTCAGGTAAATGCTTCACCTACATCCTTAAAAGCATTGCTACCAACAGTGGTCTGGTGGCAATAATGCCACCAGAGAACTTGAAGAAATGCAGACTCTCAGGCCCCACCCCAAACCTACTGAATCACAGTCTGCCTTTTAACAAGATCCCCATGTGATCCATATTCACATTAAACATGAGGAGCCACTGCTCAGGCAACTAAGCAGTACAAATAAATGGAACATTACTCCAAAGATCTAAGGATGGTAAATCCGGGCTGTTACTTGGTAGATGAAATTAAACATTAATTTTAGCTTATTTAGCAGTTTTATTTGCATACACTGAGCATCAGTGTTAACATCAAAGAGCAAGATATGCTCACCATCCACAGTGTTCTGCAAAGCAGCCAGTCCCTTAGTACCAAACGTGTGCCCACTGCAATCTAGCCTCAGTGGCCTGCCTGTGTGTGAAGGATGGGTAACTTCCTATATGGAGAATAATTGAAAGTTAAGAGATTCAGAGAAGGCTGAGTAATTACTGTGGAAATGCTGATCCTGATGAGAGATTGATGCACATGGCTGCCACAGGGTCCATATGTGTGCTGTTAGAAGTTATCTGGATGTTCCCTCAATAGACAGCGGAGATTTAATATTTTCCTCATGGTTTTTCTGAATAACTTCCATGGGGATGATTGGAAGTCATTAAAACTCTTCCTGAGAGTTCATTTTAGATCTCCAACTGTTGTCAGGCAGGATCCCTATGCATGGGAAAAATCTCAACATGGAAGATGTCCAGAAGAATATGGAGAAATTCTTAATATGTGCAGGGAATGGAGGGTAACTTTTGGAGATAATTTCTGGCTAACTTGCCTCGGGATTTAATGGTCAAGAGTCTTGTGTATCACAGACACAGCTGCTGGGAACAATGGATGGGGTAAACTGGTGTGCAATAATCACCAAGCAATTGGAATTGGAGTGTTTTTCTTATAATGCAGCCTAGGAGGTTAAGAGACTGAAGAGATGAGCTCTACTCAGTTCAGCTGTTGGCTGGCAATGGTTATATACCACTTAGGCAGATATGGCTTTGCAAATAGCCACACAATGCCCAGTGACCCCATCAACAGGGACTTCTTTGAATGGGAAGGTAAACTCTATCTCTGGGGTTATGGCTCCAAATTGGGGGGGGGGGAATCTCTAGGAATAAATAGAGTATCTATACAGAGAACCAACAGAAAGTTCATTTTTGTAATTGGTTGATGCCATGGCTCTGGGAAAAATAAAATTACATATTTCTCAAGACTTTTCTGGGATTGGTGTGCTATAAAAGGAATAGCATGAACATGTTGCCCATTTTGGTTTTTTTTTTTTGGAATATCATTTTCTTCTATAACAAAAGTTCCTTTTTTAAAAAAGTTGATTTCTTTTGAGAGAGAGAGAGAGAGAGAGAGAGAGAGAGAGAATCCCAAGCAGGCTCCATGCTGTCTGTGCAGAGCCTGACATGGGGCTCGATCCTAAAAATCATGAGATCTTCACCTGAGCCAAAATCAAGAATCAGACGTTTAACCAGCTGAGCCACCCAGGAACCCCTACCCTGTGTGTTTAACTTATTGTATATTTCTATCTCTGATGCTTTTCTCATGTGGAAGGACCTTACAGAAATGACCCCACTGTAAATGGCCTCTGTTAATCTGACTTTTCTTTTGTCCTGTTTGCCTTATAATTTGGCTTAACACCAGCTGAAGAAAGTGTGTCAGACTAATTCTGGGATACAGCACCAGAATTGCCAGCGGATGGTCAATATCACATTGTATAATGGATCGAAAGTTGGAAGATATTTTCTGTTAAAACAGCTGAAAACAGTGGGCATGAGCGTTGTTGAGTAATTGGCTTCCCAGTAAGGTCCGAGACTGGAGATGTCCCTGGGTGTGAGATTTTGTAGAAAAGAGAATAAAATCATCTGTATATGAAACCCAATGCAGGGATAATAACATCAACAAGAACAGAGCAGCAGCTAGCTTTTCTTGAATGCTTACTTTATTCCAGGCCCTCATGAAGTATTTCCCTTTTCCCGTTTCAACAAAATTGTGTAATAGATACCATTGTGATCTCCATTTTGTAGATGCAGGAATGGGAGGGGGGTGGAAAAGTAGCTAGCCTACCCGTGTAGTTATTAGTATGTGATCTAGGCTGACCTACACTTTTTAAAAAAACTTTGTTAATGTTTTTATTTATTACTGAGAGTCAGAGAGAGACAGAGCATGAGCATGGGAGGGGCAGAGAGAGGGGGAGACACAGAATCTGAAGGAGGCTCCAGGCTCTGAGCCGTCAGCACAGAGCCCAACATGGGGCTCAAACTCAAAAACCGCGAGATCGTGACCTGAGCTGAGGTCAAATGCTTAACCCACTGAGCCACCCAGGCACCCCTAGGCTGACCTACACTCTTAACCACGGTGCCACACCTGGCTTTATAGGGTGTTTTAAAAATGTTTTGAGTATATAAAATTCACGTGCATCTTTTTTTTTTTTTTTTTTTTTTTTTTGGTAAGAATGCTTGTGATTCATTCTGTTTAATCTACTTTACCCATTGGGGTTTAAAAATACTTCCCTTCTGAAGTTATCAAATGCTAGTGATCTGTCAATATTAAAGCTTGAGTGGGTTGCCAAAAGAGTAATAAATGTTGAGATAGCTTCTGAAATGTCTTGCTTCAATTTCTTCTCAGTTTGTCTTCCTACTTTCATTGTTAGTCATGAAATTAATTCATTTCCAGTAATTCTTAAAAACATCTAAGACTGTTTTTTAAAGTTGTCATAAAGATTTCTATTCCCAGCAATGATAAAAGAATATTCTTAATGTAACTCATCGCCAAGAAGTACAACTCTTTTATAGAATGGGAATATTGCTGAATTTTTACACACATCAACTTGAAAAAATATTTCTAGGTTCATTAAGGTATAACTTATATACTATAACATTTACTCATTGTAAGTGTACTTTTCAATGATTTTCAATAAACTTAGAGAGTAATGCAGCCATTACCACAATCCAGCGTTAGGACTCTTTCACCACAGAGATTCCTTATATGCCCACTTGCCATCATTGCTCACTCCCACCTCCAGCCTGGCAACCACTGATCTGCTTTTAAATTACCTAAGTTTTTTTTTCCCATAAATGTTCTATTTTTATTTATTTTGTGAGAGAGGGAGAGAGAGAATCCCGAGCAGGCTCCACACTGTAAGCATGGAACCTGACGTGGGGCTGGATCCCACAAACCTCGAAATCATGACCTGAGCTGAGATCAAGTCTCAGATGCTTAACCGACTGAGCCACTCAGGTGCCCCAGATTGCCTCAGCTTTTAAGCATTGACCTCATCTTTCAATATGCATTTCGAGAAAGGACCCTTTTTTACCTCTGAAGTCGTGTATAATTATGGATTTACTAAGTACATCATTCTTTAACCTTTTCCTGTGATCTCCATCCTCTGCAGCTCAGTGTGAATAGCGCTGGGTTTCACTGGGGTTTCATAAGTAACTTACAGCAGAGAAGATCATGCAGCCAGTTTTAGCACAGTGAACCACTTATTATCTTTGCACTCTTTGCACATATGGCGTTTCTGAATTAATTCCAAACTTAGGCAACTAAGAGGAAAAACATTGAATGTTCATGGCAGGATGGAGTAATACTTGTTGTCCTCCAGTGCCCCCAGGGGGCTCCTCCAGGGTCTGCTCTGCCCTCCTGCCTTCTGCATGCTCCATTTGGCAATACTTTGCTACAGTCCAAAATACCATGTATAGGCTGATCATTTTTCAGATTGTATTAACATATTTCAAGCTGTATATCTTTTTGCTTTTCATAGTGAAAATACACTTTCCATGTGCTTTGCTTCTTGGGTGAGATCCAATTATTTTGTGATCTCTCTCTTCCCCTCTTCACGGCGGTTTTCCCTCTTGTCCTTTCATCACTTTGCTCTTCAGGAGCTTTGAGGACTTTTTTATTACTTGGTTCTCTCTTAAGGCAAGAGAATGCATTGTGAATTCGAATATCCTGCCCTAGGGTAAAGTTGTACCTGTGGGGACTCTGTTCATTGAACCATCGTTGAATGCCTTTGTAATTCAGTGTTCAGGTGCTGCTGGCTTTTGGAGTCTAGAGAGATGTATATACTCACTATAATATTTACATACATATATTTATATCATGTATTCTTTTTCTTGCTGTTCAAGACCATCTCTAAACCCAAAACAAGACTTAGTCTCCCCCTGGGGCATCTCCCAGGGTGGGGAAGAGAAGCTGGTGCCTGGCCAAGATCCAAAGGCCCTGGGCTCCTTTCTAAGCACAGTTTTGAGGTTGATGAGATGTTGGGTTGCTATCCAGGGTTTGCTCACTTTTTACCTTTTCCTTGGTGATCCTCCCATGCACAGAACCAAAGGATATATGGTGGTGGGTAGCTATATTGGAGATAATCTTGTATAGAAAACCCTTTACAGGGGCACCTGGGTTCAGTCGGTTGAGCGTTTGACTTTGGCTCTCACGGTTGGTGAGTTCGAGCCTTGCAGTGGGCTTGCTGCTGTCAGCGTAGAGCCTGCCTAGGATCCTCTGTCCCCCTTTCTCTCTGCTCCTTTTCCACTCGTGTGTGCGCATGCCTGTGCATGTGTATGCTCTCTCTCTTTCTCTCAAAAATAAACATTAAAAAAAAAGGAAAACCCTTTATAACTGGTTTGCAGTTTTTAAGGCCCCCCTTTATTAGCTAATTCTCTTACGTACAAAGCTGGGTGGTCTTTCTTATAATTCCCTTTAACTAAAGCTAAACAACAAAGAACAACAATAACAAATGGGAAAAAAAAAAAGCACTAATTCCAGTGATTTAAAACAAATCAAACCCGTGCATCTTTAACTGAGGTTTTCTTGTTTCATCTGCAATGGTAGCTCTCAAATTTGGGGGATCACATTCCCCTTTGAAACTCTTATGAATACTGTGACCTGGGACACTAGCCCCAGTCGGGAGGCACATCACAGGGGAGGTGGCAATTAATTTTTCTATTACATGTTTATCAGTATTCAGTCTTTTATTTATGTATCCTTTTGGGGGGAGTTTATGTCCTTGATATTTACTAATCCAGTGATACACATCAAATCTTGTTTTAGATCACTTTTAATTTCCTTGCATTTAGTAATGATTTTCTGGATGCATTTAGGAGATTGAGCCCAGAAAGGGAGATGAGAGGGTAAGTTGTGCCACTTGTATTCTTTCGTGCCTTTGATTACCCAAAGAAATTTCTGGTTCTTGACAAAACATTTCCTATTAGAGGGTTTATTCGGTTCAGTTGGGCCTTGGTTTGCTTTCTTTCACTTGCTTCTTTTTTCTAAGTTTTTGTTTGTTTTGAAAGAGAGAGAGAGAGAGAGAGAGCAGCATGAGTGGTAGAGGGGCAGAGATAGAGAATCCCAAGCAGGCTCCGCGCTCTCAGCATAAGGGGTCTGACTCAGGGCTCAATCTCATGAACTGTGAGATCATGACCTGGGCCAAAATCAAGAGTTGGATGCTTAACCTACTGAGTCACCCAGGCACCCCTTTCACTTGCTTCTTTATCAAAACACAAAGTCTTATGCTTCTGTACAAAGGAAGACACAAACATCATCTCCTTCTTCATACCATCTCTGCTTTTTTCTTCTCCTTTTCCTTTCACACTTTAATTTTTTCCCCTCTCCTTTGAGCCTTTAGTTTGTGTGAGATCATCTCATTTTTCTCCTCATCTAATTCTTCCACTTCTAGAAAATGATATTTCTGGCTTTAAATTGTACCCCCCCTCTTTTTTTTTTTTTTTTTTATTTACAACAGATGTTCACCAGGGCTCTTCATTTTGTCCTGGACAACACATTTTCAAAATGGATAAGTGCTTCCCAGCTGATGGCTCTGGAAGCCCTTAGGGAGCTCATGAATGTGTTCCAGTAAAGACGTTTGTTTTAAGGTCTTAAAAAATTTACTGCTTAAAAACTTTACCCTTAAAAAGGAATCAGTTTTAGAGCCACCAGGTGCTTGTCAGGTAGCCTTGCCTAGCAGTTAGTGGAGACGGGGGAAGGATCCTCCTGACCTGTTTCTGAGTTGACTTATGATTCAGAAACACTATGAGTGAATCACATGTTTTTGACCATTATATAGCTTTGAACTGGCCTTGTTCCAAGCCATATATTGTTAAATTTATATTCATAATGAACTATTGGTTTAAGTATAAGAAGTTAGTAAGGAGCAGAATATAAAGCAATGATAATGCCACTTTTTATATAGTACATTGAGGTGTTTCTAGTACTTGAGAAAGTAACAGTCAAAAGGAAATGTGATGATAATTGTATCCAATTTAGTTTTTATTTGCTGAGATTAAAACTATTGACTTTGAGCATTATTAAACAGGATGATATTTTTTGTTAATCAGGTCATAAAGGCAGGTTTTTGGTTTTTTGTAACATACATTTTAATTTGTCCACATTTTAATATAGAGCTAACTCTAATACCAAACAAGATATAGTCACTTTTTTGTGATCAATTATGTATTTGCCTTATAAATTAAAATTACTTGGAAACATATAACACAGTTTGGTTGGGAAGAACAAACTTTGTCTTCATATTTCATAAATATTATACAAATTCTACTGTCATTTCTTATTTACATTAAAACATTTTATTTAAAAATACCATCATTCAAAAATGACAAAATTATTTAAAATTTTTTAGAGTGCTCTAGAGGTTGAATAGTTCTAGAAAGAGGCTTTTGGGGGGAAATGGGTTGGTACATGGTACTTCTTTATAGAAGGGTGATTGAATGTCGGAGACCTAATAATACCTTGGGAATGAATATCTTGTACCTCAGTGTCTCTAACATGGTACTTTGATTTTATCAGATGTTTGGTAAATGTTTATTCATTAAAGGCATTTACATTTGACATATGGTACTTCAATCATATAGTATTGTTTTCATTTAAGAAATGGAAGTCATACTACAAAATATGGAAAGTTAGCTAGGTGGATGGTAGCCAGTATGGGAACCCTCAGCTGTAAGATTCATTACAGCAAGATATTCTTTCAAAGATCCCAGGACCCAGTATTAGTAAATGAGGTATTGGTTTTACACACATGGCGACTTCTGTCATGTTTTGTTTTTCTTAAAGTTTATTTATTTATTTGGAGAGAGAAAGAGAGAGAGAAGGAGAGCATGGCAGAGGGGCAGAGAGAGAGGGAGAGAGAGAGAGAATCACACAGGCTCCATGCCATGGAACCTGACATGGGGTTCGAACCCATGAACCATGAGATCGTGGCCTGACCCCAAACCAAGAGTTGGAGGCTTAAATGAGTGATCCACCCAGGTGCCCCTGACTTCTGTCAATCTAAATGAAAAATATACCCACTTTATTATTCCAGTTTGCCACTCTGTTCCACATAAGGTACACTGCCAACTCAGCTATGTGGGCACTCCTGCCTCCACTGTTTTCAAGTAACAGTAATGTAAGCGAATTACATATTTAAGGTTTGATATAGAAGCTAAGAATTTCAAGAACCCCTCATGACCCATTGTGTTAATAGTTTCTGTCCTTACAGTCAATAAGGTCTAATTATGAGGGATGGTTAGCAGTACCGTCCCATCTACAGCCACTTTTTTCCTTGACTTGTCTTATTTTCAAGGTCTCTTTTACTCAGTTCATGCCTTTTTTGTGTGGCCTGGGTTGTGGACCAGTATTCATGGGATGTTTAGAAGGTAGAATTTATAGAATTTCAGGTCTGATTAGATATGGACAAGAAGAGGGAGAAGTGAAGAAAATGAAAAGGAGAAAGAAAAGGCACCTCCAGTGAATGAAGGCTCTGCTTTAGGCTGGAAAATGGAGAGTGGGGGTATTAAAAGGTACTTAATAGAACATGCGTAAGAACAGCTCGCACGTGTTCAGCGATTTGCTGTGTGCTAGGGACTGTGTTAAATGCTTTATATGCATTATTAAATTGAATCTCACACTAACCTGATGAGGTAAGTTCTATTTTTTCTCTTTTATACATGAGGAAACTGAACTTTTGATGGGTTTGTAATACATTCAATATAACACATTTAGAAAATAATTTAAGAGCCAGAACTCTTATGTACTCTTGCCTTTTGGTGGGAAAAATGAAGCGGGCTTGGAGTTGTGTATGGTCAGTGGGTATCACATGCTGCCAAGTAATTAAAATAAAGTCTGCAGAATATTGACAAGTAGCACAGATAGAAGATGTTCTAGGCAAAGGGAACAGTGTGTAGGAAAGCCTGGGGTAAGAAAGTAAGAGGTTGGCCTAGAATGATGGTGGATATATTGGATTTGGGGAGGGTTGGTATCAAGGTTATAGGAAATAGGAAGATAGTGAAATAAGAAAAAGTAGGTGGAATGTGGTAGCGGTGGGGGAGGCATGGATGGGTAGGTAGTGGTGAGAATGGGAAGGGGGATCCAGTTGAGTAAGAAATAGCAACTTTCTTAGTGTCTACGTTGAGTGCTTCATCATATGGAACATTTTACACTAGGAGAGGTGGCTCTCTTCTTTATCTACCTCCATTTATATATTACACATATATGTACCTGGCAGGTGTTGTGACTGAAAGAAATTTTCTGGATTCACTTTATAAACATACAGAGAAGCAAACAGAAAATGTTACTCTGATGTTTGGGTTGGCATTTTCCATTTTTATGGCCAAATGTAGATGAGACATCTCTGTAATTAGACAGTGAGCAGCCGTGTCAGGCAATAGGCCCAACATCTCCAGCTGTGAGAATTTTTTTTAATGTTTATTTACTTTTGAGAGTGAGAGAGTGTGCGCGTGTGCGTGCATGAATGGGAGAGGGGCAGAGAGAGAGGGAGACAGAGAATATGAAGCAGGATCCATGCTGTCAGCACAAAGCCCCAGTGTGGGGCTTGAACCCACGAACTTCGAGATCATGACCTGAGCTGAAGTCGGACGCTTGACCGACCGAGCCACCCTGGTGTCCCACCAGCTGTGAGAATTTTTATCGAGAAAGCCTTGAATACCCAGATAAGTATTTTCCATTTTGTCTCTGTCTTTCACCAGACCAGAATATACTGAATGCTTTTCCCTCCCACATCAGTAACCACATCAATAAGCCTACAACCATTATGTCAGCCCATTTTGAAGTCAAGACTCCTTAGAGGACATTGTAGGGCATCTGACAGTTTATCAAGCCAAAGTGCATCACAATTTTTTAATGGCAATAGGTTGTCAATATGATGCTCATTCCCACAAAGCATGTGGCACGTTTGGGGACTATGGTAATTGAAAAGACACAATCTGGATTACTAAAATTTGTTAATCCTCTCCAGTTTGACTGCAGTAATGATTAGTCACCAGCAGAGTAAAAACCTTTGGTTCTATCATGCTGATAAGTGGAGATCAAAGTGTTATCAGCCTTTCCCACTAGTTGTTGTTAGAATCACTTGTACCAGAGGAAACATGATTTTGTCTTGTTTCATATTTTAACTGTTGGAGAGAAAAAAATCAAATTGGGTTAGGTGTTATTGGTGTGTGTGGCAAGAGTCAGTGCCTAAGAAACATAAAAGAAGTTAGAGAAACGAAATGACCAGAACTGCCAGTTGTACGTTTCTGTGTACAGAGGGGAAAAAAAAAAGGAAAAGAAAAAAGAAAGTGCCTTTGCCAGAGAATTGAGGTGGAAAGAGGTGGGGGTGATGGTAAACTTGAAGTAGAAAGGAACATTTCACAAATGGACAGGCTGGCGCTTCTGTTGGAAGACAGTCCTGTTGAGAAGGTCGTGAGCGAGTAGAATAATTGAAGAGTGTTGCACAGGGAAGAAACATATTCAGACCGTCTTGGAACAAGATTCTGTTTCCAATAGTAGTTAGAGTTATGTCAACTGCACAAAGCACACTGGGGAAAGGCCTGTGTTTCTATCCAGGGCTACCGAGCCAATGGGTCTCCGGCCATTGGGCCTGTTTCTCTGGGGTAACCCAACTATTTACAATGTGGGTTTTTCCAGTTAAGCAAGGGAGGAGCTTACATATTTATGCATAACTATATGAGATTATGAAGAGGAGGAGTGATTTGGAGTGGGTCAGAAAACAGGCCTATTGAAGATAGTATTAGAAAAAAATATATAAAATGAGCTCTCATTCATATTAATGATTCTTATAAAAGTCATTTAGTTTTTTTTAATGTTTATTTATTTTTGAGAGAGAGAGAGAGACAGAGCACAAGCAAGGGAGAGAGAGAGAGAGAGGGAGACATGGAATCCAAAGCAGGCTCCAGGCTCTGAGCTGTCAGCACAGAGCCGGACCCAGGGCTCGAACCCATGGACTGCAAAGTCATGACCTGAGCTGAAATCGGACGCTTAACTGACTGAGCTACCCAGGTGCCCCATAAAAGTCATTTAAATTGATTTCAGACTTTTTTATTTCAAACTTGCATATATAGATAGCACCAACGATGGTAAGGAGTTTGAGAATGTTTTTCAAAAATATAGGCTAAAATTTTATTTCTTTTATCGGTTGTTGATACTTTGTCTATTTTTTAAAAAAATTTTTCATAAAAATTTTAAATCCATATGAACATGGGAATTAGAGATTAGAGGTGAGAAGGAATATAATGTGCTGAGGAAATGGTTGCACTAGAAAGCTGGGCTAAGAATAGTTCGTCTTCTCCAATTATTATGAGCTAAGACATAAATGGAAATGTGGTTGTCATGGGGCTCATTAGCAACAGAATAAAGTATTTGGGTTTGTCAGGAGATACAGATCTTTTCCTAGCTAGTGTTAAGATTCCACTGCCCCAGAACCTCCAGGTACCCCTGGGAGCCCTCCCACGTCCTGCAGACCCTTGGCTTTCCCTCCCCATCTCAGCCTCCTTCTGCGGCCCTGCCGTCCTGCTCTCCTGCAGGGCACGTTCACCATAGTGCCACCTGCTTTCCCAGGTTGTGGCTCTCCGCCCTGCCACACTTCCTCCTGCTTTCATTTCCCACAGCAGAGCTAAGGACAAATTGTGATATTTAACAAAGCTTTCTGGAAGCTTTTTACATGGAGGAAAGTTGTGGGAAAAGCCTTCAGACTGGACCCTGCACAGGACTGCCCCTGAAGCCCAGAGCCAAGGTCCTCTTCGGCATGGTGGAGCAAGCACTCACCTGCCCAAAGTGAGGGCCCTCTGTCTGCCTGCCCTTCCTCCTGAGATGCAGGCCCCTGCCTGCACACCCTCCCGTCCAAGTGAGAAGGAAATTTTCCTACAAGCAAATGCTGCCTGCAGAACTGGACCCCTGCCGGCCTTTAGTTACCGTGTGGGGCTGCTCGCTCCTTCCAGTCTTGAACCCAAGAATATTGGCTTTACCTTTGCACAACCACAGGCCCTTAAACTGCTTTCTGCCAAATGTCAGTGCTCGGTCTCCAGAGGTGAATTTGAGTCTTTAATTCTGGAGAAACACCTGTAACGTTATTTTCATGCATCACATTTAAAAGGAACATTGTCATTCTGACCCAGCCAAAGCATCCTGTCTGCATGGGCATGGTGGCACTATCCAAGGGCTACCCTAACATTTTTGCTAACAACAAAAGACTGCGGTTTGTGTCTCTTACTCTCTGGTCTCTGAACACCTTCACTGCTCTCTCCTTATTTCCCCAGCGAGCTTTGTCATCAGCCCTGTTGGAGCCCTGGGAGAGGGGTGTGTCACAGCCAGACACGGGTGTGCTAATATTAAGTATCCTTTTAACCCTGCCTACCCCCAGCCAAGGCCTTCTCATGTTGGAAGAGAGTGAGGATGAGAGAGGAGTAAGTGTCAGCCTCCAGGACACTTCTTAGTAGGACACAGGCATTGATAAGCATGGAGCTCCTCCTGGGTGCCAGCAGTCCACGTGGCCTTGTCTTGCAGTCACACCTTTACGTGGCTGCATCTGTCATTAGGCTGCAAATTTCTTACAGTCAGATGATGGGTCTTTTCATGTTTCTGTGCCCACCAATACTTGTCTCTAGGAGATGCTCAGAAATTGATTACCAAATTATTACCTAGCACAGTCACCCAACACTTTTTTTAATGTTAATTTATTTTGGGGAGAGCGCAAGAGGGGGGAGGGGCACAGAGAGGGGGACAGATGATCCCAAGTGGGCTCTGCATGTCAGTGAGCCCGATGTGGGGCTCGAACTCCTGAACCCTGAGCTCATGACCTGAGCCCCAGTTGAATGCACAGACCTGAGCCACCCAGGCACCCCCTGTCACCTAACACTTTTAATTGCGACATGGGCGAAGAAATCACAGGTCCCTCTACAAGAGCTTATTTCCTTTGTGGCAACACCTATGCTGGAAAATCAGTGCCCTATTTTGTTGCAAACTTTGCATCCCATTTGGGTAGATATGCAAACAGTCTCTATCACTTAGAGTGTTTTAAAAGCTGTCCAGAAAACAGTTTATTTCCAGCTGAAGTGTGAAGCGTTGAGATCTTTTTTTTTTTAACGTTTATTCATTTTTGAGAGTGGGGGAGGGGCCAAGAGAGAGGGAGACAAAGAATCCAAAGCAGGCTTCAGGCTCTGAGCTGTCAGCAGAGAGCCCGACGCAGGGCTCGAACTCACTGACCGCAAGATCAAGACCTGAGCTAAAGTCGGAAGGTTAACTGACTGAACCACCGAGGCGCCCCAGAAGCATTTAGATCCTATTATGCAGACTTGTCTGAGGACTGATTCTCTCTTCCCCTGGGCTTTGTCCCAACACCTGAAGTATTCTGGGACCCAGGGAATCCTGGGTTGTGCACAGGCGAACCCCAGAGGGCTGGTGTAAGTAGTGTTTGAAGTCACAGAAACAGCTCCTGACGCTGACTTGGTTTGGTGAAGGAACTAATTAAATAATGCTAATAACTGGCAAACAGTTATGTCAGATGGATAAACAGGGACCCTGGCTGTTGAGCTGAACGGGAAAAAACCCACAGGAAGAGCATCTAGATGTAGCTGGTGAAGAATGAGCGTTTTATACCTAACATTTTATACCTAGTGAAGATAGTAATCTTTCATTGAAGGTGTCTGCTCTTGTACTAAGTGCCACAGATGTGATTTGTGTAGAGATTTTTCTGTAAGTATTTCTTCACAAAAGTATTTTATTACTGGGCAACTAATTGAAAATAAACAATGTGCAAATGAAATATTCAATTTTGGGTTCCTGTCTACTCAGCGTTGCTAAAACACCAAGAAAAGAGGAATCCAAGGGAAGAATGAGGGGGCAGCCTCAGGACTAGGTACCACTAGATGCCCAGGTGCCTGTTTCACTTTTGGTTTGCCTGTTTAAGCTTTAGAAGCTAGTAGCTGTCTTGGTTTGTCACAATGGTAATTTCATTTGATAACATTGAAGATATTGGTAGTTGTTCCCTCAGCTACAAAGCACAGTGTGCAGTAATTTGGGGGCTTGATTTCTGATGGAGAGTGTGAGGGCAAGTTTTGGCAAGCATGAGCAGTCATGAGAATTTTATGGTTGAAGCTTTACAGATAATCATAGATGGGTATTTACCTCTTTGGGGACAAGAGCTGGTATCTAACCTATATTTACTATTAGTCATCTTTACCTTTACTAAAGCAGTTTGCAGAATATGTACAGTACAGTTTCTTTTATAATAATAATAATAATAATAAATGGTAAAACCCAGGAAATATATAAATATGGAACAAGGTTTAGAAAACATCACAACAAATTAATGAGATATTACCGCTGAGAAAGAGAATGGGACTAAAGTCTATAAAGGGTTCATTTGCTTTGCATCATTTGATTTTTTCACAATATAAACATATTTTAAGTATAAAAATAAAAAGTAAAAGTATCCAACAACAACTTTTAGAGCATGTAGGCTTTTATTTCAGACTTTTCCCAGGGAAAAAGAAAATCAGTATTTTTTATTTACATTATTTTGGGCTAAAACCCATTATTTAAAAATATTGATAAACATATTGTTTTGGGGGTCTCCAGGCATATTTATAGTATCTAAGTTTATCTAAGAGTGGATACTTAAAACATTAGTTATTAATCATTTATCTTTGGCAGGAAGGTGATAATAAGACCTTTGTTTTCCTTGACAGGCGGTATATATTTGTAGGGTAGTTTTGGTTTCAGGTCTTATATTGAGTTATAGAATCACATGACTTTTTTGAGAATGGAATGATAATTTGAGTTAACTTTTGACGAGAAAGTGATATATGTAAATATATCCTAGGAGTAGTTCTAAAAAAATTAAACTAGATGCCGTATAACCAATAGTAGTGAAGACTGTTTTGCATGGGTTTGTTGCTTTCACATCCATTTTTATACCTTGTTTGGTTTACATTTTTCTTAATGTGACACACTGATCCCTTGCTCTCCTAGGGACTAAAAAAATGTTTAGTGAGAACATAGATAATCACACAATGATTGTAGCTTTCACAAGTGTAATTAACTTATTGTAAAGTACAGTTCTGCAGGACAAATCTTGAAATAGAGTAACTATTTCCAGACCTGGGCTTTTATCCCCAGCCTTTAGAAGTTCCTCCCACTTCTATGCTGTCAGCCTAGCGATTCTTCTAGGAAGACTCCCCAAACCTCAAGTTGCTTTCTTGCCTCTTCTTTTTAACCGTTTCTTTCAGCAGACTATACATAAGAATTTTGTAAAGATTTCTGCAGGATTTGATTCCTGTGTGCCCAGTGATGTATATCAACTGTTTGAAAAATCATACATGCAGCTGTTGTCCTTTGGAGTCCAGTTTTTAAATCCAAGAAGCATGAACTGTCTGGGAATGAAGGAGATGGAAAGAGTGCTCCTGGCCACTGTCTGGTGATTCTTGCATGTAGTCTTTTTCCTTACGCTTTTCACTCTGCCGGGAAAAAATCATAAATGTTACTAACATTTCTGCGTATGTTTTTGAAAGCCTCAGGAATTATTTGACGTTTCCGTTGTGATAGTCTAATCCAAAGTGTCTGTTTGCCTTAATCTATTTTCAATGCCAAGAGACAAATACATTTAGTTTTCCTTTTGATAAACAGCTCTTTGAGAAAGGAGAGTCTCAATTTGACCTATCTCTGTGTTTTTCTAGCACATTCTAGTTAGTTAGAAAAATAAAAACAACAAAGAAATTTAGAGAAATCCAGGAAGAAATGCACCTGTTGACTTGGAGACACCAAATATATCTCCCTAATCCTATGCTTACTAGATCGCACAGAGCATTTTAAAGAAACAGGTTTTCACATGCCCACTTAAGAAGACCAAGGGATGGGATAAGAAGTCCAGATACTAAATATCACAGTGGATGACACGTTTTGGGTCCTTCATAAATATTTGTTGAATTTAAGAAAAAGGAATGAGAAAAAACAAGGGAAAATAATGTTTCTAGAGAAGTTTCATGGATCATCTACTTGTTATGTGCAGACATTGCAGATTGGCTAGGATGTGAACACTACAGTTGTACATTTCTTAGAATCTATTCCATGTTCAGTCTTCCATGTTTCAAATTTGTAAAGTTTATGGCACCTATGTTTTGATTATTGCATGGTCATTAATTGACAGCATAGGCAATAGACATTTTATTACAAGCCATTTAAATTTCCTTAAAAAATTTTTTTTAATGTTTATTTATTTTTGAGACAGAATGTGAGAGGGGGAGGGGCAGAGAGGGGGCGGGGGGGAGAGAGAGAGACAGGCTCTAGACTCTAAGCTGTCAGCACAGAGCCAGACTCGGGACTTGAACTCAAACCATGAGATCATGACCTGAGCTGAAGTCCGACCCTTAACCGATTGAGCCACACAGGTGCTCCCATTTAAATTTTCCCATCATCACCTGGATAGGCATTCACTATCCAGGTGATGATAATGCCTCTCTGTTCTATAGGCTGGACTGCCAGACTAGGGGACTGGAGTTGAGTTGACAAGGCACCCAGCAGAGTATTTAATCACAAGATGGAAGAAAAGTTGCTAAGACCTGAATCCATGGGACAATTGAAAACAAACTAGACTTTTTCAGTATTTAGACAATTTTCTCAGCCTTTGAGGTCATTGACCTAGGATTTAAAGGCTTTGACAGAGACCTTTTAAGGCTAGCGTCCACCATCTTGATCTGTTAAAATAACTTAGCCTTCTCCCCCTTAAATGAGATGTTTCCCAATGGCCTAATGAAGAGTGGATTGTTTACTGTTGAACTACCCTTCCATAAAGACTTTCTAAATATCAGTTTGAAATGTGTGGGCACATTGTTGAGCACTGAGCAGGTGATTGGGGAATTCAACTGAGATTTCAGAGATTCTTATGCTCAAAAGATTTTTAAACAAACTGCTTTTGTGGTCAGAGCCCATTCATTCCCTATAACCTAAGTTTGACACATGGGTTTCTGAGGGAACTGTTGTCTTTCTCTAACTGCAGCCTTCTACCTGTATTCCCTTCTGTCCACACGGGGGCAAGGAAGCAAAGTGAGGAAAGCAGAAGAGAAAATGCCAGAGGGGTAGCTGGGGTTCATCTGGCTCAGGTTTTTGTCTAACCCAGTATATGGATTTGACTCTTTTTATATGAAAATATTTTAGTAACTTTAGTGCCTCTGCTGACTCCCATTGCAGTGAGGTTTGAAAACTGCTCTTCTCGGGTGGTCTTAACCAAGAACTGTAACTGTTCCACTGATGGTCTCAGAGAGGAGGCATTTGATGACACCATCAGACCTTTTCGATGCAGTGAGTCTGGGGAAAATGGCTGTATGCACTTTTTAGAGAATTTAAGTGATAAATGACATGTCTAAGTAATTGCTCAAATTGCAATGCTGGAGATAAGATTATCTAGAGAGGGCAGATTGCAAGCCTCTCCACCCTCATTAGCTAATGCTTATCCAGTGCCTGCTGTTGGTGGGATGCTACCAGTTCTCTTCAAATCATTTTGATCTGATAGCATCCTTGCTCCTTACTCCAGATGACTGGAGCAAATGGAATGTTAAAGGAAAACAAAGTTTTCTCTGAGGAATGGCTGTGTAAGTCAGTCTCTTTGCTTAATTTCTACAGTCTTTTTACTTAAGTTGAATGAGTGGTATTTTCCCTGGAAGAAGTGAGATCATATTCAGACAATGGCTTAATGCTATCCTTTGTAAATTGTAAGACCTTTGAGTGCTTGTGTGGTAGGGGTGGGAACAGGAAGTAGAGATGGTGGTTCTCAGTGCTTTCGGTCTAGACATAGGTTAGAATTCCACAACAATGAAACTTGCCATGAATGCCATTTCTGCATATGACTTTTAAATTGGCCACATTTTCTGAAAATGACTTTTAAATTGGAACTATGAGAATTTGCATTTCAAAGCCACCCATTAGCCTTGTATACTTTTGAACTGTTGGTGGTCTTCTTAAGTAGATTTCAGCATACTTATTTTGTTTTCATATGTGACTTTGAATTTCTTTTTCTGCTTTGTTTGATCTTTTTATGATCTGGCCAAAAAGTTATTTAATAAAACACTAAGTAATGAGATTGGATCTTCAAAATTCAAATTATTTTTGTAAAGCTTTATGATATTAGACTATCTTAATGATGTATTAGGAAAAAGGAATAATTTGAAGGAAAATACACTTGAGTCAAACCGAGTTTTAGTTTCATTATGTTAACAATTATTTAATTCTATATTTTTTCTCTTAAAGGTTGCTTTCATTTTACCCATTTTGTTAAGGTTACCTTAAAGTTTTATATGCGCTGAAATACTTATTTTGTGTTATGAGTGATACAAAGCTTCTATCAAAAGGCTGCAAATTTAAAGCAGGGATTCTTAATCTTGCACTATTGACATTTTGGACCCAGTAAGTCTCTATTGTAGGGGCTGCCCTGTGCATTATAGGATGTTTGCCAGTATTCACAATCTCTACCTATTGTAAGAAAAAAGGGGATTTGCAAAGGCCTCACTGTGGCTATGCTAGCTGGTGCTAAAATCTTATACTTTTTGTGAGATACCTTCTTATGCTGTACAGCTTTATTGTGGGTGCAGGATTACTAACGAAAGGCAGACTTAAAAAGTCTGAAATGATTTGAAAAAAAGGAAAGTCATTACATGATAACCAACAGCAAAAGGAAGGTGAAGGTCTAAGGCTGAATAATGAATGCCATCAAAGGATGGTTGGGTAATTTTATTTTATTTTTTTACATTTATTTTTGAGAGAGAGAGTGAGACACAGCATGAGCGGGGAGGGTCAGAGAGAGGAGACACAGAATCTGAAACAGGCTCCAGGCTCTGAGCTGTCAGCACAGAGCCTGATACTTGGCCTCAAACCCACCAACTGTGAGATCATGACCTGAGCCGAAGTCGGATGCTTAGCCGACTGAGCCACTCAGGCGCCCATAGGAGGGTTGGGTAATTTTAGAACGAAGTTTGTCTTAAAAAATGTCAAGATGACAGAAGAAGCAGCTTCTGCAGACCAAGAGGCAGCCGAAGAGTTCCCAGACACCGTTGAGGAAATCGCTGAAGAGAAAGGATACCTGCCTCAACAAGTTTTTAATGCAAACAAAAGTGCTCTATTCTGGGAAGAAAAATGCCACAAATGGTATGTATTAGTAAGGAAGAAAAGGGATCACCAGGATTTAAGGCAGAAAGGGATAGGCTAGCTCTACTGTTTTGTGCAAATGCAGTCAGGTTTAGGACCAGCACTGCCCTTATCTACAAAGCTGCTAACACCTGAGCCCTGAAGGAAAAAGATAAACACCAGCTGCCAGTTGGTTGTACAACAAGAGGGCCTGGACAACAGGAACTCTTTTTCTGGATTGGTTCCATCGATGTTTTGTCCCTGAAGTCGGGATGTACCCTGCCAGTGAGGGACTACCTTCTATAGTTCTTTTCATATTGGACAGTGCCCCTTGCCACCCAGAACACCATGAGTTCACCACTAAAGGTGTTGTCAAAGTGGTCTGTTTGCCCCCAAATGCAGTGTCTCTAATTCAGCCTGTAGGTCAGAGGGTCGTACGGACTTTAAGGCTCATAACACACTGTGCTCTATGGAAAGGATTGTCAACTCTGTGGAAGGGAACCGTGGCAGAGAGAACATCGTGAAGGTCTGGAAGGATTACACCACTGGAGAGGGCGTCGTTTTTCCAGAAAAAGCCGTGAAAGCTATTAAGTCTGAAGCAATAAATTCCTGCTGGAGAAAACTGTGTCCAGATGTTGTGCACGACTCCGCAGGATTTATGGAAGGGCCAGTCAAGGAAATTATGAGAGATTGTGGATATAGCAGAAAAGCTTGGGGAGTGGTGGTGAAGGGTTTCAAGATATGGATCTTGAACAAATTCAGATGCTAATAGACATCACACCAGAGGCATGAACAGAAGGCTACCCGATGGAGATGAGTGCTTTGGAACCAGTGCCAGACGATGAGGAAGAGGACGTGGAAGAAGCAGGGCCAGAAAACAAGTTGACATTAGACAATCTGGCAGATGGGTTCAATCACTCAAGTCTGCTTTTGACTTCTGTTATGATGTGGACCCTTCTATGATATGGGCACTGAAACTAAAGGAAACAGGGAAGAAGGATTGGTACCAAGTAGAAACATTCTCAGAGAAATGCAAAAGTGAAAAAGTCAGACCAAAATTAAGACATATTTCCATAAAGTTACATTGAGTATGACTGCCCCCCCTTCCACCTCCCGTTGGGCAAAAACCATATAAGCCATTTTTGTATCATTCTCTTCTCAATGACTAAGTATTCATCTAATAGAACATCGTGTGCAAGACTTGTATGGAAGAGGACAGCCTATCATGACATAGGTATAAAGTGAGTGATATTTAATATAAAGTTAATAATGTGTTAGTTTCCTTACTGTTTCAAAATTTTGCTACATGACCTTACAGTATGCATCTCTCCTAACTGGAGAAACTGGGTATAGGCCTATCTTCACAGGTAAGTGGTTAAAAAAAAATAACAGTGTTTCCAAAACTGTATTATGAATTTGACTGCAATAGTGTATGCCATAAAAATTTTATAACAACTAATTCATCACTGTATAGGCTACTGTGAAGCAATCGTATTGATTACACTAGGCTATCATAAAGCAAACATATCCTTGCTTCTTCATTATCAATGCACAAATCGTTATAAATAAATGTGAATTTCTTTTTTCATATTATATGAAATATATATTTCTTTTTATTTTTTAAAAAATCTTTGATGGTGGTCTTTTTAAATGTTTCTTTTTGAGAGAGAGAGATTCAGAGTGGTGGAGGAGGGACAGAGAGAGAGAGAGAGAGAGAGAGGGAGAGAGAGAGGGAGACACAGAATCCAAAGCAGGCTTTAGGCTCTGAGCTGTCAGCACAGAGCCTGACGTGAGGCTCGAGCTCACTAACTGTGAGATGATGACCTGAGCCGAAGTCGGATGCTTAATTGACTGGGCCACCCAGGCACCCATTATCTTTTCATTTTTGATGACTAATGTTAGTAATATGTATAACATCTATAACATTTTGTTATACATTTCTTTGTATATAAGAAAGTATTGATGTAAGTGCTGACAGATGATTCATCTTATAAACAGGCGACATAAAATACTGATACAGTATAGCACTGGAAGTGTATTTTCTCTTCCTTATGATTTTCTTGATAACATTTTTTTTCTCTAGCTTACTTTACCATAAGAATACAGTAATAGTACATATAACATACAAACTATGTACTAATTGATGGTTCATGTTATCAGTAAGGCTTCTGCTCAATTGTAGGCTATTTGTAGCAAATCTGGGGGGAGTCAAAAGCTATATGAAAAATTTTTGACTGTGCAAGGGTCAGAATCCCTAACCCCCATGCTCTTCAAGGGTGAACTATAGTTGAATTTTAGACTACTAAAGGAAACTGATACATCAGATTCAAAATGCTATTGACTATTTCCTTATAATATCCTAGACCTAGGTATAAAACCCAGGATGGACTAGAAACTTCTTGTTTAGTTCGTATCTAAATTCCACATTTTGATTTTTCACATTAACAGATAGTTCATCTCGATCCTCCTAATTTGATCTTCATTGACACCATATTGTCTTGGTTTTTATGCTGTTCCTTTGATCTGTTTGCTTCCCATTCTGCCTCTCCACCTATAGCTGGTTATCCCCCACAGGCTAGTTAGTCCAGGTCTTCCTTTTCTTTCTTCCTTCTTCATGAGCTCTCAGTCACTTAAATATGGGCCCATCATCCCTTTTCTGCTATTCCCAGTCCCCAAAAGCTGTGGAACCAGGAATTTTGTCATTACTCATTTGTTGGCAAAACCTGACCCCAGTTGAGGTGAGGTTATTTTATAGTCCTATTTCTCCCATCTGATGTGAATGTGTATACATGTCACTGCAGACTTATTAATATGCTGATCGTGGGAAACTTCCTCAAATGCCACTGGCAGGGACAAATAATGTGTGATATGTGTACTGTACTATTTTTTTTTTAATCTGAAAAATTCAGAATTCCCAAACACTGCTGGCTCCTCAAGCATTGGATAAGGTATGACTGTATTATTTCCATATGGAATATCGCAAATCAATAGCTTTTAATGTGTTCTTTGTCTCTCTCTTCTTTTATTTTGAGAGAGCACGCGCGTGCGCGCACAAGTGGGGGAGGGGCAGAGAGAGGAAAACAATCCCTATAGCAAGCTCTGCTCTGAGAGTGTGGGGGTTGAACTTACACGTGAAATTGTGACCTGGACGCTTAACTGACTGAGCCACCCAGGTGCCCCCCACCTCTTTTTTTCTTTCCTTTCCTTTCCTTTCCTTTCCTTTTTCTTTTCTTTTTTCTTTTCTTTTCTTCTCTTCTCTTTTCTTTTCTTTTCTTTTCTTTTCTTTTCTTTTCTTTTCTTTTCTTTTCTTTTCTTTTATACCAGCTCTTACTAAACTAATTTTGGACTTTATATTTGAATGAGTAAAAGGGAAATTTTGGTTGATAGGTCCATTAACAAATGTGCACCAGATGACATGGAATAGTACCAGATAAGCAACTGACTAGAGATGTATGACTCATTTAAATGATTAAGAATTGATATTCACAAAATGAAGAAAGAAATTTTATTCACCATGGAGTAAGACTATAAGTCAGAGCTTGCCAAGAACATCTTACACCTAAAAAAGCTCAGACAGTCATTCTTTCTCCTGATAAATATAAGCTTATCTAGAACCCAATAAGAAGTTCTACTTCCTCAAAGAATGGACTCTTTTGTCCAAGGCTACTTAAACTTGTGCTCTATTTTATATAAATTTAGTATCTGAAAATCCAGATATGGCCATAAGGAAAATGTTTAGTGATCATTTATTTTACAAAAGCATTCATATTAACTTCCCTGTAAATAGTAAGCTTCTCTAGTATATTTTTAAATTAAGATATAATTGATATAGCATTGTATAGTTTTTAAGCAGACAGCATAATAATTTGATAAATGCATATACTGTGAAACGATCACCACAGTAAGTCTAGTTAGCACCTATCACCACATATTGTTACCATTTTTTTCTTGTGATGAGAGCTTTTACGATTTACTTGCTTGACACTTTTCGAATATATAGTGCAGTATTGTTGACAGTATGTTCACCAGACTGAACATTATATCCCCAAGACTTACTTATTTTATAACTGAACGTTTGTACCTTTTGACCCCCTTTGCCCATTTCAACCACCCCCATTCCTCATTAATGATCTCTTGCTTTCCTTTTGTGTATCTCCAGCTATTGATAGAGACTTTTTCCTTTAAAATTTTTTTTTAATGTTTATTTATTCTTGAGAGAGGGAGAGACAAAGTGTGAGCAGGAGAAGGACAGAGAGAGAGAGAGACAGACAGACAGACAGACAGAATCTGAAGCAGCTTGGAGCTTGACATGGGGCTTGAACTCATGAACTGTGAGATCATGACCTGAGCTGAAGTCGGACGCTTAACTCACCGAGCCACCCAGGCACCCCTGATGGAGCCCTTTTCAGGGCTTGAAATAATGTGTTTAAAATTATGGCAGTTCCTTTTCCCTGCTTTAGGAAGTAGAATATTCCTATTGGTCTTGCTGGTACTGAGTATTCCAGTCTTCAAACTTGGGGTTGTCCTTTTTAAAAATTTTTTTAAATGTTTATTTATTTTTGAGAGAGAGAGAAAGACAGAACATGAGCGAGGGAGAGGCAGAGAGAGAGGGAGACACAGAATCTGAAGCAGGCTCCAGTCTGTGAGCTGTCAGCACAGAGACCAATGCAGGGGCCCGAACCCATGAACTGCAAGATCGTGACCTAAGCCAAAGTTGAACACTCAACTGACTGAGCCACCCAGGTGCCCCAAAACTTAGGATGTCTTCATGTCTCCTTTTCTCTATTTATCCTGTCTGTTCAATTCCTAAGCCTTTCTAGGTCCTCATGCACAAGTGTCTTTTTATTTCCATTATTATGATCAGTGATTTTAGTCTTGAGCTGCCACATCAGCCTCTATTTTGCACATAGTCCTTTTCTACATCAGGACCTGTTGTAAGCCTGCGTCGTAATAGTGGAGATATTTCTACAACCACCCTATTGTGGACTCTGTGCCAGCCATGGGACACGTGGTCTCCTCTGCCCCAGCGAGACACACACACCCATTAATGTCATGTGTTTAGATGCTGGGTTCTATTTTTTAAAATTTTTGTTTACCTTGTCTCACTGACAGAAGTGCCCATTTTCTCAGAATCAGTGTCCATTATGCCTTGCCGGGTCAGCTTCTCCACACAGCCTTCCCTAAGTGCGATGAATCACAATTTATAGAGGGATGCATTCTCAAAGACCTAGTAAAAAGGTAGAGTCACAAAATTCAAGCCTGATTTTTCTTGTCTGCATAAATTAACGACCTTATTAATGTTTGATATTACAATATTTTAGGTCTACACAAAATAAGGCCATTTGGGAACTCTACCAAAAACTAACCGGACGTATTTCTGTCAGCACTTTGCTTGCAGTTTGCAGTGTTTTACTGTTCACTTACTCCAATCTCAGATGCTTCATTTACAGACAGCTCATCTCTTCAAACACCCTGAAAAATTGTTCGTAGATTCAACTTGTAGATCACTTTTAATAGTAATTTGATAAAATGTCCTGGTTTTCTCATGGCTGACATGAAAGACTAGCAGGAGGCTATGTCCAGCTAAGGAACCCATACCAACTAGTAAAAATAACATCATTTTTCACGTGGAGGGGTTTCAGCTGCACACAGCAAGCCTCCATTCTGTGAGCATTGTTCACATGCTTTTAACACACTTTGATCTCTGTCCTAAAGAAAACATGATTGGGAGGCTTATTGTCTTAGTCAACTGGAATAAGTATAACAAAATACCATCACCTAGGTGGCTTAAACAACAAACATTTACTTATAAACTCCCCGTTTTAGAGGTTGGAAAGTCCAAGACCAAAGAGCCAGCAGATTTGGTGTCTGGTGAAAGCCCTCTTCTTGTCTTGTCGATGCCCATCTTCTCACTGTATGGCAGAGAGGAAGCACCTGTGTCTCTTTTTCTTCCTATAATGTCATGGGGCTCCAGACTCTTGATCTTCTCTAAACCTAATTATCTTCTAAAGGCTCCACCTCCAGATGCCACCACATTGGGAATTAAGGCTTCAACATAGAGGTTTGGGGGAAGCACAAATATTCAGTCCATAGTAGTTATGTTACTAATGTCTGGGTTAGTGAGAGAATCAGATGAATATGACATATGAAAATGATGGGTCACACAAAATCATATTAATGTTTGTGATATTGCAAGCTCCCCATTTATGTCCCCAGTATCAGTTATATAAGTATTGGTTAGGGCAATAGCTTGACATTGATTTATGGGGAAATGACATGGATTTTGTTAACCAGAATGGGCTAACCATGTATAATTGACTTGTTAAGGCAAACCTAGGGGGACACATGCGGCAAAGCGTGTGGCTCTAGGGGGCTGGCTGTCTCATTGCATTGTTCCAAGTGATGAGTCTGTGTTTGCAGTGCTGACTGCATCTGGCATCCCTTCCACTTTCTTCCATTACACCTTCCTCATGGCTTTAATGTAGCATTTTTTAGAGTATTATTTCTTCCTATTCACATGTCTTATGTGCTAATAGATTTTTAGATGTATGAGGACAAGAACTGTCTCTTCATCTCTGCTTTCTCCAGCACTAGCAGAGTAGTTCGTACTTAAGACCCTCATAGCAAACAGTTATGGAGATGTCTCAGTGATCCATTTCCAGGGGGACGTTGGCAAGCTAAGTGTGCATCCGGGGTGGGGCAAGTAGATTGCTGAAAATTCTTGAATCCAAGTTATATAGTTGGTGAACTGGGATTGTTTGGTCTGGAAAATAATTATGTGTACTCAATATGTTACAATTTGGGTAACAAAGAACATGAGATACAGAAAGGAGATAAAGCATAGTGGTTAAGAGTTAACAGCAGTGTAACCCTAGGCAAGTCTAGGTGTATCCATTTGTTTCTTTAATTTTTTTAATGTTTACTTATTTGAGAGAGAGAGAGAGAGAGAGAGAGAGAGAGAGAGAGAATGAGCAGAGGATGGCCAGAGAGAGAGGGAAACACAGAGTCTGAAGCAGGCTCCAGGCTTGTAGCTGTCAGCACAGAGCCCGATGCAAGGCTCGAATTCAGAAATTGGAGATCATGACCCGAGCTAAGGTGGGATGCCTAACTGACTGAGCCACCCAGGTGCCCCTAGTTTTATCCATTTGTGAAATGGTACGAAACACAGTGAGCATCTCACTGGCTGGTTGGAGAAGTCCCAGTACTAAGTGTTCGGTAAGTGGCACCCCTTCCTCCACTCCTCTGCCTACTTTTCCTCTTTCTCCTTTCCTTCTCTTTCCCCCTTCTCCTCTGCCGCCCTCAATAGGAAGATTATTCTATCTGTTTTATAGGCAAGAAAGATAAGATTAGAAGAGTTAAATGATTTGTTTAAAATTTATTAGGAAGATATGAAAGAAGGAACTATAATCCAGGTGTTGGGCCATTCTTCCTTGGACAGGATGACCATCTTCGGACGTCTGAGAGAGCATTGTGTAGAAGATGGAGACAAGTTAGAGCATGTCGTTTCAAAGAGCAGAGCCAGAACTAATGGATAGATGTTACCCAGGTGAAGTATAAGGTGGCAGGTGCAATCTGAACTTCTAAACGTCAGAGCTGCTGTTAGAATCAGGAATTTCCCATTGTTAGAAATGTGCACCTGCAGGAGCTGGGGAAACAATAATAGTGACCAGGGCTTGAACAAGAGGATCTCTCCACTGGGGCAGAGAATCATACTAGCTGCCTCTAAGTCCCTTCTAAATTTAAACATATACTATTCTATGTCTTTCACCTTCCCTTGCATCTGGAATGGCACCATGCCATTAATTCTTTGAATGAATGTAATTTCAGTACTGATACAAGACTTGAGATCTTTTTATATTCTTCCAGGGAGAGCCAGGTTTGAAAAGTTCTTCTGTTAAAATATGTGGGGGGAGAATTCTCAGCACTATATAATCAGAATGGCACACAATAGCAGAGATGGAGGGAGAACTCAAGTGCGATCAGAGCTTTTCAGAAATTCAGCAAATGACTACTTGCATTAATTCCCAGATTGCTTTTGAGAATTGAGCCATCTGCAGTTTCCAGGCACTGGTTCCCTTCAATAAGGAAAACTAGTAAAGTAAAGATGATAGTTGAAAATAAAAGGTGTGTGACAGCTGTGAACGCACCCAAAAATACCAGTGTAAGTTCTACCTTTTCCAAAGAGACAACAGAACTCTGACATCTTTGACATTACTAATTGGTAACCCTACCTCAGTCAGCTTTTCTTTGCATACATTTCAAAACTAATTTTTTTCTCTTTTAAACATTTTGTTTTTCTATGCAACAATTTCTATTATTCTACTCACTTGAGAAAAATAAAGTAGTCTTATGGATTAAAAATTGTGATGGGGCAAGAAATACAAGACATATTAAAAGGGGGTCAGTAAGACAGCATTGACATTTATTAAGCACCTGTGCCGAGCTTTGGCTATTATTCATACAATCTCATTTAATTCTTATTAATCCCATCCACATTTTATGGATGAGGATTGGAGGCTCATATGTTAAATAACCCAAATCTCTGCAGTAAAGAAATGCTACTCTATCTTATGCAGCAGACAATAGAGAGAAATTTTTTGTAGAAATGGTTCATTCATTTGCCTTTATAAAATTGTTTGGGAGCTCTAAGTTCTAAGGCAGTTGGTGGCATGTGACATATGCTTGATTTCCCAGAATAGTCAGATGTAGCTTATAAATAATAGCTATGTTTCTTGGTTTCATCCTCACTCCTATCTCCCCTCATTCTGTGCTCCCATATATTACTCCCTACATGAGAATAATGTGTTATTCAGAAAGCCATAGTAATAGAGTATAAGAACTAATGGAAACAGACCTGGCAATATATATCTACTTGTTCTCTACAGGAATGAAGTCTTTAGAATTCTGCTTGTGATCTGGAAAGAATTTACATTTTGCAGATGATTCTAAAAATATTCTTTACCTTCAAAAACCATCTGTATTTTCAAAACAATTTTTTATGCCATTCCTCATTTGAATTCTAAAAATGTTTTTGCCACCGTTTTTTCAGAAAGGTGTGGGGGTTGGAGGTTAATGTGGTATACTTGAAAGATTCAGTCTTTTCCTTAAACATTAAAAAATAAAATATTTGTGCCATTCCACTAGTAGGAATTCAGCAGCATTGATAAGAATAGAGTTACCTTCTGTGTCTAATATTGCCTTTACAGTTGCTTTGTTGCATAGTTTTATAAATGGAGCTTTCTGGTTTCCTTGGAAACCCAATTGTCGACATGGGTTGCTAAGGAGCAGCCTTTGCTGCACAAAGCATAAGGAGCTGTGAGTCTGCTGCTGAGTGACTTCATTCTTGGCAGCGACAGGCTGGGAATCAGTACTTTTGCGAGTGAAGCCTCCATCTTGATTTTCAGCCTGAAGGATTCCAATGGATTTTCCTGACCTTTCTTATCCTGACAGTTATGCTTAGGTATAGGTGCTTATGGAAACTGACCATTGTGTAGTATTTTAGAGCATCTAAGCTCTCATCTCTACTTCATCAATCGCTTGATGTCAATGACTTATTCAACAAAGGAGGATCTATTGCTGCAAGATATCAAATTAGCTGTATTGTCTTCTTTCTTAAATTTAGCACTGGGCTATCATGAAAGGAAGCCAACCGTTCATCTATGTAGATAAGCATGATAGTATGATGCTGATACCGGATTGGGTATGATCTACATTTTCTAATATTCCAGCTGGAACAGCTATAGATTACAGGGCATGTGCTTGTACCACAATCAAATGACTTTCCCAATTAAAAAAATAACCTAGAAACTGTAACCTTTTCCTGTATTAATGTACAACAGATATTGGAGTTCTTAGAGAAATAATTTCTTAACTTGGCTTATACAGATGTTTGAATATGATTTTATAAGTTATTTTAGGCATAGTAATTCAGGTGCAGGTCTGTGATGGTCCATGTGCCTGTCTGTTTCATGGGTGCATGTTGTGTTAGAACATCAGTGATGTGTGCGTCTTTGAGGTCAGAAGTAGCAAGGCCCTTATTTTTAAAATAGGTGCTAAGGACAAGTACACACTTCATTTCCATAACCCAGGTGCGAGTCAGCCAGAGCCATTGTCCTTAGCTGTCAGGCCTGGAGGGCTGATTTGGGTTATGGCAGGTGGTGATGCAATTAAACCCTTACTGAGCACCATTCACCCTCCTTGCTTGGTTTTGGTTGATAGCACTGTGTAAATTCATCATATTGTATTAATTATCTATTGGAGACCCTCAAATACAAGCAGTTTATTTTGTAGCCCCAAATAATCGAGACTGTACTTCCTCATGGGACACATTAGCTTCTCTTTCTGAACCTCAGGTTCATCATCTATAGTATTGGGCAAATAATAATATTTCATATTTATTGTAGGTTATTGTAGGACTAAGTGAGATAACATATGTGAAATGTTTAGTTAGGTATCTAGGCCTTAAGAGGCTCTTAAAAATAGTATCTGTTTTACAGAAGGGAAAAGCTATAAAGATAGATAGTAGATTAGCAGTTCCTGGGGCTGGAGGTGTGAGCAGAGAATCACTACAGACTGGTGTGAGGAATATTTCTGGGCTGATAAAAGTGTTCTAAAACTAGATCATAGTGATGGTTATATATTGTATATATATTGACTAAAAATCATTGTACACCTACATTGGGTGAATTTTATGACTAAAGATTATTGAACTGCACACTTAAGATGGGTGAATTTTATAATGTGTAAAGTACACCTTAATAAAGCTGTTTAAAAAAGTAAGAGCTATATGGGGTGCTTGGGTCGGGCTCAAGCTCAGTCAGTTAAGCATCCAACTTCGGCTCAGGTCATGATCTCACAGTTTGTGAGTTTGAGCCCCACGTTGGGCTCTATGCTGACACCTCGGAGCCTGGAATCTGCTTCAGATTCTGTGTCTCCTTCTCTCTCTGCCCCTCCCCCACCTGTGCTACATCTCTCTCTCTCAAAAATAAATAAATGTAAAAAAAAGTTTTAAAAAAGTAAGAGCTATAAGTAATAGCAGATCTGTTTTCCCCTTTCTTTTCTCATCAACTTGTTACTTAACTTGAACTTATTTAACTATCATTTAAATGGAGGTGGTATGTACATTAATTTTTGAATGAATTTTAATATGTGCATATGTAAAATTTTGAGTATGTTTGTATTTCTCCAACTATGCTAATCCCAAGGCGAGAAACAATTAAAGCATTTTAAGTTGACCATATTCTTATTAACTTTTAAAATAAGTCACCTCGCTAGGTCCAGATACTTCCTGGTATGGTGTGAACGGATAAGTAGGTGTGTCTGTGAATGACGTTGCCACACAGTGGAAGATCTTCACTGTGCCATAATTGGAAATTAAACCTTGTTTCTCATAGGCTGTCTTTGATGTACTAGTAATATCTTGGAGGATGTTATTTAAGCCAAGATATTTCAGAATCCATGTAATGATGAGCATGGATAATAATGGAATTCTATAGTATGTGTACATATTAGGACACAACAAAACATAATGACCTTTGTGATTATCTTATAGAACTCCTAGTTATCTCGAAACTTTGACTTTCATGACTATGTGAGGGTAGCAAAGTAATTACCATGTTTTTGTAACTGACTCACATCAAATCCTTTTAAAGAATTTAGAGCTGCTTGTTGCAGAGTATATCACTGTTATTCTGCTTTTGAGACTCATATTTATTTGACTGTGCTGTATCTATTTATTCAATGCAACGATTTTATTGAGCACCTAATATGTGTTAGTAATTTTTCTAGACATTGTGGGTAGAGCTGTCAAAGAAGATAGAATTTCAGCATTAAATGTGCTAAATTTGAGACCTCCGCTAGTCATACAAGTGGAGATGCTGAATGGGTAGTTGATTCAAGTCTGGAATTCAGGAGAGAGATGTGGGCTGAAGATATAAATTAGGAAGACATCAGCAGATAGATAATATTTAAAGCCATGAAACTGGATGAGCTCACCAAGGAAATGATGTCTCTAGAGAAGAGTTCCAAGTAACAACCTTAATTTTGCAGTGCTCTCAAAACAGCAGATTAAGGAAAAGACAAGATACTACATAGAGGACTGAGGAGGAGTGACTAGATGAGGGAATCAGCAGAGTGAGGTGTTCTGGAAGCTGGGTGAAGGCAGTACGCAGGAGGGCAGTGACAGTGCCCAGGCGGACAGTGGCATCTGGACATAAGCTGCCAATGGCGAGGAGAAGATGAACCCTGAGAACTGACATGTGAATATAATAAACGAGGGATCATTGACAGTCTTGATGAGATCATTTTGGGTGGAAGATAGGGCTGAGGCCTGATGTAGGTTGGGGGGGTTTAGGAAGAAGTGAGAGGGGAAAAATTGGAACAAAGAGAGACAACTCTTTCTGGAAGAAATGGGGAGGAAGCTGGTGAAAGAAGTAGGGTAATATGGATGGTTGTAATCAGATATTTGAATCTGTAAACATTGACCATTTGGTCTACATGGACTAATTTAGGTAATCATTTCTTTGTTAGGCCTATCTGACAACACATAATCACTAGTTTTTAAGCTTCAATTTGCAATTTGTCAGTTTCTACAATAAAATTCAAGTTATCATGTTATATGTCGATTAACTAATGTACATATTCCCCACAACCAAAAAGTTGTAGAGGGGCACCTGGGTGCCTCAGTCAGTTAAGCATCTGACTCTTGGTTTCGGCTCAGGTCATGATCTAATGGTTCTTGAGATCAATCCCTGCATCAGGCTCTGCACTGACAGTGTGGAACCTGCCAGGTATTCTCTCTCTTTTCCTCTCTCTCTGCCCTTCCCCTGCTCACATGTGTGCACTTTCTCTCTATTAAAATAAATAAACTTAAAAAAAAAAAAGCAGTAGAATCTAGTGGTTAGGTCCATGTACCTTTGTCATTCAGCCTGGGATTTGAGTCTCTGTTTTGCTCCCTCTTGCCTGTGTGAGCCAGGAAAGTCCTTTAGTTGTTCTAAGCTATCCTGTTCCTTGTCTGTAAAACTGGGGTGGCAAAATTCTTACCTTGCAGACTTTTGTAAACTTACATGAAAGAATGCAGTTAAAGTGCTTAGGCGCACAGTAGCACCTGTATAAACTTCCCAGTAGAGATTAGCTATTACTGTAGCTATTATTTTATAGTTTGACATGAAGTAACATGATGAAGTAGAAAGAATTCAGGATTTGGAATTGGCCATCCTTGGGTTTCTACCCTGTTTTGTCACTCACCTTCTGTGCATGTTACTTAACATTGTTGACTTTATTTCCTTATGTCTGAAATGGCAATAATAGTGATGATGATTCTTAGGGGAATAAATGATATGTTTATAAACACTTTGTCTCTTACAAAGTGCCATACAAACATTAATTTCACTTATTTAAAATGAGATTGTTTCTTCAACTTATTAGATCTCTTACATTAGATTTATATATTAAGAAAGAATAGATCTTAACACACTTTTGCAGTTTTAAGTGATTAATTTCAGGGGAGGTCTGGGTTCCAAAGAGAATAAGGCTATCCTGTGGCAATGTAAGATGATATGTTGGCATTAGTTTCGGTAAAAAATTTTGAAATGTTAAAGATGCTACAAAAGAGAGGAATAGAAATATGTGCATATTATGCATATATGCAATTATATAAAAATTAATTTTCCATATGGACTGGCTCAAGTGAACTAGCCTACCTGGGGCCAAGCAGGTTGTCTTTTATCTTTCTGCCAGAACTACATCCCGTAAGTCACTTTATAAAGATGGAGAAAAATGATACATAACAGCTGGTAAAAAACAAAGACAAGGGAAATGAAGTCAGCCAATCATCTAAGAAACCTTCCAAGTAAGAATAACCTAATGGAAAAAACTGAGGTTCGTGTGGCCTTGTTTGGCAAAAATCTATCCCAATCTCATACGAATTCTCTGAAAACTGAAGTAACTCAAATCACTTTTGAGCCCTGTTGGTCATCTTTTTAAAAAAATGTTTATTTATTGATTTTTAAGAAAAGAGCATGAACTAGGAGAGGGACAGAGAGAGAGAGAGAGAGAGAGAGGGAGAATCTGACAGTGCAGAGCCAGACAGTGCAGGGCCCGATCTTGAGAACTGTGAGATCATGATGTGAGCCAAAATCAAGAGTTGGATGCTCAGCCAACTGAGCCACCGAGGTGCCACATCTCTTGGTCATCTTTTAAGGACGTAGAGCAGCTAACTGTAGTGCTGTCACTACTAGTTCATATTTATCTAGTACTCACATCTTTTCAAAAACACTTCCCTGGGCTTTGTTGCCCATAATTCTTAGAACCGGTGAGATCAATTTTGGAACTAGCATTATATCCATTTTAAGAAACAAACTAGTTTCTATGGGAGGTGACATTATTGGGTCAGAGCTGGGACTGAAGCCACTCGAGTGAGTTGGTAATCCAAAGAAGACTTTTGTTTTACCTTTTCAAGGCACTATGCAACAAATGGGAATTGTAAGGTTCTGAGCTGCCTTGGATACCCAAAGATTTAATTTTTTTAACACAAGCCTCTTGAGTTAAAATTACCTCTAAAAATTTTTTTTTAACATTTATTCATTTTTTAGAAAGTGTGAACAGGGGAGGGGCAGAGAGAGAGGGAGACACAGAGCTGTCAGCACAGAGCCTTATGCGGGGCTCGAACTCACAGACCGCAAGATCATGACCTGAACTGAAGTCAGACACTTAAACGACTGAGCCACCCAGGCGCCCCGAGTTAAAGTTACACCTAAACTCACTCTCTTTTCACCGTTTGGTCACTGAGAACTTGTTGACTAGCCGATGGCAGTGTTCTGTTGGGGCACAGGTAGTAATTCTAATTCATTGCTGCTGCTGCTGCACAGAATGCTCAGCATTTATTTTAGAGGAGTAACACCAGATTCTAGCATTTAAGTCCTTTTAGACTGTATGCCTTGCAGGTCACTGTGCAACGTACACAATAAGTTAAATACTACTACAGCTCTGAGAGTGATAGAGTGGGGACATCAAACAAGAAGGCAGCTAGATGATGATTCCAAAGCAGCACCGACATAAGCATTGAAGTCCTGACCCAGCAAGATCATGGTGGGAACAGGTGGATGGTCCAGGGACTGGAGGCTGGACCTACTTCTTGGAAGGGGGGTCACAGTTGATGGGTGGAGAGGAAAGGAAAAGGTGTTTCAGGGGAAGAGAACAGGGAAAGCAATGGCACCAGTGGTAGCAGGAAGGAGAATAAGTAGTAAGCAGCAGTCGTTTACTGTTACTTTGTTAGTGACTGAATATTGCCTCATGAGCAAGCTCTGTGGTTTTCACGCAGCCTAATAACTTGGGGCCTTGGGGTAAAAACCAAAATAAATTTGAAAAAATTCAGTCATGTTTTCACTGAAGACAGAGCCTTGAATAGTTCTTGGTTTCTTCATTTCTTGTCTTTATTTCTGTTGCATGTTGGCTGAGTTATGTAGCTTAATTTGAACTCAATCTAACTATCATTTGTGTTCAGGAAGAGGATTGTGTTTTAAAGGAATCAATCTCTTCAAGCTTTTCCTTCCATTTTTTAAAAAATATTTTCATGTTTATTTGTTTTTGAAAGAGAGAGACACAGAGTGTGAGCAGGGGAGGGTCAGAGAGAGAGGGAGACACAGAATCTGAAGAAGGCTCCAGGCTCTGAGCTGTCAGCACAGAGCCCGACGCGGGGCTCCAACCCACAAACTGTGAGATCATGACCTGAGCTGAAGTCAGACACTCAACCAACTGAGCCACCCAGGCACCCCTCCTTCCATTTTAATTACAGTTCAGAATAACATTTTTCAAGAATTACTTTCTGGAAGCTACACTTTTCTTTCTTTCTTTTTTTTTTTTAATATTTTACTTAATTTTGAGAGAGAGAGAGAGAGAGAGAGAGATGGCATGATCAGGGGAGGGTCAAGAGAGAGGGAGACACAGAATCTGAAGACAGCCTCCAGGCTCTGAGCTAGCTGTCACCACAGAGCCCAACGTGGGGCTCGAACCCACGAACCGCGAGATCATGACCTGAGCCGAAGCCGGACGCTCAACCGACTGAGCCACCCAGGCGCCCCAAAGCTACACTTTTCTAACAAAATCTTGTGCTTGGTTTCTTTCATCATTGCTCAGTTTCTATAGTACCTCTGTTTCTTCTGATAAATGGAAATGAATGCTAAATGTCTCATGTGATTAAGAGGATGAAATTATTATGCTGTCATGTGCAAATTACGTACACTGAGAGGTGCTTTAGACTACCCTAATGTGATACGATGTCTATAACTTCCACCTGACTGATGTATTTGACTATACTACCCTAAAGTGATATTATATTATTAAATGAAGTCAGGTGAAAGCTATACTTTTATTGCTATCTTTGGAAATAGTAACATGGCTTTTATTATTATTTTTCCCTTTGTCTTTGCTTATTTTCATATCATCCTGAAGTCTTTAGTTCATCCAAACTAGTAGTGTGTTTTCAAAGACCATGTACTTCATAGCATCCATTACTCATAATCTTAGGAAGAGGATTTGAAATACCCTGTTTGGAAGCTAGTGAAATGAATTATGGATTTTTTTCCCTGTATCTTTTAAAAAAGCATTCCAGGAGATTATTGTGAAGAACACATCTAATTTGAATTCTAGTGTATTAGGCCCCATCACGAGGAGTTTTTTTTTAAGCTTTCTTTTGTTGATCAAGTTAATGATTTATTAAATATTGGATATTTCTTTGTAAAAGAATTGTGAAAGTTTGTATAAAAGGCTGTGCTCTGCCAACAGTCAGAAAAAGGAAAAGCTTAAGAGTAGAATTAAAAAGAAATTTAAGGATTTGATTTTTGGCCTGTAAAAACTGTGTTATATACACGTTTTACATAGAAGTCATTCAAAGCTGAGTTTAAGATTTATTTAGAGTGGCTTATATTCACTGAATACCAAACAGTTCTTTTCTACTGTGGCTTTGTTTAAAGAGTTTAGGATTGATTTACATGACCTCTTAATTATAACCTGAGACCATGACACTGTGGCCAGTCAAAATGATGTACAGTATCAGAAGCATTTTAACTAGACACAGAGAAATTCATCTTAGTTGCTGAGCATGAAACTAGCCAGGTCATCTATTGCCAAAATAATAGGAACAGTATGCTTACAGGCCTAGCAGAATTGGCTGTGCTTTTTTATACCATAAGTTGTCAAAAATCACAGTATAAAAAGCTGGAATCCAAACATGGTATTGTGGATTTTTTCAATGTTCATCAGTTTGGTCATATTTCCTAATTATGTTCTTCTGAATAGTTTTTTTTCTTCCTACCCTTTAAAAATATGAACACATTTATATATGTATGTAGTTCTTTTATGCTTCCCTAATGTTCAGACTGTAACTTTGTTTTCCACTAAAGCATATGTCCAGCACCCCTACAAAACATCTGATTGAAGAACAAAACTGATTTTGGGGGGGATCGGGGGGGGAGGGAGCTCTTCCCGTTTAGTAGAGTGGTTTTGGAGGAATAGCAGGGAATGTTTCATGTTTTCATCTCCTAGGGCAGAAGGGATAGCCTAAGAGAAGCATATTGGAAATCTAATGGAAAGATGGGGCCCTGACATTTCGGTTGAACCATGACTACCCCACAAGGAAGTAGAGCTGTAGTATGGACCAGGACCCCCACTCTTCAAAGCTATTAGCCTTAATTGCTGAATTATGATGAAAGAAGGAAGGAAGGGAGGGAGGGAAGAAAAAGAAAGAAAAGAGAAGAAAGGAAAGGAAGGAAGGAAAGAGAAACAAAAGAAAAGAGAAGAAAAGAAAAGGAAAGAAAAGAAAAGCAAGAAAGGGAGCACCTGGGTGGCTCAATAGGTTGGGTGTTTGACTTTGGCTTAGGTCATGATCTCGCAGTTCCTGGATCTCGCAGAACCAGAGCTCCACATGTGGTTCTCTGCTATTAGTGCAGAGCCTGCTTTGGATCCTGTGTCCACCCCACGTCCCCCGCCTCTCTCCCACTCATGCTCTCTCTCTCTCAAAAATAAATAAACATTTAGAAAGAAAGAGGGAGAGAGAGATAGGGAAAGAGAAAGAGGGGGGGAGAAAGGGAGAGAGGGAGGAAGGGGAAAGGGAAAGGAGCAATGAAGGAAGGAGAAAGGAAGGAAGGAAGGAAGAAAGGAAGGAAGGAAGGAAGGAAGGAAGAAAGGAGAAAGAAGAAAAGAAGAAACCGATTATTAACACAGATTCTTTACAGATCCTCTAGTTTATGATGGGAGAAGGTGTACGTGCCTGACTGAACCATGCTAAGCTCATTACAGCATCTGTAAACAAAATGGAAACTTCAGAGAGGAATGAGCTAGTGGTACAGTATCTTGTTTCTTATGACAAGATGTGTTGGGGAAAGTAGTGGCATTTACACTCATTTACAGACCAGGAAAGTAATGTTCCCAGTGATTGACAAGGCAGCTACCTCCGCTGTGGATTCTAGTATTCCAGGTCCAGTCTGGTCCAGAATTGCCCTCATGAGAAGAACTGTAACTTGGGTGGGAAAGCTCTGGGTTGACCGCAGGGCTCTGTCCTTACTTACTGCATTATTGTGGAAAAGGACTCGACCTTTCTAACCCTCAGGTGCCTGGTCTGATAGAAATGTTAGGTGTTCAATATACTTCATGAGGTTATTTGAGGTGCGGATGACATCATGTGTGTTGTAACCCCTGGCAAATTGTAAATTGCTATTCAAATTAGAAGCAATGCAGTTGTTGTTATTCTGATATTTGGGACTTAACATGTTTAGTGGTTTTTTTTTTCTTTTCTGTGCAAATAAAGTATCTGGTAAAAGAGGAAAGTTTTTCAACAGCCATAACTGTGTACCTCAGACCTTTACTATTGCTATTTGCATTTTGATATAGTTGTATATAAATGATTAAGAATGTACATAGATATCCTTCTGTATATTCAATTTTGTATCCTCTATTTCTTTTCCGTAATATCATGGCATATGTGCTTTTCCATATTACAAGATAATTTCAATGGTTATTTAATTGTTGGCAGTTTAGAGTTTGCAAAATTTTAAAAGGATGTGTCATATTATCCAGGTGGGTCTTTACCTAATTGTCTTAAGTTTTATCATAGCATCTTAGAAGCTGGGGAGTAGAGGTTCCACATCAGTCATTGAAGATTGTCTTCCCAAACCATTCTTCCTTTTGTATTTTCTTTTCACTCTTACATAGGAAGAACAACCCAGATTCCAAGTTGTGGGAGTGAATGCTGGCTAATAGTTATTGCATGCTGGTTCTGTGCACAGCACATGTCTCATGTAGAATAGCTGTATAGTCATTACAGGAACCCAATAACAGGTGCTGTTATTATCCCCATTTTATAGATGAGCAAACTGAGGCACACAGTGTTTCACCATCTTAGTTAGGATCACCTAGTGAGTGAGTTTTGAAGCTAGGGTTTAAACTTAGGTATTTTCTCTGGGAAGTCCTAGGCATCACGTGACACAGCTGAGAAACATAATCCATATATTTTGTTCATCTGTTACATATTTACAGTCTGTCTAAGGTCAGGAATTCAGAGACAGATTTTTTTTTACAGAAGAGTGAGTGTTTGGAGAACATTTCCAGCATTATTTAGGAAAGTGAATGAATCATTGGTCCCATTGTCTTTCCTTATTTAGTCACCTTTGGAGGAAGGTAATGAACTCCAAGTAATGGCATTCAATACTTTATTTTGTTTTGTTTTTTGTTTTTTGTTTTGTTTTGTTTTTTTTGCAATATTATTTTTACTTGAGAATAACATTCTGATGATTGGAGATGGGTACTGTTATTATGGAATAAATATGAAGATTTTACACACAATTTTCATGTTTTATTACTTTTTTTTTTTTGTACAATAGACCCTGTTATTCCTTGTCCAGGATAAAGATGAAGTTACCTCTTTCCTTCACTGTTTCCTACCTTCTTAGAAACTAAAGTTCAGTGGACCTTTGTCTTATCTGCAGCTAAGTGCATTAGTCTTGAGAATAGCTCAACAAATTTATGATGAACAATTTGCTATTCATGTTTCCTTTTGGCCACTTGCTTGACTGCTGTATACTCAGTGATGCTTAAAGCTTTGTGGGTTTTCAGATTAGCAGATGCATTATTTTATCTTGTTTGCTAAATCCATTGAATGCCTCTAGTCAGTCTTTTTTGTAGCAGGAACGTGATTTATGAATACTATTCATCAAATACTGTGGTACTCTTCCTGATGACCTCTTCGTTTGTATTTTTTTGTGTGTGTGTGAGAACTGTGTGGCATACCTTTATTACTTTTCATTTTATTTGCTTATTACAGATTAATTATAGCTGTCAAAGTGCCAGAACCTAACCTGTAAGTCATGTTTTAAAAATGTAATCATCTGTTTAATGGATTTATGAAACGCTTTGAGGTGATTTCTTGTAACAACATCCACTAATCATTTCACTTATTCGTGCAATAAAGATTTACTGCTTGTTTTTTATGTTCTAGGGTGAGTGCTAGGAACTGGGTGTATGTTAATGAATAAGCCTGTGGTTTGGAAGCCTTTTAAAAAGGTGGAATTCCTAATTAGATACTGAAAATGCACCAGATATTATTGTCCAATAAGAGAACAGTTCTATTTAGCTATTTCCACATTAAAAATTTTTTAATTTCTTTATTTATTTTGAGAGAGACAGAGACAGTGTGAGTGGGGGAAGGGCAGAGAGAGAGGGAGAGAGAGCATCTTAGGCAGGCTCCTAGCTGCCAGCTCAGAGCTGGATGTGGGGCTTGAACTCAGGAAACCGTGAGATCATGACCTGAGCTGAAACCAAGAGTCAGATGCTTAACCGACTAAGCCACCCAGGCGCCCCTACACATTTTTTTTTTTCAAAAGGCATACCGGCAGTCTTTTCTCTTACAGTGGAAGGAAACAAATCTCTCTATACTGACCATTTCCCTATCCCATCTAGCAAGGGGTGGGCACTTTGGCAGGTATAGTAACTTCCAAAATATTGGATATACCTGTACTCTTCTTTAGCCTCCTTACCTTTCTCCCAAGTGACCTATGCCACACCTTCTCCAAAAATAAGGGTCTCAGGGCATTGAAGTTGCTGGGAAGCGGAGTAACTGCATATTTTTTCTTTCATATACCTTGAAAATGGTCAGAGTCTAACTGAAGCCATGATTCAGTGATCTAACTTCCTCATGAAGCAGAGAAGTCATTTGGAGGGAAGATTCTGAATCCCCTTTGGTTTCTCCTTTCTCTTCTTCCTTTGACAGTGTCCCTGGGACATCTGGGGGCATTGAACCTCCAGCTTCAGAAGGTGTCATCTAGAACCTTCCAGGGTATCTAAGAGTCAAATCTAAATGTACTTTGCAGTACATTGGAGGGCCTTTCTGTTAAAAGTTAATAATTTTTATCTTAGCTTAGATGATAGAAATCATGATTAATATCAAAATCATTTTGCTTCCACATGCACATGGTGCTGTATCGGCTCCAAGCAAGTCCAATTAAATAGACATGGGCCCTGTTCTTACAAGGCTATTGGCCGCATTGTCACAGACAGGCAACCAAAGGATATCAGATGCAGACATCAGCAAACATATTCATGAATGAAGACCTTGCATTGGTTGTGGTCATCAGAGGAAATATACTCATTAAGTGTTCAGAGAACAGTTGGGTTGGGGTTATTGATCTTTTAACACTAGGAGATGTCTGAGTGAACTGAACATATTATGAAATTGGAATCTCAGATTTGAAAGATGGTTTGTATCTTCAACTTCTATTTATGGTAGACCAAGTCTAGTCTCAGAGAAGTTTCCACATGGACTCCTATCTGTGGTCAGTTCTCTTCTCTTTTGCTTTTTAATCTGAGCCATCAGAGTTTGCATTTGCCATTAGTCTCTGTCAACAGCCCTGTCCTCATAGCTATTATTTGGGAGTCTTTATGTGTCAGGCAGGCACTTTATGTAATTACCTCTAATTCTCACAGAAACTCTGCTGCAAGGTGTTATTATTTCCATTTTAACAATAAACCAGTAGGTTTAACTCTCAAAGTAATAGTTGAGACTCCAACTGTCAGGACCCAGTACACATGCCCTTCTCACTCCAGCACAGATGGGGTTTCCTCATGCTTACCTATATTGTGCTTCACTGGCTTTGTGTTGGTTGTGAATCCTCTCTATACCTCTCCAAGTTCAGAGATGATCCACTTATTCAGTCATTTAGCAGTGATTTATTGGGTACTATTCTTAGCATTGACAATAGAACAATAAGCAAGACAGAAAATCTCTGACTCCACTGTGGGTATGCACATTCCAAAGGGCGCCAGGCAACACTCAGTTAGGAAGGCTTGGACAAGGGGACGTGATTTAGGGTTGTCTGAATTATTCTATATATATCATCGATGAGTGAAGTCTAAAAACAACTCTGTAATCCCTGGGCTTCTTAGAATTAAGTACAGTGTTTCTTTTCTAGAAAAAATTTTTTCCTTGTTTATTTTTGAGAGAGACAGAGACAGAGACAGTGACAGCGTGTGAGCGGGGGAGGGGCAGAGAGAGCAGGAGAGGGGCAGAGAGAGCAGGGGACACAGAATCCAAAGCAGGCTCCAGGCTCTGAGCTGTCAGCACAGAGCCTGATGCGGGGCTCAACTCATGAGCCACGAGATCATGACCTGAGCCAAAGTCGGATGCTTGCTCAACTGACTGAGCCACTGAGGCGCCCTGGGGTACAGTGTTTCTTAAACATTAAAGCCATCGTATAAATAAGTGTGGTTGAAAGAACTGAGGTGTTTCCAGACAAGAATGACATTTTAAGATGACAGGGAGCTCAACTAAAGTGTGAATCACAATAGGGACTCGAACAGAATTGTACCTGACAGAAGCATTCCAAGGTTAGACTGAGTTCTCAGAGGGCTGCTTAATAGAGAGAAAGTCTGAAAAATAGGGCTTTTGGGTTTCCAAGGCAATGTGGTGACTTAAATGGTATTTTATGAAAGATGACACATTGATAGGGGACTTTGAAATTTACTATGGTATGATTTAGTGCCAGAAAGTCTCTGGCTGCCACTTAGTTTTGAGTAGATGCTAGGGTACTGTATTAAATGTTTGGTTGTTTGAAATATTGATGTGTTGGGCTTCCTGTCAAGCACTAAATTGAGCCAAACTACATTCATACATCGTCACTTCACTTCTATCTATGCTGCAGCATTTAAACTGGAAGTTGTTTCTGCCAGTTTTTCCAGATATAATATTATTCTTATTAAGTGTCCTGTGGACTGGTATACCTTGTAGGATTATTTGTCAGTCACTCTTTAGGTGGAAGGAGAGACAGTAGCTTGAAAAAAAAAAAGAATCGAAGTTGAAATTTGTAGAGAATTGGGACTTCAAAATGTTTTGGTTACAGTTAAGTGCTCTCCCAGTCATCAGAGTGTGTGGTGTGAACAACTAGCTATTTAATCGTCTAATTTCAGAACAGAAAGTAAGCATGTGTCTTTAGATGTCTCTTTCCTTATTATAACAAAAAGTACCAGGGTACTCCTTTTTTATTTTTTATTTTTTTTATTTTTTATTTTTTTAGTAAATGCTAGGCCTTATTTTACGATTGGATCTTGCAATTGGCCATAGATGAGAAGAAATTTTAGTTTTCAATTTAAGAGGGTCAGGGTGGAACTAGTTTGCTGTTGCTCTATGTTGGCAACTTCGGTTTTAAGACTTCTATCCAGCCTCATTGCCCCACATCCCTCCCTCAGCGCCACCACCATTACCATCCTCACATGCTTTTTCTTGGTCTTCTGAAAGATTTCTTCACTGAGGTCTTGATTGTGTTATAATCAGTCCCACATGCTTCCACTCTTGTGTGGTTTTGTTCAATTTCACACATGATTTCTAAGCAGATGTTGCATTCATCACAACTGATGTAATGATTGCTTCCTCAGCTAGCCTGTGGACCTTTTCTGCCAGTCCTTGCAGTCAGTATATCCTGGTATTTGCTGGACACAAAGTAAATACTGTATGTGTTTCCCTGCCTACATTCTTGGATGTCTGAGCTGTGGCCACAGCTGCGTATTTCTTTGATTGACATACTAGCAAGTAAAATATGGAGTGTCTGTGTTTGCTGAACATCTAGAAGTCTATATTTGCATACTCAAGAAGAGTTCAGTGACTAACTGCTCTGATAATGGGGCTGATAAAACAGGAGTAAGTCTGTTTTCTGGTCACTGTACCACTGAAAGTGGTAAGTTTGTATTTAAAGGCAATCAAATGTGCAGCTATCGCAGAGTAACCTGATACTAATCAATGGTTGAATAAATTGCTCATTAATAGGCATTTTATTATTAAAATACTGGAACTTACCAGAAATACAATTCACATGTTAAGGTATAGATACCTCATGTGAATTGAATATTGATATTTTACCTCTAGGGAGAATTTTTTTAAAACTTTTTTTAATGTTTTTTATTTATTTTTGAGAGACAGAGAGAGACAGCGTGAGCAGGGGAGGATCAGAGAGAGAGGGAGACACAGAATCCGAAGACAGGCTCCAGGCTCTGAGCTAGCTGTCAGCACAGAGCCCGACGCGGGGCTCAAACCCACGAACCGTGAGATCATGACCTGAGCCGAAGTCGGCCACTTAACCAACTGAGCCACCCAGGCGCCCCTGACCTCTAGGGAGAATGTTTAAACTAAGTCCTCTTCATTAGTAAAAACCATATGTACGAACATGGAGTATTTCTTCAGGAGGTGGGGTATTCTAAAAATCAGGGAACCCCTGGGTTAGAACAATAGAAGCAAGGGAGTTTCCCCCTTATTCCAACTACTTGGGTCCATCTATTTAACCACCGTCTGTGGTAAGTGGAGTTGAGGGTAACACGGGTAACCCTCCAGAACCCACCTTCAGTTCTTCCTCCCCACTTCTGTTGTTCAAGCTCTCTTTATTCCAGAGTTAAATTCCACAAATAAAGATGAGTGGTTGTCTTTTGTGATTAGATTTCTTTCCCCTGCAGCTGGCGGCTGGCCACTGAGGGCTAGTGGAGAAAACAGTTTGCTAGAGGGATGAAGACCTTGATTTTATTGCCAGGCCACTGTGATGAGTCACAGGATACTGGCTTATAAACTGCTTTTGGCTTTTTGGGAGAAAGGTATTATTTAAATGCCAAGTTTCTAACATTAAGATTTCTCTGTGCAACAATAAAATGTGTATTTGTATTACTGTGTGAAGGGAGAATGGATGAGAAAGTGGAGCAGTACCACAGGGAATTAGAAGGAAAGAATGTTCCCAGTTTTCATCTTCATCTGACTTAAAGAATATTTCTACACAAATACTCATATGACCCCAAGCATACAATGGCATCATCCTGGAGTGTAGCCCCTAATTTTATTTGGTTTCTTATCAGCAAACATCTGCATGCCCAGACCACCATGATTGATGGATATTTATTTGTTTGTTTGTTTATTGTTTTGTTTGCTTGCTTGTTTTTTTTTTTTATTTTAAACTTTATAGTTTATTGTCAGGTTGGTTTCCATATAACACCCGGTGCTCTTCCCCACAAGTGACCTCCACCAAGACCATCACCCCCTATTACCTTTCCCCCTTCCCCTTCCCCCCTCAGTTTGTTTTCAGTATTCAAGAGTCTCTCGTGTTTTGTCTCCCTCCCTCTCCCTAACTCTTTTTCCTCCTTCCCCTCCCCATGGTCCTCTGTTGGGTTTCTCCTGTTAGACCTATGAGTGCAAAC
>CM053574.1:62731774-63090834 GCA_028646485.1 Cryptoprocta ferox
GAGAAGTATGGCGCCGCCTCAAAGTTTTGCCGGAACCAAGCGTTGCAACCGCCCTTCTGAGTCCGATCTCCCTGTGCCGTGGGCGAGCTAAACTGTATTCTCCAAGCTCCGCCTCTCTTCCGAATCCCAGTCCGTGCAGTTCAACACCGTCACCGGGGATGAGATGCGTTCCCAGTGGTGGCTGGCCTCCCGGCAGGCTTGCGCCACCCTTTTTGCAGAGCCGCCGCTGCCGCCGCTGCCTTTGCCGCTTTTCAAGGCTCCCGGTGCGGCTGCGCCCAAGGAAGAACTCGCCGGCCAGATGGGACAGATTTCCCTCCCGGCGCTCGGCAGATATATATGGGGAGACGGGCGAGTTTTCCTCCCTTAGAGATGGTTCTAGGTGCGTTTTCCGTCTCTCTTTCTCTTCCCCTGGTCTCTCCAGGGCACAGCGCGCTCTCCCTGTCTTGGGCTCGGGGGCTCCTTCCTCCTGCGCCACCGGGACGCGCCCGTCCCCTAATTTCGCAGATTACAGTCACTCACTCAGGCATCTTTGAGGTTGTCTTCTTTCTGGCGTCTGTTTCTTCTTTCCCCCACTTGCAAATCCAAGTTTTATCCCTTCAGTCCTTCTCAGTTCAATCCATACGGGCGTGCGCGGATTACAGAGCTCCCTGCTTCTCCGCCATCTTGTCCTCCTCCGCTTGTTTGTTTATTTTGAGAGGGAAGAGAGAGAGAGTGCACGGGAGAGGGACAGAGGGGAGAGAGAGAGAGAAAGAAAGAGAGAGCAAATGTTAAGCAGGATCCACACAGAGCCTGACCTGGGGCTCAATCCCAGAACGCTGGGATCATGATCTGAGTCAAAAACGAGAGTCAGATGCTCAACCAACTGAGCCACCCAGGCACCCTGATGACTGATGAATTTTAATGATTGGTTTTGCAAAACATAATTTTCCATCTAATTTGGAGAGGTCATTCCAACAATTCTGAACCCACAGGGTGGTGTTCCTATGTAAGCAGAGTTTTGGGGGTGGAAAATTTTTTATAAAAGTAATGGAATCAATGAAATACTGCATCATTGCCATAGGTGCTAACTGAGAAATCTACTAGATTTCCTAATCATTAATAACCTATTTCTCAGAAAAATAAAGAAGACTGGACTATTCAGGGAGTTCCAGCCTTGTATCTTTGATTGATTGAATTAAATGTTGGCCTGGACATCAGATTCAACATAAGCAAAATCAAATGCTCAATCGAGTTCTCTCAGTGGCCTTCCCTATCAGTGAGGCCTTCATTCTTCTAAGCCTTAAGTCCTTGATATGATTCTTGTTTCTTCTTTTTCTCCAATTAGCCTCTCTTGTACCAAGCTGTGGGTCCAATTTTACACACTTCTTAAGTTTCTCCTGGATGCTGTTACCCCATTGTAGGCATGTCTTATACCTGTGGATTTCTAACTTCCTCACCTTGTTCTCAGCCTATGTCTAGAATTGTTTCACCCTTTCTCAGTTCATGCCTCACTCTAGACTAATTTTGGATATTAGCTTAATTTGCTTTCTTGTTTTATCCTTCTGGTGTTATCCCCTTCTCAGCCTTGAGTCCTGACACTGCCTTTGGCACTGATCTCTAGTTTTCATTTCCTACTAAAACTCATGCTTGCTTCTTGCACAGCTCCATCCTTGGTTGTTCTTTGAGAAGTTCCCTTTCTCAGTTCCTCCTAGAACCCTGTCCCAGTGCAGACATTTGTGACCACTGTTACAAGGAGTTTGACTATGTCTGCTGAATGGGAACTCGGCTTTATTTCCCTCTACAGAGATGCCCCTACCCCTTGTGTGCTAAATTCTAGTATTCTTTAAAAACCTGTTCAAATCCTATAAGCTCCATTAAGTTTTGCAGAACCACCAGCCCACAGGTTTCCTCTATCCTCTGAAGGCTTTCTAGAAAAGTTAGGAACTGTCCTATTCTATTGATATTTACTGCTACTTCTGAGGAAATGTGTAAACACAAGGACAAAATGAAGTTACCATTTATATACGGCTTGTCTTACTGTCCCTCCACACATCTGTAAGCATCTGGATGGCAGAAAACATGCTATGCATCTTCACATTCTATACTGTCTTTATCACAAGGCTGTACTTTTAACAGACAGATATTCATGACTGGCTGACTCTCTAAACCCTTCTCAAAGCCAGGTGGTTATATGAAGAAAGATAAGCTCAGCCTGAATAGAGTGCTTTGAAATCCCTTTTCCCCTCATGCTTTATTCTGCAAATTAAAAGCCCATGCTGGCCAAAGAGTGTTGCTTTAGTTAATTCCATAAATCCAGTATAGTGATATTGAATATATTCAATCTAGTCCTCATCTGCACCCTGCATGGGCTAAAAGTACAAATAATTTTTCATGGGTGCCTCACATAAAGCAAGGCCTGCTCAAAGATTTAGATCTCTTTAAAGCAGAAAATGTGGCTCACGTTCCCTATACCGGGGCGTTACAGTGAAATTTTTACTCCTTCCTTACCAACCTGATTGAGTAATTGAGGCCTGCCTTAAATAATGTTCATTTCCAATGTGTATGGTTTATACATAAATAAATGTATATGACATACATACATTTAAAAGATTGCTAGTATTCAGGATTCACACCTCTGGTATTTCTTTAGCCTTACTTATATTTGCAGGTTTTTTTTTTTTTTAAAGCAAAATGGAGATTGGAGTGAAGTTACTCCTGTGAAAGAATAAATCTTTTTAAAGTGAAGGAAGAGGGATGGGAAAGAGTGTGTTGCTGTCCATGGTTCTGATTCATGTTGCTGTGAGAGAAGACAGATTCATTTGGTAAATGACGCCAGTTTACTTTACAGAGTAATAATAATGGTGATGATGGTGATAAAAGATAATAAGAGAGAACTACTTTATTTATTTATATTTATTTATTTTAATGTTTATTTACTTTTGAGAGACAGAGCACATGTGGGGGATGGGCAGAGAGCAAAGGAGACACAGAATCTGAAGCAGGCTGTAGGCTCTGAGCTGTCAGCACAGAGCCCAACGCAAGGCTTGAACCCACACACCATGAGATCATGACCTGAGCCAAAGTCGGATGCTTAACCAACTAAGCCACCCAGGGTGCCCCAATTTTAATATTGTTTTAAAGTAGTTCTCTCTTGGGGTGCCTGGGGGGCTCAATCGGTTAAGTGTCCAACTCTTGATTTCTGCTTAGGTCATGATCTCATGGTTCATGAGTTCGAGCTACACATTGGGCTCTGTGCTGACAGTGTGGAGCCTGCTTGGGATTCTCTGTCTCCCTCTCTCTCTGCCTTTCCTGTTCATACACTCTATCAAAAATAAATAAATAAATGTTAAAAAACAATAATAAAAATTTAAATATTGACCATATTTCACATGTATGTATCTGAATGTGTGTGTGTGTGTGTGTGTGTGTGCATGCCTTAGGGGTGAATCCATGGAGTGGTTCCAAAGTCATATGTTTGATCCTCGAGGTTTGAATAATATGCTGTCATTTATATAAAAGGAGAGAATATATACACATATGCATACATACATAAATGTAAGCGTATGTACATATACTTTTATTATGTATTTTTGAATGCACTTTGATTTTTGTAAAGGTTTTTAGATTTTTTTTAATGTTTATTTTTGAGAGAGAGAGAGCATGTGTCAGCAGGGGAGGGGCAGAGAGAGAAGGGGACAGATCTGAAGCGGACCATGTGCTGATAGCAGAGAGCCCAGTGCAGGGCTCCTGCTTGTGAACAGTGAGATTATGAACTGAGTCAAAGTCAGATGCTTAACCAACTGAACCACCCAGGTGCCCTATGGATGCATTTTGATTTTTTCAATGATATAACTTTATTAGCTATTCAATAGTTACTTTAAAAAGCTTATACCTTCCTATATTTTTAATATTCCCTATTTTTAGAATTCTGTCATAAGTTAGAACTGTTTTAAAATAGAAATGAAATACATTTTACCTGACTTTAACCCCAGTGTGGTCTAGTAAGCTCTAAAGAATAAGGGCTGCCTGGGTGGCTCAGTCAGTTAAGCATCTGACTCTTGATCTCAGCTCAGGTCTTGATCTCAGGGTCATGAGTTCAAGCCCCATGTTGGGCTCCACACTGGGCATGGATCCTACTTAAAAAAATTTTTTTTAAAAAGTTAGAATGTAGTGAGATAGTCCTATAGTTGACACAAAGGGATCACATGCGACAAGGGTTTATGACAGTTTGGTGTCTAAATTTTTTATATCTAATATAAGTAGAGATAAATCAGACACTAATACATTTATGTTTTTGGAAACCTATGAAAAAGAAGCACTGGGAAAATTATGTTTTTCTCTCTTATTATTATTCAGTTCCAAAGGGAAAGAAAATGTAAATGCTAGTAAAAAATAGACATCGAGTTCACACCTCAGTTTGTTGAAAGAAAGGGACTAGGCTGATTAGGAGCAACCATCGTGGGACAGCTAATTTTCTCCTGCTAGTTTTCTTATAGGGCCCAATGGCTGGGATACAACTAGAGTTTGACCATGATAAAAGTGGCAGTAGAGGGCAAACAAATGAAGTCCACGTTATCTCAAATCTGAGAAGAAATTTCAAAGCCTGTTCTGCTAGTGCATCAAGCTTGCAGAAACTGGATCAGTATGTCTACATTTTCTAATCTTCCCTCCAGCCTGGCCCTTCCTCCTCAAGCCCCTGTGTATGGCCATCTAAGCTCAAAGGTTTCAATTCCTCTCAAACCTCTCTCTGTGTTTGTGTTTCAACTGGCCCTCTGGCCAGTTTTGTGAAATTTGTCTCTCCTATCTGCCCCTTCTCATAATTCCTGCTTCATTTCCCATGGTTCTGACTCTTACTATTCTCACAGAGTTGAGTAGCCTCTCATCTGGTCCCCACACAGGGGAGTATAGTGCGGCAGTAGAAATTCTCGGGCTGAAATCGATATCCCCACCCACTACTCATCAGTAAGGCTGTGATAGAGGCTTTCTGAGCTTCAGTGTCCTCAGCTCTCAGGTAGACATAATAATAGTTACCACATTTTTCTTCAGGTCTCTTCCTGTGTCCATCTCCTCTGAGAGGTTTTCTCTGAGTCTCCTGTCTAAAATACCTTCTCCATCCTTATGTTCCTTTACTTCACTTTATTTTGCTTTTTAACATTTATGACCACTAGACTTTCTGTCAACTCTTTGGTTGGTTGGTTTTCTGTTTATATTCAACCCTAGAATGTGAGTTCCATGGACACAGGAATCTTGCCTATGATTTTGTTCATAGTTATAGCTCAATGCCTAAAGAATTCTCAGGAGATAGTAGATACTCAATAATTACATGTTGAATAAATGAATAAATAAATATACAGTCTACTGTAAGGATTACATGTATCAAAGTGCATTACTCAGAAAGTATGAGCTTTGACCATCTGTCCCCATTATCATTTTCTCTTCTAGGTGATCCTAAGCTGCCCTGATAATTTAATCTTAACAAACATCACTCTGCTTAAAATCCATCACTGACTTCCTCTTGCCCTCTCCCAAGTTGGATGACTGTTTCTCAGCTCAGTGTTCAACTTTCACTATTAGGACTCAGCTATGCTGTGAGGTTCTGAAATTTTATCCTACTTGCAAGCTAACTGACTATCTCGAAGCAGTTTCATACATGCTAGCTGAAGACATGAGTCTCCTTGCTCAAAGGCAGAGGACTTTGTTATTCCCATCATAGCAGGCAACATTAGCTTCATGTTCTCATTAGTTTCTCCCACCACTTCCATGAAGGTGATGTAGAGTGGCCCAGGTATGAATGCTGTGTGTGCAGTGGTATGTGACTGCTGAGAAACCCCAAGATTGGAAAACCCCCAATCTTATAATAGGGCTGCTACCAAATCATTGCCCCAGAGAGAAAGAGAGAGAGAGAGAGAACACATTTATTATGCTGATCAGGAAACAAATCTGCCCTCTACCCTGTAAGGCTGTTTTGCTATATACATATTTTTGGAAAGATGGTTTAGGACTAAACAGATGGGTAGAAATGTCATGGAGAATTGCTCCCCAGTTCTACCTTTCTATACTTACCTTCCATGAGTCTCACATTTCTCCTGTATTACACCAAACTGCAGCATATGCCATTTTCCTTTGTATTATGTGGTCTCCTGTTTTATGCTTCTGTGTATACTTTTCCTGCTGAGCTCTTCCAGGTGAAATCTAGTCTCCTCTCTAAGATCCATCTATCCCCCTAATAACTGCATAGCTTGTCTGTTTGCTTCCTGAAGGTCTGTGCTTAAAGGCCCCCTTAACAGCAAGGCCTTTCTCTTACTTAAAATAGAAGTCTGCCCCTGCCGGCAACACTATCCTCTTTTCCATTATCGTCCTGTGACCTCTGTGTCCTTGTTCGTGATCTGTCTTCCCCATCAAGAATCTAAGCTCCTTGAAAATAAAGACTTAGAATGTTCTCCTACTGCCTCAGCTACCTCCAAACAGTACCTGACACATAGTAGGTAGTAAATAACTATTGGTTGATTCTTTGAGTTGGTTTCGTAGTTCATTTTCTCCATGGCTCTTTCTAGGTTTGCCAAGTGGAATGTGATCTCTCTGCTGAACCTTAATTCTAACTTACTTACTCTCTGTGATGATGATCCTGTTCTGCCTCTCATTATAGATATGTATTCTCCATCAGACAGTGAATTGGTTGAGGACTAGGCCTTTCTCTTATTCTAGTAGCTTCCTAGAACCCCACACAGTCCTTTTAATATAGTAGATACTCAATGAGTGTGCACTGAGTTTCACTGTAAGTGCAGAGACCAAGTAGCCCCAAATACAGCACTTCTTCTGATCCTGATTTACTTAGCTCTCTGTCTTGGGTAATTGGAATGTGCTCTCTAACAGAAGTTAGAAGAAATAACCGATGTCAATTGGTAGAAACGAAGGGAAAAGAGGTTTCAGCTAAATATGAAACAAATGGAATTTTCCAAAGGTAGTAACTGCCCTGCAGCCACCCTATTCCTGAATATGCTCAGTCTCAGAACTCAGGCTGGGTGACTACTTAGCAGTATGTTGACAGCAGATTCAAGTACAGAACGAGGTGGGAGTGGGGTATGGTTTGACTAGTGGATTGAAGGAAGGGCCCTCCACAGTTTAGATTCTGTGACTACTATGTGCATATAATTTACCCAGCCATCACATAAGGATGTGGAGCAGCATATTCTGAGCCTAGAAGTACAGTTTTTCTTTTCCATCTTTTAGGTGAGGCTTCAATTCTTTTGTCTTTTAAATCCCACGACATTTTGAATATATCTCTTACACTTCTCTCCTTTTATTTCATTATTCACTTATGTGTCTTTCTTTCTGGGAAACCTTAAAGTGAACCCCTTAATAGTGAAAAACATGTCCTATTTATTTATTTTTATTTTTTTAAAGTTTATTTATTTATTTTGAGAGACTGAGAGAGAGAAAATGAGCATGGGGCAGGGCCAGAGAGAGAGGGAGAAAGAGAATCCCCAGCAAGCTCTGCATTGTCAGAGTCAGTGCAGAGACTGATGCAGGCCTCAAGCTCATGAACTGTGAGATAATGACCTGAGCTGAAGTCAGACGCTTAACTGACTGAGCTACCCAGGTGCCCCAAACATGTCCTATTTAAATTCCTGTTTGTTGTGTCTGACCTAGAGCCTTAGTTGGAGTTCATTGGATTTTTATAGAATGAATGAATAATCATTCCAAAGTTGACACTTTATCTATCATTGATACTCAAGTTTTGGGATCTATTTTTGCTATCTGGACTTGTTGAGTGCCCCAGAAAGATTGCCTTTCATTCCCACTACTTTGCTCTTCTTCTTTTTTTAATTTTTAAGTTTATTTGTTTATTTTGAGAGAGAAAGAGTGACCATGGGAGGGACAGAGAGAGAGAGGGAGAGAGAGGATCCCAAGCAGGCTCCACACCATCAGCAAAGAGCCTGATGCGGGGCCTGAACTCACAAAACTGCCAGATCACGACCTGAGCTGAAAACAAGAGTTGGACGCTTAACCAGCTGAGCCACCCAAGTGCCCTCTTTTTTAATTTTTTAAATTGAGTTTATTTGTTTGAGAGAGAGACTACTTTGCTCTTCTAAAATGAATTCATCTTTGAATCTCTGTAAGGTGATGATGATTTTTCCCCCCGCTAATAGTAATGCCTTTCAAAGAGAAAGATAGTTTTGTTGTCAGATCAAGCAAGGACATTCAATAAAAGGCAGCATCTTAAAAGGCTATGCATGGTGGGGGGATATTTACAAAACTAATAGCAGTTACACTGGCTACCTTTAAGGTGATAGGAATGGAAAAGCCGGTGGAATTGTATTCCAAATCACCTAGGAGACTCAAGTTCCCCGCGAACAGCAACCTTTAATTCTGTGGAGGTAATGGAACCTTTCATTAAAGGTCTTTTCCTCTTATGGAGGATAGGGTCTTTTTTGGAACAGATTAATTCCCTTCTAAGGTTCTTTTTTTTGCAAAATTAATCTGTAAACATAGCTCTCTAGATGGCTATCACTGTAATAAGGAAAGTATTGAAATTCAGAAAGCTGCTATTGAGAAAAAGGGGGCATTGTACTTTTGGTCTAAAGAAAGATGAAGGTGAACAGTACCATAGTGTTCGTGCTCAACGTTACTTTGATTTTTCACTTCTGTAAAGCAAGCTCTCTTTCTTCTGCTCACATATGAGTAATTTCGGAGGTAAAAACCTGTACTGGATGAGATTTAGTGAGTGAATGAGCAGAATGAAAAGAACAGTGAATTTCAAAAAATTGTCATGATTATTAACAAGTAAGAGTGCCCATGAGATTAGGGAGGGGGGTTAATAGACTATACAGAGGCTTTTATGGCCTGAACTGGCAAGAATCAAGTGAGACAAATGGACATAGGTATTGTTAAAGAAAAAGACATTTACTTGTCCATAAAGGGAAATAACCTTTTGCTATCTGAAGCTGTGAATATGGTTGAGCAGTTAAGTGATCTGAGGTTTAGTTATTCAAGTGGGATGATTGGTAAGGTTTGACAGATGAGGAATCATTGGTGCTTTTCATTCTGATGTGTTGAAAACTGAGGAGTCTCTGGAGACCCCAATAACCAGATAGGCAAAAAATGAATCCTTGATACTTATGCAAACATAAGCTAGAAAGATGAGTGTCTAAGGTGAAGATATTTTCCCCCATTTTCTAAATTTCTGAAATAGCTATTTATTTATTTTGTAGTAAATGATGTAAAAGGAAAGAGCTGGTACTTTCCCATTAAACACAGTTAGTGTTTTGGATGGAGTGAAATATGTCTCTGTCTCTGTAGCATCATCCCAAGTTGACTGAGGTGTCATTGTTGTCGATGACTTGTGAAATGTCACTGTGCTCATAGGCAAAGTCTGGAGGCTTGACGTTTTGTGTTTTTCATATGATCCTCTTGGCACTCTTCACTCCGACTGGCTCTTACCTGGTTCACCAGAGATCAGGTTATCTGTACTCCACCATCCTTGAATCCTCAGAATCTGATATAGTTCTCAATAGGCAGAAGACACTCAGTAAATGTAGAAATGAACTGAATTGGTTTAATCACAAGGGACACTGGTCAAGATGGTGTGCACCAGTGCAAATCCCATAATTTGAAGGATAACGCAAATCTCATGCATAATGGAGGAAGGGATTAACTTAATCCTCGGATATAAAGGGAAAGCACATTTAAAAGACAAATGAAATAATGGGGTCTAATCTTCACATGTCAAGACTGTCTGAATGTGAAGATTTTATGGCGATAAGGGAATTGGCATTGGGCTTCTTAAATGTTGAAAGCGAAATTATGATTTTGGCATTTTCTGAGGTTGGTCAATCATTACTCAATGGTTTAGAAAGTGTTAAAATCAGTTCTCCCCGATTCTTACAGTTGAACTCAATTTCTGCTACATCATTGTTGTTTAAGTCCACCAAGAACTTAACATCCATCCGTGAACAACAGATTCATTTGCTGTGCCTGTGTTGAGACTTCTGTTTGTTAATGTGCTCACTTGACTTGCGTGTCCTCAAGTAGCTTCTGAGTACATGAAGATATTTGAAGTTGACCAAGAAATATGACTTTACTTCACAGTTTTAATTATTTAAAAATTATCATTAAAGGGTCAACTGCTAATGGGCCAAAAGAGTTTAGCGATGACACCAGACATGTGGTAACTTTTTATTTGGTGATACAGTGAAAGTTGAATGATACTTTAAACACAATAAGCACCAATTATATAGCTGAGCTGGCTCATACCAGCTTGCTAGGTCTGATAAAATTTTCTGAGCTAGTTGCTAAACATTTGGTAGCTTGAAATTGGCCATAAATTTCATGGTGGGCATATTTACATCATGGAGATCAGCAGTGACTAAAAATCAAGATCTTTCACCCACCAATCCCCACCCAAAAAGCCAGATGTTAAACATTTACCAGCCCCCCACTAGTTCTAAGTCCCATTTTTATTAAATGATTTTTAAATCAAGCAAAATATGTTAGACTGCTAATTTTTTGTTTTTATCATGACAACTCTCTAATTATTGCCACGTTTTTATCTTTCCATAATCAATTTCTTTTTTTAAATTTTTTATTTATTTTGAGACAGAGAGACAGAGTGAGAGAGCAAGAACAAGGGGGAGGGAGGGGCATAGAGAGAGGGAGAGAGAGAATCCCAAGTAGGCTCCACACTGTCAATGCAGAGCCTGATGCGGGGCTCAAAGTCACAAACTTTGCGATGATGACCTGATCCAAAATCAAGAGTCAGATGTTTAACCGCCTGAACCACCCAGATGCCCATCCATTACCAATTCCTTAAAGGTAATGACCTAAGTAATTTTTTTGAAAAATACGTTTTAGAAACCACAAATATGGTTTTAAAGAAAATTCAATTATAAAACTGAATAATTTAGCAGATCTTTTGAAACCATCTTTAACTTGAGATAAAATTTTCAAGAGATGAAATCTGGGACACAAAAAATAATATACAAGGGCAAAAGATGATTAAGATAGAAAAATGTGAACTCTGATTTAATTTTTAGATAGTGATTGGCAAAGAGTTCCGGTAGACCACACGGACAGCCAGGGAGCTGTGGGAGAGGAATACAACACTGGAGAGTAGAATGGAACAAATAATTAGGACATTTAGTTTAGAAAATAATACTTTAGTGGAAGGGATCTAGGAACAACCAGACCCTCACAGTGCATTAAATGTTTCTGAAAGTTTGCTAGATGCTTTCAGATATGCAGCTACTCTTTTAGGTCATTAGGGCTTGGGCATAGATTGGTGAATTCTTAGAAACTAATCAGAATATACTCATGTTTCTTAAGCAGCCACACTCGCCCCAAATGGTCAGATGCAGTACAAACCAATCTAAAATAATTCAGTCTCTTCAACCCAGCATCTTAAAATCAATCTGTCCAGACAACAGTAGTTTCCTTTTTCTGCAGTGCTTTGTTACATTTTCCTGAGCTCACTGTTGTCTTTGGAAAGTGGTATGGAGGAGGATACGATGGAAAGGGCATGGAAGCTATGAGACAGAGTTTAAAGGGAGAAGGAAGGAACAGAATGGGTAAGAGGAAAGATAGAGTAAATAATTATATGCAGGAAGTAACATGTGAAACTACTCCCAGCCCCCTCCACTTTCAGCCCAACGACTGACCCTACTGAATAGATTTACAAAGCCAGGGCTATTTCCACAGCAGGAGGAGACAGAGAATGGAGTTCTGAGAACTTTGAAGTGTTTGCTCACAGATACTGTGACCTCTGGCTTACAAATGCTCAAGAATAATAAAGTTGTTACTTCAAGTTAAATAAACTTGAACACTGTGAGGGGTCTTGACCATTACAGACAAAGAAAGAAAGGAATTGACTTTTCCAAGAACACACAGCTCTACACACAGTCTCCAAATACCCTGGAAATTATTTTTGTGTTGAGTGAAACACTCTGTCACTCTAATGGGCTCAGAAGTTCACTACTGTGAGGGAAATACAAGACTAAGAATATATGATCTTCATACACAGGGGAGTATTCTGAGTCGGAAAGTCAAAATGTAATCTACATGCCACCACCATGCAAAGGGAAATAGAAATAGAATAACTCTACATAAAGCAAAATAATACTGTCTTCAAGTACGCATTAAGATATATAATAGTTGTTGATTCCCTAAGTAATATAAAAAGAATATTCTAACTTTTATTTGTTTGCTTCTTGGACTAAATTATAAAATATTCTCAAGAACTTTGTCAATAAATGCTTCTTCCCTGGTGAATGGTTTTCAGTAGCCCCTGTCCAGTACTGAACATACAGTTGGCTCCAGCCCGGCTACAATGGAATATGTAGCCAGAGGAAAGCCTGAGTTTGGCAGGAGACATGGAGCTTAGCTGCAAAATGTCCGTGGATGTGGCAGCCCCCTCTCTAGGCAGAGGCAGTTGCCTTCTTATCCTGAGAGCTGATTTTTCTGTGTGTAAATTTGAATTCTCACTTTACCACCACTGCTCTCCTTTTTGTGACATGTTTATGGGTTTGGAGTTTCAAATTTCAATTTCATTCGGTTGGTCTGGTTTCGATAGTCCCAGCCCTTCTCCCTGAAGTTAGTGATGTTATATTTTAAGTCTGGATTTACTAAAAATAGAAAATGAAAAATCATTCACTGGAAAGGAACGGGGTCATCACACACTCCCCTGAGGGCAGTGTGTCTTGGATTTCTTCTGTTAAAAGATTTGATGCAGCCACTTTATAGGATGTCCCACTTAGTACTCTTTGCCATCACTTGTGCCTCATGTGCTGCGTGCTGGCACAGCCTTCAGATTTCAGAGCAAAGGGTTAATGAAATTTCAAACTACTGATTTACTTTCTGGCTCCTTAGAGGATGCAATTTATGGATCTGGGCAATGCCACAAAGTCATAGAAGTATTTTAAAGGATGTGCTAGATTTAGCATTGTCTGTTAAACCATAGTCATAAAATTACCACTGTTCAGGCACTCTTTGGCTGTGTCTGTTATAATTTGCATTAATTTAGACACTGTTGAATGATTAGAGAACCATAAAGTGCCATTAAAATTACTTCAGCAATTTGCATTGTGACATTCAAGTTAGTCACATGTTTCTAACTAAATGTTGGGCCACAAAAAATTGTGTGTTTGCTATTGCAAGCTTACTAAGCAGGTAGGGAAATTCTTATTAGAAAAGTAAGTAAATACTCCTCCCGGCCAGTTCTGGTAACTTCTTTTAATGACCTGACATTTAGGTTTCTGTGATAACACTTGAGGAATCTTATTATTAATTATAATCTTAAGGGTTGTTTAAAAATGCCACACTACACAATGGAAGCCAGTCCTCTCTCCTATAATTGAACCGTGAATTAATCAAACTGTGCTCAGACAGTTGAAATTTCAATTTACTTCAATAAACATTTATTGGGCTTCTTTATTAAGCATTGAATTTGACTCTAAGGAACACTTATTTGATGGGAAAAAGTTTAAAGCTGAAATGTGCAAAGTCATATTTTGACTGAGAATATTGGTACTTTATTGAATTCCTGTTAGTCTCTATTTTGTTCATTCATTTGCTTGATTTTTAAATTTTTAAAAAAATATTTTCTATAAAATCTGTATGTATGCTGAAGTGCTTAGGGGAAGTATAGTGATATCTACAACTTACTTTGAAATGCATCAAAAGAGAAGATGAATTTTGGATGGATAGAGCAACAGACGGATAGATATTGATGAGAGAAGTTGACAAAATGTCAATGGCAGAATCTGAGTGTTGGGTGTACAGTTGTTCACTATAAAAATTCTTTCAACTTTACTGTATATTTGAAAGTTTCTGATATACAATTTTCAAAAAAATCATCTATACCCCTATTTTGCTTAAGAAGTAGAATATTATTTCTGCCTCTGAAGGCAGTTTAATTTTCCTATGAGGGATATATTTATTTTTATTTTTAACAAAGTACATGTACTTAGAAATCAAATAGTGCTAAGAGATTTATTACTAAGCAAAGGTTTGTTTTCCTCACCTTTCCTTGCAAATTTTCTGCCATAGGTTTTTATTTTTTATTTCTATTTATTTAGTTAGTTACGTATTTAAAGTTTATTTATTTATTTTGAGAGAGAGAGGTAGAGAATCCCAAGCAGTCTCCACTGTCAGCTCAGAGTCCGATGTGGGACTCAAACTCATGAACCGTGAGACCATGACCTGAACCAAAACCAACAGTTGGATGCTTAACCAGCTGAGCCACCCAGACACCTCTAGACTCTTATTTTTTTAAAGCTATTTTGGGCATTTACCTCCTTATTTCTTTAAAAATATGTTTATTCTGCTATTTCATGATTTATCGTTTTAATATTTTTTTACTTTTTTGATAAATGAAGATTTTTTTTCATTATAGCTTCCTTAATTTCCCTCCCTCACTCTGAGGCATATGTATTTCAAAGGGTTATTAAGTCAATAGTCAGCATTTACATTTTATTCCTGAGTCAAGTAGTATACTATCACTGCTTATTACACAATTTGCTTTTCTTTCTTTTTTTTTAATGTTTATTTATTTTTGAGAGAGACAGAGAGAGACAGAGACAGAGACAGAGACAGAGTGGGTGTCGGGGCGGGGGTGCAGAGAGAGGGAGGGAGACACAGAATCTGAAACAGGCTCAAGGCTCTGAGCTGTCCGCACAGAACCTGACATGGGGCTTGAACTCATGAGCTGTGAGATCATGACCTGAGTTGAAGTTGGACGCTTAACCAACTGAGCCACCCAGGTGCCCCACACAATTTGCTTTTCTTGCATGAGTTTATTAATTTCTTCATGTTTTTACAGTTTGCCTGTTTTCTGTGTACCTATCCGCATGCTTCTGAGATACGTCAGATGCTCACCAAGTGATTTACATGTGCTTCAGTGCATCAAATTATCCAGTAATTACATTTCTTTTGCAGACGTTCCTTGGAAGCCTCCATTCTCCTATTCATTATTGCATTGAACTTTGGCCTTCTGCACAACTTTCATTCTCATCCCGTATTCTTGGGACCCTCCTTTTCACCTTTCAACTGCTCTATAGTGAAATGGGATGTTAAAACAAACTAAACTACCCAAATATTAACCATGGTGATGTTACTCCATCTGAATTTTAAATTGACCACAAATTTAATATAAGTTAACAAATCTATGCTTTTATGGAAAAAAGTAAATAATGAATCTCAATAATAGAATATTCAACCACATTAAATGTATTTGGATGTTTTCTCACCAGAATTCACTGGGAGAAGTTAATGAAGATGGAATAGAATAAACAAAAAATTCCTTTGACTTCATTTAAAATTAATGATTTTGAGTTTCCTTATGATCCCCTTTGCTCTTCAAGATGCACAATGCATGAGGCACAACTTCTATTTAGTGGTCCCATTGGATGACGGCTTGAAGCCTCTTACATGAAAGAATTCATTAAAAGCCCCTGGCTCAATGGTGTCATCCTTGACATTTGGTTGTTTTATGGACTGGTGGCTGTTTATGCCCTTTTGTAAGCCCTGATCACAAGATAGTTATTTGAACATTCCCTCTCTTTGGTGTTTTAGAGAAGTATTGGGAGCCATTTTACATTTATTAGTTCTTGATAAAGATAAGTGCATGCATAGAATGATGGCTAGTACTTCGGATGGGAGGTAGAGATTGTTGACTGGGATGGGTATCTGTGACTTTCTAAGGCTAGGCAGTGGTTACAAATCTGGCCACTAGTTTTTCAACCAAGTTAATAAGCAAATATCCTTCATTAAATCAGGTTACAATAAAAAGAAAGGAAACGTAAAAGTAATTTCATCCATACTTTTATGTCAAACATATGTAGACAGACATAATCTAACATTTATGTTTGGAAAGGTTGGATTTGCTTGGAAACTGCTTGTGACACAGTCACACAGTAAGTATCTTCAGTAAGTATATAAAACTGGGCAGAGTGCCACATGTTCTATCCTGTGTGACCCAGCCTTATTTGGTATGTCACCTTCCCTTGGGGGAGTGCAGACCGGAGTCCCTGAAGCAAAGCTCTGGCTTTTACACTTTGTTCACAGCCCCGATCTGCCAAGTCTTCAATTTGATTTGTTCCAGTAGTGAAAGGAACAGAGTAGCCAAGGCAACCTTTCCCTTGGTTTTATTTTTTTAAAGTAGGGAGAGAAGAGGAGAGAAAATAATGAAAATCTTTATAGGTGGAGTCATCTCTGAGAATGCTTATATATTTATATTCTTTCTAATGCATAATTCTTTTATTAAAGATATAGTTTATCTTACTAGAAACTAAAATATGAAATGTTCCAACATGTGGATTTATATAAAATTTATCATAGGAAAGAGGTTTAGATATAGGGGGGGGTGTGTGAGAGAGAGAGAGGCAAAGAGAGATAAGCACCATGAATAAACTCAATAGCTGTAGAGATTAAACATAGTGCTCAAAATACCTGTGAACCTAGAATAAAATATAATTCTATTTTAAATATTCTGGCATCTAGAATAAACAAAATCAGCTTAATATAGCTAGCTTCCTTTTCTTTTTAAAGTGCAATGGATATGACAAAACAATCTAACTGTGTTACAAATGTGTGGAACATCCTCACTGAAAGAGGTGTGTATGTGGGTGGGGAGAAAGGCACTGACCTAGGTGATTTTGGAAATGAGTGGAGTCTGTAAGACTGAAGGCAAAAGAAATTGTGCATTATCACTGTCCTGTAGTTGATAAAGTTGTTTCCTATGGTAGTATGGGTTAAAAATCCTGATACAAAAAAAAAAAAAAGGAATTTTGTTACAAGGGTGCCTGGGTGGCTCAGTTGGCTGAGCGTCTGACTTTGGCTCAGATAGTGATCTCACGGTTTGTGAGTTCAGGCCCCACGTTGGGCTATCAGCTGCCTATACGGAGCATACTTCAGATCCTCAGTCCTCTCCCTCCCTGCACCTCCCTCGGTTGCCCTCAAAAATAAATAAAACATTAAAAAAAAGAATTCTGACGCAGCTATGCATGTATAGTGGAATTGAACAATTAGGTAAATGGATGGCAGACGGTGGGAGCCAGGTTTCTCACTGTTGGAGTGGAATTTTACAGGTAAGCAAGGGGAGAAGGCTAAAAAGACCCAAGGATTTATGGATTAGAGTTGGAGAGATCAGTATGACTCATGTTGAGCTTAATATAGATACAGATATCACATGTAGAAATATTTATAGATATATGTATTACATGGGATAGTATACACATATATATTTCCTTGCTCTATCAGTTAAGAAGGCCTAGAAGCAATAACACTCCAGTAACAATGAGTATATCTACTACCCAATCTTAGGTTTTAATACCATTGCCCAATAAAAGTAACTTGGAGAAAAGTTACTTGGAGAAAAGTTAACTTGGAGAAAAGTAACTTGTCCTTGGAGAAATGGCTGATTCTAGCGCTGGAGCAGATTATATACCAGATGAACTTGGAGCATATTGCAGTGCCAGAAAGTGAGGAAGTGTTTTAAAAGCAAATCCTCAATGATAGGGCTATGTCAGAGGAACACAGGAGCCAACTGAAAGAGCTCCCCATGGCCAAATTGGAAGTTCAAGCAGTACTTTAAATAAAGTAGTATTGCATTATAACTCAAAATATAAGATATATATCCATGAGTCCATACTTATATAAGTAATTGACTGAATAAATTAATGGCAGTGAAGAGACAAATCGTCCATGTAAAAGAATTCTAAAAAACTTAATGTGCATATTCTGCCCTCAATGAGATGGAGCGTAATTTCCTAGTCCTTAAGTGTGGGCTGCACATAGTAACCTCCTTTTAAAGAGGACAATATGGAACGGAGAATAAAAGATTAACTTCACAGTTGAGAAACCTGACACACTACCTCAGCCAGGTGATCAAGGTCAACATCAAGAGTGATAAGTCATGCTGATATATCAGTATGTACTCTTAATGTAATGTGATGAGAATGGCACTCCACTGCTGTGGTCTTCCTCCCCAAAATCCATGACTCGATCTAAACACAAGACAAACATCAGGCTAATCCCAGTTGAGGGATATTCTATAAATATCTGGCTCATACTCCTAAAAACTGTCAAGATCATCAAAAACAAGGAAAGTCTAATTAACTGCCATATCCAAGAGAAGCCTCAAAGGGACATAATGATTAATATAATGTGATATCATGAAGGAGATCTTACAAAACAAAAAGTAGATAAGGGGAGCACCTGGCTGGCTCATAAGTGTCTCATAAGTGTTTTTGGTTTTGGCTCAGGTCATGATCTCATGGTTTGTGAGTTCAAGCCCCGCATCGGGCTCTGCGCTGACAGTGAGGAGCCTGCATGGGATTCTGTCTCTCTCTGCTCCTCCCCCACTCGTACTCTCTCACAAAATAAATAAAAATAAACATTGAAAAAAGTAGAAAAGGTAAAAAACTAAGGAAATCTGAATAAAGTATAGACTTAAGTTTAGAAAGTTTGGTGCATTCATTGGAATACTAATGCAAGACCTAATACTAGTACTAATGCAACACTAAAATAGAATATTAACACTAGGGGAAACAGGGCATGAGAGTTTACAGAGTAAGCTCTGTATTATCTTTGCATTATTTTCTGTAAATCTAAAACTGTTCTAAAAATGAATTTTTTAAAAAAGTACTTGGATGTTCATAGCAAAAGTCAAACTAATAAACAATGGGCATATGTATTTACATTTAAGACTCTCTTTCCTTTAAAACCAGAAAAAGGGGCACCTGGGTGGCTCAGTTGGTTGAGCATCCGACTTCATCCCAGGTCATGATCCCACATTTTGTGAGTTCGGTCCCCCTGTCAGGCTCTGAGCCCGGAGCCAGCTTCAGATTCTGTGTCTCCCTCTCTCTCTGCCCCTCCCCTGCTTATACTCTGTCTCTCTGTCTCCCAAAAATAAATAAACATTAAAAAATTTTTTTCAACCAGAAAAAGCTGTTAAAGAATATTGGGGGAAACCTCATTTAAAAGGCCCTATAGATTCCAGTAGATGAAATCCCTTCTAGGTATTCTTCCACAGTAGATGAAGTGATTTAAGTATTGTCATTTTGCTGAACTAAGGGGCTGGAGAAGTATTGGGTTTTATGAAATGAACGTCAGTGCTTGAATCTAATAGATACTCTGATAAATTTAAAGAAAAGGAAAGTTGTTTGTGTTAAATAAATGTTACTTAGTAGAGCCACCTCAATTTTATTTATTTATTTATTTTTAAATTTTTAATGTTTTTTCATCTTTGAGAGACAGAGAGAGACAGAGCGCAAGTGGGAGAGGGGGCAGAGAGAGAGGGAGTCACAGAATCTGAAGCAGGCTCCAGGCTCTGAGCTTTCAGCACAGAGCCTGATGTGGGGCACGGACCCATGAACCATGAGATCATGACCTGAGCTGAAGTCCGGTGCTTAACCGACTGAGCCACCCAGGTGCCCCAGAGCCACCTCAATTTTAGATTTAGGGCAGATAATATATGCATTATTAGATGCTGAGTTCAGAAGTATTTTGCCAGTAACTGATTTACTTTATGTAGCAATATATAAATGGTTGTCAGGCACACCTTCAGGATTTTTTGATAAAAGTGGGTCTTTGTTTAACCAAGTAGAAAATCATTTTTTGGACTTGTAGCTTGTTTTGAAGCTAGAAGGGCGGTGTATTTGTGTGTACACGTGTGTGTGTGTGTGTGTGTGTGTGTATACACATGCTAACCTTGACTATGCTGCACTGTAAATACAACATTTTACCAAGAAAAATGACAGGAATCTAAATTTAAAAGGCATTTTTAAAAGGCAGTGTTTGCCTCCCTGGTTTAGGATTAGAAGAAAACAGTGCTGAAAAAAACCTCACCAATGTTCACACATTTTGAAGAGTGTGAATTTTATTCACCAATTTGCTTTTTATACCAGAGGCCAGCTGCTGCTTTTTGGAAGACTGAAACCTTTCAACCAGAATTGTCTGCATCTCAGTATAGTTCTAATGGCAGAAGAAATCCTACCAGATTATGTCCTTTGATTTTCACAGATTTTATTCAGAAGATCTGGCAATGGGTTGCAGTTTCACACTTCAGAAATACATGGTTGGCCAAGAGTTATTTCTGGAATTTTCTTTTAAAGCCTTAATGTTTTCGAGATTCTCTCTGTTCCTAAATCAATTCCCTAGTCATTCTTTACCTGAAGCGAGATATTTGTATCTTTAAAAAACTAAGTCACTTTTAAATTTGAAAATGGCATTTGCTAGAACCAAGACCCAAAAGCCAGCTGAGCATCTGAAAGGGTTTTTCTCTCCTAGGCACCTTGACTAACAACTGCTGAGTCATGTAAAATCCCTTACTTCTTTATGGAGCATGGTGATGTGAATTGTAAAATGTTAGACATAAATTCTACTTTCTAAAATGGATGACAGGGATCCTTGGCTCCGAAGTCAGAGAAACTTCATTCAGGTTTCAAACCTGCCACTTCCTAGCTGTGTGGACTTGGGCATGTTCCCTTTAAGTTCTCTACACTTCAGTTTCCTTATCTTCAGGGTGAAAAGAAAAAGTAGTGTCTATGGCAGTGAGTATTTTTAGTATTAAACGGGGTAGCTCTCTACTATGCTTCTCCTAGGACACAGTAAAAGTTAAGTAAATGTCAGCTATTTTCACAATCATGCTGGCATTTATGGAAAACATCCTGGGACCTACCTAAATAGTGCCACCAAGTAAGTGGCTGCTGAAAGATCAATTGTGGCAACACCTGGGTGGCTCAGTCAGTTAAGTGTCCGACTTTGGCTCAGGTCATGATCTCATTGTCCATGAGTTCGAGCCCCGAGTTGGGCTCTGTGCTGAGCTCGGAGCCTGGAGCCTGCTTCAGATTCTGTGCCCCCCTGTCTCTCTGCTCCTCCCCTGCTTGTGCTCTGTCTCTTTCTCAAAAATAAACAAACATTAAAAAAAATAAAAGGTCAACTGTGTGAAAGCTGCTTAAGAATGCATAGTAGAAAAGCTTCTGAGATTATGTGTTTGAAAAAAATGTATGTGCCAAGAAAGGCCAGTGCTTGTTTGGTTCTTGACACAAGAAAGCTCTGCCCCATAGGCCCGCAGTGTTCCATTTTACACTTCCCTTCCTCAATCAGAACCAGGCTCTGGAGCGCTTGTCACTGTGTTTGGATCTTGGGATTCTCTGTCTTGTGCCAGGGAAGCCCTATTTCTTTAACGACGAGCAAACAGATTCAACCTAGACAAGCCTCAGGGGGCAGGAGTGGACCCGTGCACGTCGCCCACCTCCTTGGCTCTTGCTCTTCTGTGCACAGAGACCTCCTCTACCTCTCCGGGCCACACCTGTCCCCAAGGGCCCAGTTTAGCAAGGTCACCTTAGGCAAGCCACTGAGCTTTTCTCGGACTTGGCTTCCTCTTTTGTAAGATGAGAAAGCTGCAGAAGATGATGTTTATGGTCTCTTGCCTCTCTGTCATTCTCTCAGATTCAATAAATTATTGGACTTCCGTTAAGTAAAAATAAATGGCATGGTCAGCTATCTTCAAGAGGCTTTCCTTCTCCATGAAACCTTCCTTCCTCTGCCATCTCAGGCTATAGGCCTCTCCAATTTTTTTTAACTTTCTTAAAGTTTATTTATTTATTTTGAGAGAGAGAGAGAGTGAGAGAGAGAGAATCCCAATGTGGGGCTCAAACTTACAAACCGTGAGATCATGACCCGAGCTGAAGTAGGACACTTAACTGACTGAGCCATGCAGGTTCCTGATGTCAGTCTCTTAAAATTCTTAATGTATTTGTGATAGATATTGTAATTTCAGAGTATATTTCAGTTCTCTTTCATTTACCTCCCTAAGGAGCCTTACTTAAATGACATTCAAAATGAACATAAAATTTATAATTTAAATTTAAATTTATAATTCATTAAATTATAATTCTCTATCCTATATAATGTTTAACATACCTGAAATCTGATAGCTGAACATGTAAATGAAATATGATTGTACACACACACATCTACCCTTTGTGGTTCAATACCACATGAAAATATAAGGAGTCATTGTTATTAAAATCTGTAGGTGGTGTTGTAGTGCTTTGTAGGAGATCAAGATATTATTTTGCCGTTCAAGGATTCCAAGAAACAACATATTATACCCATGGAAATAGTATCTATTTGGACAATATTATTATCTTTGTAAGTGTCAGCATGTGGCCAAGGAGAGAAGTGATCCATATTCTTGCTTTACCACTTTTATGTAGTACATAACTCAAATTACCCTAAAATCCAGGTTGACTATAGCTGACTACTGCTCTTCTAGGAATTAAAAGGATACATAAAAATAGTGGTGTATATAGCAACCTTATTTCCTTTTGCAACAAAATGCTAAAAGCACAGACTGAATGTGAAACAATTAAATTCAAGTTTTAAATTATTTGGAGCCCCCAATATTACATAGCAGCCCTATCAATGAAAAATGCTGGGAAAGACAGAACAGGATGAGTAAAAAGAAATTAGTTATCAGATACTTTGTATAAGTAATAAGACTTAAACATTTAAATAAGCATTGGGAAATAGATGTTACACAAAAGGAGTACGGGGGGGGAGGAGTGTGGTAGAGACTGGGAAAGGAAGAGAAAGGCAGAAACCCAGAGAGAGACATAGACAGAAACAGGAGTAGAAGGGGAGAGGAAAGAAAGCCAAAGATGGACAGAGAGAAATGAGTAAAGATGGACAGATGGCTGGAAGAACAAGTAAGGGGAGGTTATGGGCTAGATTCACACAGGGACACAGTGGTAGGGGAAGAGGCGGAGCTGGACAGCAGCTTGCTGTGGTGGGCAGAAGTGGTTGAAGATGGCAGTGTTGTGGTGCCCTTGACATTTGGCTGATGTTTCCATATTTTCCAACACTTGCACCTTACCAACACCTTTTATTTCAAATGTTAAGTGGCAGCGGTGTGCTGCAACTCACTGTCCCTGGCACATATTACAGAAATTTTGTGATCTGGTCATTCAGTTTTTGGTAGCTTGAAATCAGCCATGGTGGGAGAATTTATATCTTGGAAATTGGCAAATTAAAGCCTCTCTCCCCACCCCCCTGGAAGACCAGTTTATCAGCATACCAATGAGAGAGGACTTGGCTAGATAAAATTTGCATGAAACTCATTTTGTTTTCTGCCCATTTGTATGTGTGATTGATGTCATGACTTACATCCTTCAAAGTTTAGGGAATAGAATTGATTATTGGGCCAATTTTACATTTTAATGCGGTATGCGAATCCAAGGCTCAAACATCTGCAGTATTTACAGTAGAGGCATACTTATCATCATTTTCGGGAGATCGTCTCAAGGAAAATGGAATAAACTCAGGAGAACTGACTTTTGTTGTTTCAGAAATAAAAACAAAAGTACAAGAAAAGTATGTTGCACAAGAGTTATTCATATTTATTTTGATGTGAGGGTATGTTTAGTACCTTGGTTGTGGTGATGGTATCATGGTGTATGTATCCATCCAAACTCATCAAGATATGTCCTTTTAATGTATGTAATTTTTTGTGTATCAATTATGCCTAATATTCATATTTAAATCAAACTCAGAGTGCTAATGTTAATAGGCAATTACTTTAAAATTCTGATTTAATTACTGTTGATTCCATTTTGGAGGAAAACCCCCAAGAACTTTCTATTATCTTCCATTTGTTTGTTCATTCTTATAGTTGCTTTAATATAAATGATACTTCTTTCTAGACTGGAGTTTAATTTGTTTTGAATTTTTTATACTCATGACTTGAATGATAACATTTTGAGTTGGCTTTAAAATATCTTGTTCACTAGTGGATATGCCTGGATCAGTACCTTTACCTTCTGACTCTCTGCTTTTTTCCATGATGTGTCACGTAGATTTAAAAGATGACCGGTTTGCTCATTCACTTGTTAAGCTTATATTATTTTCAGGGAATATTCAAAAGACTTTATATTTGATAAATCTTCATATTTTATTTTTATTTTTAAAAATTTTAACGGTTATTTATCTTTGAGAGAAAGAGAGAGAGAGAGAACAGGCGAGGGGCAGAGAGAGAGGGAAACACAGAATCCAAAGCAGGTTCCAGGCTCAGAGCTGTCAGCTCAGAGCCCGACACAGGGCTCGAACTCCAGAACGGAAAGATCATGACCTGAGCTGAAGTCAGATGCTTAACCGACTGAGCCACCCAGGCACCCCAAAGTTTTATATTTTAAAGTAGAACTAATAGTTACTGACTGCTAACTCTAACAGGCTCTGGCAGATACTTTATTTATTTTTTCTTTCCAAAATTTACAGCAGTCCCATAAGGTAGGTATTATTACCCACTGCTTCATCCCCAGAAAGTTAGTTACTTGGTTAGGGTCACACCTACAGTAAGTTTAAGTGGTTTAAATTCTAAAGCTTAAATTCTTTGCACTATCCCAGGCTGTCTCCCCTTTATTATGTGATCTAAATTTTCCTAATCCCTTGTGAAGAATATAGAGCAGGTATTATCACTGTTTTACAGATTAAGTTTTTAAAAAGGCTTAAAGGCAACAAGTGACTCAAAGTCAGAAAGCTAGGAAGCCCTTCTGACTTCTCTTCCAGGGCTCTTCCCCACGTGGCCAAAATTACAAGAGCAATAACAAAATTAAAATGAGGTCACCATATCTAAATTAATGTGAAACTTTAGTAGGACATTATTTCAGACTCATAAAAGCTTCTTCTGGATTGAATGCAACCACATGTAAATGTCTTTAAGTGGTTCATATTTCAAAAGCAAGTGTGTAGGCCAAGAAAGAAATCTTTAGTTGCTGTTTGCCTGCTTCAGACAGAATATGTTTGGCACACAATGTGTTGTGTTCATCAGTCCTCTTGCTTCTGAGAAATACTTAGTTCTCAGCCATCCACACTCTCCTGTTATGGGCCCCAGCTACTGCCTTAGGAAAATGAGACATTTCAGTTTTGTTTGTTTGTTTTTTAACAAGGAATTATTCTTAGTGAGTTGAAAAGAATTCTCTTGTCACCCAAGGAACTTTTTTAGTCACCCAAATTCACACCTTGCATTTGTGACAAAAGGAAGTAGAAAATAGAGACAAAAATGCATTAAAACATCAAGAGTGTTTGCTGAGAGGGTGTCCTCCCAGCGGGGCTGAACTGAGGGGAGCCCCTTCTCCACTTTCCTGATGTGGATCCAGGGATCACTGGACATGGGAAAAAGGGACTGTTTCTTCCGGGGAGTGTGACAATGCCGAGTTAGAATCCCTTTGGCTTCTATCCCTCAGCACTGCCCTGCTGACGGAGGGGTTTGTTGCAAAAGCAGTTATGAGAGCCACCGCTCAATATCATCATATGAATCTTCAGATATACTTTTTTTTCAGATTATAAAAGTAGTGGTAAATACTTGGACTTAACAGCTGAGTTTTAGAAACACAGTACCTAATTTCTAGTTGACAACCCACTGTCAGTTTCCAAGCCACCCAGAGGGGTAGGAGAAGTTTAATTGGTGGTTGAGAAGAGGCCTGCCCCCATAGCCCTGTTGCCTGCCTTTTGTTCTCTTCTACTTGTGCGTATCCCGTTGGGCTGCACATACAGCCTCATCCTCAGCTTCTTACCCCTCATGTCTAACAGGTGGGCCCGGCGGGGAGCCAGCAGTGTGGTTCTTTTGGAAAAGGAGGAGCAGCCAGGCTCTGCACAAGCCACATGCAAAGCTGTTCATTACCCCGAGCGAGATGACAGCCACAAACTTCAACAAGAACAAAAGATTGCAGGGGAAACCGAAAGATCATACCATGCAGTTTCATACTACCCAGTCAACAGCACCCCACCATTAAATGATCATCTATTTATGTCACTCCAAATAACACCATGGTGACAAAATTTGTTTTTACAGCTTAACAAAGGCTACTTTTCATTGTCTAGTAAGAATAAGGAACCTCCTTATATTATCAAATTTATTACCAGGAAATCATTTAGGGTCTAGTGGCAATAAAATCATAGGTCTGATTTTTTAAAAACAAATTTGATGATGATGATGCTTATGTGTATGTGTGTATATACATACATGCATAAAATACATATTCTATGTACATATAACATAAATAATACACATACACACATACACATATATCTAAGTGAGCCCTGATCCTTTGGAAACCATCACCACTGCTGAATTCAGTCTTCTCGCAGCCATGTTATACGAAAGCAAAATGATTTCGAAGGCCCTCCTTCTTTGTGGTCAGCATTGGAGCCCATCGTTGAGCCTCACAAGACAAGTACTCCTCTGTATTTTTATTCCTTTAGCCTAAATGGAACTATCCCGTTTGATCACACATGTTATTTGCAAATTTGACTTTCGAAAATACCCGAAATCAAATTTGCAAATAGCCAAATTTGGTTTTGGCTATTTTCCAAGGTCAAATTCAGTTTTAAAGGCTGATGACTCACCACTATTTGGGGTTTTGAGGAAGTGAGCCCAGGCTCTGAAGGCCTAAAACTCCAGAGATGAGGTTTGAGCAATCATGGTGGTATTGGGGAATGCATGGAGGTGACTGTTTTGTATTGATCATAGCTTACTTGTATTCATAAGTTGTTTAGAAATAAGTCCTATGGCTTTTGAGTTACACTTGCAGAGCACAGAGTAATATTCTTTCTTCAAAGTGCTAAGGGAATATAGTACCTCCAAAGACACGGAGGTCTGAAATAACAAGATAGCATCAGGGTATTATAAGAAGACTGGTGTGGTAAGATCTCATGAATGAATAAATAGGATGAGCTGAATAGGTGGTGAGTTTTCCAGGGACCTGCACTCTATTGCAAGCAGGAAATTTGAGAAAAGAAGTATAAAGAATTGTCACTAGGATAGCAGTCTGATGTCTTGTAAGTCTGACTTCCAGCAGGCTGGCTGTGTTATTACAGATAAGGGTTTGGTTTCCTGGGTAGTCTGCTGCAGGTTAAGGGTCAGAGTTCTGTTTTTTGTGGCTTTTTAAAAATGTTTATTTATTTTGAGAGAGAGAGAGCCTTCAAGCACGAATAGGGGAGGGGCAGAGGGAGAGAGGGAAAGAAAATCCTACGCAGGCTCCATGCTCAGCACAGAGCCCATTGTGGGGCTCGATATCATGAACTGTGAAATTGTGACCTGAGCCAAAATCAAGAGTCAAATTCTTAACTGACTGAGCCACCCAGGTGCCCCATGAGAATTCTCTCTTTATATGCTCTGGCCAATGTCTGTTCGTATGATCAATCTCTCACTGGGTCTGTCTCTCTCTTTTCATTACATTTCCCAGTATCTGGCACTGAACCAGGCAATACTTATTGAATGAATATGTATATCTAATATTGTTTTACTACCTTAAATTTTTAATGTTTATTTATTTATTTTTGATAGGGAGGAGGGGCAGAGAGAGAGGGAGAGAGAGAATCCCAAACAGGCTCTGTGCTGTGAGCTTGGATCCCAACTGGGGGGTTGAGCTCATGAGGTGTGAGTTCATGCCCTGAGCCGAAATCAAGAATCATACGATTAAACCAACTGAGCGAGGCAAGAGCTCCTACTACCTTAAATTTTTTATCAGCAGTATGCCAAGGTAAATTAAATATTCTTTTAATATTAAACATTTGACTCTACTAAACAAGCAACTGCATATTACTTTTATTTGAGATATAGGCAGAATCCCAATTATTTCAAAGAACCTGATTTTGAGATACAACCATAACAAAAAGATTGGGGTGCGTGTGTGTGTGTGTGTGTGTGTGTGTGTCTCAATGGGATTGAGAGACAGCTGTTAGGAGACCCAGCTCTATTTGGGGGCCACTATATTTTTACTTATAAGGTTATCTACATTGTGTTTTGGAAACAGCAGATAAGCAAGAATTGCTAAATAGAATTTGCATTTCAAGTAACATTTTTAGTCATTCATGTGTTGAGTGATGGGCCTCTTCCGTGCCAGGTGTTGTCATGTGCTTACACAAATTGTTAAATTTTATGTAATCCCCACAATAACCTGGGATACAAAATGCTTACCCAAGTTCTACAGATGTGGTTCAGAAAGGTGAAGTAACTTGCCCAAGATAACACAGCTAGCACTACAATGAACTAAGGCATTGACCCAGATCTGCAAATGCAGCAGAGTCCAGGAACTCTTTAATGAGTTATAGGTGCTTGAAAATGGGATACATTCAAAGGAGGCATCGCCCATTCTATCGACTGAAGTGGAGTGTTAAACGATCACTAGATTTTTAAAATAATGTAGCATCTAATTCAGGTAAAAGAAGGTATTTGTCAGAACCATATCTTCAAATCATCAGAGTTCATATTCAAACATTTAAGAGTTATTAAGTGACCCAAAGTCTTTTACTTTGTTTCTGTTTCCTGTTTTCTGAGCAAACTGAATCTGGAGAGTGGTCCACAATTAGGGGGATAGTATCTTAGTTTGTTTACTTTTGGGGGAAAATAGCACTCTGAAAGGAAATGTTAAATTCCAAAGCTACCTTTTCATCAGAGAAAAGCTTCCCTTTTTTCCACTTTAAAGCTTTCCCATTCTTCAGCCTGCCTTGAAGTTTCTTCCCAAAACACAAGTGACAACGGGCTGACATTTGTTTCTATAGTATGCCCAGGATAAATTGTCTTTGCTTTTCTCATTTGATTGGTTTTCCTTTAGTCTCATGCAGAGTCTGCTGACATCCATTAAATAGCCACACAAATAAATGTGTAACTGTCACTGTGAGCGATGTTATGAAAGCTGGTGCTGTCAGAGTGTGCAATAGAGAGTTGTGACCTGGCCAGTGGAGGTCAGGAAAGTGATTCTAGAGCTGAGGACTGAAGAAATGGTAGGTGTCAAGTAGGTGAAGAGAAGGTAAGCATTTCCCAAACCAGGCAAATAGGTGCAAAGGCAAGAGGAAGCAAGACAAATAGAGGGAACAGAGAAGTGCATCGTGAGTAGAGCAATGAGCAGGGGGCCCTCAGGTGCAGCTGGAGAGGAGTAAAGGCCCCATATTAATGGGCCCAGTGAAGGAGCAAGGGGAAGTCAGTGAGTGTTTTAAGTCTGCGAGTAATGTGGTCAGATCCGCATTTTAGAAGATCAACCTGGCATCTCCACTAGGGCTGTTTGGAGTATCATAGTAAAATATCTGTTTGGAACATAACCAAACATTAAATAATAATTCCACCATGGAGTTGGACTTTAGAGAAGTTAAGTCAGAATTGCATATGGTTAATCCATTACAAATAGCCACTGAGCTATTTTTATAGTCAGTGGGTAGGTCTACAAGAAATGCAAATTACATCTCACAATAATCTAAGAAAACTTGGAAAATTGAAAACAAGTCTTTAAAAACATCGACTTAATTAGTTTAAAACTCAATTGTGAATCCCAGTCACCACAACCATCAATAAAAGGTAGTTAGTTGATTGTCCCAGTCAGTGTATTCGGTAAAGAAACATTTTTCTATACATAGAAATTTTGGGTACTCTAAATATTTAACTCACTCGCTCTACATGGACCCCAGAACTTCAGTAATTGCTCTGGAGGGTCAGCAGGTGACACATTCATCCCAATGGGCACATGTTGAAGCTGTCAAATTAATGCACTCATCCAAAGCTCTGTAGTATTTCTGAGGTCATGCCTTAGCAATGCATGTCCAATCTCATTACATTTAATGTAATCACAGAGAATGATGGTGCAGTGAAAAATCTCACTGTGTGAAAATAGTTTGAAGCCTTAGATATTAGCCTTATTATTTTTGCTGATATTTGAAGGAGTAAAATTAGAAAATCAGTAAAAAAAGATTTAATATTTTTTAAGGTTTTTAATAAGTAGATTGTTTAATTTGGGTTAATGAAGTAACCTAATATATTTTCTCTAACATTATATTAATATGTTATAAGGTAATATATTATTTCTGTAAATTGTCCTCGTTTGTTAAAATGCCCGAGAAGCTGTTGACTAAGGATATTCCTGCTCATACTGAATTTTGAGTAGTTTCATTTCCAAGGAAACTAGTTTGTCAGCAAAAGATGCACCCAAAGCAGTGCAAAAATATTTGCCCAAAATAATCAAATCTTATTATAAAACGTGAATTCAAATGTCCCCCACAGATCTAAAGCAGCAATTAAACAAGGCTTAAATTTCTTGCAGAATTTTGACCCCATTTAATAAATTCATCATAAAATGTGTTTCAAACAAACATTGATGTGGTACAAAGTAAATGTTCTCCTTAAGATGTATCCATAGTTTTGATAGTTAATATCTCAAATGTAGTATCAATCTGCTAATGAAGAATTGACTATAGACTTTTGCTTTCTTTACCAATAAATATATTATGTGGTCATATATAGCAAAATTTCATTGTGGAATATCCAAATTTGTGGAATTGGATGTGGCTGAGTTTTTTGTTTTGCATTATGTTACAGAAAGTCTTTGTTCATGTAAAGTTCTTGACATATTTGAAGACAGTTTTTCGCATGGCTAGTATTCAGTATTTGTGGTTCTAGGCATATTTAAAGAAAAAGAGAGAGAGAGCAAGAGAGCGAGAGCGAGAGAGAGAGAGAGAGAGAGAGAGAGAGAGCTGACAAATGTCAGGTTATTTCTAATTTGGATAATGAGAACCAGCACATTATTTCCTGCCCAGTGGTAAAAGCGTCAGAGAACTCTCAAAATACCTCTCTCGTTCACAAGTACAATCTAATAGGCTTCATGTTTTATTTGGATTCATATGTGTACATGAACCGATGTATAGGTAATATGACCGGTTTAAATGTGCTTAAATTTAGACAGATTTACCCATCAAATGGAATTGGTGAGAATCTACAAAAGGAAACCTACAATCCCCAATTCATTCCTTTTCCCTCTGGCACTGCTACCACCCTAGCCTAGGTCCTACTCTTTTCTGATTTAGATTTTCAGATTGTAAGAATTGTCTCCATTGTCCTCTATGTTACTGCCAGAGTGATTTTTTGGAAATACAGATTAGATCATGTCACTTTTGATTTTTTAAAAACTTCTCAGTTTTTCTCCAATACAATATCAAAAGTTCTTAATCATGGTGTTTAAAGCTTGTCCCCACCTATCTTTCCCATACTCCTCCCTTTATCATCCTTAGCATGAGCTATGCTTTAGCTTGACCAGATAGACCTTAAACTTTTGCTTCTTTGGACATTTCATATACATGGAACTATGCAGTATGTGGCTTTTTGGTTTCTTTTACTTAGCATAATATTGCCATAGTTCATTCATGTTATAGTCTATATCTGTACTTCATTTTTTATCGCTGAATAATATTCTCTTGAATAAATTCACCTTGTTTTGTTTATCCACTAATCAATTGATGGACACTTGGATTGATTCTACCTTTTGTCTGTTATGAATTATGCTATCATGAATATTCTTTTCATATGGCCATGGATTTTCAATTCTCATGGGAATGTGCCTCCATTCTTTTGCATGTGGATGTCCAGTTGTCCCAGAACCATTTGTTGAAAAGACTATTCTTTTCCCCCATTGAATTGTCTCAGGACCCTTACCCAAAAATCAATTGACCATAAATATATGGATTTATTTCCGGATTTTCAATTCTATTCCATTGATCTGTATGTGTCTCCTTTATGTCTCTGTATCCTGTCTTGATTGCTATGGTTTTGTAGTAAGTTGTGAAATTTAGAGGTCTGAGTCTCCAATTTTATTAGCAGTTTTCAGGATTGTTTGGGCTATTCTAGGTTCCTTATATTTCCATAAGAATTTTAGAATCTGTTTGAAATTCTGCAAAAAAAAAGAGAGACAGGTTTATGGGCACTGTAGTGTATCTATAAATTAGTCTGAGGGGTATTGCTATCTTAGTAAGTCCTCAAATCCATGTACGCAGATGTCTGCACTTGCCTAGGTCTTCCTCAACTTCTTTCGATTATGTTTTGTAATTTTCATTGTACACATTTTACACTTCTTTGGTTTAATTTACTCCTAAGTGTTTTATTTTATTTTGGTGTCATTGTAAATGGGATTGTTTCCCTAAATTAATTTTTGGATTGTTTATTTCTAGTTTAGAGAAACACAGTTGATTTCTGACTTAGGATTTTCTGTGTACAAAATTATGTCATCTACAAATAGGGGGAGTTCCATTTCTTCCTTTACAATCTGGATGCCCTTCATATCTTTTTGCTTTCTAATCGGCCTGGCTGGAACCTCCAAACAACTAAATAGAAATGGCAAGAGCAGACACTTGTTGTGTTCCTGCTCTTAGTGGGAAAGCTATCAGTCTTTCACTAATATGATGTTCTTAGTGGGTTTTTGGTAGATGTTCCTTTATTAGGTTGTGAAAAGTCTCTTCTAGTCCTTTTTTTCCTTTAACATATTTGTCATGAAACGGTGTTAGAGTTTGTCAAATGTTTTTTTCCCTACATATATTGAAATGATCAGGTGAGGTTTTTTCCTTTATCCTATTAATTTGGTAGTATATTCCATGATACTTGGATATTAACCCATTACAATCCTCTTTCTATGTTGCTGGATTCAATTTGCTAGTATTTTATTGAGCATTATTATATTTATATTCACAAGGCATATTAGTTTGTAATTTTCTTTTCTTGTGATATCTATGTCTTGTTTTGTGATCAAGGTATTACTGGCCTCATAGAATAAGTTGGGAAGTGCTCTCTTCTCTTCTATTTTTGAAAGCATTTATGAGGGTTTAGTGTTAATTCTTTAAATGCCTAATTAAAAATTAATATCATTTAATTAGAATTTCTATTTGTTTGGTAGTTTGTGTTTTCTAGGAAGGAATTTGTGCATTTCATCTAGCATATCTAATTTATTGGTATATAACTTTTTAGTATTCCCTTATAATCTTTTGTATTTCTTTGAGGTTGGAAGTGATGACTTAGAAATTTGAGACTTCTGGGGTGCCTGGATGGCTCAGTCAGTTAAGCATCTAACTCTTGATTTCGGCTTAGGGCATGATCTCACAGGTTCCTGAGTTCAAGCCCCGCATCTGGCTCTGCAGTGACACATGGAGTCTGCTTGGGATTCTCTGTTTCCTCCTCTCTCTGGCCCTCCCCCACTCCTGTGTGTGTGCCTTCTCTCAAAAATAAATAAATGAATATTTAAAAAAAGGAAATTTGAGACTTCTTATTTTCTTGATAAAACTAGGTAGTGGTTTGTTAGTTATACTGATCTTTTCAAAGAATCAACTTTTTACAAAATTCTCTATTTCATTTATATCCACTCTGAATTTTATTGTTGCTTCCCTTCTTGCTTTGGGTTCATTTTTCTCTTTTTTCCATTTTCTTTAAGAGGATGGTTAGGTCATTGATTTGAGATCTTTCTTCTTTTTAAGTATAGGCTTTTATGGCTATGATTTTCCCCTAAGTACTGATTGAGCTCCATCCCATAAGTTTGTATTGTGTTACCATTTTCATTCATCTTGAACTATTTTCTAATTTCCATTGTTATTTCACCTTTGACGCTTTGGTTATTTAGGAATGAATTACTTAATTTCCACATATGTGTAAATTTCCCAAATTTCCTTCTTAATTAACTTTTAAAAATCATTCCAATGTGATCAGAGAAACTACTTGTATGATTTCAGTCCTTTTAAACTTGTTGAGACTTGCTTTATGGCCTTGCTATCCTGGAGAATATTCCATGTCCATATATGTTTATTCCATTTTGTTGGGAGAAATGTAATGTATGTATAGTCTGTTAGGTCTAACTTTTATAATGTTCAAGTTTTCTGTTTTTTATTTTTATTTTCTGTCTAGTTCTATCCATTATTGAAAGTGGAGTATTAAAATCTCCAACTATTATTCTTGAATTGTCTATTGCTCCCTTCAGTTCTGTTCATGTTTGCTTCATCTAGTTTGGGGTTCTAGTATTAGGTGCATGTGTGTTTTAATTGTCATCTTTTCTTGGTGGATTGACACTTTTATTATTATAAAATGTCCTTCTTTGGTGCTAGGAAAAATTATTCCTTTAAAGTTTATTTTGTCTGATATTAGTAATGCTACCCCAGCTCTCTTTTAGTTACTGTTGGTATGTTATATCTTTTCTTATTCTTCTACTTTCACACTTTTCCATGTCTTTGACCTTAAAGTATGTACTTTGCAGACAGTATATAGCTGGATCTTTTTTTTTATTATTTTTTCTGCCAATCTCTGCTTTTTGTTCTGAATGTTTTGTCCATTTACATTTAATTACTGATAAAATAGTATTGTGCCTTCTATTTTTAAACATATAAATTGCATTTTTGGGTTCTATTAGTCCATTACTTCCTTCTTTTGGGTGAAATAGATATTTTCTAGTAAATCATTTTAATTTCCTTTTCTTTTTACTGTATTTTTAGTCATCTTTTTAGTGGCTGCCCCAAGGAATACACTTATTTCAACTTAAAACAATCTAGTTTTGTATAATGCCTACTTAATTTGAATTCTATAAAGAAATTTTGCTTCAGGATAGCTCCTTTCCCTTTTCCTGCCTTTGTGCTATTATTGTGATACAAATTACACCTTTATACATATTAACCTCATCAAGGCAGTTTTATAATTATTGCTTATGCAGTTATATTTTGATTCAGGTAAAAGAAAACTGTTACAAACACTTACAAAAGGCATAAATACCTTTATACTTTCTTGTATATTTATCTACTTTTGTATTTAACTATATACTTAATTACCTTTGCTGGTGCTCATTATTTCTTCTTGTGGATTTGAATTAATGTCCTATGTTCTTTCATTTCAGTCTGAAGGACTCCCTTAGTATTTCTTTTAGAGCATGGCTACTAGTGATAGATTCTCTCAGTTTTTGTTTATGTCTTTTTGTTTTTGAAGGATAATTTGCCAGATATAGAATTCTTAGTTGACAGTCTTTGTCAACACTGAATATGTCATCCCACTGCCTTCTGGTCTCCATTGTTTCTGATGAGATGTTAATCTTATTTAGGATTCCTATTATATGATGAGTCACTTTTTTTTCTTGCTGCTTTCAATTCTGTCTTTGTGTTTGGCTTTTGACAGTTTGACTATGATATGTCTACATGTTTAGCTTCTTGATTTTGTTCTATTTGGGGTTTATTGAGCTCCTTGAATATGCAGATCAAAGCTTTTCATCAATTTTGGGAATTTTTAACCATTATTTTTTCAAATATTCTTTCTGCCCCTGTTTCCCTCTTTTTCTCAGGCTCCTATTATGTGTATGTTGGTATGCTCAGTTCATTTTGTTTCATTCTTTTTTCCTTTCTACTTCTCATACTGGATCTTCTCAGTTGACCTGGGGGGAATTGGATGAGAATAGGGCAAGAAAAACGCCATAAAGCTCTCATTTCTTCCTGAGAGTTATCCATTTTCTTTAACAAATGTTCCTTAATCATGCAAGTCTTTGGTTCATTTCCAGACTTCTGGGAAAAAGTTGATTTTGATCATTCTTGTTATTATTGTTTTTCTTTTTTTTATGGAAGAGTCATTCCAGAAATGCTTCCCCACCATATACTTATTTAACTCAATGCCTCTTATCATGATTCTCTAAACATAAAGGTGTGGTCATCTTTTATGTAAGTTATTCAATAATTATTTATTGAGTAATACTGTAAGCCCTATATTGGGTGCTAAAGAATACAATGTACCTTTCAGTGGCTTTTAAAACTAGATACTTCTTACATTAATTCTTTTCATAGTTGCCGTTGTATATTATTAAGAAAGAGGAGGCATTGAATAAGAGGAATGTTACAAAATAGGTAGAAAAAGAAAATCTTTAGGTTAATATAGACCCAATTTATACATAAAACTTCATTAATCATGTTTGGAATTTTGGAAACTGCTGTCAGGTGCATGAGTGCTTTAGAGCTATGAAAAAAAGATGCTATGTGAACAAGGAAGTGAGATTTTATTACATAAATTTAAATGAATAGATGCATACTTTACAGATGCACATATACTGTGTAGTAAAGCAAGGAAATATGTTGACTTAATACTTTGATAAGACTCAGGATAATTGTCTGTTGATCTGTCAGTTACACCTGTTTTGGACTTGGCATTTGAGATAGAAAAAGATATATTTTAGTAGAAAGCTTCAAAGCTTAAGATGACAGTAGCCAAGATATTTGAAAACTGAGTTCTATTTACTGTATGGGTCTGGATCTTGAGAATACAGAACATTTTGCTTTTAATCCAGGAAATCCTCTTATCAGTTCTTATGATACCTAAAACAATACAATCTGAGATGATAAAGAAATGGGTTAATTAAAATTTTTTAGAAAATGATAGAAAAAAATCAATTCAGAAAGTGTCTTTGACACTAATCATGGAAATATGCAGCTCATTTTTGGTGGAGCACTTAGAAAATGCAAAGTGAGAACCAATTTTCATGCCAATTAGATAAGAAGATACTACATATACCTCAAGATAAATTTAAAATCCAGAAACAAGAAATTGGTTCTATAATGTTCTAGAACATATCCATTTGAATATGTACTATGTGCATTTTTAGTGAGAGGAATTGCTTTTAACCAAGGGCATAGGGAAAATTCTTTCAATAGTATTCTAAGTACTAAACTGAACTTGGAGAAGATTGTGCAAGTTCACTTATAACGTGTATGAGAGTCAATTAAAGATGTATAAAAAAGAAACATTTGGGTGGGAAAGGGGTAAAATGTAAAAAAATTGTTCAGTATTGATAGTTTATATTTTTCCTTTAAAAATCATACTCTTCCATGGGTAATTCCACATGGGAAAACTTTTATACTTTTATATACAGCCTTATAAGATTGTCTGTAGTAAATTAGCATGTTTGAAATCAAAATTGAAAAGATCTGGCTGTATATAAAAGGAAAGTATAAATTTTGATTCATGAAATTTGTTCAGTTGAGCAACTGTGTAAAAAATAAATAAACCTTTAACAGATTCAATTTGAAATGATTAAAATATGATCAATAACTTTTATAAACAGTAATAGAAAATATTTTAAATTGATTTCTTAAGAATGCTTAAAATAATTATGAGTTAACTTAAAGTTATAGACTCCACAAGAAAATAAATTATACATATCAGCCATAAATCAAATTTGTTCCCTCAAAGAAGTTTTTATTTATATTTAATTGAAGAAAAATAATACAGGATCAATGGAAAGGTTATGCACAAAATGTGATTTATATGTAGAGATATGTGCAAACTGAATCCATAGGTCACATGTGACACTTTTAATTTTGTAATCATAATTGTGTCATGTAGAGAAATCACTGGAATGGAGAACCGCCATAGAGCATTAGAGTATGTGCTCAAATACAAGAGATTCTTCTGCAATTGTCTTCTTTTTCTTATTAATTCTGGAATTTTTATTACCTTTCCAAAAGAATATATCTTTGCTTTCACAAGCATTAATGTGTTATTTTATCAAACTTTTTAGTATTAATCTTTTTAACGTATTACGCAGTTGCTGGTATTTTTCTGTAAGTCAAAAAGAGCAACCTTTCTCACTTTGCCAGATGTTTTTGTTCAAGGTTGCCTGCTCTAATATGGTAGCCACTAATCACATGTGGCTACTGAACATTTAAACTGTGGCTAGTCTCAATTGAAATGAACTCTAAGTGCAAAATACAGACCAAATGTCAAAGGCTCATACAAGAATGGAATAGCAAAGATTTCAATATAACGTAGAAAAGAATATAAGATTATAAGAAAAGAATATAATACATTTCAATATTTTTTTCAATTGATTTCATGTTATTATGATGAAATTGAAGATCTGTTGGGTTAAATAAAAATGTATGATCAAAATTGATTTTATCAACTTATTTTTATTTTTTAATGTGGCTACTAGAAAATTTTAAATCACACATGTAGCTTACATTATGTTTTAATTGAATAGCTCAGGTTTAGAGAATAATAGAAATGTATTCAAGTTATCGGGTAAACCATGATAAAACTCATGGATAAAACTCTTTAATGCACGTACTTCTGCTGGCAAATTCCTTTGGTGAGATGAATGGTAGGGAGGAGGGAGTCCTGATGAAAGAATCCTACCTGATAGGTAATTATGGCCATTCCTTTCTTTTCTTTTCTTTTTAAGTTTATTTATTTATTTTGAGAGAGCGAGAGAGAGCACATGCAAGCAGGGGAAGGGAAGAGAGAGAGGAAGAGAGAGAGAGAGAGAGAGAGAGAGAGAGAGAGAATCCCAAGCAGGCTCTGTGCTGCCAGCACTGAGCTCCATGTGGGGCTCAGTCTCACAAACCATGACATCATGACCTGAGCCTAAATCAAGAGTCAGATGCTCAACTGACTGAGCCCCCCAGGCGCCCCTCCTTTCTCTTCTCCTGTTATATGTATATTTGGTCAGGATTTGTTTTGTTTAATTACAGATTAAATCACTGGGCTCTCTAGGGCTATTTTTAGTAATGACCCTTTGATTTTTTGATCATGACTGGTTGATTCATATGACTCTGGGAAGCATGATAGCAGAAGAGGAATACAGAAGGTTAGCATTAAAATATGGCTAAATCAAATATGAGATACACTGCTTCTCAGTGTACTATATATAGGTTCAATTTATCAACCTGTTTCATAGAGCAGGCACGTGGCAGTTTGCATGATGGTGTCTTTGAGGTTGAATTATATGTATGGAATAGTAGTTTGATCAGATCAGTAGTTTTAGCCATTTCACATGAAATATGAATTTTACTCATAACTTACCTGGTTGTTTATATTAGTATCTGTTGAGAAGGCATCTGAAAGAAACTTCTCATGCTCTAGTCTACTGGTTCCTAGCAGATGTTACCCAAATAAATAAATATATGAAAAATATTCAGTGTATTTTGAACATTCTGATATCTAAACCCACTTATACTTAGATTTTCACAAGTGTTCCAGAATTTATATGGTCATGAGGGACAGTCTCCTAACTAACTGATATTTTTCATTTCTAGTCTGAGTGAGTACAATGAAGTCATGAACTAGGTGAGAGAGATGGAAAAGGTAGTTGGATCAAAAACACTTGTGAAGTAGTCAGCTACTTTGGGAACAATTAGCTCTGAGAGGCTGAGAGAAAAGACTAAATCCCATGTAAGCCCCAGATTGGTAGCATTGGCTCAAGGGTGAATGCTGAGCCTTTTACAGAATAAGGGAAGTTTTAGAGGGAGCAGGATTAGAGAGAGATCTGTGACAGTCTTGGTGTTAGACATGTCAGGATCATAAAGTCATAGAAGCTCTGGGTTGGAAGAATACTTAAAGTTTACCTAGTCCAATAACTTATGGTCATATTGGCAGCTTAATATAATAAATATTACTTGCCCTCTGTTTCCAAAGTTCTGTGCCAGGCACTGGAATCCAACTTGGGAGGAGGAGCTGTCTGATTTGAGAGTTTCATTTAGTAAAGTGCTAGTTAAGTGGGATTTTATTATATAACAACTTTGAATGATCCCTCCTTCTTTCCTTCAGTACTGAGACATGTCAGTAAAGAAGGAATCATACATGGGGGGGGGGTCATTAGCCCTTCAGGGAAACAGGAAATCTTTAGAAAACATGGGCTTTAAACACACTGCAGATGAGAGGTGGCACTTCATACTCCTAAAGAGATTTGGAAGATGTTGGCATAATTCATCTCTATTAGTATATTGAGTATCTGTTACATGCCAAGGGCTGGGAATGTATTGGTGAATGAAACAAACAATGATCCCTGGCCCATGGATCAGACACAGTCGCATAGAGGAGTGTGTGTGTGTGTGTGTGTGTGTGTGTGTGTGTGTGTGCATGTAGAAGAGAGGGGGTGGAGCAGAGAATACTTGGACATTAGAACCTGCTAGAAGTGATGTTCAAGCCAAGACCTGAGGGCTAAGAAGAAGCTGCCCACAGAGCCGTGCATGGTATATCTTCTGTGGGTAACCGAAATGGGGCAAGGTTGAACACATGTGAGTTTCCCTTGAAAGAAGCATTCTGATGAGTCTGCAGTATAAATTTAAGCATCCATTTTCTTTTTAAAATGTAAATAAACATGCTGTTACATTGAATAATTTTTTTCTTAATAATATTTGTTTTGGGGGCAGCTGGGTAGCTCAGTCGGTTAAGTGTCCAACTCTTGATTTTGGCTCAGGTCATGATCTCACAGGTCTGTGCAGACAGTGTGGGGCATGCGTGGGATTCTCTCCCTCTCTCTCTCCCTCTCTCTCTCTTCCTCTCTCGCTTGTGCTTTCTCTTTCTCTCAAAATAAATAAAATTAAAAAAAATAATATTTGTTCTTACTGGAAGGCTAACTTTTTTGCAGGATAGGAAAAGATTGAGAATTATGGTCACTTTATATCTGACTTACCTGATGCACTTATTTTTTTTCCAACAACTACAAGAGATTGCAAATGCTTCGAAAACATTTCTCCTGCAAGATCAGTTTTTGGAAAACAGTCATTTAAGATTGGTGTTTTAACTCTAGATTCATTAGTTATTCACAGGTTATTAGCTTACAGTCCTAGGTTATAAGGATTTCAGGTGTGACAGAATAAGGTAAATAGCTTGTCAGCTGTAATTTAAAAATTACAAATGCAGCAAAATAGTTGCTTTCTGAAATACAGCTCTGAGGAAGAATGCAAAACAAGCTATTTGAATTGAGAAGTCTTTCAAACGGCAAAAATCAAAGTTGTTCATTCTTTCAAACGTGCATTATGTTTATATGATCTTCTGTTCTCTATAAAATATTGGGGAGATAGTTGCTGTTAAAAATAGTATCCTGTCTAATGTAAACCATGGGCTTCAGTTAATAATAATGTATCAATATTGGTTTATCAGTTGTAACAAATGTACCAGCCAATGCAATATGTTAATACTAGTGGGAACCGGATGGTGGGAGAAGGAATATATAAGAATGCTCTATTTCTGTTGAATTTTTCTGTAAACCTAAAACTGCTGAAAAAGTAAGTAAAGTCTACTGATTTCTAATAAAATAAATAATAAATGCAAAAAATTAAAATTGAAAAAAAGCAAAGAATAGAAAAAATAGCATCCTCTTAGCAGTTAGGTGATTGGAAATGATTGGAATTGCAAGTAAGTGTAATTGGAAATATTTTAGCTCCTAAGAAGGAACCTAACTACCTATGTGGATTTTCATAAAATAATAATTTTATTAATTACTCGCAGAGGATTGCCTGTATAAGTATAGATGATTCAGGAATCATAAATGACACTCAAAACAATTATTCCTAACTTCTTGGAAGTCAAGGCAAAGAAAAATATACTGACTATGACACATTTAAGTTTTTTATTGTATTTTGCCATGTGCCCAAGTGATTGGATGTGCATGCTATTTAGAACAAATCTGTTTTATTCATTATTTGAATGTAGCAATTGCTTCAGTGTTTATTTTTCTTTTGCTCTTTCTCTCTTCAAGAGTTTCTTTACCCATGAACAGAATGGATTTGGAAAGTATTTTATTTTAATGTGTATTTATTTATTTTGAGAGAGAGAGAGCATGAGCGGGGGTGGGAGGGTGAGAGAGAGAGAGAGAGAGAGAGTCTCAAGCAGGCTCCCAGGGTGGAGCCTAACAGCCTAACACAGGACTCAATCCCATGACCAATTGTGAGATCATGATCTTAGCTGATACCAAGAGTCAGTTGCTGAACAGACTGAGCCACCCAGGTGCTCTGGACTTGGTAGGTATTTTAAAGGAAACCTGGCTTCAGAGAATAAAATATATTCAAAACCCTTGAATATATTGCAGTTCCCTTTGTGAAACTCATCTGCCTTTGTCACTCTTTAAAAACATTTTTTAATGTTTATTTATTTTTGAGAGAGAGAAAGAGAGCCCACGAGAGAGAACAAGCAGGAGCAGGGGAGGGGCAGAGAGAGAAGGAGACACAGAATCCAAAGCAGGTTCCAGGCTCTGAGCTATTAGCACAGAGCCCAACTCAGGGCTCAAACTCACGCACCGTGCGATCATGACCTGAGCCAAAGTCAGATGCTTAACAACTGAGCTACCCAGGCGCCCCTGTTTGCCACTCTTCTTTAAGACTATTTAGATCTTTCAGTAAGCAATGTTCAGCTTTACTCACAACCTTGTAACATTATGAACATTCACTGAAGGAATATAGCTGGGATTTTGCTGGGAACATTCAGTGTATGGATAAAGATTTTGCAAATTCAAAACTGTATGATTTTGCCTTCAAGTGTGTGTTAATACAGCCTGTACTCACTCATAATACTCTAAAATACTCAAAATGCACTGGCTGACTGAAGCTTGTACCTGTGAAATAAGTTAAAAAATCTCCCTCAAGCTTCATTGGTACGAAGGCACTCTTGGCATTCATGGATTTGATATTTATGATTTCAGGTGTTTGAGACTGTTCCCAAAGGTCCTTGATATATAGTAATTTGAACTTTCTTTGAGACGCAACTAGAATGGTGAGCAGTCAGCCATGATTTTGCTAGGCTGACACATGACATCCAGTTGACAAATGAGCCTCGCTGGACACCGGGCATCATTCTCCTTAAATATGCTTACTCTCCTAAGTAGTAAAGACTCAATTTTGTGTTAACTTTCTGTCAAGTGAAATGAAAATTGCTGTGGATGTTGAAAAGAATTAATGTTATGAATATAAGCATAGGAAACAGCAATGCAGACATTTCCATATTAACAAATATTTAAATTTAAAAGGTACTGAGACATATTCTTTCAAATATATGTGATCTTATCTGATTCTCAGAGTATTATCATTATTCTATTTTGCAGATGGAAAAACTTAAACTAAGAGTCTATAAATTACTTGACTGAGGTCAGCTAGCTTTATGCACCAAACCCAGGTCCCCTGGTTCCAAAATTCGTACTCTTTTCCCTCCCACAGTTGCTCCAGATGGGATCCAGATCACTTTAGATACAAGGTTTTTTGCTCAAGAGGTTGCAAGTCAATTGCTCGGACGACAAAGTAAAATAATCTTTTTCTCTCCAGAAGCATCTGCTTTCAGGGTTTCTGACCTTTCCTTTGCCCTCTCCTGGGGAGCCCTGCCCCTCAGTGTCTTAAAACATGAGAAGCTGAAAGCGGTTTCCGCATAGTAGGAAAAAATGGTTTCACCACAGGGCCGTGAATTATTAAAACATAAAGGTAAATGTATGTTCAAATTTGGTGATGTCATAGTATAATCTATCATGTTTCTTACTTTATTTGATGTAATTTCACATATAGGTAGGTTTTTGCGGTCCTTCCTTGTTCTATTTGCCAGTTTAAACCAGAGGTTTCCATAGAATTTCTCTAAATTGAGTGTCTGTACCCTCCCATCACCCACCCCCTACCTTTCCTGGACTCTCCGCTCCTTGGACTACTCCCTGGAAGATACACTTGCCTTTGAGCTTTCTTCCCTGTTCTTTACCCGTGGTTTCTCTTAAAGTTTCTGTGTCATTCAAACTTCCTTTCCCTCCTCCAGCACCACAGGGGTGCTGCTATGCTATGGGTCATTCATTTCTACTCTTTGCTGTAACTTAGCTTTATTTTGCCACTGAGTAGCACATTTTCTTGCATCCTTTTATAATGTTTTCAAGAGGTACTTAGAAAATGTTAGTAGATATCCTTATAAAAGCACTTTGCTGTCTTTTTAGAGTTTTATTATTATTTCTGAGCCTTGACCTTTAAAAAGAAGTTACTAGGGGCGCCTGGGTGGCTCAGTCAGTTGAGCATCGACTTCGGCTCAGGTCATGATCTCACGGTTTGTAGATTCAAGCCCCGCTTCGGGCTCCACACTGTCGATGCATTGCCTGCTTGGGATTCTCCTTCTCTCCTCCCTCTTGTTCTCCCCCACTCGCGCTTTCTCTCTCTCTCAAAATATATAAATAAATTTTAAATAAATAAAAAAAGAAGTTGCTAATAGTTTGACATGTGTTTATTGTGATGCAAGTTAAGAATTTTTAATAGATGTGATCATTGTTATGTCACTGTGGTGTCCTGGTCTCTGAAATAAGAGGGATAGTATATAATAAATGCTTTTTGTGAGTTCTTTTCGGACATACATTTGTATTTGTTATTCTTTACATTCAGGATAATTGTACATTTGAGTCAGGATGGCCAAGTGGCGTAAGGTACAGCATTCAAGATAGATCTTTGTCACATTTGTTACCTGTTCACAAACTTCCTCTTAGCCAGCACTTCTAAATTATAATCTATTAAAATCAGCTACCATTCAAACTTCTTGTTTAGGTTTTGTGACATATATAATTATTACCTTATTTAGACTCTCTAAGTCAATGTAGCTTTTGAAATTTATATTATTTTTCTTTTTTTTTATTTTTATTTTTTATTTTTGAAAGAGAGAGACAGAGTGAGAGCAGGGGAGGGGCAGAGAGAGAGGGGGACACAGAATCCAAAGCAGGCTCCAGGCTCCGAGCTGTCAGTACAGAGCCTGATGCAGGGCTCGTACCCATGATCTGTGAGATCATGACCTGAGCCAATGTCGGATGCTTAACCAACTGAGCCACCCAGGCGCCCCTATATTCTGTTTTTCTATTGAAAGAGTCATAGATGTGGTATTTCACTTAAGTTCCTTTAGATTTAACAGTCTTGTTGTATTAGTTTTACACTCGTTCTCAATATTTCAGTGCCACACAGTTTTCTTTATCCATAAAAGATATTAATACTTAACAGAGTTGTTGTGCCCATCAAATTAGATAAAATAAACATAGCAGTTGGTGTACAGTAGATGATAAAAGGTAGCTGTTATTACTGTTTAAAACTTTTGAGCAGTTTTGTTTATTTCTGACTGTATTCTCTGTTCTTTTTAAGAAAATGTACAGTTTATTGGTTTTCTTGGTATATCTTCTCTTTGTCTCCTTTTTTGTCACCCCCTGCTCTTTATTCCTTTATTCAGCAAATATGTATTAAGCACCTACTATGTACCAGGTCCTATTTTAGGCAATGGAGAGGCAGCAGTGAACGATAGAAGCCCCTGCTTTTTGAGAGCTAATATTGTAGAACTAGTGTGTGGAAATTTTTGGCACTTTAATTAAAAAAAATTATCTGTATAACTGCTAGAAGCCATATTATTAGGTAGTCCAAGAAAGCCCAAAGATAATGGAATAATGGTATGACCATATGTTGAATTATTAGAAACAGTTCAGAAAAGGATTAAGGCAAATCATCAAAGAAATATACCATTATTTTGTTGTTCTTGTCAATTATGTGAATTTTAGTAGGTGAAGTTTATGTTTTTACTTATTTTTGGAACCATTAATATACATGTTTGCAATTATTGAGGAATAATTGGAAACTAATACTGTTTATTTATTTATCTTTAATACTGTTTTTAGAACAAACAAAACACTCTATAATAAAGTTAGCAGAGACATAAAATTTCATTATTTGTTGCTCTTTAATAAGAAAACTTTCATATTTATTTATTTATTTTTCTTTATTTATTTTGAGGTCCACTTTACCTTTCCATTTATTTGCTGTGATAAGGCACACATTTTTCTCAACATGTCTTAGGTCACATTGGAAAAGTGAAATTAATATGAAAATATCTATTAAAGGATGTTAGGGTCCAAGCTCTCCATCTTTTCCATCTGTGATTCATCTGGATGTAATCAAATCTTATTAAACAGAATTAAATATACCATATGTACCACCCCAGTGGTTCTCTCAACCAGAGTGACTGTCCCCACCAGAGAACATCTGGCAATGTCTGGACACACTTTTGTTTGTCACAGCAGGGGACGGGGAGGGGGGTGCCATTAGCATCTGGTGGGTAGACACCGGGGATGCTACTAAACATCCCACACTGCACGGGACAGCTCCCCCAAAGAAAGAATAATCTAGCCCTAAATGTCAATAGGGGTAAGAAACTATGGTCTACACCAAGCACCTTGATATTTAAAATACAACACAAGCTGGTTCTTTGTTCATTAGAATTCCTGCAGAGGAAATAATAGATTATTATCATTTAAAAATCATCTCAGTGGTTTCTCAGGGGAAGCCTTTGTTTTTTTTTTTAATTAAAAATTAATTCCATTATAATTTACATACAATGTTATATTCGTTTCAGGTGTCCAGTATAGTGATTTGACAATTCTGTACATAACTCAGTGCTCATCATGATAAGTGTATTCTTAATCCCCATCACCTGTTTCACCCATCCCCCCACCCACCTCCCCTCTGGCAACCATCAGTTTGTTCTCTATAGTTAGGACTCTGTTTTTTGGCTTTGTTTCTTTTTTCTTTGTTTAGTTTCTTAAATTATACATATGAATGAAATCATAGGGTAGTTGTCTCTGACTAACACATTTCACTTAAATACCTTAATTTTCAGCTGCAAAGCAATATGTGCTCATTATTAGAAAAAAATTAGAGAAAATACAGATAATCACATTTTAAAAATCATAACTACTTACACAAAATCTCTATCATCTTACAATTTTTAGTGCATCCACATATTTTTTTCATAATGGAATCATAGTGTCTATATTGTTTTCTAATTTTTTCACATATCAGTGTATTGTACAGTTTTTCATGTCAACAATCAGTATTTTTTAACAATTATAATAGGCCTTAGGTTTTTGTATGGATTTAGTTTGTGAATATCATATTGTTTAGTTTGTCAATATCATATTGTTACCTATGCAGTTTATTTCCAGGTCTGTTCATTCTTATAAGCAATTTTGCCATGGATTCTAGTCTCATAGTAAATATTTTGTGTATCTTCAAATATTTCCTTCCAATAGGTTATCAGAAGTTAAATTGGACAGGCTTTTATGGTTCTTGTCATGCATGACAAAGTTGCTTTTCACAGAGATTTTAACATTGACATTTTTCTAGCCATGTATGAGAATGTTTCTCCTAACCCTTAATAATTTGGGGAATATATACATACACACACACACACACACACACACACAGAATGGGAAGTGCAGTTATCATTATACTTTTCTTCATCCTGTGATTTCTCTTCGTAGCTATTTATGGCAGAAATGGTAGAATGAAAGTCTTCAAGGTCATTTTCTGCTCCCTGATGTCTAAGGTTTAATCTGGGAACATTCAGAGCCTGGAAAATTGAGCTCATGGTCACCAAAGTCACATGAGATTGATTGGAATCAGTTTGGCATCAGAATGTCCATTCAGAAGTTTATGCAACTGTTTTTTCCAATATCAGTTGAGATTAGATTGATTAGAAAATCTGGGCAGATAATTGAGAAGAGGACCCAGTGCTGGCCAGCCTGGCCTCCCTGGCCCACATCCACCAGCTTTGGTCACATGACAAGCAGGGGGGTAAAGTGGCAGAAGCAACAGCAAGGGTCTGTCAAGCAGGGGTCTATATCCCCTGAGGATACAGATACAAAGTTTCTTGGAAGTTGGGATTGTTCCTTTTTTGATTTCTTAAGAACTGTGGATCTTTTAGAATTTATAATTTATTCAGTTAATTTCCTACAGGATTTAAAACAATAGACAGTGAGGAGTTCCTGGGTGGCTCAGTCTGTTGAGTGTCCAACTTTGGCTCAGGTCATGATCTCACTGTTCCTGAGTTCGAGCCTTGTGTCGGGCTCTGTGCTGACAGCTCGGAGCCTGGAGCCTCTTCGAATTCTGTGTCTCCCTCTCTCTCTGCCCCTCTCCCACTTCTGCTCTCTCTCTCAAAAATAAATAAAAACATTAAAAAAAATTTTAAACACTAGACAGTGAAATCATGAAATTAGCTGCCACAGGGATGGTGGATTGTTGAAAGGAGCAGCAACACATGTGAGTGCACACACCCCCAAATGCACAGACACACATGCACACAAACATGCACATGCACACACACAGACACAAACACACAATTTGCAGATGGGTCAAATTACAGCATTTTTCTACTGCCCTCAATATTTATTTTGTCATTCTTAATCCTCCAGCAAGTATAATTTTCAGTGTACATCCCAATATAAAACTTGAATTTTTCTTATTTGCTTATTGCTTAACATGTTTTATTGAAAAAATTTTAATGTAACATTAGTATTTCAATAGCTTTGTATTTTTTTATTTTTTAAAAGATGGTTCTAATTACATGTAAGAGGTGTCACAATACTTGTCTTTTTTTAAGGTTATTTATTTATTTTGAGAGATAGCATTAGCAGGAGAGGGACAGAGAGAGAGGGAGAGATTGAGACTCTCAAGCAGGCTCCGCACTGTCAGCACAGAGCCTGACATGGGGCCCAAACCCACAAACCGTGAGATCATGACCTGAGTTGAAATCAAGAGTCAGACGCCCACTGACTGAGCCACCCAGACGCCCCTTAATAACTTTAAAAATCTTAAATAAAAAGTAATTTGCCATCTCTCCAAAGGAATATGTTGGTTTTTCGCTGTGGAATAAACTTGTGGAATAAGCTCTATGGATTATTTTGGAATGCGTTTCAAACTCATTTTATTCTCTAGATCATATTATTGTAGCAAATATTTGTTTCTGGGTTTTACTAAAGAAATCCTTTACTTAAGTTGGATGATACCAAATTGAAATTCAAAACTATTTTAAAGGTTTAAAAGTCGTCAGCATATTTAATCAACTATATTGTACTTGTTTGGGAAAAAAATATTTGTCATCTCACTTGCTAAAAAAAGGATGAATCTTGAATAGACCAAAAAGCCTGTGCTTGTGTATTTTGGTTCTTGCCTAAACTAAGCCTTGAGTTGGCCATTGCCAAGAATAAAAATTTGATATTTCTTTTCACACATTATATCTAACCTTGTTGAGTACAGCTTTTGTCATTGAAGAGATTATTTTTCCTCCAAACTCATCATACTTCTAAAAGGGGATAAGGTAGATAATCAAAGCTAAGCTAGTTCTTTGTACCACAACAAAAAGCCAAGAGTGCATCCAAGCTTCATCTAGTTGATACTGAAAAGAAACCAAGCAAGCTTCCCATTAGCTTGATCTGTACAATGATGTCCTTTCTTTCTCAGTTAATTAAGAGGGATTCAATAAGATCCAGACCATGGGTTCTGACCTTTCATCTTCCAAGGAAAAAAAAAAATTACCCCAGCAAATCAAAACAAACTAAAAGGAAGACTTTGTTGAAAGATTCTCCAGGGTGATGAGTCTTATATATTTTTTTTGTCCTGTTTTCTCAAAACAGTTCTTCTGTGTCTTGTAACTTTGGCATTTGCAGAGTACACAGCATATTCCATGCCACACATCTTTTCCATTTAAAGCCCAAAGTCAATGAGATGTCTTTCTGTAAACGAGGACTGTGTCGTCAGTGTTCCATGCTGAAGGAGCCAGACAGTCTTAGAAAATGTCAGAGACAGAGAATACCAGATGGGAAGACTGAGGCCCAGAGAAATGACCAGCATGAGATCACATAAACCAGGGAAGTACTGGAACCCGATCTTCTGATTCCTGTGACACTCTATTCTTTCCACTAAACTCTTGCCTTGATGATGCTCAAAGAATCATTGTCCATTGAAATGGTAGCAACTATTCTTTGCTGTTAAATGTTTCTTTCAACACTGTGTTTTGTTCTACTACTAAAGCATCACTGACATATACCTTTGCTTTTATAAGTAATGTGTAGGGTACATACTGTTTTGAAAATACAGGTTATGTGAATCAACTACATTTTTGCTTTACTGGATGTCATCTGTGTGCTAAGTGCTGGCAATATCAAATCAAATAACAGATGATCTCTGCACTTACAAATAGGAAAAATATTTTATAGGAAAATCGGGTGTCTTTTTAAATAAAAACATAATATGGTTAATGATATGATTTTTCTAAATGGCTTTATTTTATTTATAATGTCTAAATTTCTCAATAAAATGTTTTAAATGCTCTTTTAACAACTTGAAATTAAGGGCACCTGAGTGGCTCAGTCAGTTAAGTGCCCGACTTCGCGTCATGATCTCGCGGTTTGTGAGTTTGAGCCCCATGTCGGGTTCTGTTCTGACAGCTCGGAGCCTGGAGCCTGCTCCAGATTCCGTGCCTCCCTCTCTCTGCGCCTCACTCGTGCATGGTCTGTCTGTCTGTCTCTCAAAAATAAACATTAAAAAAAATTAAGACTTGAAGTTAGGTTACTTTCAGTGATTCCAATAACGGTATAGAATGATATATAAATGGAATATAATGCTAATTTATATACTGATCATTAAAAATGAATTCTTTTCAGATATCAGCATATGGCATCCTTCTCTTAGCTCAGCTAAGAGAGTTCTTACAAATCAAATAGCCATCAGGATATGGAGCTTGTCCTGTGCTGTGTCTGGTAGCTGCTGATGTATGACTCAGTCAGACTAAGCTACAACAGAGGCCTGGCTTCCTTTATCCTCACCCCAGGGGATAGCCATCAACTGGGATGTGCCTGAGTCTGTCCTAAGACCAAAGAAAGCTGACTTGTTTCTACTTTCAAGTCATGAAACTCTGGGAGTCCCAGGCAAAAAAAATAATGTCAGTAGAGAGGAAGTGTCCAGTGAGGGCTTTAGGGAGGAGGAAGTTATTACTGGGGTGAGGGTGGGGGAACGCTAATACCCTATTTGGAGTATGTGGGGTTTAAGATTTGCCTTGAGGATTAAATAGAAGAATTGAGGGAATAGGGTGGGCTAGACTCCTGGAATGGAGGGACGGTAGTTCAAGGTTAAAAGTCAAGACCTCGCTTGACTCGAGGCTAACCATTATCTGGTGTTCTTCCTGTCAGCCGCTTCAAGTAATTGGCTGTTCTTCCCAGCATCACTGTCTCAGATGCAAAAGCTTTGCTTCTTGGAGCTTAAGACATTTTGGGGGGTAGATTGGGAGATTTCAGGAATTATTGCTGTTACTTTTGTATACATGTCAGTACTTCTGTAAGAACAGTCTGGAATTAGCTCTGACTGGAGGTCCCGGACCTCCGAGCATCATTTTCATTCCAGACAACCTCCAAAGAGGCCTTCTTTTACCAATTTCCTCACAGAAGAGTTTGGTACCAGGACATAAGACACAAGGTATCATTCACAAGGAGAAAGGAATTTAGTCTAATACTGCTGTTTTTAAATTCCAGCCTCAGAATGGCTCTCTGTTTATGACAAGAAAAACAAAGCCATTAGAATGCAAGTCAAAGGACTGAGGATAAAGTGTCCCGTGTCCCTGACAGCAGGAGGAAGGCCTTGCTCGGTCAGGTGGAAGGAAGGCAATTTCTTGCGGGGCCTGAGATTAAAGGGCACTGTTTTTCTATTTCAAAATGTTCTTGAAGAGAAAGAGAAAGAGAAGAAAAGGAAAACAGGTTGAGGTCTCCAATACCACCACTGACTTTGACCCCAGGAAACAGTGTTGTAACTTTTGGGAGACAGAAAGTTCGGGTCCAGCTTGCCGCAGCTGTGAACATGACTAGGCTGTCCGTTATGCTGAGTGGGTGTAAGTGTCCACAAGCCAGTCTGATCTCGGTAGCAGAGACGGATTTGGGGGAATTTAAAGATCATACCAGAAAATCAGAATCCCTTATCACCATTAAAGTTTGTACTTCTCTTGTTCCCACATATTTTGGACTTACTGCCCAGAAAGTGGTAAATGTTCAGTACACATTAGTCGTAAAACCTTTACCAATTGCAACTTCATCTAATGCAACTCTTTCTGCACTCCGCATTTTCATTTAATCTGGAAATGTTTCCCAGTGTATCTCCAAAAGTTATGGACACCTTTTCTTTTAAAGCATAACAACAAAAATTTAATAATAATCTCTCAATTCACACAGTGCGCATTTAACAAAAATATTAATGATTTTTTTTAACCTTATGAGAGATTTTCTTATAAAGCAAGCTTGGTAATGTGTCATTCATTCATTCATTCATTCAACAAACAATCTTTAAGTACATTCTCTGGCCCGTCCTGTTGCATATAACTGGGTGCAGGGATGAAGCCCCTTACTGTATAATTACTGAGACATAATGGAGCACACCGAATTTTGTATGCCCTTTATGGTACTATTCCACCATTATTTTTCATGTTCATAATTTGATACAGCCCCATAAGATACTTAATAAACATACTAAATACTAGTATTTATTTAGTGTGTATAATGTGCATAGCGGTAACCTCGTTTCTATAGGAAGAGGGGAAATTATAGTCGAAAGGATAAAGACAGAGGGAAGAATTTTTTTGATTGCCCAGAAAAGATCAAGAAGGACCTTTCCTTGCTTGACCCCTAGATATTCAGTAAAATCTTTGTCACAAAATGCTTGGGGAGAGAGCAGACAGTGTCCTGCAGGAACCAAGAATGTGGGTTGAAGCCTTGGAGAGTGAGGTGTGGGAAGAAATGGGGCAGGGGGCACTTTAAATTGGTGGGGAATTGGGTTCAGCCAAATTCAATTAACTGCTTGGGTGTAAGGCTCCTCCCTGGCGAGGGTGCTGGAAAAGTGGTGCAGAAGGAAGCCTGAATTTTGGAGGTCAGGAGGTAGAATGTAGATGAGTGGAATGGACAGTGTGCCCTGAAGGTTTGGTGGTAAATGGAAGGAAGCTTGAGGAGCAAGGTGGGTTGAGGGGAGAACTCTTCATTAGGCTAAGAGAGATGTAAGCAAGTTCAGTGTCTATGGGAGGGAGAAAAAGAGAGAAAGAGGACCGCTAGTGAGTAGAAAAAGAGACATCTAAGTCACAGACTAAGGATTTCACTTTAGGAAGATGAGGGACATGCCGTTTCCCAAAATCAGAAGGAGGAAGAAGAGGAGAAGTTACAAGCCCAGGAAATTCCAGGAGGAGAGAAGGCAAATTTATGAAGATTAAGCTGACTTACCTGTTGTGGGTAGGAACAGCTACTGTCATGATTATTTTTATTTGTCAACTTGACTGGCCCAAGATATGCTCCAATAGTTGGTGTTTCTGGGAGAGAGTAGCATTTGATTTGGTAGACTGAGAAGAGATCTGCCTTCAGCAATGTGGGCGGGCATCATGCAATCCACCGGAGCCCTGAATGGCACAGAAAGGTGAAGGAAAAGCAAATTCTGTCTCTCTCTTCTTGAGCTGGGAGTCCATCTTCTCCTGCCCTCGGACCTTGAAGCTCTGGACTCGTGGGCATTCTGACTTAGGACTTCACCCCTGTGGCCCCCTGGTTCTCAGGCCTTTGAACTCAGACTGAATTGTGCCACCAACTTTCCTGGCTCTCAGTTAGCACGTGCCAGACTGCGGAGCTTCTTGGCCTCCATGACCACATGAGCCAACTCCTAGTGAAAATCTCTCGTGATATATCCATCCATACACAGACACCTGTACATACTGATTTTGTTTTTCCGGAGAACCCTAATACAGCTCCTGAAAGTAAGTTGTTGTCACTCAGAAATGAAGACTGTGGGGCCCAGATGCGACGTGATTTGGTTCACAGATTTGTAGGAGAGAGAACGGATCCCATTTTGACTTGCTCCAAAATAGAAAATGGACCGGTTGTGTTTTGGATACATTTTCATTAATAAAGCTGGGAGCAATAATGCTAATTTCAGACTGTTGCATCGAACTAACCAGAACACCTCTAACCTATGCGTTTGATTGGTGGAGGTATTCCTTTATAATGTAGCAAAGCACTTGACAATAACGAATCTATGAGAAGCACACTTTTTCTGTTTGTTTGCTTAAAAAAAAAAAAAAGTCCAGTTTAAGGACTATTTCATTGCAAGCTTTATGACTTATAACTTTTTTTGAAACTTTTCAGTCTAGTCAGAAAACCTGATCAGGGCACCTGGGTGGAGTGGCTCAGTTGGTTGAGCGTCCAACTTTGGCTCAGGTCATGATCTCGTGGTCGGTGAGTTCGAGCCCCAAGTCGGGCTCTGTGCTGACAGCTCAGAGCCTGGAGTCTGCTTCAGATTCTGTCTCTCTCTCTCTGCCCTTTCCATGCTCATGCTTGCTCTCGCTCTCTCTCTCTCTCCCTCAAATAAATAAACATTAAAAAAAAAAAACCTAATCAGGCCAACACCACCTCATGACCAGTGGTATTAAAAACTACTGATAGATGTAAACCTGTGATTGACTTTGTCAGAGTGAAATCAGCCCTTGTAATTAGAGTCATATTTGTTTCATTCACCCTGGAAAAAGTCAGGAAAGTGAAAATGTCCTTTGCTTCCAAATCGTTTTCAACCTTCCACTCTACCCTGATTTTTTTTACCCTTTAAAGTGGGAGATGAGAGAAGAGATTAGAATAATCGTATCTGTCTAGGGTTTGGTTGGATTAAGGCCTATCTTCATCATAATACATCTCCTATTCCCTCATCATTAAGAGGAACTTGATCTAGACAGTATGTGTTCATACTTAGTGGAGAGATCACAAGATCAGCTCTCCTTGGCTTTACATTTTACGTGGATGAGTCTGATCTTGGAATTAGTTTCAAATCAGAGATATAGCCCCAGGAGAGAGAAGCTATTCTGTAAACTGATTGGCTTTTTCCATGCTACGTTTTATTCACAGCTTCATTAAACTCCTTTCCTAGCTTAGAGGAAACTAGTCTCCCTCGTGCAAATACAGGGAAGTGGTTAAGGGGTTTTAAAGAATTTAACTACATGCAGAATACATAGCACAGGAATCAGAATATTAAAAAAAAAAAAAACCTCTCAGTACACAGCTGTATAACTTGTGGCCAAGAGATTGAATGCTCACTCTCGATATTAAACATGCAAAAATGAAGTTATGCTGTCCATGTAGATGAAAGCAAGATGTGTATAGAAGATGCTACAGAGTGGATAATAACCCTTCAGATAAATGGTGTATCAGTCAGGGCTCCCCAAAGAAACAGAACCTAGAGGATATATATATATATCCTCTCTCTCTCTCTCTCTCTGTCTATATATATATATATATATATATATATATAGGATATATATATATCCTATCTCTATCTATCTCTCTATATATCTATCGAGAGAGAGAGAGAGAGAGAGAGAGAGAGAAAGGGAGGAGAGAGATTTAAGGACTCGCGTGCTTGTGGAGGCTGGTAGGTCTGGAATCTTCAGGACAGGTCAGCAGACTTGAGACTCAGATTGAGCCAGTGCTGCATTTCAAGTCTGAAGGCTGTGACTGGGAGAATTCTCTCTTGCTTGGGGAGGACAGTCTTTTTCTGTGCAAGCCTTCAACTGATTGGATAAGGCCCACCTGCATTATAGAGGGCAGTCTGTTTTACTTAGAGTAGCCAATGTAAATATTAATTTACATTACATTAATTTACATTAAAACACGCATCACAGAAACATCAGAAACATCCAGAATAGTGTGTGACCACATATCTGAGCACCATGATACAGCCAAGTTGATATGTGAAATTAACCATTACAAGTGGGAATGGTTGGCATTGTTTGCAATGGTGCTGTTTGCAATACTGGTGTAACTAAGTGAATTTCAAGGAAGAGAAGCCTTCATCTTCTTAGAGCACTTATGACTTTATTTAAAATTAAAGGAGATCAAAAATACTGTTGGCCTTAGAATTTAGAAGATATTTTAGGCAAACTGTTTTAATCTAGTTGCTCACATTTGAAACATTTCTGCTCAATTTGCATTTGTAATAGCAGTGAGGAAACAAAGATTTTTGGAAAATATGTATGATCTCATACCTGGGTTAATTTATATTCTTTCAGGTTGTCTATCACAGCCTGCCACTAAAAATAAGCAATCTTCTGTTATTTGCCCACCTGGGATTTAGTCAGAAAAGCCAGTGTGTTCTGTCTAATGATTTAGGAAGAAGGGAAATTTTTATTACAAATGATAATTTCCTGTTAATCATTGATGAACTGGAAGCGCTTTCAGATTGTTCCTCAGTGTTTGAATTGATCTCAGTAAAAATAAATGAAAACAAAGGAACATTTATACAAAAGCAACAATGTTCTTACTTATTCTGATTTTGCTAATAGAGTTACCAGATTAGTTTCCTCCTCTTCATTCCCTGAATTCTTTTCATTCCTTTCAGTGTATTTTGATGTGTGTCTCATTAAAAAGATTGTCCCAAGTAGGCTGTTGAAAATGTATAGCATTAGTACGCTTATGGGGAGCACTAATAGAATTGTTGAACATCTGAAACTAATTTAACACTGTACGTTAACTATACTAAAAAAAAATAAAATAACATAGTTGACTTTAAAAAAATAAATAAAAGATTCCAGAAAGGAAAGAAAGAAAGAAAGAAAGAGAAAAGAAAAGAAGAAAAGAAAAAAGAAAAGAAAGAAAAGAAGAGGAAAGAAAAGAAAAAGGAAAAGAAAACATATAGCATTAGATTTAGTAATAAAATGAACTTAGTTTACTCAAACATTAATTTCCTTCATTTAATTCTTTTACATCCAGGCATTTTTAAATCTTTCCAAGATGATAGTGGGGAAAAAATGAGGGAATATCAGCGATTTGATGTAAAAAAGAAAACCGTTGTAAATGAACATAAAGCCCTATTTTCTTGATCTTATTCTATTGGAGCAGAGGTTTAAAAAGAAAAGGAAGAAACCCTGTGACTACCAAGCTACCTTTGAACATACTTGGAAAAGAATTGCTCAGAGTATATGCTATTTGATGGAAATGCACAGATCACTCTTTATAGCTTTCTAAATTTGTGGGATATCTGCGTTTTCAAATTGAATGCGCTATAGTTACAACCTGTATGCTTTTGAACGGATCTTAATGATGGGACATTGCTGTCCTCTGTGCTTTTCTTTGCTGATTTATGTCAATTGCTTTAAATGCATTGTGGTATTTGGGCAGTGGGTAAGATAGTAATGCCATCACATGCTGGTTGCTTAATGATGCAATTGCTTGAAAATTTTAAAGCCCATAATAGCTTCAGGTCAGGTTCAGAAGTTCATGTATAGTGCCAGACATTTGAAGACTGAAGGAGAGCCTGAACTCTGCCAAAATAATGCCACATTTATCAAGCCTGGTCTTGGGCAAAAGCTGCTGGAAGCGTCTCATTCATCCAAGCCAATCATTGATAATGAAACTTGAAGGAACATGAAATATCTTTTCTAAAGGAACAGACAGCTCACCAATTGGCTGCCTTCTTTTATTTTTAGTATAATTACCAGGGGCAAACTGTCTTGCAAAATTGGTACCTTATATTAGTTTAGAGTCTGTATCTTTGCAAGCTGATGCAAGGGAGATTTATTAGTTAAGAATGTGTGGCTTGAGATCAGCTGAGTATTATTCTTTCAAGATTTTTCCTGTGGGCTATAATGTGATTAACTATTCTGTGGTGTGGAAAGCTTACAGAAAGAAAAGCAGCTTCAGAAGGATCACTTCCTTGCTTTCATGCTTGCATTTTATCTCACTAATTTGCTTGACTCATGCCACAAACATCCATCAATGCACAGGTTTCTGTGACATGGAAGGTTACAGAAGAACTCTGTTGTTGGAATACCTCACTCAAGCATGGAGCTGAAATTATAAATTCCAAAATGACCATGCCCTCAATCCACCCCCATTAAATGACTTACCTTTTTTTTTTTTTTTTTTGGAAGCTGCATGCTACTGTTTCTCTTCTTTCTTCTTTTCAAAGGACTCATAGTACTGGTTCCAAGATCTCAAAAGGATGTTTTGCAGATGAGAGGAAAAAAAACTTGAAAGTAGTCTGAAATGCTGAAGAACTGACAAGTTAGCTGGCCCCTTTCCCGCATTCTTCCTGCCTTTCATATTCCACAGTTAGCTCTTAAGAGACTTCAGCATTGAAGAAAGTAAATGAAATGTGGTAACCTTAAGACTGACACATTTCCTAGCACCTTTTTCATAAGTGTTTAGAGAAAGCAACTGAATTCAAGTGCTGTGATACCTGCCCAGGATGTAGTCTGCTCACGTCTGAATGGTACCTCTCTGGAGCATTAGGTGATAGGACTTCTGATGAGGTTGTGACTCGATATCATTATTATTACTGTTATTATTATTATTACCAAAAACTGTTTGATTCATTCCTCACACATATAGTACTTGGTGATTTATAAAGATTCACTTTACTTGCCTCCTCACGACAACCTGGTAATGAAGGCAAGGTGGGTATTACTGTCACCATCCTCATCATCCCCATTGTGTAGATGTGGAACCTGAGGATGAGAGCTTATGCCCTTTTCCTAAGCAGTTGCAGTAAGTGGTAGATCTAAGACAAACCATGCGAGAACCTGTGCTTCTCCTGTTTTCCGTCTTGCCTCTTTTCTGCTGAACAGACTCTGGTGCCAGTTGAAAAGAGAAAATTATAAGGTCCCTGCTCTTTCTGAGTTTAAGATCTACCTGGAGAGACAGAATAGAGACACGGAGGAGACCCAGAAGGTTGTCAGGTGGGCTATTCGAAGTGCTAACTGAGTTGTTCTTTGCTGCAGGAATGCCCTACAGGTGAGGTGATGGAAGACAGGAGACAGGAGAGAAAGCTTTCGGGAGCAGTGAGATTTGAGTTGGGTCTTCAAAGGAGCTTCGGCCTCAGATAAGACAGCACAGGATCGGCTTGAGCAGTGAGGTGGCTGCAGCAGGTGCCTGTGATGAATGAAGGCTGAGCAGGCCATTTGGCTGGACTCGCATGTTATGTAAAGAAATAAGGGCCAGAATGTGAGAGATCCGCAATGCCTGGGTTTGCACTTCACCCGTGTATGAAAACATGGCGAGCTTGAGAGCAGCAGATTCATGCGTATGACTGATTAGAGATTGAAGACCATCTGTGAGGGTGGATTATGTCAGTGCAATTGATAAGGATGGGGGATTTGAGATGAAGAAGTGGATGACCAAGTGTTGCAAAGGAAAAATCAAGAAGATTTGGGGGTAAAAGAGGCAACATAATTTGTTGTCCAACCTGAAACTTTTTTCCAGAACACATGCTTCAGTGGGTCAGGATGCTGAGGAAACATGTCTAAACCAGGAGCATTCCAGGTAAACTGGACCTGTGCTCAGACTGGGCAAGAGAGATGCTAAGGTTTTGGGACAGAAACAATTGTGCTGCCCTTGACAAGAGGAGGAAAGTCAGCAAGGAAACTTCGTTTGTGGAAGGGCCAGTGGTCTCAGATTTTAAGCTTTGAGAGGACAGTGGGATGTCAGTTACAGATTTCCAGTAGTAAGTTAGAAATGTCCAGACATTGTCTGTATGTCCTCCTGAATTCCCCTTCCATTCCTCCTTGATCTAGACCTAAAGGCGCATCATTTTCCCTTAAAGAAAGCAAGAGAAGTCAGAAATGGTGGCTTTTTCCTGGTGCTGCCAACATGTTGCACTGAGATTCATGTTAGAGACTTGAGCCTGGATGTCCTGTCAAGAACTCCTCATCTGTGTGAGGCTTTGGGTTGCTAAAGCAAGACCAGGGTCATTTTCCCACATCAGAGGGGCTCAGTTTTCTCCAGAGTGGATTCAGACAGCTGTGAGTTTCTAAACAACAGAATTGAATGTTGACTATCTGCCTGTGAACACTTGAGGTCCTTAGGAGGAACAGTGTGAACTAGAAAGGTGGAGTGTGGCAACCAACTTACTGTCTGTGATCTGCAGATCAGAAAGGATTTGGTCATTTGTTATCAGTTGCCTTGGGACTTCTCAGAGTGACAGTAAAACCAACATAATTTCAGGCCATTGAATTTCTAACATATAATTTCCATGATTAGAAATGTCATTTAGTTTGGCTGGGTGTGTGTGTGTGTGTGTGTGTGTGTGTGTGTGTGACATTTTAGGTGGTTTATTTGGCACTTTCCAGGCATTTAAGAAAGTTTTATCAATGCCATGTTTAAGCTCTTCTTCCCAAATAGATGAGTAGCTTATAACATGAGACTAGAGCAGGGAAGGCAGTTTCAAACTCACAAAAATTTCCTTTTTTTCTCACAAAAAGTTCCTTTTTAAATTTTTTTAATGTTTATATACTTTTGAGAGAGAGAGACAGTGCAAATGCAGAGAGAGAGGGAGACACAGAATCTGAAGCAGGCTCCAGGCTCTGAGCTGTCAGCATGGAGCCCAACGTGGGGCTTGAACTCACAACCCTCGAGATTATGACCTGAAATCGGACACTTAACTGACTGAGCCACCCAGGCGCCTCTCTCACAAAAAGTTCTTGAACCAGACCTGGGTCTCTCAAGGAGAGGTGTGTCCTCCCACCTTCAGGAACCTAGTTCATGAGGAAAACAGAAGCAGGCATTTGAAAATGTCTCTCTCCATAGTTGGTGTTTTTTTGTTCTCCAGGCCTACTTTGCAGACCATCATGTATGAGAGTATCCATCAAATTCTAAATAACTTGGTTGAAATATTCAGAAGTATCTCCCTAAAAATATTCCCCAGCATTGGTTATCTGTTTTAAAACCAGCAAATGAGAAGAACAACAACTACAACATATGAAGTCTCACTCGGAGTTCAGGATGAGCTTAGAAACCATCTGCCGTGATTTAATCAGGAGTGGTCAGTGCGCATAGACAGCTCTACCCCTGTGCTGTGAGGAATCCAGAGATTTCTAAGCTTGACTTGAAGCGATACACATTTGCTTGACATTGCAGAACACATGCCAGGGAACCAGAGGGAGCAAAGGGGTCTGTCACATGGAGAGCCACTGTCTCTGAATACAGGACAAGTTCAGAGAAGAAGAAAAAACATGTGGTCGGAATGGTCAGGAAGGGCCTGGGGTGGAGACGAGGCCTGGGGGCCCTGCTGCAGAGGGTGGACAGAGTGTTGAGCGAGGCCAAGGAGCCAAATGCAGCCAACGTTCTGGGGCATGGGAGAGCATCCCCTCTGTGGGACACAGCGTTTTCAAGTGCGGGGCAGCACGGGGGCTCTTTGCAGGATGCTGGCAACTTCTCCCCGCTTCACCAGGTGAAAAAGGTGCCTTCTGACTCAGTAAGAAAAGGGACCCTTTTCTTTTCCTACCTGTTGCCAAATTCTTTCTGTTGTCTTCTAGAACTCTACGTTGGAACTTGTAAGTTCCTGAAGTTTAAACCCCTTGATTACCCAGAAATGGTCCCTGACTTTGATTTATTGACAAAGCTACTGAGCTCTGGGAAATCTTAGGCCGCCTTTAAAAGCCGTGCAGCCTTTAGCGCTCTCCAGGGCAGGATGTGGAAAGGAGTGCTCCAAAGTAGAAAGACTGGTGGCTGTGGAGCTGTGGGGTTTTAGAATGTAGGTGATGAGCAGATGCTATAAGTTTTAAGTTTAGTGTCATGGAATATGTTACTTAAACACAAATGTTAGGTTTTGAAGATTTTGTATCTTGGTATTTAGTATTAGTACAGACTGTACTCTGATATTGAACCTATTTTTATATCCTTAGGGACTGCTACAGCATGGTTTTATTCTTTTTTTATTAAAAATTTTTTAATCTTTATTTATTTTTGAGAGAGAGAGACAGAGAGACAGAGTGCAAGTCAGGGAGGAACAGACAGAGAGGGAAACACAGAATCCGAAGCAGGCTCCAAGCTTTGAGCTGTCAGCACAGAGCCCGGCGTGGCGCTTGAACCCACGAACCGTGAGATTATGACCCGAGCTGATGTCAGATGCTTAACTGACTGAGCCACCCAGGTGCCCCTAAAACATGATTTTAATAGTTTTTTTTAATGTTTATTTATTTATTTTGAGGGAGAGAGAGAGAGAGAGAGAGCTAGGGAGGGGCACAGAAAGAGGGAGAAAGAGAATCCCAAGCAGGTCCCGTGCTTACATTGTGGAGCCTGACATGGGGCTCGAACTTATGAACCGTGAGATCATGACTTGAGCTGAAATCAAGAGTTGGATGCTTAACAACTGAACCACCCATATGCCCCAAAACATGGTTTTAAAAGAGATTGTTGGGAACTTAGACCTTGGACCATGAATGTGTTTTCTATGTCTATTATAGTCTCTTCATAGGTGTGCTGCCTTCAGATATGATTTTCATGTATTTATTAGGCATATATGAAAGAACATAATTAAGACCGGCTACCCCAGACTTTTACTGTCTTTAAGGAAAAAAGTAATTTATGATGTCATCATTCCCCTTTCCAAGTACAGTGATTATATCTGGTACCTATCAACTCTTAATTTATCATGTATCAGTTATTTTTTAAAGAGTAAAGATGGTCTTTAAGGGCAAAAACTTTGAAAGAGTCTCTGTAAAGATCATGTTTTGAAGTTCCAAAGTATGTATGCTTATAAAAATTAAATTCACATAAACTTTTCCAGTAAACCTATATTGTAAGGGAGTCAGTGGGGACAGAGAGTTCACTCAGAGAAGAACAGCACGCAGTTGGCATTGGAGAGAGTGAATAGAGCATGGATATTGTACCCCATTATCCTCTAAATGATGGGGTAATGTATACAGTTTCTAATTTATCATTTGTTGAAAATTGGGATTTACGTTGTGGAGGACGTGAGTGCAGGCAAGAGAGGGCTGGTGTGTCATTTCCGATGGCTCTTTAAATCCTGCACTTGGCCCCCCTCCTGGCTGTGTGCTGCTGCTGACCTGCCTGCAAGTTCTGGGCGGCCCGCTGATGCAGGGCTCCTGAAATGTTTTGGGCTGCAGCCATTTCCTTACTGCAAATGAATAATGAATGAGCTGTGGTAAAAGCTAATGGTTCAAGATAAAATCAGAAGCTCACTGCAAAATGGGTAATGTTCCTTTGTCATCTCCATGGAGACCGCCATTTATCAAGACATGCTAGTATTTCAGAAGACAGTGAGGAGTAACCAGTTTCTGTAACTCCGGGTCAGCTGTTGAAAAATTGACTTACAAACCACAGATTGAGACCAGAATGGGTAAAGAGAAAGCCATCTGCATGCAGTGGGGAAGCTCTGTTAGGCCATTCTTTTGGATCTTCATAAATGGTGAAATAAATACTAAGCTGTAAGATGTGAATCAAAAAATGAGTTAATGCTTCCCCCCCCCCAAAAAAAAACTTTGCCTTGGCATCTGGATGGGCTGCAGAGTGAATGAGTGTCAGACATCTTCCAGGTGGCTCTCCTGGGTTGCAGGGGGAGGGTTGGCACCGGTGTCAGGAACGCTGCGAGCAGCTGGCTACGCAGCACGGGTACCACATGGCCCCCCAGCCTCCTACGTGAGTGACATGTATTGCCTGCAGCCAGGGTGCGTAGTCCCCTCGGCAGGGGCTCCTGTTGGCATGCTGCTGTCACACCGGGGGCTGGTCCTGTGCTCTGTTCTGTGGCTCAGCCAGCGTGCGGGGCAGGCTGAGCACTGATAGATGGGGGCTGGCCGAGCTGGGAAGTGCCAGGACACAGAGAAGGGAGGATAAGGGGCTGAGAAGGCCCAGAAGGAGATCCAGTGCGAGGTGAACCTGCATCACTAGCCCAGCATGCAGTGAGCTCAGCCTTAGACCAGGCACCCCTGGGATGGGGGGCACTTCTGGCTCTAGTAGGAAAGAAGTGAAAAACAATGAGGAGACCATGCAATAAGAAATCTGGAAATGTTCAGACACAAGCAATATATTAGAAAAGTCACTCTGCACACTGAGCTCTGGCCTGTGGAGCACATAACATTGGGTTACCTAAAATCTGAGGGACAAGAAGCGAGTCTTACAGACTTCGATTCCATCTCAGCCCCCCACTTTTGGCCTCATCACTCAGGGTGGGTTAGGTGTTTTCTCTCAGCTGGTTTCCATTTTATCTGTGAAAAACAGGGCAGCGATCCTCTTCAGGGTCATTTTAAGTATTCAGTGAGATAATGTGTGTGAAAGGGTTTAGCCCAGGGTCTAGCCTAGCACCAGACTGTGATGAGTAAAAAAGAAAAGTATCCACATAGGTGTTCCCCTCCCTGGAAGGGGGGGGGCAGGGAAGAACCTCAGTTTTGGGCAGGAAACAGCTGGACCAGATGGATTCTGCAGGAATTCACTTTGTTGAGGAAGGAGTGGGGGTAGTGCTCTGACCCTAGTTTCTCAATGACCTGTCCTAGTCCTTCCGCAGGGCTTGGCCCCGCTGCCCAGGGGACCTGGCTCCTGGAGATTTGTGTCTTTGTGGGGACATGTAAGAGGTTGTTGGCTGGCCATCTGCATGAATGCCACTGCCTCTGTGGAGAAGTCACCATGAGTATTCATTGTGACCCAGTCTCTGGCTCTGACCTGGCACAGTTCCCACCCTTTTCTCTGCTCAGTTAACAGGAGCACAGGGAAGACAGACAATTTTAAGGTTTTTCTATACAAAATATCATAGGAAAATGGAGCTTTCATAAAAACACTAAACATTCTTAGTGCAAACATAAATGACTCGTTACAAGTTATTATCCAGGCCTCCTTGAGGCAGCAGGACTTGCCGTGTTTCCCTTACTCCTCCATGGGTCTCCCCTCTGAGACTGCGTGTCCTGCACTTGACACACATTGAACATGTCATTACTGGCTGGTCTGTGTCCTGAAAAACGAAGGAGTAGGTCTACTTACAAATATAGCCTGTTGCTTAGGGAAGGATCTAGGTCTTGATAGTCTGTTAAGATCACGCGGGTCCCAGGAGTCTCTCTGTTTCTCCATCCCCACCTCCAGTCATTTACTTAGAGAAGGACAGTAAGGATCCATACAAGAAACCATCCCCAGAAGCCAAACTCGGGCAAATTATGAAAATTGCTGTTTTTGTGACAGAAGTGATCAAGTGTGCATCCTCGGTATGTGCTTTTGATTTTACCTGGCTATTCAGATCTGATTAAAAGTCTGTATACAGGCTGAAATACAGCCATGAAAGCCAGATGCATAGCTGTGAAAAGGTGTAATGGGAATAAACTATACAAGGTGTAATGGGAAGGGATCACCTGCTAGACTGAGTTTAGGAATGACTCCTCAACTTCCTGGTCCTCCCTGACCTCCTTTTGTAAAGCGGGAATAATGTACCTTATCCATCTTCCGAGTACAGCTAGACCTTATGAACTCTTGATATCTTCGTCTCTGATTATGATTCTTCAGATATTTTTACTTCTCTTTACACCTAGGGATAAATATCCCTCAGCTTCTGTGCTGAGGATATGAATTTATTTGTGATAAAATATCTTTTTTTTCCACTGGAAGAGATTATTTTGGGGTCACCTATGAATTTTAGAATGAACGCTTAATGTTCTATTCTGTGGAATTGCCCCATGGCCAGAGGGGAGGAGAATTCTAGAAAGGGAAGAATGTCCGGCCTGAATAGGCAACATGGGCTTGGTGGCCCAACATAGCCAGCCTGACCTTGAGCCTGCAGGCCACCGAGTCCCTAACCCCCAGGGAACCAGGCTGCCATGCCCTCTCCTTGCAGAAACCACTTTACTGGTGCCTAGAGAGCTGTCAATTACCTTTTAGTCACTTACCACTTTGCTAATTGCAAAATGATCAGACCCTGCTGTCAGCTTTCTTTTTCAACCTCCTCTACTTCCCTGATATTTATGTTTTAGCTTCTTCTGAATTGAATTTCACTTATTATTCTATAAATACTGTCTCTTCTCTCCTTTTGTATTTCAAGTGTCCCAATTTTTTTTTGAAGCAGAGAACAGGGATCATTGTCAGATTTTCTAAAGGGACTGCTGGTGCCACACCTGCTATTGTTGATCCTCATAACCTAAAAGTCCCTAAGGATGGCTAATCCCCCTTGCAGGAGGCATTGTTTCCACGGAGCACTGGCTTATTGGCTTTCCACACCTCTACCAAAGAACAACGGTGGAGAAAGAGGACGTGAAAGGGAAGCTATCTGGCAGCAGGGCTAAATGAATCTGTATTCAGGAAGATTTCCAGAGTTCCCTAATTGCTGTTTTTATTCGCAGAACTTCTATTTTAAGCACACACACTCACATGTGGATTGACAGGCAGTAGCCGCAGTAATGGCTGTGTGTGTCTGTAGTGCCTGCAAATGCTGGTTTCCATGGTGATGGATGGCACTGCAGAGGCACGATTATGGTGCTGCTGGGACCTGGGCGCTGAGGCACGGGGAGGCTTCTTGTGTGTGTGTGTGTGTGTGTGTGTGTGTTTGTGATGGGAGATTGGGGGCTGTCAGGTGTGACAGCCAAAGGAGGAATGGGCTGGGGAGGTAGGATAGATAGGTGGGTGGGAACTCGGGAGAGATGAAGAAAGGTGATACCTGGATCAGGGGAATTCTAGAAAATCAAAGAAGAAAGTGAATTTAGATGGAAAAAGGAAAAGCAAATGGAGCACTTCTCTCTCTACAGAGTATTTTCTCCTGCCTTGGAAAGGGTTATGAGGCAGAATTATCCCACATAGAGATGGAAAAGAGAGAAATTTAATTTAGCAAGCCAACGCAGACAGTGCAGGTGGCTTGAGCGTCCGTGTTTCTGGAACTCCAGAGTCGATGGCATGCTGCCACCAGTGCAGGAGCATAACGAGGAGAGAAGGAAATCTTCTCCCTCACCCACTGCAGGATTGGGGGAGCATGTGAGGCCACCCCAGCACGGGAGGAGAAACAGCCACCAAGGTGGAGAGCGCCCAGAGCTGTCTTCCCCTGATCTGAGTGAATGACGTGATGGCTTCATCTAGGTCTCACACAGAGGCTTGAGTTCTGAGTTAATCACAGAACTTGAAAGGACAGCCAAAGTATTACATTATATTAGCATTTATTTTGTGAACATAGACTGAAGCCATATCTTCAGCTAAAAGACAGACATCCACCCTAGGGGTCAGCACCCAAAAGAGAACTTTCTGGGATTATTTGGCTAGTCTCTGGTTGTAAAAATTTATTATTTTTAAACATCTTTTGACAGTAGTTGTGTGTCAGAAGTTTTCCCTTAATGAAGAGATCTGTGCCAGTAGGTACAGTAAGTGATATCTACCCCATTTTATAGTTGAGAATATAGAGGCTCAAAGAGGTTGAGCTTTTTGCCCACAATCAAGGTCAAGTCAAACCCAGATTTGCAGATGGCAATTCATTGCTGTTTCCTGTATTTGCTAGTTCTTCTTTCTAAATCTTTAACTTCCTGATGGAAAGATTCAGGCTAAAGAATCTCCCCTGACTGGCTCACTTATGGGCTTGGTAATGGACAGACTAAGAGGTGGTAACCGGGCCCAGCATGGGTTTGGCTTGGCTCCTTGGGAGAAGTACTTTCCAGAGATGAACTCTCAATCAACCTTAGAAAAGAAGCTCTTGGGGAGGGTCTTCCTCTGTATCTCTCAACTTTTTAAAAGACTTCTGGACCCTATGGGAAGCTTGATAGATAAAACAGACAAAAAAGCCATTCACCCTAATGAATGGACTCTGGAAACCAACACTCCTAAATCATTTATATCTCCCCCTAAGTATGTGACTTAGCAATCTGGTTTTAGACTTTTAAAAAATCATATTCCAAATCTGGAGACTGACAGAAAAGCATTCACTTGTGTTGAGTCATTTATAGTGATGTTTGCTCGGTTTTGTTAATGTTCACATTGTGCTTTCTTTGTGGGTCTACTCTGGGTTTGGAAATTAGTCGAACTCTATGAATTCTGACTTCACTAAGCTGGAATCCACTTGCCTTCAGATAGGCAGTCAGATTCTGGGTTTTTTCTCTCCCTTGTGAAAAGTGCTCCTAGGGGGCTGGGACCCACCCAAACGCTCCTCCATTTGGACCCAGCATCCTTCTGGGTGGTGTGTAGAATCCGGAGGCAGTGAGTGATTTAAATCTTAAGTGTGTGATACATTTCTGTAACCATTAAGTACTACTGCCAGGTTTAATAATTAGGGCTTTTTCCTAGAATTTCAACCTTGGAAAGAGTTTTAAAAGGTCCACCTCACATCCACTAGGATGGCTACTATCAAAAAAAGACCAGAAAACAACAAGTGTTGGTGAGAATGTGGAGAGATTGGAACCCTTGAACAGTGTTGTTGGGGTTATAATATGGCACAGCTGTTATGGGAAACAGTCTGACAGTTACTCAAAAAATTAAAAATTGTTTTGATACTAAAACTCATTTACTTAATTAAGTTTATTGCAATCTTAGCCAGCCCTGACCAGACAGAAAATCTCTTTTCAGAGATTCATTTTACACAAACCTTCTATAACCTTCTTCTTTCTCAGCAAGATGCATCTCTATTCTTCATGCTTTCTTTTACCAAAACACACGTCCTCCTTTCCTGATGTACAGATGTTTCCCTTTTTATTTCTAGTAGGTTTTAGTATATATTAGAATTTTAACCCTAAAGCCTTTAATTTTTAGTGAAAATAAAGAAGTAGAGAATTACGAACTGTCTTTTGTACTAGCATTTTATTGCTTGACAAATATAAAATTACTTTTTATAATTTTTAGAGATAGGTTTTTTCATAGTAAATTTTTCAGTATTGCACGGGGGGACATGTTTAAAGGGACATAAATATCTTTAGTTCCTCTGTAAAAGGAAGCCATGTTCAGTGATTAATGTTTTAGTATTTTGTCTTACTTGGAAATGATCTAGCTTATTTGATTTAACTTAGCAAAACTTTAACGCTTCAGTTCACCAAAAATATTTGGGGAAACTTTTTAAAAAGTTCATCTAAATTTTTTTATTCTATTACATCTATTTAATTTACTTGTTCTTAATAATTATGTTTAGATGACCCACAAAAACTTCGTGAGACATCAAAGTCAGCCATTATCCTAAGTTACTTTTCTGACAGATTTTGTAACAGATAACATGAGCTTATTTGACTAATAAACTCAGGAAGAATAAAAATTGTATGTCTACATTATATTTAATGCTGGTAATTCTGAAGACATGCCTATTTTAATGAAGCCAACTAACTTTTATTTGCCAAAGATTATCTCAGATCACATGAACCTGAAAAGTGGCTCGGTTAGTTTCTATTATATTTTTCAGATTTTTAATGAATACTTATATAAGTGCTTGATTTTCTTTTACCCAATTAAATAGAGCTCTTCTACAAATTAATTTTGTCAGTACTATCCAGAGGTAGAAAATACCAAACATTTATCTCACACACACACACACACACACACACACACACACACACAAACGTACAGACAGATGCATACAGAGACCTTATAGTTTCTGTACACTTAAGATTTCCCATAGTCCAGATTCCAAATGACATTTCCCCCTTGTCTTTCTTCTAATAAGTACTACGTCATTGAAGTTTTTACTTTAATAGTTACAGTCTCAAAGGCACAGGGAAGAATGCAAGTTATAAGCCTTTGTAAGTTAAATAGGGGAAGTTTTAGGATTTGTAAAAAAGAAATAGGTGAACTTTGAACTGTCTCTAGAGCTGCATTTCTAGTTTTGCAAAGATTTGTGAGATGAAGACAGTTGCTCTTAATTCCTCAAAGAATTGGATTGCAGTGTAAATGACATCATAGGTTGATCCACCCATAAATCCTTTCATAAGGGCTTTAGAAGGTTTTTCTTTCTCTCTGGGTACATTTAGCTTAGAAGGCCTAAAAAAAATTCCCATCAGGCTCTGAATATCAGTTTCCAAATGGGCCAAATTTCTGATTATAGAGTTATTAAATCCTTTCAAATATCTTGTAAGGTTTCAGCCAGAATGCATAGTAAATTTTCTGGCAGTCTTAAAAAAACTCCATGGACCCAAGAGGCATCCTCAAAGAGGGTGTAAAGGTTATTACCTTCCCAACATCTAAAGTCACTCCCAAAGAGAGCCAAAGGAAGGAACTGCATGTTCCAGGCAAGCAGAAAGCCAAGCCAAACTCTTAGAACACAAAACAAGAGAAACCAGAAGGCAGTAACTGTCCCTGGGAGATATAGAATCGGGAATCAGTGGGTCTGAATTTGGAAAGAGAGGATAACATGAAATTTTATTTTTCTCTCTCAACTGGGCACTATGGACAGAGGTTTGGGAGAGCTAACTGGTAAGAATTCTCACCCATCGTTGGCTTCTGTCAGTCTTCCCAGGATCCCCTCTGCAGACTCTAATTTTAATTTCAGCTTCTCTTAGCTGTTTAAGGGAATAGCATTGCAGTTTACCGGAAAATCCTTGAGAATTTCCTCAACTCTGGCAGGGGCTTTATGGGGGCCCTCCTTTGAAGGTAGATACGTGGGGGCCTGTAAGGCTATTAACTTGACAGATTTTTGTTTATGGTCATGTAAAGGCAATTCAGACAGAGGATTGTCTGGATGGGTACTCGATTAAAGGGAGATAAAGGGGAGCAGTAGGAGCCATGTCCATTTCATAATCTTGTCTGAGGTACCTCTTGTCTTTAATTTTTCACTAGCTTTTTGCCATGTAACTTTCATGAAACTCTTTTGGAATTCTGAAGCCTTTTGGAAGCTTCTGTATACCAATTAAAACAGGTATCCCATTCTATTTATTTAATTTGGGAATGCTTACTTTTAAGTACACTTCTTAAATGATCTTATCTAATTGGAACCTTCCTTCTAATAGCCATTGTCATTTTTTGGAGGGCTAGCAGTAAGGTGAGACTTTAGCCGCAAATAGAGTTCAACCTACATTTCTGCTCAGCCAGGTCTAGCCACAAATGGAGTCCAACCCACATATTTATCTGGCCATATTTTGGGGTCCCCAACCTGAGTGTTACTAAGCCAAGTTCTCAGGGCACAGAACAAATGAAGTAAGATTTTGCCATTTTTGTAAAATATTTATAGCTTCCAGGACCATAGTTCTTAGATATAAAATAAGCACGTGTACCAGAAGGTAGTAGTACAATTAACTCTTTAGATTTAAGGATCCTATTTCTTTTAGCTAAGCCTTTGGTGCTCTTGGACTCAAGCTAATACCTAAGACAGATATGCTCAAAGGGGATTGTGCAGTGTTCTACAGTGTACCTTATTGCACAGAACTTTTCTTGAGGTTGATGGATGACCTAGTGTCGATCTAATCCATTCCATGACCAACTTACCCTAACACAGGAGTCTTTGGGTTCCATAGGGAGTGCTCCAACCATTGTTTTTTTTTTTTTTTTTTATGTTTATTTAATTTTGGAGAGAGACAGAGTGTGAGCAGGGTAGGGACAGAGAGAGAGGGAGACACAGAATCCGGAGCAGGCTCCAGGCTCCAAGCTGTCACCACAGAACCCAACATAGGGCTCAAACTCATGAACCATGAGATCATGACCTGACCCAAAGGCGGACGCTTACCCAACTGAGCCACCAGGCGCCCCCAACAGCTTTGAAATGCTCAACCTGTGTCCACCAATTTTTCAAATTTTTTACTTCTGAGGTTCCCATTAGCAGTTAGCTTTTATCTACATAAATCAAGATCAATAAACACATGCACCTTGACAGAACAAAGTAACCAATTACTGCGGCTTGGCCAAGAAAAGGCCCCATGCCCACTACCAAAAATTCCCATGTAACCTGGGACTGCAGATTGGGTTGAACCAGCAGACCTCAACAAATGCAGACTGCAGACTGATTCCAAACAAATGAGGAGCTACAGCTGCCACCAGCAGTTCCCAGTGTGGAATCTAGGGAAGGATTCCAAATACAAGGGGACTGCAGCCACCAGTTCCTAATGTGGAATCTGGGGACAGAACCAAGGGCCGGAGTTTCCCATCTGATGAAGAATTGTGGCCTGAGCTACCAGCAGCTCCCAATGTGGAAGCAGTGATTCCAAACAAATGGGCACTGACTGGGAGGCCAATTAGATAGAGAGCTTGACACAAAGAGAGCAGAGCATAGAACCAAGAGGAACTGACCCATGGCCCCCAGAAACAGCAAGAAAGGCAGAGAACTCAAAAAGGCATTTGCAGGTACTATACCTGTGTTTCTTATTGCCCCCAAAGGCCATTACAAGTTTGCTTCAAATCCCACCGCTGCTACCAAATCTGTTAAACAACAAAAATTCAACTCAGTGAATTTGAAGATTTCATTAGCTTTTTTTCAATAAGATTCATGAATTAAGCAGCATCCCATCCAGCAAGTAGGAAAGAGCTCTGAGGAGATGTACAAAATGGAAGGCTTTTATGGGCAGAAGAGAGAGGGAATAAGGAAGGAGCAGATTACCTCATCTTCCTTTGGGAGATAGGAAGGGTCTCACTCACCGGAAAATTCCAGTCTGACCAGTTAAGACTACATTCATGGAGAAGGTTGAAACTGCAGTTAGGTTAGGTATTAAGCCTCAGTTTGGTGACATGGGCTTTAACACAAGTGACTCCTTTTTTGTTTTTAACTGCTACAGTATGGATGAACCTTGAAAACACAACGCTAAATGAAATAAGCCAGTCACAAAAAGACAAATACTTTTTCCCTATTTATATGAAGTATTTAGAGTATTCAAATTCCTAGATACAGAAAGTAGCATGGTGGTCACCAGGGGCAGGGGAAAATGGGGAGCTATTGTTTGATGGGTACAGGATTTCAGTTTTGCAAGATGAAGAGTTTTGGAGACAGATTGTGGTGATGGTTGCGCAACAGTGTGGATGTACTTAACACTACCAACTGTACACTTGCAAAAAGTGAAGGTGGTAAATTTTATCTTATGTGTATTTTGCCAGAATTTTAAAAAAATACATGAAGGGGTTTCTCCTATTAGTCCTAAGTATATGAGATTTCATTATATTTCCAATAGCAAACTTTTGGTGATGATAGGGCTTACCCAGCATGACAAAAGAACCAGTGTGCTCGGGGCCAGCTGACTTGATGCCAGAGTTGCTCAGAGAATCCTCCACGTCTCACAGAAGAGGAATCAACTGCTTACATGTGGTTCCCTCTGTGGAGACAAAGGTCATTTTCAGCCCTACTGCCGGGTAACACATTGCAGAAACTTGCCGCTCTCCAGCTGTTAAGATTTGAATGAGGTAAATGACCATGGTTGGCCTTTCACCACCAGCATTTGTTCCCAGTGAATCATCATCATTTGACCGAGGAGCCAACTCAGCAGCTTTCGGGGGAAAAATATCGTCCATTCCCTTTCAGCCCCAAATGCTCTGAGTCAGTACTTTGGCACCGGGAGTGGAAAGCAGTGAGGAATGGGTGGGCCTGTAGGAATCTAGCAGGAGAGGATAACTCTGGGAACAATATCACTTATGCACTGGCTGCTGTGCATTTGTCAAGCAAAGGCAGCGGCTGTGCACCGGCTTTCTGCCCCTCACCCCCTTGCATATTCTCCTCCTGGGTGTCTTAGTTCTGAACCCCCTGTGAGGACCACCTGGCATCCCTTGATTTCCGGGAAGCCTCAGTGATTAGCCCCAGGTCTCCTAGATCATGGGATGAATTATCTGGCTTTTAACTGTCTTTGGACAGCCTCTTGGCACTTAGTTTATGGCCCTTGGACTGTTGCCTTTTCATGGGTGAGCCCGTGTTTCAGCTGGACTGTAGTTCTCCAGGCCAGAGACATGGCTTTCCCCTCTTTGTGGCCTCCTTGCTTCAGCAAAGATTGGGCACTGGGGACAGCTCAAAAGATTACAAAACTCTGGAGGGCTCAGATTCCTCATTTTAAAAACAGGTATAACTACCTTCAAGGAAGATAGTGTTAAGGCTTAGATGAGATAATATACATAAAGCTTTTAGTAGTGTGTCTTGTAATCCATAAATGATGGTTATTACACTTACTTCTATTATATGTCATAGGTGTGTATGGTGCTTGGGAGTTAACTGGACTTTACAACTCTTTTAGAAGACAATTTAATTGTTCTTCGGATTCATGCCATTCTCACTTTGTAATCATTTTGGATGGAATGGGGACATTTAAAAGGAAAATAAATTAAATAAAAAACCCTGCCTAGAAGTCTGATGTAATCGCTCAGGCTGAGAATGTTTGACTTTCCTGGAGGTCTAGTGACACCATGTGGACAAATATGTAATATAAGTCGATTATTCTTTTTACAGTTTTCAAATTATATTGTATTTTTAAATGGCAAATTATTTTGCTATGTATCATTTATGATTATTTTCTTCTTAATTATAATCTTGTTTTAAGGAACAAGGTTAAAAAATGGAAAGCTTATTATGAAAGTGGTGCATGTAGACTTAACTAAAGGGAATGCTGCATTGTGCAACGCAGAAAATCAATTCTTAAATGGGCAAGTGTTTTCTTCATGTATTATTTATATCATGTCAATACAGTGACACGTCTGAAATTGACACCAATTTATAACGAAGCATTAGTAACAAACCATTAAGATTTCATTCAGGTCCAGTGACATTCTACTTCGTATCACCGACCCCTGTCTGTCAATGAGGCTGGCACTTGAGCGTGCACAAAATTGTTGGTGGTGCAGTTGGCCTGCCTGGGGTAGGTTAATCCTATTCCCAGAATTGTTTCTGAATTCCTTCTTTCTTCCTTGACTTTCCTCATGGGGAAAAGAAATGGACACCTCTCCATCTTTTCTACACCCCTGGGTTGACATCTGGGCATGGAGTTAGTCATTGAGCATGGATCTGTATGCACGGGCTTATTATTGTTTTAGATACTGAAGAGCAGACCAATTTGGGTGAACTGGACTTTTCTAAAACCACTCATTTGTTCTCAGTGTCTCTGCCCACACCTGTCTCTAGCTGTGTTCCAGTCTCATGGGTGTTTCCTTTCTCATTACTCAAGGTGCCCTGGAGAATAAGAGACATAGATCGGCAGAACGCACGTGGTGAACAGTAGTAAATGCATGCATTTCTAAACTGTAATCAGCAATCACTTAATATTGGGCAATGAGAGCAATGTGCCCAAGTGGTCAGTGCTTTTCAACACTCATCCATCTAAGTGTGGTTTATCAGAAAGAAGTCCTCATACACATGAATGCTTCGTGTGCTCTTAGGTAACTTATTTGGTGAGCTGCGAGTGCCTGACATACCTTTCTGTCCTGCCAGTCCCCCGTGAAAGAGTACAGAAATTGTGCAGAGGGAAAACTTGTCCAGTCTGCTCAGATACTTCAAGGGGGACCATAATCAACTGCATATACAAAGAACATGGCTTTGCATGAAGTAGTTTATATATCCAAAACAGCTAATATAATCTGAATTCCTATATATTTATGAAATAAGCATCTTGTATTTATCATTTTGTAAATATCTAGAGAAGATATGAATTTTACAAGTGAACCTTTTAGAATATTACCAACACAATTCTTTTATTATTATTACTTTTATAGAGAGAGCACAAGTGGGGGAGAGGGGCAGAGAGAGAGAGAGAGAGAGAGAGAGAAAATCTTAAGCAGGCTCCATGCTCAGTGCAGAGCCTGACATGGCACTCAATCCCCATGACCCGGAGATCATGACCTGACCCAAAACCAAGTTGGACACTCAACCAGCTGAGCTACCCAGGCGCACCCTAACACAATTCTTTAAATAGTAATATCCAAATTCTACTAAGGACCCTTCTAAGGCTTTGTTAATTGTTTTAGGACATTGCACTGACCTGCTCATTGGAATTGGCTGAAAGAGTTGTTTAGTGCAGTCTCCAACAAAGCCTCATTCAGAACCTAAGAAAAGTTGAAGTGCTGGGACAGCCTTTCTCATTACCTCTCACAGGGTTTTGCCTCAAGCTCCTGGCCGAAGGCTCACCCACAACAGTGTGCAGAAGTGACACTGAGGTTGTGAGGGAGAGGAGGTGAGCACTATGCCAGCCTTGGCAAGATGCTGACATGGTAGAGGCATCCCAGAACTTCCTTTTGGGCTCTGTCTGCCAGCACCACTCACCCCCTTGGCATCTCTGTGCAGTCCTTCCTTACCCAGCTGGGCCCCTCCTGTCATCCCGGGACTGACCAGAGCTGGTCAGGACAGCTCCTCCCTCCCCCACTCCAGCCTCCAGTCCCACCCCTTACACTGCTTCAAACAGAACCTTGTCTGTGTCTCATCCTTTTAGGGCCTAGGGAAGTGATGAACTTAATTGGATAAACAATTCATGCAGTAAGGTGCCACAGGGGTTCCCTGGAAGGCTGTCTCCTGTCTATGTCATTGACAAGACAGTGTCCCAGTTAAACCGCTGGTGCTGCTCTGGTTGTGGAAAGTCAGGCTGGAGTTATGTGGCCCTCTCACACGTTGCAGGAAGGAACACTTTGGGTTTGAGGTTGGTGTCCGCTGCCTTTCAGAGTAGGCAGGGCTACCTGCCGTGGTGAGTTGGCACAAGAGGGGCTGAGAAAGGTTGGCCGGAGTGGCTTTAGACACTAGGTTTCCACTTAGCCCTTGTATGAAATCCATAAAGTGATTTCAGTTGAGTTAGAGCAGCAGAAAGCAAGAGAAGAGTCATAAGCAGATCTGTATGTTGGTCAAACTCAAGATTTCAAAAAGCAAACTCATCTTCTTGCTCACAGGTTACAGACCTCCCTTCTGTTATTTTCCAGTTTCAGAATCATTTTATACAAAGTGACAGTGTCAGCGCTCTAGTAGAAAATGGGGTGACATCCAGCTCAGGTGTCCCTGGCTTTACTTTTGAGTTTGTTGATGAGATAGGCTCCCTGGCACTCCTTCCTACACTGTGTGGAGTGGGACTTGTCTAGAAATGGTGAACAGACATCTTGATATCATCTCCCTGCATCTCTGTGCCCTTGTGTTTATGGCATGCCAGGCTGGCACTGTGATGAACTGGATGGCATAGGGCAGTGGGGTCTCCCGCCCCATGTAAGTCGAGTCCTTGTTTCCTCAGTCACCTCTGGCTCTCCACTGGCTCATATGTGTTCTTTCCTGTGCATGCGCCCCCACTCACTCTGATCCCTGACACCTTTGTTCCCTGCCTGGTCCACACCCTATGCCCATCTGCCTTCTCTGCTCCTGTTCCTGGCTGGAGAAATAGTGAATAGTGGAGACTGATGTCTTTCAAAGCCGTGGTTTTCAACCAGAGTTGGCTTGACATACACCCTTAACCAGTCTTTGGTCATGGAGCACTTAGTAAGGATTGAGACCTCTGGAGTCAGACTGGTGGGGTCATACACAAGTGCCGTGTCCTTGGAGACATTACGCAACCTCTCCCCTCACTTCCTCACTGCAGATTGAGGATCTGCTTCCTCACTCCAGAAGCAATGACACCTGGTTGCTAGGGTGGTTGATTTAAATCAGATAATTGGGGGCGCCTTGGTGGCTCAGCTGGTTTAAGCATCCAACTCTTGATATTGGCTTGGGTTGTGATCTTGTGGTGGTGAGACGCAGCCCCACATTGGGCTCCATGCTGAGTGCGGAGCTTGTGTGGGATTCTCGCTCTCCCTCTGTGTCTGCTCCTCCCCTGCTCACATGCTCGCTTACTCTCCCTCTCTCACTCACTCTCTCTCTCAAAATAAGCAAATAAACATTTAAAAAATAAAAGTAAATTAATTAAATAATTGGGCTAAAGTTCTTACCTCCATGCGTCGTGTATTCATGAGCTTGGGCAGCTGGAACAACATGCCAGAACCTGAGAATTTATATTCTTACAGTTCTGGAGGTTAGAAGTTCCCAGATCAAGGTGCTGACAGGGCTGGTTCCTTCTGAGACTCCTCTTCTTGGCTAATAGATAGCTGTCCTCTTCCTGTGTCTTCATGTGGTCTTCTCTCTGTATGTCTGTCCAAATATCCTCTTCTTATTTTTTTTTAATGTTTATTTATTTTTGAGAGAGAGAGAGCGAGAGCGAGAGAGCGTGAGTGGCTAGGGACAGAAAGAGGAAAACAGAGTCCAAAGCAGGGTCCAGGCTCTGAGCTGTCAGCACAGAGTTTGATGCGGAACTCGAACTCACGAACTGCGAGATTATGACCTGAGCCAAAGTTAGACGCTTTAACTTACTGAGCCACCCAGGCATCCCCCAAATTTCCTTTTCTTGTAAGAATACAAAACAGATAGGATTAGGGCACAACCTAATGACCTCATTTTAATTTAACTACCTCTATAAATCTCTGCCTCCAAGTACAGTCACATTCTGAGGTGTTAGGAAGTTAAGACTTCAACATACGAATTGGGGGCGGGAGACACAATTTGGCCCATAACACCTAGCACATACCATGTGTTCAATAAATGTTTTCTCCTGGACAATTATTCTAAACTCTTGTCAATTCTTCTACTTGTTTTTTTTTCTAACCTATTTTTTCTTAAAGTTTGTTTGTTTGTCTATAGAGCATGCATGCATGCAAGCCAGGGAAGGGCAGAGAGAGAGGAAGAGAGAATCCCAAGAAGGCTCTGCACTGTCAGTGTAGAGCCCAGTGTGGTGCTTGATCCCACAAACTGGGAGATCATGACCTGACCCAAAACCAGGAGCTGGGCATTTAGCCAACTGAACCAGCCAGGCGCCCCTACTTGGCTATTTTAAATATATTTTTTTCTGTTTCAATTTGCTATTTGATATATGACCTTATTTTACTCAAGAGGTACCAAAGCATAAACTCATTCAACTTCCAGACTGTTCTCCATTCACCATCCCTAAAAACCGTGCCTACGTTTCTTCCTCTCCTTACAGTCTCAGAAAGTCAGTTTTCACTCTTTGTGCCCCTGGCTTGCTCCTACGCCTGAGTGCCCTTGGCCCCTCTCCTCTGGGACTTGGGCTGAAAAGCGCTCCCTCTTCCTTGCATCTTCAACCTCTTGACATCTTCTCCTTCATTTTGGCCTTTGAATGTGTTCTTCCCTTCACAAACGTGCTTCCTTGGCCCTTCCTTCTTGTATCTGTTGAGCTCCCTCTTCCTTTTTTCATCCAAAAATTTGCTTTTGAAGCAAATTTCTACATTCATTTTTTTTCTGTTCCTCATTTATTCATTTATTTGTAGAGCACTTTCTATGCCTGGAGCTGGGCGATGTGTGGGGGACACAAAGGTGCCTATTCACAGTCCCAAGACAGAGAAGGAAACAGACCATCACAATATCATGAGGTCTGTGCCCTGCTAGAGAAGAGCCCAGTGAACCCTGTAAGAGACATAGGCACATACAGTCCGATCAGAGTGGCAGAGGTGTTGGGGAGAGCTTTCCAGAAGAAGAGAGCCCTGAGTCCAGAGGGATTAGGTGGGTCATGAGCATGAGGAGAGGTCTTTCCTACAAACAGTGGACTTGGGTTCCTCTGGATGGGTAGAGTTTCCTCTCCTCCCATTTACTCCTCAACTCACTGGCCTGTTCACATGCCCTTCCACTGAAGGGATTTTTGTGGATTTTTCCCATTGGACCCCCAGCTGTGCAGTCCAGGGGATCTGTTGCATTTTTATCATGCACAACCACCTCTCTTTCTAGCACCTTTTCTCCTTTGGCCCCACCCCCACCTGGCTGTCCTCAACCCTTTCCCATCTTTCTTTTTCTGTGTTCTTCAGGGAAATTTTGGGAGCTGATGTGGGCAAGTGGGTTAGTAATGATATCACCAAAAGTGGGAGAAAAGTAGGCACGGGTGGTGGGAAAAATCATGCATTTGTTCAGTTTGGGGACAATGAATTTCATGAATGGTCATGTTTGCGGGACAGAGGAGAGGAAGGAAGGGGTTGCACCTGCCCAGAAGGTGGGGGCTTATCAGTTTACAGGGTGTGCTTGAGCCACCACTCAGCCTCCCTTTGACTTCATCCCTCATGCCTAATTAACCACAAAGTTCTTTTGGTTTTACGCTCTGGCCATCATTTGAAGCTGTCTTCTCATTTCTATCTTCATAGAGATATTCATCATGGCTTCCTTCCTAATCTGCTTCAGTGGTGCCCCCCTCCCCTCATCTCCCTGTGCCTTTCTAAAATGCCACAGGCTGCTAGTCACTTTTTTGTGTTTGGCAACCTACAGTGACTCTACAACCCACACCATATTAAGGCAGAATGCCTCTCCTGGGATTTTTTATGAACCTTCATAATCTGGCCCCGTCCTAATTATTTGTTTGTAAATTCATTAGGACATATTTATTGAGCACTATGTGTGTAGCTCTGAGGATAAGGCCTTTCTCCTCTCTCCCACTCCTGTCTTCTCTGCCTCTCTCCATCCCTGTGTGCGCACACACAGGAGCTGAGCACTTACTAAGTAAGCAGCCAATACCTCATTTCCAAAGGTTGATGGATTTCCATGATTGAGAATCTACATAAAGGAAGGATTTGCTGAAAGATGTTTGGGAAGCACATAAAGGTCCTAAGGGAAAGAAAGACGGGAGGAATGTGGCCCAGGTTGTAGGCAACACTGGGCTGGAGGTGTGCTGGTGCCGAACCAAATGGAGGGCAAAGACTGTAGAAATACTTGAGCAGTGGGAAGGAGATAGGCAGCCAAGTCTGCGGTCAGCAGTCTGGGGATAAGAATTTTAATAACATGGATGAAAAAGGAGAAGCTTCTGGGAGTGCAGTTATGAAGAACTGGAAGGATTTAGTCTAGACATAGAAAGGAAGTCCAAGGTAGGACTATTATTAGAAGATAGGAGTAGTTTGTACCTTGATCCCTGTCTTGGTGCCAAATGGAAACAAGGTACAAAGATGGGATTTCATCCCTGAGTTGTGTTAGTAGCTCCCCAACCCAGCATGGGGCCCTTGGGAGAGCCTCTTTATTATGAACTCTTGATCAAGCACATGTCTCCTCCTGTCTCCTCACCTCTCAAGGGACCTTCATCAAGCTCTTAGCCTCTGCCTCACTGTCATGTCCTTCAGCAAGTGTGTGTGTGTGTGTGTGTGTGTGTGTGTGTGTGTGTGTGTGTGGTTCTTAATGGTAGAGCTCCTGTCTAGGGTCCAGGGAACCACCTTGGGATTCGTCCCCTTCTCTCAATGCTCCAGCGACACTGCAGTCAGTGGGTGATTCTCTGCCCATCTCACTGCAGACGTAGCACAACAAATTGTGCAGAGTGGAAATCCCATCACTTCGGTTGGCTGTCTGAGCTACCTGAAGCTGAACAGCGGGATGTGACCCACTTTTCTTTTTAACTGAACTGAGTATATTCCTGGCTCCTTTGCTTTTCTTTATCAGGTATGTAACCTTAATGAGAATATAAATTGTTTCTCTGTTACTCAGGGGCCCTCTTCCCATAGTTCCATTTCCATGGCTTGGAAGGGTCCCATACTGACCAGTCTCATCTCTGCTCTTTCACTCCCTTCTGTGTAGCCTGAGGCCCATCAGTGACATTTAGGTCCCTGAAATGGGGCTACCCTTCCTGCTTCCCTACTCTGCCAGTTCTCTGCTAGCCAAAATATCCTATGAAATTAACTGTTTGTATCCTTTGGCAAAATGTTAGAAGCAGGATTGTCTAGGAAATTCCTACCTTTCCAAAAATTCAAATATCATTAAAGGGCTGATCGCACATTAAAGAAAAGTAGATGGTCTCAACTGTGGGAACGTGGGTCATTTTAATCTGATATTGCTCTCAACTCATTTCTGGCTAGGGCCATGGGTAATTTTTTTTTTTTTTTTTTTTTTTACTTGCCAGGAAGATTAGCAGAGCCTAGGGAAGCTAAGCAGTTTTAAAGAAAACAAAGGTAAGGGACTTGATTCTCTGAAGGAAAAGAAGAAAGGGGCCTTTAGGTGGGGAGACAGATCTCAGACAACTATATCTCAACCAATTTTGCTTGTGTAACAACTGAGTGGACATGTGTTGGGTGAAGACAAACACTTTTGCAGCAAAGAGGAACCCCAGTGAGATGTGCAGGCTCTGGTACTCAGTTGTGTCCATTACCCAGGGCTGCCACCATAAATTACCACAGACTTGGCTTAAAACAAGAGAAATTCAGGGATGTGTGAGTGGCCTGGTAGGTTAAGCATCCCACTTTGGCTCAGATCATGATCTCACGGTTCAGGAGTTCGAGCCCCGCATCAGGCTCTGTGCTGACAGCTCAGAGCCTGGAGCTGCCTCAGAGTCTGTGTCTCCCTCTCTCTGTCCCTCCTTGGCTCTTGCTCTGTCTCTCTCTCTCTCTCCCTCTCTCTCTGCCCCTCCCCAGTTTGTGCTCTCTCTCTCTTGCTCAAAAATAAACATTAAAAATAAAAAAAAAACAAGAGAAATTTATTCTCTCACAAATCTAGAGGCCAGAAGTCTGAAATCAAGGTGTCAGTAGGGCCACACTTTCTCCAAAATCTCTAAAAGAGAATTCCTCTTACCTCTTCCAGCTTCTGGTGACTCCAGATATTCCGTGGCTTGTGGCCTCATCACTCCCCTCTCTGCCTCTGTCTTGACATGGCCTCTCCTCTCTGTCTTCTCTTCTGTCTCTTGTAAGGACACCTGTCACTGGACTCTGGGTGGATAATCCCAGTTAGTTCAGGGCGATCATATCTCGAGATCCATCATGTGTCTTAGTAGTGTCACATGCACCGTGCTGGGGGTTAGGACTTAGACATATCTCTTTGGGGGCCACCATTCAACCCACTACACAGGCCATATGACTTCAGACACTCAGATTATGTGTCCTGAATGTTGGTTCCCAAACTATGCTCCTTACAGGTGTAGGAGAGGTGAAAAGTCCCTGAGGCACAGCTCACCTGTTACACTGTGTGATCATTTCCCTGGTTTTACTTTCTTTTTAACTTGCAGCATTTTACTCTAGACCCAGAGAAATTTAAACTAAAGGTTTTGCTTTGTTTTGAACTGGTGAGAACTGTTTTGTTTCTTGTTGGTTGACTACTTGATTGGAACTGTAGGTGGGAGAATGTCGGGGGTTTGGAGGTCCTGTACTACCCTGAAAAAAACCTTTTTCCTGTGGTGTACATAAAAAGGCAGAGAAGTCCTCTATGCTTGATGTGAGTAAGGTGGCTTTTTCCTCATTTCTTGTTTTGTTGTTGTTTTTCTCTTAGAAGAGAAGAAGTCTGAGAATCTGTAATCTACTGAAAGAATAATTTGCGACTCAGAGCATGGTGTGGCAGTACTCCCCAGCCCCCTTGCAACCCACCTATGTGAGAGAATCACTTCAGCTGTTCCCTTATATTGAGTTTCAGACAAAGTCATGGGGGCCATAATATAATGCCCTCATTTTTATGTTCATTGTGGCAAGCTCTTACTGTTCATTTGACTTTCTACCAAATACTGTAGACAATGGTCATTGCAAATGGGAGCAGCCTCATCTGGTGTTGAGGAAAGGGAAGCAAAGGGAAATTCTGCCAGAGGATGCAGTGAATGAAGGCACGCTTTGCAGATGGATCAGGGCCCCAAGCTCCCCACGGGACAAACTGTATCCCCACTTCTTTCTTTCAGGCTGACCCCTTCCAGCCCAGTGGGGACCCCTCTGTGAGAACTGTGGGAGGTGTTCATCACATTTTTTGCCTGGTGCCTTTAAAGGGAAAGGGTGCTTTTGATTTTGAAATTTAAACAGAAATGTTTCATTACCTCCAACTATGCATATATATTTAAAAGTTCACAAAACCTTAACAACTATGTCATATGGTTTTCTTATTAGGACTTAGTCTGCATCTTTGACTAAAGCTCTGGAATTGCTTTTGAGGTCAAAGTTTTACATTCTTTGGAGTTTTCTTGCCTGTATCTTACAACTGTGTCATATGATCACCCGATGTCATATGGGTAGGTATTTGTTCTATCTAGTTATATCATTTAGACCTGTGGAAGCAGTAAGCATCTGTTTTCCTTCTTTTTCAGACTTCTATTTTAATGTAAGATGACTGTTATCTCTTAGAAAACCACAAAGAGGTGTAGATCAAGTCACGGCTTAGCCGCTCCACCCACCCCAGCCAAGACCAGAAGCTGTGTGTTTCAGCAGAGTTCCAAAGCAGCATGTGGGCAAACAGACTAATGGTTCTGTTTAGAGAGATCACACTTGAAAAAACTAATCAGATTATTATTACTACGTCCTAATGAATTTGAAATGAAAGTGTAGATTACAGATTCAGGGTTGTGCACACTAAATATTACCTTTTAGGGGTCTCTGAGGGCAGGACTGAAATACAGTGTGACTAAACAGGAAAGAAAACAATATAGCACAAAAATTATTTATGAGAGGAAGAGAGAGAATAGTGACTTCAGGGAAGGGGTGAGCACAGAAAGAACCTGTCTCAAAGTAGGTTCAGAGTTTATGTCCAACTTTCTATGGCTCCTGGGTGGCCTTCAGTGACTGTAACTGAACCTGAGGAGAAGTGACGATAACTCCAAGGAGCGGTCCCCAAGCCCACCCCAGGGTTAGTGGCATTCCCTTCTAGAGCCCTTGTTTAAAAAAAAAAAAAGGCTCAAACCTCAGAGCAGTGGTTGTGGTCCTCTGTGGCTAAGAATCCTTTAGTGAGCTGGTCAGCGAGCCAATTCCCAGGCTCCACCCAACATGGTGACTTGGCAGCACAGTGCTCAGGAACTTGACATTGGTCCAGGGGCCCACAGAAAACTCTGTGACAAGTTAGAGAATCTGTGACAAGAAGAAGCTGTACAGTTTCATGGCCTTGAGGGAGCTGGTCCGGAGTCGACTCAAAGGCAGCCAGAATTAGCCCCAGGCCATGGAAGTGTCTTCTCACCTCCTTCCCAATTGTCCTCACTTCACCTTGTTGCCTGGGAAGCTTTCACAGTGAACTATGTGCTTAGCCTAATAGGCTTGCTCTGCTAGAAGTGCTGACACTGGAGGGGATTGAGGGGCAAGGGGACAGGAACATTTACATTTAGGATAAATGTTCCCAGTCAGTTTTCTTCCCTCCTTTCCTGACTGAGAGGTGCCTGGGGGGAGCCCTGGGAATATCACGTGGGCCAGGGCAATGGGAGAGGTGCTAGGCAAATAGGTGCTGGAAGTGAGGTAGCAGTGTCCAGGGGTTGGCTGAGCCCATGAAAATACCCTCTCAGGTACACATGTCAAAACTTTGTAAGCCCCCACTCCAGGAAATGTGGAAGATTCTGTGGACTTCTGTCCTCCTGTCATAGAGGACTACTTTCTGGACCCCGGGAGCACAGATCGGTTCTTGTGGTGTTTCCACAGACCTGGATTCTAAGGGGCTTTGAGGTGACCCTGATGCCTCCCTGAAAATGTGATCTGCGGTTAGCATGGCTGCAGCTATGCTCTCGGCCATCAGGGCATGCCTAGTGTTCATCTAATTGTCTCGTATCCAGGGTGCCAGGAGCAGGAGCCCACGCATGCCAGCTCATGCAACTTGGAGCTTATTAAGCCACGGAGAGATCACTCAGAACACAACTGTGAAGTTACAGGCTGGCATCAGGGGGTCTGGCACTGAGAACTAGTCACAGATATCATCCTCCCATGTTTCTCTCTGCTCCCCTCTTCTCCCCGCTCCCCTGTGCACACTTTGTCCCCCAACCCTCCCCCACCCTCCCATTCTTTCTGTCTTCCCACAAGTCCTCACTCTCCTCCCTCCCACCTCCACCCCTCGGTAACAGCTTTGCTGTGGATCAGCCGTGTGATTCAGCACCTCCGAGCCTCGGTGCTCCCGTTCTGAATTAAGGAGATGCCGACACCAGGGTTGGAAAGCTGTAGAATTAGATAAAACAACACAGTGCCCTTGATCACACTAGCTGCTCAATCAATGCTACTTCCTTTCCTTCCTTCCCTTCACTTAAGACTTTCAGGGGAAGAAAGCCCAACAGTTGTTGTAAGCATTTTATTAATTATGTTTATTTTAAAAAAATTTGCTCACTGGTGGCTAACCATCTAGGTGTGCCTAGGACTGGAGGATTTTCCAGGATATGGAATTTTCAATGCTAAAACCTATTAACAGCCCTCTCTCCTGGGAAACCAGGACAAATTGTTCTCTTTTTCACATGTACCATCTTAACAAACACAGTTGTTTTTTTTTTAATTTTTTCTTCTTTCTTTCAGTGCATAAATAAGTCAATGAAACTCTTCCTTATGTGTGGACATAATCACTATTTTGTCCAGCAGATGGGTTTACTAATGTTTTCTCGGAGGCCCATTTTTTTAATTTTTGTAAGTATATGTAACATAAAATTTACAATTTTAACCATTTTTCCTTCACATTATTATGTAACCATCATCACCACCCATCTCAAGAACTTTTTCATATTTTCCAACTAAAATTCTGTACCCATTAAACAATAGTGTCTACTGCCCTCCCCCAGCCACTGGGACCACCATTCTGCTTTCTACCTCTGGGAATTTTACTGTTCTAGTTACCTCATATAAGTGGAATCATACAATCTTTATGATTTTGTAACTGGCTTATTTCACATAGCATAACATCTTCAAGGCTCATCCATGTTGTAGCCTGTGACAGCCCTTCCTTTTGAAGACTGACTAATACTCCATTGTATAGATATACCACATTTATTTATTCATTCTTCTGTTAATAGATGTTTGGGTTGCTTCTAGCATTTTGGCCATGTAAAAATATGTTTTCAAGTATCTGTGTTTACTTCTTTTGGGTAGAATTGCTGATCACAGGGCAATTCTTTTTTTTTAAGTTTATTTATTGAGAGAGAGAGAGAGAGAGAGAGAGAGAGAGAACAAGGGGGGAGGGGCAGATAGAGGGAGAGAGAGAATCCCAAGCAGGCTCTGCACTATCAGTACAGAGCCCAAGTCGGGCCTCCATCTCATGGACCAGAACAATGAGACCATGACCTGAGCTGAAATCAAGAGTCAGCTGCTCAATCACTGAGTCACCCAGGCACCCCTGTTCATATGGTAATTCTATAGTTAAGTCTGGGGAGAACTCCTATACCGTTTCCCACCCAGGCTGCCCCATTCTACATTCCTACAAGCAATGCACTCCCTGTGAGTGGATGGGGCCTTGGCAAGAGGGATTAAGTGTGAGTTGATTCTCAGAGCCTCCCAGTCAGTCCTTAAAGAAAAAAAGAACAGTATGGTTTTTGAACTAGTTCTTAGCTGCTTTCAAATGAACTTTTCTTCATGGGAGGAAATGTTAAGGTTTCACTGAACAAGAGGTTTTCTCTTTCTGTGCTTTGTACAGCAACTGGTAAACTAAGATCACTCTGTCTATCTATCTATCTATCTATCTATCTATCTATTCTATCTTAACATGGAAACGTCACTTATAACCAAATGAATAAGATTTGGCTAAAAAAGAGCATATCAGTATCAGATGGAATTAGGGCCGTGTATACACAGTACAGAAGCTCCAGATGCTGGTGTTAATTCAGTTAAATTTGAGTCGGAGCAAAGAATTGGGGGCACTGGTGGATCCACAGATCATATGGATATAAATGGCCGCTGCTCACTTACCCTGGGTCGTTGGTCTCAGCAGAGTAGCAAGGGGTTGCCATCTACAGAAATATTCCTCTAATGCTCCCTGAAAGACAACTAGTTGTATGTATTCATTTTTTAAAAATTATTAGCATTATGAATGACACATTCACGAAGTACCTACCCTGTGTTGAGGAGGCTGCTAGGTTTAGGATGATTGAAAAACTGCCCTGGTGACCTAAGATCTGGTATGTGCTGTAAAGGAACTTGCTGATTTCCTGTCAAATTCTGAATTTGACATAAACCAGGGGTTGGCAAACTTGTTTTGAAAAGAGTCAGGTAGAAGATATTTTTTTAGGCTTTCTGAGCCATATGATAGTTTCTCTGGCAGCTACTCAACTCCGCCATTGTAGCTCAGAAGCGGCCATAGGGACTATAGGGAAACAAGTGAGCATGGCTGTGTTCCAATAAAACTTTATTCATGAACACTGAAATTTGAATTTCACCTGACACAAAATGTTATTTTTCTTTTGATTTTTTTTTGTTACTTTAAATTATAAAAACCGTTCTTAAATCATGGACTGTATAAAAACAGCGGGGCCAGATTTGGCCCACAAGTCTCAGTTTACAAACCCCTTGGAAGTCATAGGAATGTTTATTTTTGATGCTCACTTTTTTGTATGTGTAGAAAAACTTGGATGCAAGAACATTAAAAAATATGTTCAAGCAAGTCATTAATGAAGATTTAGATTTATGATATGAAAATAACTATTTCTGGCCATGTGCCTCAGTATAATTTGGTTAGCTGCATTTAATGGTTTCAAGGAGGCAGAGATTTACGCAGCAAAGTGAACCTGAGACATAGGAGAGCAACATGGAGAGTTTTAAGACCCTGGCACCGTCTGTGAATTCTTAAATCATGCAACCATACTGTTTGCATGTTCGTTTCCTCTTTTACAGAATGTTTGCTCCTGGAATTCTTACAGTGTCATTGTCAGTGACAGTGGTTTCTTTTTTTCCTCACAATCCTATATTATAAATTCTCAAAGCCTGGTACTTCATGGCATTATTCCTTTGAATGGCTTTAATTTTACACGCCCCCTTATATTCTAAATTTAATTCGCTTTCAGAAGTTCTTTACAGAAAAGGACCCATAGTAATTCTTGATTAGTCCTGATTATCTTCTTATAACTGAATACAAGAGGATTTTACTGCATTTTAAAAAAGTGTTTCTTAATTTTAAAAAGACTCTTTTTCCCAAGTTTAACTTTATAAAACAGTAGTCATAGTCTAACTATTTCCTGATTTTAGAAGTGTTTTTTGTATCTAAAAAGGAGGGGGAAGTTCCCAAGTTGTTGTAATGCTGCAGTGATAATTTATTTCATTGTTCTAGAAACACCTAAAACATTGAAGTTTTAAGGTTATCATTGACCAAAATATGCCCAAAATTTAGCGATAACCTTTCACCTCAGCATGAAATCCACTCTTTACAATCACAGTCTTCATATTCATAAGCATGCCCTAAAACAAAGCTTCCTATTCATATCCTACCCTACCAAAATATTCAATAAGAGCGTCTAATAAATTATAAAATCAGTGATATTTTCATTGTTCCCCACTATTCTAACTATAGATATGGTGATAAAGGTGCATTTTATCTTTAGGGCCTTGGACATAGTAGGCTTGCAATGGACTTCCCCGTTTGTCCATTCCATGTGTTCCTTTCTAAATCATGAATCGAAAGAGCCAAAAAAGGCACTTCTGCCACTCATTTAGTATAATCCCTCCTTAGAGAAGACAAAACTGGCACTCGGAGACATCAGGATCACACAAGAGTGATTTAGAGTCAAGATTAAGACAAACTGGTTCTCATTCACCATGGTCCAGGGTCCTGTCTGTTATTCTCTCGGAGAATTGTCATGACTTGTTCTCGTCCTGCTCCTATCTTAGCATTCAAGGAGATGTCCCATAAAGGCTTTCCTGTTCTTAATATTCTATCCTGCAGATATAATGTAAAACTACTGGCTGACAATGAACAAAGCGGAAAAGGCAAAGAGAAAATAAGAGTCTGGATAATCCAGGGTCTGCACAACTCTCACACAATCAAGAACCGGTTATTGTGGCACGAAAGCTAACTGGCATAAATGTGAAGGGAATAAAAACTATGTGTTTGCCTCTCTTTCAAGTTAGTACAACAGCTATAATACTTGAATAAAATGTTCTAGGCTTTAGAGCTTGTCTCTGAAACTCTCTAGAACTTGACAATAGAAAAAATAAGCCGGTAACGGCTCATGTTACTAAGAAAAATCTTCAGTTTAGAGTTTAACAGTGATCTGTTGTGTTTGGACTCTCCGTCTTATCCTTTCAGTTAAAGTGAGATGAGCGTGTTTTGTGGGAAATCTTTATGTTATTCTATATTTTTGTGTGTATGAAAAATAGACACCCATATTGGTTTGCCAAGGCTGCTGTAACAAAGTACCAGGAAGTGGGTGGCTTAAACAACCAAAGTTTATTGTCTCTCAGTTCTGGAGGCTGGAAGTCTGAAATCAAGGTTTGGGCAGTGTTGATTCTCTCTAAGGGCTGTGGGGGAGAATCTGCTCCATGTGTCGCTCCTATTTTCTGGTGATTTGCTGGCTGTCTTTGGCATTCTTTGACTTCTAGAAGCATCACCCCGATCTCTGCCCTCCTCATCAAATGGTGTTCTTCCTGTGTGCATTTCTGTCTCCAAATTTCCCCTTCTTAGAAGGCCAACAGTCATGTCAGATTAGGGGCCCACCCCATTCCAGCATGACTTCATCTTAACTAATTACATCTGCGTTGACCATAATTTCCAAGTAAGGTCACATTTTGAGAATACTGGGAATTAGGATTTCAACATGAGTTTGGGAGGGAGGGATACTTTAAACTATAGCAATACCCTTCACTGAGATATTGTTAAAAAAAAATAAGTACGTTGTTCATTGTAAAGGTTCATACAAAGGCATTTCTTGAGCTCAAAAAATGTTGTTAACAGTTCATGTGTTTGGACACTGAAGGGCAGTATAACACTACAAATAATGCAAAAAGAAGTTTCCATCTCAGTTACTTTAGAAAGTGAATTTTTATGTTTTGTTTAAATACATTTTATGAGCGTAACTGCTGTATATGGTGATTTTGACCTTTTTTCTATCTGCTGAGACCTAATGATAGAGGCACACAAGGAGAGAACCTCAATACTGAGATTCACATTGAATGATTAGGCCTGTTTTTATGGTTTTAAAGCTATAAATTGCTGCTCATCATGGCAGTTCATGCTTAGATTTCATTTCCTTGAACATCAAGGAAGTTGTGATTGGCATGGACAAATGTTTCAGCATAGAGGGAATGTTTAGTCATCAACTTGTCAGGCACTTGAAAAGAATATGATTTTCAGGGGATGTAAGGAGATAGCTTATATTAATGGAGTTATTGTATTGTATTCTTCACATATGAAAGAAAAATGGATAACACACAGACGGAAAGAAAATGTCATTTTCATGCACTTTGTTTAGTGTTTATTGTAGTTCTAATGTCTTACGGTTGTCTAAAGTCTGACAGCCATTAGATGGAATAATTTTCAGCCTAAAAACAGTAAAAGGGAAGGACAAACGAGAAACTGCTGATTTACCCTGCCTTCTATCTCATGATCATTGACTTTTCTGAGTGTCATCTTGGAAGTTTATGCTTCAGCAGCTTTAACTTAAGGCCTGTATACTGTTTTTTGCCTTTTAACCCTTCTTCTGCCTGACACATGTCCGTGCATTATCTCAGCAAATTCATTCTACCATCCTGAGAGGTGGATACAATATTATCCTCATTCTCTCTATGAAGAAAAGGAGATTTCCAAATCTGGAGTAACTGACCCAAGTCATCCAGCTAGCAATTAATGGAATTGAGTTTTAAACCTGACTTTCTGTTTCTAGACTACCCCATGCAAAGATTTTCAAGGCTACTATAGTCATTGAAAGCCATTATTGTATGCCATTCTATATTGGTGCATTGTTGAATGAGAACTAGAACATAATAAAAAAGTGCAAACATGAGCATGTTCTCAACCAGACCTCAAGAGCATCTCCCTGTGCTGGATAGATGTTCCCTGTACAAATGGACCTAACCCCTTTATGTGCCATTAAGGATATTCAGAGTTAATCATCACATTGTGAGAGAAGGCCAGCAATAATGTAAGTTTGTGAAAGGAAAGAAGACTCGTGTCAACTCACTCCTGATATGGGAGACACCTAATAAAGAAAAGTCAACCGTCTGAAATTATTTGTGAAAAGCTTTGAGTTTTTCCTCTTACTTTCATGTCTTAGGCCCCAAATCTATTTCCCTAGATGGTTGAGTTTTATTTACTCTGCCTCTTTCCAACTAGAGCTAACATTTCTAATAATTTTTAGTAGTCATGGGTGTTTTTCGCAATTGGGCAGAGCAGATGCAATCAAGAAGAAAATTACTGCTTATGATTGATTTTCATTTTTTTAGGAAAAGACCTTTAATTTTTGAAATGAAACTGGTAGCTTTTGAAACCATGATTAGACCTTGTAGCCAGGAGATGACGTAAAGGGTGGGAGAGACGTGGAATGTGTTTGTACTCTTTATTACAGGGGGTTCATTTGGTTCCATTTCTACTGACCTGGTAACATTTGCTCTGATATTTTTGTGTTACTGATTCTCCAAGCTGTCTATTTCACTCCCCTTCCCTCCCAGGAAGGGAGAAGGGAGATGGTAGAATAGAGGAAGGACACAAAAACCAATCTCAGCTGTGACAAATCCACCTGTTTCCCAGGACAACTTTGTAAGTGACTGTGGATGTACCCACAGCATGATCTCACACACACACACACACACACACACACACACAAGACAAGTCTTTCACAGACTCCAGTTTTCAGAAGTGTTGAGTCTTGACTACATCATACCCTACCTTTGGAAATTACAGGAATTGGAGTCAGTTGGGAAGCCTGATTGCCTTCCTTGGGACTTTGGCACAGTCATGGAGACCAACCTTGTGCACATTAACCATGGCTAATGGCCACTTAGTTCAGGAATTCTCCCCTAGAGGTTGGAAACTGCCTGCCTATGGGTTGAATCCAGGACACAGGTGTGTTTTATTTGGAGTGCACAATGTTTTTTATAAAAAATGAATTTGTTGCCAACTTTTAAAAAACGGGACTTTGAAATAAAAATCTGATTTCACTTAAAAAAAATCATCTAGCAGCCATTGGCTTACTTTGCTACATACCAATTGTCAAGTAACTGCTGCTGCCCCATTTAGGTGAAGGGAGGGTTCCAGTTTATTACATTCCCCACCAATTTCCTATTGTCTGACTATGTTAATTACCACTTATCGCCCCATTTGCACTGTGTTTTATTATGCCTGGCCCACTTCACTGTTTGTTACCTTCCAGGCCTCCATAGGCATTTGAAGTCCTTATGCTTTATTTACACTTCTAGCTCATGCTTTGTGGAAATGGCAACCAGCCCTGTGTTATTCACTCAACTCTAAATTTAGATAAAAAAGAATTATGGAAACTCATATACATGGTATAAGATGAAGACAAAGAAGAAATATTGGCCTAGAGTATTTTGGTCACCATATATAATTTTCTGAAAGACCATTGAGTAAGGAATATCTCCAAGTATGTATTCATAGTTGTATACCCATATCAACATTTATTTATAAAAATAATGTTTTAAACCAAGCCTTCATTTGGGGCTATAAAATTTTTTATCTTGCTACTGCCATCTCTCTCAGCCCTTTATTAGCTGTGCTTGGATCTTAATACAATTATGCAAAATGGTATTATTATTCAGACAATTCCAGAGAATGTTTTTATTGGCAATTTTAAAAGCTGACTTGCTCTGGAGCATATTTTTGGAAGATGAAGTACCTTTCTCCAATAATAGTTTTGATGCTATATAAATGTTTTTATTAGCTACATTTGAGTTTGGGTCTAAAAAAGTCACTTTTGCACTTAATAGTTTTATAATGTAATTTTAGGTTGCATTTGTACTAAATACAACTGGGATCATCATTCTCGATTAGAAGTGGTTCAGCATCCGAGGAGCACAACACTGACCAATACTGAACACATAGAAGAAAAAAGGCTCCATCATCAGCTTATTTAAACAAAAAACAAAAAACAAACAAACTTCCCAAGTTTTATGAGGGCTCCCACCATGGAAGTGGTGATGGTGATGGTGGCCATGGTGCTGATGGCTAGGGGTCCAGACTCAGGGTGGCAATGGTGATGGCGGCCATGGTGCTGATGGCTAGGGGTCTAGGCTCAGCGTGGTGATGGTGATGGTAATAGTGGTAGCAGCCATTTTGGAGATTTAGCTTTACAGGATTGTCATTGGAAAACATCACTCACTTGAGAAGACTAATTTGAACCATTTAAAAAAATCCCTTCTAATGTTAAGCTATATACCCAGACAAGTAGATTAGAAATAGAAATATTTAAAGCAACCAATTCTCATACTTTAATGTCAGGTAACATTTACAAATGTTAGACAGACACTTCCATGGCTTTGGGAATATCATTTTTTTTTTTTTTTTTTGCCTGTAACCGCAAGTGACAAGCCAACATGCGAGAACAGAAAAGGCAGAATGGTATTATGTTTTTATCCCTCAAACAGATACGAGTTCTTTGGATTTTGATTTTCTTGAAAAATTTTTAAAAAATTTGGGTCCTTCACCAAAGGGTCCTTGTGAGGAAATAAGTCTCTTCGGGTCCTGGCAACATTGTAGGCCTTGGCACTGGCCTTAGGCTCCTTTGAAAACATCAGGAGGGAAATTCACAGCTGTGTGATTCACTGGTCACATGCAAGTTGAGTAAGAGTTAAGAAAATCGCAAGATAGCAACTAGTTGCTTTAATTACATTTTTAACTCCTGACGACGAGAAACTATATCTGAGGGTGTTGGTCCGACACAGGTCTTGTGGGTTGGGTTTATTTTCTGGGCTTGAAACCTAACCTTTGTAATGCAAGTGTCCTAACTTTACTTGCATGCCAAGAACCCTGCCACATGCCTTATATTAGCTAGTGTTTTGGTGACTCCGTTTCTCTAAGGAGAGTGTTCTGTCAGAGTATATTCTCAGCTGCCCTAGCTACTGCTCCTTTGGACTAGCAGCTGAGAGCACGACCAAGGAATGAATGTACTTCCCGCTTCATGATTGTTGTTTTGTTGTTGTTTTTGTTTTTGTTTTTGTTTTTTATTGACACAGCAAATTAAATTGCTTACTTTTCAACAGAGGACATTTTCTTTTCCATTTTTTTAAGCATCAGCATTTTATTTCAGTGTTAACTACTAACCAATTCTGAATTTCAACAATATTATCTGCTTTTGCCAAAAAAAAGGGTCTTAGAACTTCAAACTTGTAAAAAAGTAGTTTAAGGCTCTTTATTTTCCTCTGTTATTATTATTTGAGTCATTTATTTCTTTTATTAATGGCTGTATCTTTCTCTGGGCAAGAGCCAGAGTTTCCTTAAAGGATTTTTCTTTATCAGAAATTTCTTGCTAGAAGAACAGTTGTAGAATAAATTATCATTTGCCTAAGTGTATTATCAAAGAAATGAAAAGGTGATAAAGAAACAATGGAGAATGTATTTTTATGACAGTACCATGGCATAACACATTCCTGATATTTGGCTATAAAACAAGCTGTTGACGTATCTTAGTCCCAGAAATATATGAAGTTGCATGAGTATAGAACAGAAAAATTCACACTGGTTGACTTGTAATATCATGTGCATAACAACGCTAAATGCTAAGAGTGGAGAAAAGAAGCCAAATATGGAATGAAATTGGAAGAGAAACCTTATCAAAATTAGGCTTTGGCAGGATGAGGAGGCCCACATGTGCCAAGTTTTAACTGAAAGATAATTATAATGGTCACATTATGAATTGTGCAGAAAGAAGGAGGTGACTGATTCTGGTGCTTTATATACATAGGTGGTTGGATTTTTTTTTAAACAGAGGTAGGTGTAAGCATTCCTTTTTGGTAAAGAACATCTCATTAAAACTGGACCTTTCACCCTGTCCCCTTTAACTGGTACCTAGAAGAATGAGAAATTATTAATGAGTATTTAAAAAAGAAAAGAAAATTAAAATGGAAAGGGTATGCCATACTCAGGGATTCCAATAAACGGACTGAATTTCTTGGCTTTTTTTTTTTTTGTGATTGTAATCTCACTTAAAATACATTAAGTAAGCGATGGTAAAATATTTTAGTGTTTCACACAAAGAGAGGCACCTGATAAAGACACAATGAATGACTCGTGGGGCTTCAAAAAAAAGAGGCTGTGGCTGTAGAGATTTTCCATTTTGCTGGTAGAGGGCGCTCTTGGAAAGAAGATACAGGCATTGCTGAAAATCTTGCCCAGCTCTTGTGATGTCAGCATCACCATGGAGATCTCATTCCAGCGAGGGGGGAATGTATTCCACCGTCCTGCTTTGGAAATGTGTAAATAGCAGATGCTTTTATTGCCTTTGTTTGAATCTCTGTCCATGCTGAGCAACTCTAGGCGGAAACTCAGAGGAGGGGAAGTCCATATTTGTCTGCAGTGGTTTCTCAACTCCCTGTAAGCAGCCCAGTCTCCCGGGACAAGTATGCATAATGACAAGTTAATGGAAAAGATATAAATTCATATTTCACATAAAAAGAGTCAGAAGACTGAGTATGTCTTCCTAGGATCAAAGGAATAATTCAAACTTCCTTTTTAAAAAAATGTATTAGATATGTTTTATTATAAACTATTAGTGTACAATATATGTATCACTATATTGAAATGGTTTTATTAACTGAAATTTATAATACACAAATGTAAGAGTATGTGTTTCTATGCTTTGAATAGATGTGTTTTCCCGTAGCTTGGTAGTTAAGAGTCTGCTTTTGAATTGTAACTGATCTAGCTTCAAATTTCTACACATCTTCTGTTGAATCTGGCCAAGTTGTTTTTTTAATTTTCAAAATAGGGATACAAATAACATCTAACTAACTGTTGTCAGATAGAGCCTGTCTTCTTTACAGCAGAGAGGGTTCAATGCAATAATGTATATTGCAGATTATGTGTAATAATGGATATAGAACTATTCTTGTTGCTGTATCACACCAAAAAATATTTTCATCTTTTTTTTAATATATCTTCATCATATAAATTACTGTGGTAAAACATATTGGAGTCAATATAGAAACTGATAACCAAGAGAACTTAGGAACTGTTCCAAGTTTATACAATGTTTACGTCAAATCTAGGCGCAGAACCCAGGTATCGTGATACTCATTCAAGGACTTTTTCCAGCACATCTGGCAATTATAACCACCCATGTTTCTTGAGATGCGGTGGGTTTGGCATTAAGCTAAGTGCCATCAGAGATCAACTCTGATGCAATAAATGGGATGTCTTTATTTGGGGTTAGATTTTCATATAATAACCAAAGCACTAGGTAAGAACTGAAAATTAATCGATAGAATATTAAGCATTGTATGCCATAAACTACTTTTTTATGAATTGCATGTAATACACATACAGTTGCTTTTCTAGTGTAGGGACATTTCAACAGAGGACGGTTTTCTCAGAGGAGTACAAATCTCTGGATCCCACAAAACTAAAAGTCGTGACAGATCCCAAGGGGTCCTGAGTTTAAAACAGTGCTACCTGTGGTAGCAGGTGACCATACTTGTTAATGGCATTCACAGCATCATTTCAGTAGAAGCCTGATGGGAATCAGAAGCATGTACTATATCCCATCTTCATGTTAGCAACTTCTACCAGTGTTGCACCATTTCCCTGATGCTAATTCAAAGTATGCTTTTCCCCAAAATAGCACCCAGGAGCTACATACTATGTTCTATTTTTTGTTTATATTAGGTAGGTACACATTTGAGGGTGCCTGGCAGCTCAGTCGGTCAAGCGGTGAAGCGTGTTACTTCAGCTCAGGTCATGATCTCGCCGTCTCCAAGTTCAAACCCTGCATTGGGCTTTGTGCTGACAGCTCAGAGCCTGGAGTCTGTTTCAGATTCTGTGTCTCCCTCCCTCTCTCTCTCTCTCTCTCTCTCTGCCCTTCCCCTGCTTGGCTCTCTCTCTCTCTCTCTCTCTCTCTCTTTCTCTCTCTCTCTCTCAAAAATAAATGAACATTAAAAAATTTATATTAGGTACACATTTGGCTTATACTTATTTGGAAGCAAAAATGCATTTAAGCTAATAAATATAGCTGAAATTTATTGAGGACTAATTCACTTTTGACTCATAGTCTGAATTCATCTCATTTTTAAAGTAACCAACATGATAAACATATTTGATATGAGGCACAAAGAGATGAACATCCAAGTGGCAGAGTTGGGTTAATTCAGAACCTGGACTTTGATGACAGCCTGTGCTCTTGGAAATTGTACCAGAGCAGATGTCTCTGTGGTGCTGAAGAGCCCTCCCCAACTACCTCTGCCCTGACTAAATGTAGGATCTTTAGAAACAGGATGTGTTTCAAGATAACTGACTGGGGTTCCCTCACTTGCCCAAGTCAGCAGTGGTCATAGTGCAAGGACTGCAACTCAGCCACCGGACTCCAGGCCAATGACAAAAACCACTGGTAGGTAATGCAGTTTACTCTCTGCTGATTTACTAAATCATAACAGTGTGTTAAGAATTCTTTGGATTGTAAGTCTACACACATATGTACTGGAAAAGAAGAGATGAAGGATAAAGGCAGTTGTATTGTTAAGGCCTAGCACAGTGGCTAGTAAATAATGAGTTCAATAAACATTTATTGAATGATGACTAGGGGTTTAGGAAGGGATAAGTCACTTTGATTGGAGTGGATAGAGAAGGTAAGGCTTGAATCTTCAACAGAGTCTTGAGTCCTAGGAGAGATTTGAACAGGCAAAGAGTTAGGTAGGAAGGGATACCAAATGGGGAAAAAAAAAGTCATACAAAAATCCATACAAGTAGGAAAGAAGAAGCCCTTTTCTGAGAAGACTATGTAAAGCAGAAAAATAGAACCATGTTTTGGGTTATAGCATAGTCCATGCATTCATCCTTATATCCATCCATCCATTCATCCATCCAATCATCCATCCATCCATCCATCCATCCATCCAACTATCCAATAAATGCTTATTAAGTATCAGGTACGTGGCATGACTACCGTAGACTTGAAAAGTAGGTTGGAACCAGATGGAATGCCAGACTCAGAAAATGAACTTTAATTTGATGATGGTAAGCCATTGATTTTTTTCTGAAGCATGGAAAGAGATATTGAAAGTTTAAAAGAAAGAGTAGATTAGCAGAACTAAACAGGACGGATTGGAGAGAAAGGAAATAGGAATGAGAAAATCCACCGGAGGGAAATGCCAAGGTCCACAGATAGGAGAATAAGCTCTGGATGGATGTGGTGATGGGGGTAAAGGGAAAGAGGACAGGAAAGGCCTGGTTTTGAGAGATGTTAATCCGTAAGTGGAACTTATTCTTTTTTTTTAATGTCTTTTTCATTTATTTTGAGAGAGACAGGGAGGGAAGGGCAGAGAGAGAATCCCAAGCAGACTCCATGCTGATAGCAGGACTATCAGGACTCGATCTCGTGAACCTGAGCTAAAACCAAGATTCAGATGCTTAACTGACTAAGCGGATGAGGTGTCCCAGGAACTTGTTTTTTTAAGCTTGTTATCACACTGAATTTCGAGAACCTCAAATTTATTTATTTATTTATTTATTTATTTATTTATTTATTTGAGAGAGAGAGAGGGAGAGAGCAGGAGCAGAGGAGAGCAGCGGAGGGAGGGAGAGGGGAAGGGGGAATCATAAGCAGGCTCCATGCTCAGTGCAGAGCATGATGCAGGACTCGATCCTGGGATCATGACCTGAATCGAAATCGAGTCGGATACTCCGTCCACTGAGCCACCCAGGCATCTTGAGAACCTCAAATTTAACAACACTGTATAGATATATAAAATCAGATCTTTATGCAAATCATTGGTTTTACACTTCTCTACCTGTCTTAATCCTTTGATATCAGAATGTCCAGTAATGCCTGAAGGAAAATTCTCACAGTATATTGGCATAAAGAAGAGGGTTATACATCTTCTTCTGTTACTCTTTTTTGTTAGATGGAATATGTTACAGCCACCTCTAGATCAGTGATAGACGGTGAGAGCATGGATAATTGAAGTGCTCAGATTATCCTAAATCCATCTTTATCATAACTTTGCATTTAAGCCTCCTTTACTATCAAATCTTTTATCATGGCTTCTAAGAAGAAGCAGTTTTATAAATTTGAATTTGATCTACTGACCATACACACCTTCTGCAGTTGGAGGTTATGAGCAGGGAAATGTCAAATGATGCCAAAGCAGAGAGCCCAGAAAACATTACAATTTCTGATAGTTTAACAAATTCTTTGATTTTAGTCACTGAAGATTGAGAAGTAAATGAATACATGTTGCTTGGCACTGAAATGACTTTTCCCTGTCTTTTTGTGCTGGGTGATGACAGTTACTTTTCTTTAACAATTGCTGCATTCCTTTTATGTTCTTGGAATCCTGGAGTTGGAAACAACATCAAAAGTTCATCATGTTTCATTTCCCTCTTGCCAACAGAATTAAACCTAAACTGTCCAAGCTGGATCATTGGCTGCTCTGTTCCTTGAGTCTTGGGCTCAGAGAATGGCTATGGGTATATGATGGAAGGGAGTTAGATGGCTAGCAACCTGCTTATCACGTGTTATAGTTTGTTTTTTTTAATTTTTTTAATATTTATTTATTTTTGAAAGAGAAAGATAGAGCATGAGCTGGAGAGGTGCAGAGAGAGAGGGAAACACAGAATCTGAAGCAGGCTCCAGGTTCTGAGCTGTCACCACAAAGCCTGATGTGGGGCTCGAACCCACGAACCATGATATCATGACCTAAGCCGAAGTCGGACGCTTAACTGACTGAGCCACCCAGGTGCACCTCACGTATTATAGTTTTGATGATAATTATCTGCCTGCTTAGCGATGACATAAGACACGCACACATAGATGAATGTGATCTGATTGACAATCTGCTGTTCTAGACTACAAATGATGGGAATATGTGGAACAGAAGGACAATTTCCTTTGGAAAACAATATTTTTCGTCTATTAGGGTTTGTCATCATAATGTTTGGAACAAAGCTTAGCACAGATAGGCCCATCGTAGATGTTTGAAGGAGTACAAAAAGAAAATCTAGCAAATAAATATTTATCAGCTAAAGAAATGTGGTTGTCCAGGTGAGTGGGTAACTGTTCCTCCCATTGTGCATTGCGAGTTCTTTTCACCTCTGGCTCTCCGTGCAAACCCAAAGGGAACCACGTCACACACTAGTCCATAAGATGCTGTGTGGAACAGAGAGTTCTGGAATCAAATAAGATTGGGAAATACTGGATTTTCTATATCCTCTTTGGAGTTGTGGTGTACATTAGTGCATTAGGGCTTTGCAAAGACCAGAGATAAAGAAACCTGTTTATATTGGATGAACTCAGTATTTACCAAATCTATTTGGCCATAGAACCCCCTCCCCCCGGCTTTTTTTTTTTTTCACAAAACCTATTGACAATTCACACTCTAGAAAATACTGCCTTTTAAGGTTAATTGTTCACATTTTAGCCTGAGGGAGAGACCATGTTTTATTCATTTTTGTGTGTATGTGCTCTATGCGAACTAGTGTATAGCAGGCACTATAAAGACTTATGCATGGAAAATGAAAATGGCCTGTATGGGTTGGTTGGGATGACATCAAGCACGGATTGAGAAGGCTGGGGTGGGGTGCTTGTCGTGAAGATAAAGATGAACAGTGTCACAGATGAGATCAGACAAAAAGGGAGGAGTGAAATGGAGTGGGTTCTGAATTCAAAAGGCCTGTTTTTAACCCAAGAAGACCAGAGCTTCTGACACCACTCTTGAAGATCTTTAGTCTATTTTTCTTTCTTTTTTGTAAATGTTTTAATGTTTATTTTTGAGAGAGACAGAGACAGAGCATGACTGAGGGAGGGGCAGAGAGAAAGAGAGAGGGAGACTCAAAATCTGAAGCAGGCTCTGGGCTCTGAGCTGTCAGCACAGAGCCCGACGTGGGGCTCAAACCCACGGACCGCAAGATCATGACCTGAGCCAAAGTTGAACGCTTAACTGACTAAGCCACACAGCCACCCCTTTAGTCTATTTTTCTTGATGATTACAGTGTCCCTCTTAAATCACCTATATTTTCAAGCTTTTCAGAAATCTGTCATGGGTGTACCTCACTCATACTTAATGTGATTATCAAACTATTATAGAAATTTCATTCTTAAAATTTCAGTCAAGAGATTATTTGGAAGTGAGAGACTATTTGACAAAACCATCTGAAGGCTACATATCACCGTATTTGGGGTCTGGAAGCAAGGCTGTGTTTTCCCAACTTACTACTGTAAGTCTTACAGCACCTTTGGTGTGTCAGAGCGGGTGCCACCGAGCACTGACATAGAGGAGAGCCCCAGATATGCCCTGCAGCTGACTGTAGACAAATAAGGGAGCCGATAATAGTAAACACAGGCCCCAGGGATCTAAAACTCCAGGGGATTTTTCTGTGGCCTGAGATATCCAAGGGGAAATGCTATTAGAAAGTCTATTTCATACAGCTCTGAATGGGTGCCTTCAATTGGCCGCTTTATGATTTGCTCCAAGCAAAGGAAATTGAAAATAGATAGAAATCAGCAGTGTTCCCAGTGCCTTGTGCTGGCATCATACATATTGTGAACAAAATACTATACCACATATCTAGAGACAGAGAGCCGTGTGCTTGAAATTTTTCATTTTGACCACATGTAGCTCTCTTAAAGTTCTTCCTGGAGAATAAGCTGAATAAATATCCAAAGGTTGTTTTAAAACTTTCCTTTGGTGTAACTACAAGAATCTGGGCAGCACAGGAGTTTTAAAGTTTAGTGTCACTTGAGTGGTGGGCACTCTATAACTTGAGTTGCCCAGTCTCTGTATCTGAATTTCAGAAATAACTACTCTATTAATTCTTTTATGAGGACTTCCATTTCCATTTTTTTTTTCTTAAGTGGATTTATTTGTTTTGACTGAAGGTGGGGGGGTAGGAGGGCAGAGAGAGAGAGAGAGAGGGAGAGCGAGAATCCCAAACAGGCTCTACACTATCAGTGCTAGAGCCTGTTGGGGGGCTCGAACCCACGAATTGTGAGATCATGATGCGAGCCAAAATCAAGAGTCAGACACTTAACTGACTGAGCCACCCAGGTGCCCCGCCATTTCTGTTTCAACCAGAGGTAGAATGGGTCTAAAGGAAATCATTATATTCGTACTATGATACAGATATTTTTCTTCAGTAGTTACCTCAGCAATTGCCACGTGTTTACTATATTTATTGCTAAAATCATGTGTTGACTTTTATCGCTCTCAAGGAATATTACGTTCAAAAGCATAAAGAGGTGTTCCTTTTCCACATCTTGCTGCATCTACTCTATTATGAAAATAAAGGACTCTTATCTCATAGCCTATTGATATGTCAAGTAATAAATGTGACAGTTACCGGTTCTATTTTCCTTATCCCGTCTTCCTGCGCAACTGAAATGTAACATGTTTCTTACTAGTAACAGATGCTGGAAACCTTTTTTTGAAATTCCTCTGGAGAGGCTGTCCTGTTGATTCCATTAGACGTGGGAAGTGGCTTTATGCAGATGTCTACTTGCCGGGATGCAATGTTGTAATTGCTGCTCTGCTGACCCCTTGCTGAGTGCCATGCTTTTCTCTTGTAGGTGATGTGCCTTCAGGACTTTTTTGGTGACGATGACATTTTTATTGCATGTGGACCGGAGAAGTTCCGTTACCAGGATGATTTCTTGCTAGATGAAAGTGGTAAGGAAAAAAAAAAAAGTTCAAAACCAGGGGAAATTTGAGGCAGCTTTCCAAAATGAGCTGCACCAGGCCAAGATTATGTCAACCCCAAAGCTACCAAATCAGTTTCAGATCCTCACCCAGCATGTCTTTTCCATATCTAGAATTTCTTTGATTTTTTTATATAGAAGACAGATGAAATGATAATTGGAAAGGTTAAATCATTCAGAGGAGTAAATTACCATTAAATAAATTGATGTTTTATAGAAAACCATGATGCAGATTTCTATATTTAATTATCTATTTTTGTCAACACGTGTAATTGAGAGCTTTGTTCTCATAAAATTATTGAGTGTGTTTCTCTGTGAAGCTTTCATTTTGCCTCCTTTGGTTCCTAACTGGGGACAGTGGCTAGGTATCCCTTTTCCTTTAACTACTACAGAATTTGTATGTCATTAGCATCTGTGAGAGACCAAAAAGGAGGAGGGTAGGTCCTTGGATTCAAACTGAAAAGTGATTGTTTATAAAAAATAGAGAAGAGACAGTTGATCAAGAGGGAAAGACTTGTCTCAGGAAATGAACATGAAAGGTTGTGACTTCAAGAATGATTTTTTTTGATGCCATAAGTCATCTCAGAGTCCTAACAGCATCACAGGAAAGATTATTGCACTGAAAGAAAAGAGAGCTCTCCTTAATCATATCACTTCTAATTTAATTGGGAGATACATATTTATGGACAATTCAGACTCTAGCTACTGGGAAGTGCTTTGTGAAGTGATAATGAACTTTATGCTTAAATGCATGTGGAAACAAATTAGTGAGCTTTTGACAGAGTGGATGGGAAATACTTGAGCCCTGACTTGATAGGGTAAGTGACGTGAGGTAGGGGTTCCGCTCTCCCCCGGCTAATGTATGTTCACATATAGTATCTATATTAATGTATATATGCATGTCATCTATATGCATTTGAGCATAGTGCAATTATTTCATGATTTAAAAATGACTTAGAGTGTGTGGGGAGGGATAGGAATAAGAAAGATTTCCCTGTATTGTGAAAACTTCAAATGCCCAATGAACGTACATATTTGACATGAGGTATCACATAATATGTTGGATGGATAGATAGATAGATAATATGATAGAAGTGTCATTTGAAGAGATATAAGTTATTTTGGTTCAAAAAACCTACTTGGAAGAGTGGTTTCAGTATCTCTTTCCCTCTAAATTAAATTTTTCTCTAAATACATTCCGTCTTTATCTCTGATTGATGTGCCTCTTGGGGGCAAAGATTTATGTAAATGTATCACGCACAGGGTACCCTCCGGGAGGACTCTCTCCATCGCCCCCACCCCCTACACCTTCTACAGAATGAGACCGCTTTGCCATTGTGCAGAACAAGAGACTGTTAGGAGTCAGGCAGGAGCCAACAGCACAGTTTTGAGAAAAATAAACTGCCGTGACTTTCAATTTAAAGAAAATAGCTGCTGCTGATAGAATAGTCTAAGAGAACAGATGCATTCTGAAATGAAAGTTTCCTTTGTTGCCTTGATAGAAAACAACCTGTCAGATTCCAGCTGGAATACAGTTCAGTTTCAAATCAGCAGTGTTGACCTGGGGCTGCCAAGGTCTCTGTCAGGCGTCCGGGTAGACCTGGGGCCTCCCCTGGCCCTGCACCTCCCGGTGAGGCCTCTGGGCTGGGCTTTGCCTTCCCTGCAATGTGCTCTCACACCATACGCTGCAACCTGTCCTATTCCTCTGTGACCTGTGACAGTAGCAGACAGGCTTTCTGTGATTTCCCTTGAGAATGCTTTCTCATTAAAAAGAATGCAGATAGGGGCACCTGGGTGGCGCAGTTAGTTAAGCTTCGGACTCTCCACATGGGTTAGGTCATGATCTCCCTGTCATGAGATCGGGCCCCCGAATTGAGCTCCAAGCTGTGTGTGGAGCCTGCTTGGGATTCTCTTTCTCCCTCTCTCTCTCTGCCCCTCCCCCCGGGTCAGTCTCTTTCTCCCTCCCCCCTTCTGCTCCTCCCCTGCTTGCACACACACACTCTCTCTCAAAATAAATAAATAAACATTAGTGAGAGAGAGAGAGAGAGAGAGAGAGAGAGAGAGAGCTCGCATGCAAACGGGAAGGGCAGAGAGAGAGGAGGACAGAGGATCGAAGTGGGTTCTGTGCTGACAGAAGAGAGACTCATGTGGGGCTCAGACTCTCGAACCTTGAGATCATAACCTGAGCCACAGTTGGATGCTTAACCAACTGAACCACCCAGGTGCCCCTAAATAAACAGTTAAAAAATTAAGGGAAAAAAAGGCAGCTAGCTAGCTAGATATCTACATACACGTACAATAGTGCATGTGAACACACGTGGATCAGATACCTAGCCCATCATTTATGGTTTGCCACTTTGAAGGACCACTTCAAACTATTTCAGTGAGAAAGTGAGAACTTCACGTTCTTACCCCTGATGAATATACCCTAACCATTTCTTGGTGTGAAATCCATTTGCTGAGTAACAGTGTCCTCCTCTATCCTAAAAGAAACACGTGGATTGGGGGAAGGGGTAGAAAAAAGAATCTAAATTGAGATTTTACTTCCTTGGATGAACTTACTCTGAGACTAAATTCACACATTGACAACTGCAATTTCCCTGTTGCTTGTACAGCATGTTCTAGTGCTAATGTATTAAAATTTGAATCTTTTTTTAAGCGCTCTGAGATGATTTATCCCAGCTTATCTGTACTTGCTAAATGGTATTTGCACATTGCAGCTTCATTTGGCCTGTTCCCTACTAGCTTCCTAAAAGGAGTATCAGCAGGGGGTACAGACATCTTCAGAATTAATACTCAAGCAGGGCTGGGCTTGATTTAATGGCATCAAGAAGTGGCCTTTTGCCACAAGTCAGCACTTTTATTTTATCCTTCAAAATGAACCCAGCTCCCAGTGCGCTCAGGATCAGCAAGAATACGTCCCCCTAATTACTGCAGGATGAGCTCCTGGAGGTGGCTTGTAAGGTCTTTCCAGTGAGGAATTCTGTCACTGTAGATTTCATGGGCTGCACTGGAGCCAAATCAATATTAGAAACTGCGAGGGAGCATCCATCCTTCCTCCCCTAAATTTTCACATGGGGGAAAAATGCCTTCCTTTTTCCAGCTTAAAATGTAACCCGTTTTAGCGATACCGTCATCAATCGGTGGAGTCTTAGCACCTTTGAAAAATGGTGGATACAGCACTATATATAGAGACAGACAGGCCAGAGCTCCTTCCCCTGCATGGGCTGCTGTCTCATTTAGAATGATGAAACATAGGAAAATGCCAAATTGGAGACAGGAAGCTTAACATAGTTTTGCTTATATATTGATGATAAACTGACAAATTGGTGATTTTTGTTGCCATTAAAAAGTGAAAGGATTTTGTTGAGAAATGCCCACCTCACACCTCAGAGGGATAGTTAACCCCTCGGTGATGAGCTTGTCACTGAATATTACCTTCTGTCTGTCCCCACCCCCACCCCCAGCCTCAAGCCTACACCCCCCAAACCTGCTAGGCCAGTTGCTTCACCCATTTACCTCACCCCTGCCAGGCCTGCCTCCTGCTCACGAATCTTAATATCTCTCATACTCTCTTTTTACCAGTTCCTGAGTGCTCTTGAATCTGATGTTACTTACATATTTTTGCACAGATGCTGTATTAGCTTCCTAGGGCTGCTGTAAGAAAGCACTGTAAACTAGGTGGCTTCCAACAACAGAAATTGATTTTCTAATAGTTCTGGAGGCCAAAAGTCTAAACTCAAGGTGTAGGAAAATCTCTGCCCCCTCTGAAGTCTATGGGTAAGATGCCTTCTAAGCTATAATCTTAGTTTCTGGCGGTTGTTGGCAGTTTTTGGAATCCCTTGGCTTCCTGCACCATGACTCCAGGGTCTGCCTCCAGCCCCACAAGGCCTTCTCTGTGTGTCCAAATTTCCCTCTTCTTCTAAGGACACCAGTTATTGGATTAATGCCCATCCTGATCCAGTATTACCACATTTTAACATGATTACATCTGCAAAGACCCTTTTTCCCTATAAGGTCACGTTCACAGGTACCAGGGGTAGGGCTTCAACATATCTTTTGCGGGACACAATTTAACCCACAAAAGATGTTTGAAGTTGTCTGGATTTTATCTGAACTTGAGTTACAAGTAAGCTCATTTTTATTTGTTTGTTTTGACCTGCCTTAAGTTTGCACAGTTATAGCTTTATATTAATTAGTAGAATACATAGACAACAGAGTCGTGACAAGACTGTCCCCTCGTCTGACCTTTCACAGGTAGGGTCACTCATCCGGTGGGTCAGAAGATGGCCATGAGATGGTCTGCATAATGCATTGGTTAGCAGTGCATTTGACAGAGCCTCTCTTGGAATCCTTTTGACTAAGATAAAATATATATGTCTGAATGACATAGGTCCTTGTGTTTTTAATTGATTGAATTGAATTGCCCCGTCCAAGAGGTTGATTTTCATGTGGTGGAGGAGATCTCTGTTGGAATTGGCTCATAGGTCCCTAAAGAGAGGGATTGTTTCTGTGTTGGGAGTCCCACCAATAGGGTTCTGCCTTGGATTCTGTGTAGTTGAGTGTGGCTAGAAATGCCCATTTGAGAATGTTGATGGTGTGTGGATGAAATCATCAGGTAGGAAAACAAGGATCCACAAAGATTTTAACAGAGAATGGATTGTATCCAAGAAGATAAAATTGAATTAGTATTAACAAAAAGTAGTGCTTCAGGTATTTTTTTGTTTAAAAAAAAAAAGCCAGTTTTACAAGCTTAATTAGGAGTAACATAGTTTTAACAGTAGAGAATGTGAAGATTTTAGTTTGACTACAGGCTTCTTGTGAGATGTGGCTGATTTGCCGAATGGATTGTAGGCACGTCATATATTATAAAACCTTTCAGCCCCTCTGATTGAACATGGCAAATGTTGACTGAAACAAAAAGGTAAAATTAAAAATGTTCTTCAAAATTCACAAAGCTAGTATACAAGTATAGTAAGTATAGTGTAGAAGAAGGGAAGAAATTTAAATGATTGGGCTTTCACATTATTTTTGTAAGTTGGTAGCATCTTTTGAAATTATGAAAGTTTAGAACTGCACTAAGACTTTCGGGATATCATGTGTGTATGTCCATGTGTGTGCGTAATGCTGCATCTGGGGAATGCCAGGCCAGCTTCTCCCTGCACTAGACACAGCCATCTGAAGTACAGTGTTCTTCCTGGGTATGGTATTCTAAAGGTTTATTTATTTTTCAGGGAGAGATAGAGCACAAGTGGGGGAAGGGCAGAGAGAGAGGGGGACAGAGGATTCGAATCAAGCTCTGTGCTGACAGCAGCTAGCCCGATGCAGGGCTCAAACTCACAAACTCTGAGATCATGGCGTAAGCTGAACTCAGATCCAACTGAGACACCCAGGTGCCCCCTGGGTATGTGATTCTAGAGGGAACATTTCTTTGGCTTCTCTTATGGACTCCCTGCTGTTGGGTGCCCAGAATCTGCTTTGTAAAACATTCCTGGAAATACTCCATACTGACCGCTTTCCAGGGAACCATGTCCTGAATGAGATGAGACAGAAGCTGTGTTAGGCACCCTTCACCAAGCAACGATCTTGATTGTTTTCCCCAACTCTGGGTAATAAGAAAATGGGTTAGAACCTAGAATAGTGGAAGCATACTGGAGTATGGTTAGAAGACAGGTGTAGTCCAAGTTCCATGTCCTACTCGCTGTGTGGTCTTCATATCTCCAAGCCTGCTTCCTATTCTGTGAAACACCTTTTTTTCCCCTGGGTTGTAATGGACCTCAAATGAGATAATAAATGTCAAAGCACGTTCAAAACTGTGTTCCTTATTACTTAGTGAATGATGTTAGTGAATGACACCTCAGCTAAAATATCCCTCCTAGTGGACTGCAGCTGGACCTGGCCACATAGATTCATTTGCAGGGTTTAATTGGAGGCAGATGTCACCAAGATTTGGTTCTGGTGCTCTTTAGAACCAACTTTATCTGTTGCTTTCTTCATACTCTCGACTTCTATTCCTGTGGTGGAGGTAAAAGGGAATTAAGAGACCTTTGAAGATATTCACCCTTCTCTGGAGGGAATCTCTGGAAGATTAAACCAAACCACATTTAGAACCTGTCAGACGTTTAAAATGGATAATGTTCAGGGGTCCCAGCCCATATATCCACATAGATTCGGGTCCATGGGAGTTTTGATGGCCCCACCACTCGGTCCTGGGGCCAGCGATGCTAGGAAACCACAAGGTCATTACGAACACCAGGACAATGCTCAGAGTCTAGATAGGCCTCCTCACAGAATGGCTTTTTAGCTACTGCTAACAAAATTCATTGATTTTTTCATGCATCCATTCATTTATTCAATAGGCTAAGTGAATTTAGCATGTGCCAGGCAGTATGCTAGGCACAGATAACTGTAGGCAATCGCACTTACATGAAATATGACCCATTATAAGACTTTTAATATTGCTCATGTCTAAAAATGCCGACGGATCTCTGGTACTGAACTTTGACTCAAAATATTACATGGTGCTTATTGCCGTAGTGGATTTTATTCCTTTGGAAAAATATTGTGGGAAATGACTAATGGGGTCATAATAGACTGACTTCTCTTTATAGATTTAAATTTTAATTGGATTATATGGCCAATTTAAATTGAATCCATGGGCATATTTCTTTGAGATGCGTGGTACTTCATGCCAGAATATTTTATTGTTTCAATAAATGTTAATTCTCAGAATGTATGGTTCTTATTTTTTAAAATACTCAATAGCTGTCTTATTGAATAATTGCCAAGTTTCCATGACATTTCATTGTCGTATAGAAAATCCGGCATGATTTTGATTGCATTGATTTATAGAATGTAGTCTGATGTTTGAAATAGAGAGTTTTAGGGTTTTTCTTTGTTTTGAGTTCCAGAGAGTGCATTGGTAATGTGCTGACGTATCAGCAAGATCCCATTTGCCTCTTAGCAGTGGTAAAACCGGAGGGGTGCTGGAGACTTTCTCCACCATAACTACATTTTAGCTCATGCATAAATATAAAGTTCCCCAGTACATAGTGATATTTTCAAATTTCATAGCTGCCAAGCAATGGAGACATATAGAGTATTATACTTTGGGACAGGATCTAACTCAAGCACAAGCTAGTTCCTTTGCTACAAATAGATGATTTTCTAGTTAGGAAATTAAGACATTGTGTAACACATGCAGTCTTTACACTTTCTCTTCTGGTCCTCTTGGGCTTCTTTTTATTGTATTCAGTCACATTGTCACTTGAATTGTTGGCCTGTAAATACCCTACAAATATAACATTGACAATGAATGCTGCACCCTGGGAGTCTTGGAGGCTATCAGCCCACCTCCCTGTCCAGTGCAGAGGTCCCTCACATGGCATTGCAATAGCCATTCACCCATCCCCAGCTAGAACCCTCTGTTGTGCAGCTTATCACCGTATAAGAAGGTCAATCCTACTGTGCACCAGTGCTGATATTTTTATAAGTTCTTTCTTTTTTTTTTATTCTTACTTTTGAGAGAGAGGGAGAGGGAGACAGAGGATCCAAAGCGGGCTCTGCACTGACAGCAGAAGACTGGATGCAGGGCTTGAACTCACGAACCGTGAGGTCATGACCTGAGCCAAAATCAAGAGTCAGATGCTTAACTGACTGAGCCCCACAGGTGCCCCAAGTTCTCTCTTAAAAAAAAAAAAAAAAGTTTATTTATTTATTTATTTATTTATTTATTTTGAGAAGGGGGGAGGGGCAGAGAGAGAGAGACAGAGAGAGAGAGAGAGAGTCCCAAGCAGGCTTCATGCTGTCAGCACGGAGCTTGATGTGGGGCTCCATCCCATGAACCTTGAGATCATGACCTGAGACAAAATCAAGAGTCAGACGCTTAACTGACTGAGCCATGCAGGCAGGCGCCTCTTTTATAAGTTCTTTCTTACACTGGGCCCAAGTTAATCTCTTTCTAGCTTGTACACAGCAGTCCTAATTCTTCCCTCCAGAGTAATAAATACCACCCACTGCCTTCATTCGCAGAAGATGAACTTCTGTAGACTACAGGGATGATCAAAGTCATTCACTATAAACTGTTTTATGTGCCTTCCTTCTAAACCAAATGTCTCTATATTTTCTCCCCTCCTTCTCTCATCTTTCAAAGGAAGAAGAGTCTTTCTTTTTTCCTAAAGGCAAATGCAATGTTCTTGACTTTGTCTTCTCTCTTCTTCTTTGTGACGTTGGCTTATCAGTATTCCTTTCCTATTGTTCTTGTGGATTTGTTATCTTACCCTACCTTTACCATCTCTTTCTCCTCAGCCAGCAGCCACATCTAAGTCTCTCCTGTCCTAAGAGGGCCTTCAGTCATCTCTATCATCTCCTCAAACCACAGTGCCCTTTCTCTGCCAAACAGCCTTAAAAAACAAAAAACAAAAGCAGAAAACACAAAATAACTTAAAAAATATCTGCAAAATTATTGTCCTCAAGGCCTTCATGTCCTCATCCTGACTCACTTTTTATACCCTTGGATAAACAGTACATTGATAAACAGTACATGAGCTTTATGGGGGACTTTGTTTTCATTGAAAAGTTGTCTTCCGCTATCCTTTTAAATGTGTATAGTGGTAGAAGTTCTTCTTTGCCACTGTAGGACACTTAGCCATAAATCTCAAGACTTTTCTCCTCCCTCCTAAGATAGTAAGTATTATGGACTCTTCTAGCTAAAAATCACCATCTCAATCCAGAAATGGAAATGTTGAGTCCCATGCAATAGTCATTCAAAACTGGAATTCTTTTCCCATACCTCTCCAGGGCCTAATGCCATGAGTCCCTTCTCTGAAGGAAAAAGGTAGGGTTCTCCGTTTTTCACTTACCTCCTCCCCTCTGTTTTGTCTTTTCAGGGTGGGAAGAGAGAAGGGAGAGGAGCTGGGGGATGAGAGAGGGGAGGTGGGACGTCCTTACATGACAGCACTGTTGTAAGATGGCTTCAGGCCGTGTGGGCCAGCACATGTTCTATGAAGCCAACTTCTTGTACAGGTGTTTTTATGGGTTCTTCAGGGATTCTCCTTGGGAACATTCCACTCTTCTTCTTTGATGTGGTCAGTTTGGTTTCTTCCAGCCTTGGATGTTTCTCCCTTAGCCCTTGTTTTCCAAAGCTCTCCCTGTTGGCCTCAGATGACCCTCCTGGGAAGAATTTAAATTAGCTCTGTGCCAACTCACTCCCTCAGTTCCTTCAAGCACTCATATGTCCTTTGCCCTGAAAACAGGCCACCCGATGCAACCGAGCCTCCTTTACTCTGCTGCCAGTGGTTCACCAGTAAAAATCCAAACACTCGGGGCGCCTGCGTGGCTCAGTCGGTTAAGCATCCGACTTCGGCTCAGGTCATGATCTCACGGTTGGTCAGCTGTGCTAACAGCTCAGAGCCTGGAGCCTGCTTCAAATTCTGTGTCTCCCTCTCTCTCTGCCCCTCCCTGCCTCAAGCTCTGTCTCTCTCTGTCTCAAAAATAAATAAAACATTGAAAAAATTAAAAAAAACACTCAAACACGAGTGTGTAATTCCCTTCCATCCGCAGATGACACTTACCAGCCTCCTCAGATCTCCCAGTGAAGGCCTAACTGAGATGAAGAGAAGCATCTCCCCTCTTTTGCAATGAGGGACCTCATAGCACAACTCTCTAAAGAAGTCCTTCTCACAAATCACCTTTCTCTCTGATAACATAAGACTTTTATCCCTTTGAAATAGGTAAGAAAACTGAGGCCTGCAATCTGTTTGTTTATATCTGCTTTGAAATTTCTAGAAGGTGATCGGGCTCTCAATTCACTTTGGTATCTGATACACATTGCAATCTGGGTGCAAATTCCATTTTGAACCATGTTCCATTTGTGACTCCCTTCCACTCCTACCACACATATAATAGTTCTATACACAAGGATAACCTTCAAATCACTATATCCGATGCCCTTGTTTTCCTTTTTCCTCCCCACCTTCTTTATAGCATTTGACATGTTCGAGGATTCCCTCCTCGAAATTCTCTTTTCTTGTCCTTCCCCGTGTTTTGCTGTTCTGATCTTCTGCCTACCTTCTTGACTGCTCCTGAACTGCTTTCAGGTTTGTTCTGCCATGTTTGCCTTCGTAATTGTTCCCGGAGACTCACTCCTCAACCCTTTTTTTCTACTTAATTACTTTCAATTCCAAGCCAAGTTCGTCTACCTTAATGGTTTCAGCACTGATGGTTATGGTAGACAGTGACGGTGACAAATGGCAACCAGATGGTATGCAATAAGCAAAGTCTTTGAAGGATGTATAATTTTCCCAATCTTACAATTAAGGAAATTAAAGCTTTGATGATAAATAATTTGTCCAAGGCCACACAGCTAGTTGGTCTCGAAGGCAGAGTTCAAACCCAAGTTTGTTTATGTTTGGTAATATACTCTTAATCTCTAAGTACACCTCCTCTCAGCTCTATATCTCTAGCCCTGGCTCCTCTCGTGGGCTCCAGACCATATTTCCATCTGCTAGTATGAACTTCCCTAGGGTTATTCCACAGCCACTTCCAATTCAACATATTTCACAACATATTTTTTATCCCTCCTTCTGTGTTTCGTGTAGTAGTTCATGGCATCAGCATTCTCTTTAACACCAGTGCTGCAAAACGTGGAGTTGTCTTTTACTTGCCCCTCACCTTTACTCCTCATATCTCACATTTTGTCACCTGCTTTCCAATGCCACCACCATTATTTTAGGCCAGTTCCTCATTATCTATCGCTTAGACTCTTTAAAAAAAAAAGTTCATTTATTTATTTTTGAGAGAAGGAGGGGTAGGGGCAGATAGAGAGAGGGAAATAGAAATCCCAAGGAGGCTCCAAGGTGTAAGTGCAGAGCCCAGCTTGGGGCTGGAACCCATGAACCGTGAGATCATGATCTGAGCCAAAATTAAGAGTCAGACGCTCAACAGACTGAGCCACCCAGGTGCTCCTCTTGCATACTCTCATGATGACTCTTGCTTTCCTGGTTTCATTCCTTAATTGTTCCACATGCTTGTACACAGGTGGATTCTCCTAATATTCACTTGAATATCGCACTCCACCACCCAAAGACTCCTTGGCATGCCATTCTAGGGAAGTTGTGATTCAGCTTTATTGTATTTCTTGTCATTGCTTTATTGCTCCTCTGCACTCCAGACACAGTAGTACTTGCTGGTCTCCCAAAAGCCATTTATTTTCGGTATCTCTATCTCTGCTCATACTGCCCCATCAATGGAATACTTTTTTTCCTTTCCCCCAGCACCACCTAGCACCCCCTAGCAAACTCCCTTTGCCCTTTGAAGTTCAACTCAAAAGTTCTCTTCCCCTATCTTGTCGGTTTCAGTCAATTACTGATTTCTCATTCTTTTTACAGATATTTATCTCATTTAATCCTCAGAAAAACTCTGTGGTGTTGCTTTACAAATAAAGAACACCAAGTTAAGACCAGCTAAGAAACTGCTTAAGGTCACATATCCAGTGGGTCACAGAGTTGGGAGGAAAACTGGAGATCCCAGACTCCTTGTTTCCATGTTACTTAATTGTTAGTGCCTTGAGGCTGGTCCTCTGTATCATCGATCTCTGTATCCCACAGCGTGTATCACAGTGCTGTGAATGTAGTAAAAGCCCAGAGAAATGTTAGCTGGATGCAGAAGGGGTCTATTCCACCTGTCAACCTTGTAGATGCTTGAGGACTGAGGCGCAGCACTTCCCCAGAGCTGATTTTTCCAGATTTATTAGGAAAGTTCCTTTAGTTGTTTCTCTTAAGACCACCCTACTATCCTGATCACTTTTCTCTGAATACTTTTGGTCAGCAATATCCCCTTCAAAATAAACCCAGAACTAAATGCGGTACTCCTTGAAGGCTTCAGACAGCACAGAGAATATAAACTTATTTAATAGAGGCATCAAATTTGTTCAAATGCAGCCTAAATGTGATTATGGTTTCTTTAAGCCCTTGCCAAGCAGTGCAGGCTCTTGGTTAGCTTGCGGTCAGCTGAACTCTCTGGGGCTTTTGGATATGATGTCAAGCCAGATTCTACTTGTTTAATTGCATATCTGAACCTCCATCCAGTACTTTAATTGTATTCATGCCAGAGAGCACCTTATTAATTTTAGTCATTAATTCTGGCCATTTAAGCCTTAGGCATCCAAATTCTGCCTGAAGATAAATAATAGCAGAGGGCAGAGTTGAAATAAGGTCTGTCTGATTTCCAGGCCCTTGCTCTTCCCAACCAAGTTTCGCTGCTGGGGCCCTCTCTAGCTAAAGACCGGTAGCAGAGCTGCCTGAGAGCTCTCAGACAAGAAGAAAAATAAATGAAAAGCTATAATAACTTTTCTATGTGTCTTCAGGGGCAGAAATGGGAGGCAGCCTCAGGCCCAATGTCCAGCTTTGGCTGGCTCATTCTCTTCCCACAGCAGGGTAGCAGTCCCACAGAGGGGGGTGGGGCACAGGTTCTTTTATCCCCTGCACTGCCCTACACATGCCCCCCAGTGTAGGAGGGTACACATAGAACTTTCCTCTTCGCGTGTGTCCCCAGGGCATATGCACTGAGGTTTTTGTGCCTGTTTGACACCTGCCAGTTCAATTCCCCATACCAAGCACATGTTAAGAGCCTACTATGTGTCAAGCATTTTAAGAGCCTACTGTGTGTCAAGTATTCTTGGGGTTTAAATAAAGAAGTTCTAGAAATTTAAATATCTACTTATGGAAAGCAGATGAAGTGAATGTTATGGTGGAAAAAGACTTGATGTGAAGGTAATTCTAAAATCGAATTCCAAAACAGAGTAATAATTTGATATGTGTGTGGATATAGGTTGTCTCTATAGATTTTCATTATTGTAAGTGTTCTGAGTAACTGAAACATAATAAGATACTGATGTTATATGACTCTTTGCTGCCTAAAACTAGATTTTCTTTCAAGATAGCTCTGGAAAATAAACAAATGGATAAAGCTTTCAATAAAAAAGAAAAAAAAGTATGATTGCATGGGTGACTTATCTTCTTGTTTCAATAGGCAGAATCACTGTGAAATCATGAGTCCAACTTTTCTTGGAGACATAAAACAGATGTGAATAAGAATTTATCTAAATTCATATGAATTTAATAAAATAATTAGAACAAAGCCAAGGAAAAGTAGCAGCCTTGTCAAGAGTGCCAGCAACGGAACTGAAAGAAGCCACACCTGTAAGCTCAGGGAAGGGAAGTGAGCAAAGGCAAACCGTTGCCAGGAACTCAGGGCGACAACGAGCATTGTCATGATCAAAGACAAAATCAAGCTCTGTATTTAGTTTAGCTATTGAGGTACTAGGGCCAACTGATTCAGTGAATGCCTTTCGTTCACTTGTGGGGCATCCCACTGATATGACAGATGGGACATCTCATTGATAGGACCACAGAGCTCCTTGCCCAACTATTGAGAACAGAGGTTGTGAGTTGACTAGCTCTGGAGAACATAAAATTTCTTCTTTTATAGGATTGCCTCTCAACCTTAGTGTCAACTTAGCTACACTTATGTCTTAACACCTTTTTTGTGTGTTCATTTCACACTTGATAGCCTTTCAACAGAATTATTCCAAGAATAACATTAGAAGTCAGAAGAGTAGTTCACATTATGATTAGTTTTAAAAACCTGTGGAAAAATGAGTACTGGAATTTCTTCTTAAGTCAGATATAAAATCTTCCCATATGCAATGGGTTTTCTAAATATGAAAATAAAGATAGCTAAATATACTAGGTAGCAGGGTTTATAGACAATTAACAGGAATTCAGTTTATTGTATCCCATATAATATATGTGTGTGTGTGTGTGTGTGTGTGTGTGTGTGTGTGTTTATGGTATATATAGTTACAGATTCTACCCAATTTGACTAGTATTGAGTGAATAGCTACCACATGCCAGGCACCGTTGTAAGCACTAGTGAAGTGAAGAGAGAAAAATTCTTGTCCACATGGAGCTTATTAGGAGAGGAAGATATTTAATAAGCAAAATCTTCTATTTTAATGTTGATTTATTTATGTTTGAGAGAGAGAGCTTCCACCTGCACATGTGCGCATGTGGGGGAGGGAGAGAGATCGAGGGAGACAGAGAATCCCAAGCAGTCTCAGCACTGCCTGCACAGAGCCCAATGTGGGGCTCAAATTCACAAACCCCTTGGATCATGACCTGGGCCACAATCAAGGGTAGGATGCTAAACTGCCTGAGCCACCAAGGAACCCCCAATACACAAAATCATAAGCAAATTGCATAGTGTATTGAAGATAACTGGTAGGAAGAAGAATGAAGTAGGGAAGAGGGGAGTGTGTGGGGTGGGATATGGGAGAATGTGGGTGGGGGTGCACTTGTAAATATTGTAGCTGGAGAAGATTTCAATAAGAAGGTGGCATTTGAGAAAAGACTTGAAGGAGGTGAGGGAGCCAGCCATGAAGATCCCAGGGGAAGAGTTTTCCAGGCTAAGGTAACAGTTACTGCAAAGAGTCTGAGGTGGGCATGTGCCTGACGTTCACCTGGCCAGAGCTCTGTCATGGCACGGGGGCTGTAGGACTGGGCTGCAGTCTCACTCTAACTTCCCGGAGTTAGCACAGATTTCCCAGGTTAAGGGCATGGTCCCCAGAAAGACCACCCTAATTTCAGATGCTAGGTGCCAGTTCAGGGGTCCCCAGACCACCCACACTCCTGACCAACTGGCTACAAATTCAGAGGTTACTATACTCCCCTCAGGTTTAGTAGTTTGGTAGAACAACTCAATGAACTCAGAAAAGTGCTATGCTATATCTATGATTATAGTTTTATTATAAAGGATACAATCAGGACCAGCCAAATGAAGAGACACATAGGGCAAGATCTAGGAGGGTCCCAGAGGGAGAGCTTCCGTGCTCTCTCCCTGAGGGATCAGGGCACATCACCCTTCTGGCACATTGATGCGTTCACCAACCAGGAAACTCCACTGAGTTTGATACACAGTTTTTGTTGGGGTTTCATTACCTGGTCTATTGACTCATTGGCCACATGTCTGTAGCTCTCCCACTCCTAGGAGGTCATGCGGTCATCATGTGGCTCAAAGCCCACACACCCCCATTACATGGTTTGGTATGACCAACCCCCATCTTGGATCCTTTCATTAACATAAACTCAGATGTGATTCAAGGGACCGGGCAAGAATGACATGGACACTGCTATCACTTGGGAAATTCCAAGGGTTTAGAAGCTTCCTCCCAGGAACCCAGGGAAGAAACCAGACACATTTTTTTATTAAACAACTTTGGACCCTGTCAAGATCTCAAGAAAACATCCACTATCCATGCTAATTCCGTACCAGTAACCATACCAACCAGTTATAATGAGGAGAAAAAAGCAGAGTAACAAAAGCAATGAGCTTATCAAAGACTTTGGATCTTGGCAAACAGAATAAGGCAAAATGACTAGATCCCACCCCAGAAGGGTGCAGGCTGACCCCTCTCATTTGACACTCTCATCTCAAGAGTTGATTTCTGTATAAGGGTCATAGAAATGATTTAATAATTATGTAGACAGTTCTTGGTGAAATGTGCTAATTGAGAGGGACTTGTGGTATGAATCATCTAAAAATGTGCACAATGCAAAATCCCTTTCATCTTCTTGTCAAGTGTACTTTGTATTTCACACTATGTACATTCCCTTCAGACAGATCATTTGGGAACTGGATTACTTTTGCTCAATAAAATTCCTAATTGTTAAGAGTTGAAAGAACCTTAGGGAGAGTCTTGTTCAGTTCTTCCATTTCATATGTGAGGAAGCCCAGGGGAATTAAGTTGACTGCCCGAAGTCAACCAGCATACTAGTGTTAGAGCTGAGTGAGGCTTGAAGCCAGGCTGCTGATATCCAGTTCCGGGCTTGTTCCACTAAGTAAGGTTGCATAAGAAGTCAGTCAGCACCTCAACCTCAGCCTAAAATGCATCCTCAAAAGAGCACCAACCCTGGAGAAGGAGGCTTCTGCCCTTAACACCTGAGTGATCCTGAACAAAGTACTTACCCTCTGAGTCAGTGTTCACTAGAAGAATGGAGACAAAAGTAGTACCAATCTGGAAAAGTTGCCATGAGGATTCAGTGAGATGATGTGGGTGAAAATCACATTGCAAAGCTCTAATGTAATGGACACATGTTATGATGTGATATTATCATTATTATTTGGGTGCTTGGAAACCCTCATCTCTTTCTCTCTTTTTTAATGTTTATTTTTGAGAGAGAGAGACAGTAAGCGGGGAAGGGGCAGATAGAGAGGGAGACACAGAATCTGAAGCAGACTCCAGGCTCTGAGCTGTCAGCACAGAGCCTGATGTGGGGCTCGAATCCATGAACCTTGAGATCAGGACCTGAGCCGAAGTCGATGCTTAACCAACTGAGCCACCCAGGCGCCACTGAAAACCCTCATCTCTTGATTAAAGTGGAACCGATTTTAGATCTTTATTTTGAACTATTTAACAAATATTTGTCTGAACAATATGCTAGTGGATATGAGAGATGCCAGTTTATGGTAAAAAATGTCACCTCAAGCAACTAACTCACAGAAAGAGGCTGTCCATGGTGGGTTAGCAGCACTTAATAAAATCAGATTGGAAAACTGTATGAGACCCGTGTAGCATCCAAAAGAGGAAAACTCAGACGTTCAAGCATGTGATGATGCACTATTGACTAGAGTAAGTCTGTTGAGGTTCCCTGACATTAAGATTAGATTTGCAAATATTTCTTCCCCTCTGGCTAAGAGGCTGTTATTTTGTGCTCTCTCCTAGTTCCAGATACCTAGCATCATAAAGAAATGGCAAGTTTAGGTCAAGCATGCAAGGCATGCAAGGCACTAACATAGAATAAGGCTGCAGAGCTTGAGGGACACCTGTAGTCATATCTGCCATGGTATCTGCTTGCTTTGTTCTCTGCGCATGGACAGGCAAAGCCCATGTACATACACGAATCCGCCAGCAAATATATCAGAATGATGAGAGCTATGCAAACAACATCAACAGCAAAAAAACACACAAAAATTATTCTTGATTTAATGGTAAAGAAATTAATATACTGTTAATCAAAAAAATGCATTGAACGTGGAATACACAACTTACAATACATTAAAATGGAGTTAAACTTCTTCTTAACCTATTTTGCAGCCCAAGCAAACCCTACCAAACTGACTGATACCATTATTTTTAGAATACCCTTAGGATGTTTCTCTTTATTTGGACTGATCCTACAGGCTAGTTAATAGATGGCATCGTTACTGCAGCTTTGCCTTAACATGGTGAGAGCATTAGCATATTTTATATAGTCTTTTAAATCTGCTGCAGCTAATTATATAATTTCTCATCTTTGGTTTGAAGCCAGCAGCAGGACTCTGTTTGAATTATTTAGAGTGATGTTAATTCTCTTGCTTAACTCTTCTCTGGTAGTTTGCAAAGGAAGCAGGGCCCAGGATGCCTGCGGCAGGGTCACTTTGGAAGAATTCTAGCCCGTCTCTCTCAGCCACTCCTGTGTCTAGCAGTCTTCCAAGAAGGACAGAAGGAGGGCCGGCCTGGGGCACATTAACTAATCTATGAGGTTGCCACATGGGGCAAGGGAAACTTTGACTCTAAAATTATTTGCTCACTTTTAGCTTTGGGTGGTGAATTATTAACAAGCAACCACTCATGTGTAGTGGATGGCTCTAAAAAATATTGTTTAAATTAGGGGTCCGTACCTTTGTCTGTAAAGAGCCAGATAGTAAAACCATACGTTTTGTTGTTGTTGTTGTTGCAGCTCATAGGCTGTACTGCTGTAGTGGGAAAGCAGCCACATAAACCCCTGAGTGTGGCTATGTTCTAAGAAAACTTAATAAGAACGGGCTGTGGGCTGGATTTGGTTTGCAGGCTGTAGTGTGCTGAACCCCGGTCTGAATCATTGATTTTTAGTCTTCTGGGGAATATGCTCCTACTTCAGAACTTAATGAGATATATGGGCCCTATTCTAGAAAACTATACATTTCATGCCAGGTACACACACACACACACAGACACACACACCACAATTCACACATATAAACCTTCAATTTTAAGAGGTTATATATCCCCAAAAGTCATCTGTGGATATGGGTCAAGAACTCTTAATCTAAGTGGTGTTTTCCAAAGAGCCTTTGTAATGACCTGCTGGATACTCTGGGAGAGCCATTCTTTAAAAAAAAAAAGATTTGGGGGGCACCTGGGTGGCTCAGTCGGTTAAGCATCTGACTTTGGCTCAGGTCATGATCTCATGGTTTGTAAGTTTGAGCCCCGCATAGGGCTCTGTGCTGACAGCTCAGAGCCTGGAGCCTGCCTCACATTCTGTGTCTCCATCTCTCTCTGCCCTCCCCCGCTCATACTCTGTCTCTCTCTCAAGATAAATAAACATTAAAAAAAACTGTTTAATGATTTTGCTCCTACTTACCTCACATCAGAAACTTGAGACTTTAATCAGACTCTACAGTTTCTATGGAAACATGGAAGTCCTGCACTAGAAGGGGCAGTGGCATTCACTGACAGCTTCAAAGGGAGAAACCAGCGAACGTTGGAAGGATAGAGAGGTATACTTATACTTGGGAAGACATGCGGGTCACAGGCAGGTGACTTGTGACACTTAAGTAAACAATGGGTGACTTGGGTCTGGGCCTGTCATTTTAGACACGGCTGCAATACCCACCTCCTTAGGACTACTTTTGCACTGTCCTGGCCCACATTGCTGTCTCTTTTTCAGGAGCAGGGGCTAGTCTAACACCTACATTTGTTCTGCCTTTTGTTTTTCTCTTATTGTCTTATGGGTGTTAGTGTCAAGATTCCCTGAATTTATTGTGATACTATTTTTTTAAGTTCATTTATTTCTGAGAGAGAGAGAGAGAGAGATGGGGATGGGAGCAGAGGGAGAGGATAGAGAGAGAATCTTAAGTAGGCTCCATGCCCAGTGCAAAGCCCCACATGGGTCTTGATCTCATAACCATGAGATCATGACCTGAGCTGAAATCAGGAGTCAGACACTTAACCAACTGAGCCACTTAGGTACCCCTATTGTTATATTCTTGAAGGCGAGGGACTAATATTTTACATTCTCTTTTAGCTCCGCAGTGCCCAACACTACTATCTTTGTGATTCACCTCCCCTTCCCCAGACTCCCCTCTACACCCAACTTCCCAGACATACCGGACCCTTGTTCTACGTGTGGTTCCTGTATGCTTGTCCATACGACTCACTTGGCTCCCCCCCCTACTCTACCTTTGTCATCCTTTAAGAGCCAGAGCAGTGTCATAACCTCTGAGGAATCTCCTGGAACCTCCCCAACCTCGAGGCAGAACTCATGGCTGTCTCTTGTGTTACTATGGCACTTGATACTTCAAGTATGTGACCGGATCATACTGGATTATAATTGTTTGCATCCCTGCTTGTGTACTTGAGCAGCCCATGAGCAGTAACACAGTCCAGGCCCTCACTGTCTATAGAGTAAGTGACTGGACAGACAAGTGGTGGGTACTCAATAAGCAAGTACTTATTGGTTGAGAGTAACTGCAAGATAGGGGGAAGGGAAAAGGAAAATAAAAGAGAAGAAAATTGATGTTTCAAGTATATTTATTTTCTAAGTATTTTCTAAGACTGTCCCATCAACATTTTTTTTTTTGACTTAGTGGTAATTATAAAGAGAAATGTGTTGGACCAAGCCGCATGCAAGAGAGGCTCTTATCCTGTTGAGTAAGCATCCCTGGGGCAATATCTGCCCTCTTCTCCATGGACACTCCCCACACAAGGGCTCCCATGGGCTGGCCACCTGGTGATGCTGCCTCTACAAACTAAAGTGGTACAGCTTCCTGAAAGAGACAGGAGGGGAGACTTGGGGGTCCTTTTTCCAGAAGTGATGGCCATGGGGTGGTGATTGTGTTCACTTCCTGTGGCAAGTGGCCCAAGCAGTGGCAGGATGACTATTAGGCGTGGCTGTGCAGAGTCTCCCTGCTTGAATCGGCTTGACCTCAAAGGGACGGAACCCAGGACCACCTCAAATGATGTCCTAGCATCAAAATTACATGATGACCACAAGAGACAGATGAATACAAAGCCCTCGTGTCAGTTACAAACAGATAGTCTTGAGTGTATATCTCCTTACTACAAGCTTTCTCCCAGGTCAAAGGCTAGTGGTAGAATAACGCAGTGGCTGGGTGCATGGGCTCTGGGTTAACTGGTTTCAATCCTGGCCCCAACCCATACTAGCTTTGAGACTTAACAGCTCTGTGCATCTGTTTCCCCTTCTGTAAGTTATAGCCAACAATAGTCTGTCCCTTGTGGGATGTGTGTGTGTGTGTGTGTGTGTGTGTGTGTATGTGTGTGTGTGTGTGAGAGAGAGAGAGAGAGACACAGAGAGAGAGACAGAGACAGAGAGACAGAGAGAGACTTAAATAAATAGATCATATAAAGAATGGTGACGTCAAAGGAATATCAATAAATGTTTATTATTGTTAATGGTATGTAAACTTACATTTGGTACCTCTAGAGTTCTACTTCCTAGCAGAACACTATAATAGCAAATGCAGTGGACAGAGGGTGTATTGATATAACACTCCAACTATTAACCACTTGGCTGTGTAATCTAGAAGGACTTGAACCCTAGACACACAAACATTTATGAACATGAAGCATTAGTAGAACCCTGAGGGTCTCTTCTGCCTTTCAAGGGAATTCTTCACAGATCTGGCACCCTTCTGGGGCAGATATAGGAGACTTCTGCCTTGATGCCTTGTAATTCAGCAATTGCAGCATATAGAAATATATAGCACTAAAACATTGTTGCTACACTACTGCTAATAAAAAAGTAGCTGTTATCCTTTAGTGATTGAGTATTGTGCTGGACAGTATGGATTCATTCATAAATGGTATCTCTAAGTTTCTCAAGAAGAGTAGGAATTTGAAGTTCAGATAAACAGTTAAATCTCCCCAAGATCATTATATTAGATATTATGATCATAGATATTAGTACATAGATATTAGATCATAGATATTAGTACACGGTCAAACTGGAATATGAACCCAGATCTGCCTGCCCCCACCCGCTAACACATGATCTTTGCCTGAGGCCATCTCTCATTGGGACCAATTATAGCTCTCAGGGGTTTAAAAATTGGCTAAGATATATACTGCGTGGCTTTTAATTAATAAAAAAGTGTAGCTTCTATTTAATTAATTGTTCTTTTTGCTTGTGATGATCAAATAGAACATAGAGACCTGAAATATACCTCACTGTCCTTTTCTGAAACACAATCCAAGGCTGTGCTTCCTGCTCGCAGACTATGAGTCATTGGTGAATCAGGGGGCTGAGCCAGCCTGTGTCCTTTGTGTTTAGTGTCACCAGCTTTATCATTTGTGTTGTAGCCTCTCTGCCCCCCGCTGCTCTCTCGTAAGAGTCCCGACACCCACAGAATCAATTATTTCCTCCTCCGTAATGTTTCTCAAGCCCAAGGCAGCCCACAAGTCCTTACTGTCTTCCTAGTGACTCAGATGCCCTTTAAACAGCTCAGGGGAAAGGTCATGAAATAGTGAAACTGGGGGCGTCTTGAACTTGGCTCTGAAGCTGGGTTAGGAGCCTGGGTTCTTTTCGGAAGCAGACTAGAGTGTGACTTCATGCAGGATCCTTGAACGGATTTCTAAGGTCCCTCCTGGCTGTCCTCATCTGTTCACATTTCTATTTGATCTTAGTGCAGAACTTCAGGAGATCTTCCAAGCTGTCTTCCCTCCACGAAGTCTTTTCCAGTTTTTTGCTGGTTAATTCACCAGCCAGTTGACCTGCTCACTTCTTTTAAGTTTCTGATTCGTAGCAGTTACTCCAATTTTTTAAGGAACCAGCATAGATCTGAGTAATTTTCAGGAACAAAGGAAAGTTGACCAGGCTTTCCATTTCTGAAGTCTGGTTTTCGAGCTCCACTTCTGAGTAGCAGTCCCATGAGGCAGCTGCTTCTGTAGGTCTTAAGCAGATGGTGCGCTAAGATAAGCCATGAGGTGCCCTGGGATGACAATGGCCTTGGAGGTCAGTTGGGTCACTTGAGGCTGTGTGACTTTGGGAAAGTATCTAACAGCTCAGAGCCTGTTTCCTCATAGAGTTTTTATGAGGATTAAAAAAGATAACGCACCAGGCATTTGGCACAGTCCTTTGTCTGGATCAGTGCCTAATAAATGTCAATTTCCTTCCATCTCCTTCCATTCTCTTCCAGTGTTAAAACACCATGCTGTATTTATAATAATAGAAAGCATGCAGTTTTAGGTTCTTTACAACTTGGGAAGTACTGTTATGTGTGCTATTTACTGCAGTCTTCACAACAATCTGGTATAGAGATGGAAGTTTTTAGTTATATTGTATGGCCAAAGAAATAGATTCAGAACCCAGATATGACTTTGAGTCAGTGTTCCATTCTGTGTCTAACAGCCAATCAATGAATATTTATTGATCATCTGCTGTATGTTCAACTCTGAGCTTGGTGTTGTGCAGAGAGTTTGGGGATACGGTCCCTCTCCTCAAGGAGTTCATGGGTAATATGGGTGGGGAGGTGATGGGCAGAAGATATGTGAAACAAGTTGCCATCACCCCCAGAAATATTTATGTGTGCAAGGCTGTGAAATTATAGTGAGTATTATTTACTTTTTAAAATGTGATGGGACACCTGGGTGGCTCTGTCGGTTGAGCGTCTTACTTCGGCTCAGGTCATGATCTCACAGTTCATGGGTTCGAGCCCTGCATCAGGTTTTGTACTGATGGCTCAGAGCCTGGAGCCTGCTTCAGATTCTGTGTCTACTTCCCTCTCTGCCCCAACCCCACTCACACTGTGTCTCTGTCTCTCTCAAAAATAAATAAACATTAAAAAAATTTTTAATGTGTTCTTTTTTTCTGACACTTTCTTTCATAAAGATCTTAAGAGAAATGGAGTTTGAAAGTGAGACTTGATTCAGCTCAAGTTGTAATTAGAATAAAACAAACAACAAGAGCCCTAGCTGTGTGTTTCAAGGGCAGAGCAGGGTTTCTAGCCTTGATAAAGTTTTTTGTTGGGTAGAGTCTTCATTAACGAGGTCATATGAAGTGGTGGGCACAACACTCCTCTATTCATTTTTACCTCTGACTCAACATATTAAGTTCCAAAAATTGGTTTCTAGTCTGGAAATCTTCTGCTGTCATTATTACCACTCTCTCCCATCTCGAAAACTGGCAACTTTATCCCTGTCGTGTCATCTGGCCTTACCTCTGCTTCATGAGCTCCTTCCCACAGTCATCAGCCCCATCCTATTATCTTCCCAAATATCTTTTAATTCTTTTATTCTCTGAGTCACTGCAAGAGCCTCTTATGTGATCTTTATTCCTCCCTCCATTCATTCAGCAAGTATCTGTTGAGCTAGGCACTGTTCTAGAGGCTGCTGCCATATTACATAAAACAGACATGGTCTTTGCTTGATGGAACTTAAAGTCTAGTGTGAGGGACTGGTATTAAATGAATAACTATAGGAACAATATATACTATGATAAAGGACATATAAGGGCTCAGACCATGTAGAGTGAACCTAATGTCTGGGTTTAGGGAAGGCTTCTTTAGGGATGTGGAATGTACGCTGAAACCTTAAGGAATAGTAGGTGTCAGCCAGGCCACTGAGGTGGACGAGGGTGTGGCTATGGGTGTGGTATTGTGTTGGGGGGCAGGTGGAGGTTGGGTAACATCGAGTGGTTTCAGGAGGAGAGAAAAATGTTTCAATACCAGAATTGAGGAAGGGAAAGAAATACAGAATGGCTGCAGAAAAAGTGGCAGGAAATGAATTTGGAGCCAGGCTGTGGTGTATCTTCTAAAACCATTTTAATGATTTGGAACATCCTAGGAACAATAAGAACCAGGGTATGACATGTTCAAATTTACGTTTTTGAAAGATCTCTCTGGAAGCAGAATGGGTGAAGAATGGATGGAGGAACCCAAGAGTGAATACAGGATGATCAATCAGATGGCACTGAAGATGGTCATTGTAAAGCTGTTGGTGTAAAAGCAGAAGCTGACTAGTCAGGTGACTTATTGAATGTAAGAGGTGAGACAGAAAAGGGGTCAGGGACCATTGGCAGTTTCTTTGCTTGGGTGCCTCCTGGGTGGTGGTGCTGTTCACTCCTGCAGGTTGCATAGGAGGAGCAAGTGGGAAGAAGATACGCTCCAGCTTTTTACGTGTGGGAGACAGTGTGTGGGTTGAGGTGCCCCCCAAACAGGTGTCCCTCCTCTTCCTACTTCCCACTCCAGTTCCTTTTACACATAAATTGGTGGCCCTCAAACTCCATTTTGACCACATCATCCCCCTTTTAGGAAGCTTTCAGTGAACCATGGTGTGTAGAAACATGGCCATCCTCCTTGCCCTCCATGATCCAAAGGCTTGTCTCTAATTAGCCCCCCTCTATAAAGTTCATCAGGTTTCTCCACAACCTCCATGCATTATTCTCCACGTTGCTCATATTCCTTCCAGTTCTTAATTCAATCTCCTCAAGAATTCTCCTTCCAGCTCTTCCAGCCTCTTTAAGCTTTTGTTCTTGCTATTCATTTTGGAACACTCTACCCAAATCACTGCTATTTTCTCCTTTTAGGTATTCTGCCTTTCTTATTTACTTAGAGAATCCAAATCAGATATTGTAACATCCTTCATTGGCTAGTTTCTTCCACAGTGCTCTGTGCATGGTTGTGCTCCAAATATATAAGGACATATGAAGGGCAGGTCTATGAAGTAAAAGATGGGGCAGGTTGATAGAGAAGAGAGGGTCGATAGAACATATATAGATGTGTACATATTTATAGATATAGATTGATAATATAACTATACACATGGACACATACATACTACAATAAGGGTTTAATAATTTATTCAGTGTATAATAGCATTACAAAGTTTGAAACAGGGAGATGACACATGGAATGTAGTAATTTATAAAAATTAGTCTGGCTCTGCCATATGGGTAGGTTTGAAGGGGAAAACAATTGCTAGTGATTAATGAGTTCATTTTATCTGCCAGACTCTGTGCTCAGCATTTCACATGGATGAACCATCCTGTAAGAGTGGTACTATCATCATCCCCATTTTACAGAGCAGGAGTGCAAGGTTAGAGAAGGTAAACCATACATTGGTGGAACCAAGGTGCAAATCTAGGCTGCTTGACTCAAGAGCCTACCCTCTTAACCATTACACTATAATGTCTTCTGGAAGGAGAGGAAAGAGAGAGGAGTCTGGCTGAGGGTTAGGAATGGAGAGTGGTTTTCAAACTGATGCTGGGATCCCTCGGGTTCCAAGAAGCGAGGCTGCAGAGCCTACAGTGTAAAGGAGCCTTCCCCTTCAGCCAGAGCAGCCCCGCTGGTGGCATCTGTCTTAACATTGAGGCTCAGCAGGATTTGAAGAAAGGATCCCTTGCTGAAACAACAACAACAACACCTTTGAAGTCACTAGGATTTCACTTCTTTGGTGCATTGAGGGAGCCAGAGAACTGGTACCAGCCACTGCCTAAGATGCTACTAGAAGCCTGGAGAAGCATTCCTGAGTGAAAGGAACAGGGTGTTTATTATTCCCAAAGAAATGAATCCATTAGCTCTAAATTTTAAAAGAAGACATTTTTAAAACTTAAATTAGCAACAGAACTTGTTTACTTATTTTTGAAACTCATGGGAAAGAAGATTTCTTTTTGGCTCTTTTGACAAATTATAAGTCAACTAATTAAATAGGAGAAATTGCATTGTATCACCCTTTAGCATTTTCAGAACGGTCATAAATAAAGTAATAAATAAATAAATAAATAAATGAATTTGAGTCTTACAACTGCCTGTGAAGTAGGTAAGGCCAGCCATTAGTGCCCATTTTGCCATGCCAATAATAGACACAAATTTGCTTCAAGTTGCTGCCTTTTTTCTTCATTGCTCTAATTCTTGTGCCTAGCACACAGTTGTTGCTTAACAAATGTTTGTTGAACCAATCGAATGATTGAACACAGACAGTAAGTGGTAGAGTTGGAATCCAAGCCCTTTAGAATTGAGGCTAGTTTTATTTTCCCCCTTTGCCTGAGGTATGGCAGGAGCCCAGTCCATGGGAAGGTTACCAGTGCAAGTGAGTATAAATGCAACATTAGAAATCAGTTAACTTTTTGTGTTTCATCTATCAGTTTAATGTTTGTAATGCTCTCTTCTGTCACATAAGCTTGACAAATCTCCCCCACAGACTTCCTCACTCTTCCATATTTTAGGTTGGAATCTGTACGATCTCCTAGACAATGCGTCTGCCAAGCATTAAGTCTTATTGCAGCCACCTATAACAATCAAATATTTCTTTGATCATAAACCTTGATGCAATTTATAGAGCAAATTATATCTTGATTTGGGGAGAAGAGTCTACTAATTACAAATCTATTTGATGCATTTTTAGAAAGAAAAATTAAAATGTTATAGGTGAGTTCTAGGAGGATGTAGAATGGATCCATTTTTTTTTTTTTGCTAGTCACTTGGAATTATTAAATTTTAGTATGCCTATTAAGAACAAGCATAGAATTTGACTGTAAGAATGTTTAGAGAAGGGAATAAAGATCCATGGCAGGATTTGGACATGGTCTCTATTTGTTTTCTCATCTGTCTGGTTTTAAGGAGCGTGAGCTGGCAGCCTCCTGAGCTGGCTACACTACCTCACCCTCTGGAAATCTCCTCAAATTCTGAGATGTATGTCAGGCCAATTGGGCTGTCTCCAGCCATCTAGAGAACACCTCTCAACTGATGACTCCCCATAGAAAATGCTATGCTAATCTCTGCTGAAAATATTCTCAGGATAACTAATTACTTTAAAAATGCCACGTTACCATGGTATTTGAAACATGGGTGGAGGGTCATGCAGTTGGGATTTAAATGAAGTCTCCAGGTTATAAGCTTTCATTTTCTTGTTGTTTTCAGTTTGTGCTTAATTTGAAACACAACGAGAAAACCATCATACCAGGCTTGGCTCCCTTGCTCTTTTGCCTTTCCTCCTCCTGGCAGCTTTGCCCTCCACCTCCTAAATTCCCACCGGTGTTCTGTTTTAGAGGCAAGGTGGGGACTGTTTGAAAGCTTCCACATTGAGGAGGGGGAGGCACTGGGTGTCAGCACTACTGACCACAGGAAATGTGAACAGATGAACTGAGGGCCACAACCACACAAAGAAAACCAAACAAAACCCTACCTCAGTCTCCAGTGTGGCTGTTTTAGTTATAGGCAATCCAGTGATCTTTTTTTTTTTTTTCACTATCATTCAAATACAAACACACACATGATTTGATTTTAGTTTTATACTTTGGCTTATTAAGGAAAGGGCAACTAGAGGGTCGTAGAGGAAGGGAAAGCACAAAGCATAGCTGAAGAAGGGATGAAAAAGACAGAAGAAAAAGGAGAAGGGTAGGGTGGGAGGATGAAGCTAAAATTTATTCACCGTCGACTCTGTACTCCTTGCTAAATTTAGGCGGGCTGGGCATCTTACAGGAGGGAGAGGGAGTCCCAAGACTCAGGGATGGGGAGGCAAGCTTACCCAGTGGGTTGCAGGGAAGAGCTTGAGCGGGGAAGAGAGTTGCCTGGAGGAACCAGTAGTTCCTGAAAGTTCCATGTGGTATAATCCACTCCTTGTATCTATTGTGTGTCCCGCTCTGGGTAGCTGAGTGACTGGATTTCATGATGCTGGATTTCAAATGCAAAGGTTATTTATGGTGTGTGTTTCTATGGATGTTTTGTTTTTCTTTGCCCTTGGGAGTCTTAGGGTTTCTCTTCCTGGTGTTCTGGAAGTCCAGTGTGGCCTTCCCTATGGTGTTCAGTGTGGCCTTCCCTATAGTTGCCAGTTTTTCCCACTGGGGCCTGAAGGCCACGCGAGGGCACCTCATCTTCCAGAACCTGAAGTTTAGATTTGAGTGAGGTGTGTGCTGACCTGCAACCCCCGACTCCCATCCTTAAAATCAAATTCCCTTGATTTGCTTGCTTGTTTATTTTTTTTAAAGCACTTCTTATTTCCTTCAGCATGGTTCTTAGTGTTGACCTAGAACTATTGAGTTTCTGGGACTTTGAAAAAAAAAAAGATCTTTCCTTTTCTTCCATCTGCAAAGTAGTGATGTGTCCTAAGGATTAATGAATTAATTGCTTTAACTTCTTAATATGATTCTATTATACTTAGGCTTAACTTATTATTATGCTTTCTCATTCAATGGATAGAGCATTTAAATTCCTCATGGGAAATTTTGGGTACAATTAGTAGAGATTCCAAAGCATAATTCAACCGTAAATGTTTCTTTTCAATATTTTTTTGCTGCTTAGGGCCTCATAAAAAAATTCCTAAAATCATTGGCTCTCTCCAGTTATCTTCACCTTACAAGTAATCTCTTTCCTATTTATATTTGATTGAATTATGATATCTTACTATTTGGCAGGCACGAAACTTGATGCTGGGGATATAATAATAATGAATAAGCTCTGATCCTTGCTCTCAAAGAATTCCTGTGAGGTTTTGTTGTTGTTTTTGTTGTTGTTGTTGTTTGTTTGTTCATGAGCTAACTCATAAGCAACTCTGAATTTGGCAACCTCAGAAAGTATTAGGTTAATATTTTCATCAACAATAATTTTGCTAATATATCTTTTTCTTCCATAAAAATTCCATCCTCTTTTCTAAATTGACATTATCAATTTGGAATAAAAATAATCCAGGCTAGCATCGAAGGAAAATGAAACCTTTTCTCTGGTCAGTGCTGTGATCGGCTGAATGCACTGGTCACCTGCCAATCACAAGTGTTGTTCTAAGTGACAGAATTCCAGGCAACATATTCTTCTATTGTGCCATCTTTCTGTAACCTTATTTTCCTAGAAGCAAGAGCCTTGACTTTTTCAACATTTCTGAAATTCTCACACATCCAGTATCACAGTTTTTGCTGGGTACAATCACTTGGCAACAATTTATAACAAGAATTATATTTATCCTATTTTCGCTTCACGTTGTGAGGAGAGTCTAGGCTGCCAGGAGTTTAAGATAGGGAAAAAAAAGTGATTTCGTGGGCAACTTAAAACTGATGGCCAAGGGGATATGAATAACCTTTTTCTGTGTATCTCCGTTAAAAATAATCTGTTTGAGAAGATGGTTAGGAAGAAAAACAATGAAAAAATTTTTTTAATTTTTTAATGTTTATTTGAGAGAGAGAGAGCACAAGCAGGGGAAGGGGCAGAGAGAGAGAGGGAGACAGAATCCAAAGCAGGCTTCCGGCTCTGAGCTGTCAGCACACAGCCCGACACGGGGCTCGAACTCACAAACCATGAGATCGTGACCTCAGCCGAAGTCAGACACTCAACTGACTAAGCCACCCAGACACCCCTCTTTTATTAATTTCTTTCAAAATTAAAGTGGTTAATAGCACAAGGCACAGAGATAACATTTTCGTGTGGACTGTATACTCTTCACCACCTTCCCCACCCCAACCCTGACCCCCACCAACAATTTGTTGCCTGTTCCCTAGAGGTCTACTCATTGCCACATTAAGGTCTTCGCTGATCCTTCTGTGCCAGGAGGGCGCTGCCACAGGGCAGCAGGACCCCCAGAAGGTCCCTGCATTGCTAGTTTTCTCCATAGATCTGTCCAAGAGAGATCTGAGGGAGTGGAAAGGGAGTAGGTCCTTCAAGAAATGATCTGTTTTACGGAAGGGTTGTCAGCCTTTCCTATTTCCAGTATGAAGGGAAAAAGGGAAAGACATATTCAGATTATTTGGGGGATCCTCTCTCTTTCTATTAGGCACAAAATCAATAGTTCCCTTTCAAATGGCTACTGACCGGACAAAAACATTGCACATACCCAGGCCAAGTGATACCTCTGTTTTTATCAAATTCTTTTGTCCTCCATGCTCTTTCATTCATCTCCTGTAAAGGGGCAGATCACAGATGGATTTTAAAAGATGTAACAATGTCTTGATCTCCGCAGGGTAATTTTATCACTGTGCTGCCTATTAATGCCTTTGGGTGTGTTATTGCTGGTTTCTACAGCATGTAATTTGCATCCAAAAGTAGGTTACAGACAGATAAGGGAGTCGCCTGTCCAGTTTTGTCATCATAGTCAACCAAACTCTGTTAGAGGAGCTGGGATCATGCACTGGGGTCAGTAGCTCTGCTGTAAACTCTGACAATAATATCCCGAGAAGACAAAGGAGAAGCATATGGGTGCCGGTGTCTTTACCAAGGCAGAGGAAGCAAAATGACAGGTGGAACAGGGCAGCAGTGAGAGCCCAGGGAGGAAGGTGCTGGTTGCTGGAAGCTTCTCCCTGTGGAGCTATAGATGCAAGCTTGTTTCTGGGTAGAGTGGCTGAGTCTCACTCCCGGAGGAGATTTTGTTTTCTTTTAAGGAGTAATGAAGTCTGAGGTGGTTTATGTATATCATTTCACACTCCCTGAAGTTAAGAAACAGACTAGCTCTCACTCAAAATGCCTCTTTGCCCTCTGAATCTGTCAATACTCGCCTCCTTCCTCATCCTTGATTTTAAAATCCCTGCCAGATGCCTTCCTATAAAGCCTTTGGCATCTTTTTCCTTTGTGGAAAAAAAAAAAAAAAACAATAACAATTAATAGCCAGAGTTAATTGAAGGTTTATAGTGTGCCAGGCATTGCTTCATTATACACATGATCTCATGAAACCCACCCCAAATGCTACACGTTGGTATTATCCTGCTTTGCAGATGAGGAAGTCTTAGAGAGGCAAATAAGTTACTGGAGGTCACACAGTGGAGAGCAGGGCTTCCCAAAGTCCTGCCTGGCTGGTTGGGGGCTGGGGTGGGTGAGGCTTTCACATATACTGGGTCTTCAGTGTCACATGCAAATATTCATTTCTAATGAATATTTCTAATTCTCCCACTTTGGAGAGACATGAGGTTGAGAGTACTAAAAAACAAACAAACAAACAAACAAATACCCTCCAAATTCCAACCGAGTTAATTTAAAGATCTAACTGGCTTTATTAATGAATTCTTAAATTGGGCAGCATCCCATGGAGCAAGTAGAGGGGACATCCCCTCCAAGGGAATTGTACAACGTGGAAGGTTTTTATAGGAATGAGGGTGGGGCGAGGAGTTATTAGTAAAAGAAGAGAAAGGATTGTTTTAGGCAAGGTCACTTTTCCTCAGGAGGAACTGGGGTTTTATCTTGCAGATTACCTCATCTTCATTTGGGGCAGGGAGAGGGCCCTGTGGCAGATTAAGTCACTGAGGCTAGTCAGAAAATTCCTGACTGACAGTTAAAACTACATTTCTGGGAGAGGTTGGAAGTGCTGTTAGATTAGGTATTTAAACCATGGTTTGGAGACTTGGCCTAATTGACACGATTTGGGGCCTATGGTTTTCTTTTTAACAAGAAGTTGTAGATGTATAAATAGGAGCACTAACATTCGTGAGTCCAGAACCCCTCCCTGAGGCCAGCCTTGGCAGGAGAGCTAGCTGCAGAGGGTCAGACCCAGGAGATGCCGGCAGCCATGTTGTCCATTTCTCAGCCTCACTTCCTTTTCTGCCGCATAAAATAGCTGCCGGTGTACAATACTGAAAATATGTGTTATCTTGTGCTGACATAATAGAACATTTTTATTGGGAGTTGATGATTTACATTGTGCCCCCACAAATTATTAATTACATTATGCCCCCATGAATTATACAACCACAAGAAAAAGCAAATTGAAGAGTTTATTGTCTAAACTAGTTTAGAATTAGCATAATCCATGTTCTTTACCTCTGTCCTTCACCCAAAATTTTCTCCTGCCTGATTTGAATAACAAAATGGCCTGTTTTGTATGAATGATAAGAAATTTCTTATCTTCTACTGAGAAATGATAGATAGTATTGGCTGAGATTTCCTAATTTTTATGCCTTATTCAACATGTCTTAGATCTTTTATACCAATACCTATAACACATCTTATTTCCTGCCATAATTTATCTGTTCTGTATTATCCATCTCCTATTAATTCAAACCTCATCAGGAAAAGAGAAACAAAGCTTATTCTAACCATTATTCCTTCTTGAGTTGTATTAGAATGTTGGCACAGTTCTATTTTAAGATCTTAAGCTCAAAAGCTCATTTTTAAGGGTGTGAATCTGTCTAGACTACAATCTCAAAGCAGCCCTAGTATGTAGAGGAAAAATTTAATGTTCTTAGAAATGTTATTTTTAAAGTTAAATGGTAATTTAAATAATAATATTAATAATTAAATCTGACAACTCCTACCTGTAAATAGGTAATCTCTAAAGTTTTGGTTTTAGGCTGTTCTTTTGAAAATTAAAAAAAAAAAAAAGGGCGCCTGGATCGCTCAGTCGGTTAAGCATCCGACTTTGGCTCAGGTCATGATCTCACAGTTTGGGGGTTCAAGCCCTGCATTGGGCTCTGTGCTGACAGCTCAGAGCCTGGAGCCTGCTTCGGATTCTGTGTCTCCCTCTCTCTCTCTCTGCCCCTCCCCTGCTCATTCTCTGTTGCTCTCTGTCTCTCAAAAATAAATAAATGTTTAAAAAATTAAAAAAAAAGAAAATTGAAAAAAAAAACTTGTTTTTCTGTAGAAATGACATTAAGGGTGTTGGTAAGGGTTCCAGTCTAGTTCACAAAAGGCTATTTACCCTACACTGAGCCTGAGTCCTGGTTTCCTCTGAGCTGTGGCCTGCTGGGGGCTGGCAGCTGGTGGGTGAGGAAAAAGCCTTTCTGGTGTCCACAAAACCTCCTCACTACCCTAGTTTAGGCTTCTGTGACTTCTCCTTTTGACCATTCTTCAGGCCACTGCCAATTCATTCCTACACCCCAGCCCTGGTTTTGTCACTGTCTTGCTAAAAAATCTTCAGTGAGTTCCCAGGACGAGTGGATTGAGAAAGGACTTCAGAGTCCTGCATAGTCTGCTCTCAACACCTATTTTTAGACTTTATCAATAATTTCTTTAAAAAAATTTTTTTAATGTTTATGTATTTTTGAGAGAGGACAGAGCACAAGTTGGGGAGGGGCAGAGAGAGAAGGAGGCACAGAATCTGAAGCAGGCTCCAGGCTCTGAGCTGTCAGCCAGAGCCCGACGTGGGGCTCAGACCCCCAAACTGTGAGATCGTGACCTGAGCCAATGTCAGTTGCTTAACCGACTGAGCCCCCCAGGCGCCCCTAGACTTTATCAGTAGTTTCCTACCTGCAACTAGCACATGCTGTGTGTTCATATCCAGCTGGGCCACCCTCAGTTTCCCAGGGATACATCAGGCTTCATAATTTCCCTTCAATTCTGCCTGTGTCTTGTTCCCATCCTTCAAAATTTAGCGCAAATGCAACATCTGTGAAGTCTCTCCAAACCTTCAAGTCAGAAGTAATCATTCTCTTCTCAGAAATCTCTTAACACTTTAAATATATTTCTTATGCATTGCTTTGATTCAGTTTGGTATTTATTCAACAAACAGCACAAGACTTTGCTGTAATTCTGTTGTCCTTGATTTTAAAAAGTGAGTTGAGGGGCGCGTGGCTGGCTCATTCGGTGGAGTGTGTAACTCTTGATCTTGAGGTTGTACATTCAAGCCCCCCAATAGGGGTAGAGATTACTAAAAAATATATTTTTAAAAAAGTGGAGTATTTAACCAACTAATAAAGTGAAAATTAGAAAACATCTACTTCCTAAATTTACTACAGTGACTTCATTTTTCATGAATCCCACTTCTAAAGGTGAAGAAAGGAATTCTTGCTGTGTGGTTGCAGTGCTGATTCTCTTCTCCTCTCTGGACCAGTAGGTAATTGGGATGAGTGGAGTGGTCCTGGAAGCTAGCAGTGATGGTGGTTTAGGGAGGAAAAGAAGAACAATGAAACACATTTGTATGTATTTGTTTCCATTTTTAAGTAAAAGTACTCTCTGGGAGAGTTAAACCTCATTTGCATTGTGTTTTATTCAGTTAGCCAAATGATACCTTGCTGGAATTTGTAATGGGAAATGAGCCTTCTGGCTGGGATAAGAACCATCAGGAAATTCCACCATTGACAGGCTTAAAAGCGAGAGAATGAATGAGCTCACCTAAGTGGAAAACCCAGAAGTGGCCCTCAGGGTGGATTTGAGCTGGAGGTTTATGAGGTCTCAGGATTGTGGCTTGAGTTCTTCAAAAAGCTCTTGACTTTGTTGTCTTGTGTGAGCCATCTTGGACCTCATGGAATTAAAATGGCCACCAAGAGCTCCCAGGGCTCCTGTGTACTCCCAGCTCCTGTGGAGGAAGGGGGGAAGCATCTCTTTCCCCAGCTATTGAACAAAATCCCTGAGCTTCTCTCTGATTGCACTAAATTATATTACGTGTCTACCTCCACAGTGCGCAGGGAGAAAACGATGATTGGCTTTGGCTAATCAAGGCCTGCCTCTGGTGCTGGGGGGTGGTATTGATCCTTCCTAAACAATACAGATACTAATATGGCAAACACAGTGTCCACCCTAGATACCTTGGAGGCCAGGACTGATGGGGAGACTTTGACTAGCCTGAGGGAAGCATGAAGTCATTGTGCCTGTGAATTCCCCAGTAGGAACTGGACACGCAGGGAGTAAGCAAGGGGCTCATTTATCTTATTCTTCAGTATGCCAGGGATTAGTCTGGGTGCTGGGGTTGTAGGGTGAACAACACAAACCAGGTTCCTGCCTTCATGGAACTTACAGTCTATTGGGAAAGGAAACAATAAGCAAACAAAAAATTAAGTAAACAAGATAGATTCAGATTATAACAAATGCTATAAAGGAAATCACAGAACGCCTTCCGGAGATGAGGGGTGAGGGACTTTAGGAAAGGTGACTAGATTTCAGAAAGAAGAAGAAGAGGGGCAAAAAACTAAACTTGCCTGTTTGCAGTTTTGCTGAAGGTGTTGGCTGGCTTGCTGCCCTATGGAGGCTGCCAGTGCCTGAGCAGAGGTGTCCAGATCAATCTGGAAAGTCACAAAGGGGGCTTCCCCCAACTCAGCTGGATCTTCACAGTCCCTGCTAACCCAAATCAGCTTTCCTGGGTCTCCCAGGGTTTCCACTTCTTGGTCCAGTCTTTCCTTCTAAAATAGAAAAGGGTGGGACACCTGGGTGGCTCAGTCAGTTAAGTCTGACTCTTGATTTCGGCTCAGGTCATGATTTCACAGTTCTTGTGTTTGAGCCCCACGTCCAGCTCTGTGCTGACAGTGCAGAGCCTGCTTGGGATTTTCTCTCTCTCCTTCTCTCTCTGCCCCTACCCTGCCTTGTGCTCTCTCTCTAAGTAAATAAATAAACTTAAAAAAAATGTAGAAGGGAAGGAGGTAGAAGCCTAAGAGGACCTGAAATCACCAGCCAGTTTCCCACCACCTCCCCATCCCCTTTGTTTCTTATTAGAACAGCAAATGCAGTGTTCAGTAGAGACCCCTGTTGAACAGGACCTTTAGAAGGGTTCCCTGCTGGAAATACTACTAATTGACATTGCCTCACTGTTGAAAATGTCTCATGATATTTTGAGCTGCTTGAAACACTCTTTCAGTAGTATTTGAGAATATCCATAGCTTAGTGATGTTATCTGTACCCTCAGCACGTAGACATACAGCTTTAAACTTTTCAAAAGTATGTGTAATTGAGAACTCTTTCTTGGATTTATATCTAACAATAAATATATAAGACCCTGTTTGATCTTTGCTTCACTGGAAATGAAACCAACCATAAGAAGAATTCTTAAGATCAAAATTATACACACACACACACACACACACACACACACACACACAGAATTGATATTGGTAGGTTCATCAATAAACTTGAGGGGTGTTTTGTTGTTTTTATTTTTGGCAAATGAATCACTAGTGATTTTGTGCTTTTGAATAGAAATTATATTGTCTGTGGTTTTGTAGTTTGTTCCAGGACTGAATTTGAATTGTTGGTATTTTCTTAGGCCATGTATCAAAGCTTGGCTTTGGAGGGGGTGGGCAGTCTCCACTCTAAAACATTTGTGTGTGAGTGTAGCCTTAAACATTTTTTAGATTGAAAGTGGTTCTGAGAGCACTAACTACAATATCTTGTTTCTTAGAAAATATTAAAAATTCTTTGTCTGACATCAGCCATATGGTGCCACATAGAATCATTGTAACTTGATTTTGTAACTTGACCAAAGCGTTCATAAAGGGGATGGCAACAAAAGGGAAAGAAACAAGCTAAAGATTTAAAAAAAAATAAAGACCAAGATGAAACAAATGCTAAATAATAGAAAACATGTCTGTTTTAAGGTTAGAAAATTATTCAAGAAGTTGTATGGAGGTTCCCACGAGCCATATTCCTGCCTCCAAGTTATAACCAGACATTTTCCATGGCATTCTCTTTAATTTGCCAAGTGTGCCCTGCCATAATGAAGTTACGTGACATCATGGGGCTGATAGAAGGCTTTGTATTTTTAATCTTATGCTGAAGGACAGCTGATAGAAACAACTTATCAAAACTCCCTGTAAGTGGAACACCTTGTTGTGATAAGCATTTAAGGTTTAATACTTAATATAGGTTCCAAAGTTTTACAGAAATTGTTTATAATTCTCATTGAGAATTATAAGTTGCCAAGGAGAAATTTTCTTTTCACTGCTCCCTGCCTCCCATTTAAATGGAACCTGGCACAGAGGAATTCCAATTTTTATTATTTGGTGATTATCTCAATTAGAGGAGAATTTTCTTGCCTTACAAAATGATTCACAACAGTGTCTTTTAAATCAAGATGTTGGAAAGTCCTTATTTCGTCTCCCCTGAAAATATATGGCATATCTTTTAGACATGCACCTTTAGGATCCACAATTTCCGTTGTTTGTGGGACTGAGATCACTCTGAGGCCCTTCCTCTTTTTCCTTCCTCACAGCCTCCTTCAGCTGTGATTGTGACAACTATTCCCTCATTATGGATCTGACACATCTAAAACCACATGTAATCTTAGGACACCAGCTCCATTATTTCTGGTAATAGTGCCATGGTCCCCTTAGTCACCAGGCTTAACTCCGGTCATTCCTGATGTACATACTTTTTTTGCTTCTGAATCTATCCCCACAGCCACGAGGTTGATAATGGTTCAGCCAGCAAAGCATCTCTACCATGTCTCCTTCCTTCCTGTTGGATACGTAGTGTGATGCACTGCAGGATACAGAGAGTTGGTTCAGGGTTGCTCTCTGGAGCCCTGTCTTCAGAAGGATTCTGAGGCCATATCCAACCTCTTGGTAGAAAATCAATTTGTTTGGGGTTGACTGGGTGGCTCAGTTGGCTAAGCATCTGATTCTTGATTTCAGCCCAAGTCATGATCATGATCAGGTCATGGTTTGTGAGATCCAGCCCCATGTAGGGCTCTGCACTGACAGTGTGGAGCCTGCTTGGGATTCTCTCTTCTTCTCTCTGCCCTTCTCCTGCTCGTGCACACATGCGAACAGCTCTCTCGCTTGCTCTCTCTCAAAAATAAATAAATAAACATGAAAAAATTTAATAAGAAAATCAGTTTGTTTGCAATGGTAAAGAAATAGGATCAGAACATATGCCTCAAGTTTGTTGTAACTAATTAAATAAATAAAGCCTTGGATTTTGGAGTTAAGGAGATCTGGGTTTCATCCATGGCTCCAAAACTTACCAATCATTTGATCATGGGCAAGCCATTTTTCTTCACTGGGCTTTAGTTTCTTAATGTTAAATAGAGACCATAGATTAACTTAAAATGAATTGAATTGAATTAAACTGAACTAGTATTTATTAAATATTTCCTGTGCATAAAGCAAATCTAAATTTGTTGTTGATTATTATAAGGAACAAATAATGACTATTACCCTCCAAAGTATTATACAAAATGTAAATGGTTCTATTGTGTTCAGTGTCTTCTGTCAGCGCCCTAACTTAAGCTCTCATTACCTTTCTCTTAAACAGTTAGCTTCCTCATTATTCTCCACACAAATGCTTCCTCAAAAACAAAAAATTGTTCTGTATGATAAAGCGAGGCATTGATCATGCTGCCCTCCAAGTCCCAAGCCTTCTGTGGCAGTCATTGTTCCTTTCCTGGCAGTGATTCTCCCTTGTTTTCTAGTCTCTTATCCACACATCCTCCTTCATGGACACAGTGAGCAGCTGGTGAAGCCTGAGGAGAAGGATGTTGGCAGCCTGGTTTGAGGGGCTGGGCTCAGGGTCTAAAAGGAGAAGCCTGAGAGAAGGTAGAGTGGGGAGCCAAGAGAATCTCCACTTTTAACTGCCAATCCGCCAGTCTCTCTTTCTTCTAAAGTTCTGCCCTATTTCCACCTCCACTGCCACCCCACCTCTGCCATCTTGTCTATTCTGTCTTCTACTTACGTCTCCTCTGTTTTATCTTTCAGTTTTCATCTCCCTATTTAAAGCATAATATGAAATTCAAGTATATTTTTATAATCTTCTATGTTTACTGAATTAATTTTATGTCCTCTGTTCTTGATTTTACAAGTGAGAGAGAACATTTCCTTATTTCTTGTTTCTTTCTCACTCTCTCAACACCTACCTTAAAAAAACACACACACTTTGTTAGGTTTTTCCTTTTGCTGTTTAATTTTTTCCATGGCTTGATAATTTTCATCAAAGAAAAAGTTCCCTATGCTTGTTTAAAATAGTGAATTTGACTAATGCATTTAAATTATGACTACTGTAACAGAATTTTTTATTTGTGTACATCTTTCCACATTCTATAAAGCAGTAGCTCTCAACAGGGAACAGTTTTGCCTTCCAGGGGACATCTGGCAATAATACGGAGACATTTTTGCTTGTCACTACTAGAGGTGGGAGGGAATGCTAGTGGCATTTGCTGGGTTGAGGCTAGGGATGCTGCTAGCTGTCCCACAATGCACACTGCAGCCCCCACAATACAGAATTATCTGGCCCAAACTAGCAGTTGTGCCAAGGGCGAGAAACCCTATTATAAATTAGGGTAGGCTAATGTAGTGCTCCTACAGAAAACTTGGGGAATCATTTCTATAAAATGTTTATTTAGTTGGATTTAAAACTCTTAAAACTAAAAGATTCAACTTATGCTTTCCCTATTACCACATTTCTTTAGTCACGTATTGTATCACTCAGATTATCTAGGTATTTCCATTGCTGGTATCCAGTGATTCCTTCTTCCAATTCTTGTGACATATTTTTCCACAACGTTGTATTCTAATTAGTGAAGAAAAAATATTTAGTCAATGTATTTAGTCCTATTTATTATAGAACAGTTATGATATTAGAGAAAGCTGAGGGTATTTTTAATGGTTTCTTCATTTATATATTTTTAAAATACCTGTTAAATGTTCTTTTGAAATTTGATTTTAAAATTTACTAGATATTTACTCCAGTATGTACCTTTTTCCCCCTCTCAATACATCTAAGATGTATTTCATGTGTCAACAGCCCATCTTTTGAACAGCCAGCATATCTTTTACCAATAGCCTCCTTCTTGTCCTTGTTTATATATGCCATTTTTCTAAACTTATTATTACTTAAAATATTCATTTGATTCCTTTCTCACCTTGTCATTTCTTATAAGCTTCCAAGATTTTAAGTTATGGGCCAGTGAGCATACTCGAAGAGTGATAAATTATTAAGACTGACTATACATTAGCAGAGTTCAATGTTGTAGTTAAAATGTGCACTAGTTAATTCAATGTATAGTTAAATGATTTACATATTCATCACTGTGCTGCCTGGTAATTAGGCATGTGGTAAGCAGTTCAGAGAAATTACTGTAATTAGTATTCCTTCTACATGGCCAAACTACATTTTTGTAAGGTTTTTTTTTTTCCCTGCTTGCTTAGTTATTTCTCCAGTGTCTATAATCAATGTCAGCGTTGACATTCTCCCTCCTATGGAACTGTGTGTATTCTCTGTACACTTTGTCTCCTCTCTTTCTCACTCTCTCTCTCTCTCACACACACACACATACACCCCACACTTCTTTGTCTCATTCACACATACTTATATGAAAGACTAGCTTACTCAAGCTACTCCCTCCCTTATATTATTATCCTGGGTCTTGAGAATGTTCAGAATAAGGAAATGTTTGGGAGAGGGCACTAGTCACTCCTCTTTTTATCATAATTTTTTATAATATGGATGAATTCATCATTTTTGTTTAAGAAAAAAAGAGGGAATAAACAATGAAAAAGAAGAGGGGGCATGACTGGAACCCAAGGTATACCTCAGTGCCAGTCATTGCATATGTGTGTCTACCCATAAGCAGGGCATCATTTTCTGCCTGTAACTTAAGGAAAGAACATATCATGTTCTAAAGCACAAGAACACAAAGCTGTAACTAGACTGTGGCGCATCAACAAAATGGCACCATTGGCCATACATGCCAACCAACGACTGCCTTGTGCTTGCTTTTTCCACTCATGCTTGTAATGTGGGCTGCCTGGGTCCAAGGACCCAGAGGGGGCCCCATAGGACCAGCCAAAAGAGTCCTTGGCTTTGTGCAGGATGGAAATCAAAAGCAAGCTTAGAGGAAGCAGAGTTTATTGAAGATGGAGAGAGAGTGTAGGTACAGACAGAACATCTGGGAGGCTTGGAAAGGAAAGGAGATGGAGTCTTGTTTTTGCTTGGGGTCTGAGGTTTTTATTGAGGATGGCGGTCTGGTGTATGTGTCATCTGAGGCATCTAGGAATTGGTCAGAAGGAGGAGAGTACTCGGGTGTCCTCCATAAGTCACTTATGCCCTGGAGTCCCAGGGGTCTTGGTGAGTCATTGGTCTGGAAAACGTACATGAAGACCCCACCCAGTTACTCCTTAGATGTTCTCTATTGTGCTAGAAGATTCCAAAAAAATCATTAAATCCTTGCCCCTTACAAGGAGGACATACATTATCTATATACCTACTATATGGCATACTGAATATCCATATACCTACTATAAGGCACGTGGAAAACAGGGGCACAGGTCCTAGCAAGAATAGAGGTGGCAACAAATAAAAATCATCGAATCCCTTCAGTTTCCCTCTGTCACCTGGACATGAATGGACCTGAAGTCTTAAAATTATGCTTCATAATTCCTTTTAAACCACTGGACTATACTAATTTTTCTCCTTTACTGTTGTTACAGATATGCTAAAATGGTGAGACTACAGCCAATTTTGATTCTCATTATTTGTGAACGAAATCTTTGTAGTATAGGAAATGTTTACAGCTAATGTGTCCTCTCACTCATTAGTAAGAGCAAGTTTTTCCAGACATTTCTTATTTATTTATTTTTTAAAATGTTTATTTACTTATTTTTGTGTGCCTGGGTGGCTCTGTAAGTTAGGTGTCTAACTTCAGCTCAGGTCATTATCTCATGGTGAATGAGTTCAAGCCCCACATCGGGCTCTGCACTGACAGCTAAGAGCCTGGAGCCTACTTTGGATTCTCTCTCCCTCTCTTTCTGCCCTTCTCTCACTGTGTTTCTCTCTCTCTCTCTCTCTCTCTCTCTCTCTCTCTCTCTCGCTCTCTCTGTCAAAAATAAATAAACATTTAAGGGTCAGAGAGAGAGAGAGAATCCCAAGCAGGGTCCAGTCTCAGCACAGAGCCCAACTCGGGGCTTCATCTTACAAACCGTGAGACCATAACCTGAGCCATGAGATCATGACCTAAGCCAAAATCAAGGGTCCGCCGCTTAACCGACTGAGCCACCCAGGCAACCCAGACATTTCTGTTGACACATATACTCACAAGACTTAATTAAATATCTTCTCAAGGACTTGGGGTAATGAGAAATACATTTCATTTCTTTTGAAAAGCTTTTCCTGGAAAACTAGTCAGGGACCACTATTTAGATGACAATTGAAGAGGCTGTCAGTTGAGGCTTACTTTCCTGGGATAAGACATTTATAGGCATTTTGTAGTTCCAGGAACTAATACTGTACCTATAACTGGAACTTATTTAGGCTTTCATAGACATTAAGTGTCAGTTCAAAGTTAACCTTTGCAAGCAATAATGGAAGAAAACCAAATTAAAAGAACAAGGTTAACCTAACCAGCTCTGTCTGCCTCACTTTGGTGCTTTGTGCTACTTGGCTCATATATGTTAGATCCAGATAATATAATGTTTTCATATATATTTGAAGACCTCTGCTCATGGAGATGGTCCCTCAATTCTGAATGAAGTATAATTATTATAAACAAAACTTAGGAAAAATGAAAATGTTTAAGATGTACTAAGCCAGTCATCTAAGTACTTAAATGTCAAATACAATTTTATCAATTACACTCTCCTTTATCAGGTATGTATGTTTTTATGGTGTTTCCTGAATCACGCTCGTTGTCGTTCTCAGTTTCACTTTATTTTTAAGTGAGTGATTTGGGAGTTTTATGTTTCACTAACTAACATGGGAGGGAGGATTTAGCCCACTGCCTACCATCACCACCAATAAAACTCCCCAACTAATTATAAAAGTTAGGTAATGTGGTACTTTAAAAATGTGTCTATTTCTCATTGCCCTCCTATGGTTTAATAACCTTTGATGGGAAAAAAAAAAAGTTCTCCTAGAATATGCATTATTGTGACTCTATTGCCCAGCAATATTGCCAAAGTACTCATCATCCACATCGGTTCATTTATCCCTTTGATATTCATTGAGCTCCTGAAAAGTCATATTCACCTTTTCTCACCCACTGTCTAATCTAGCAAGGTTTAAAAAAAATTAATTATTTATTTGAGAGACAGAGAGAGTGCATGCGCACGCACATGAGCAGGGGAGGGGCAGAGAGAGAGGGAGAGAGAATCCAAAGCAGGCTGTGTGCTGTCAGCCCAATGTGGGGCTCAAACCCACAAATCATGAGATTATGACCTGAGCTGAAGTTGGAGACTCAAGCGACTGAGCCACCCCAGTGTTCCCCAATCTAGCTAGTTTTGCTCACACTGGTCCCTGCCCTCCATTCCTTCTACAGAGCCTGGGTCAAGGCAGTCCTCATTTCTCATGACATTGGGGCCAGTACCTTGACCGATTTCTTTTTCCTCCAGCCTTTTACTTTTCACATCTTTCCTTCATATTACCTCCAATGTTCTCTCTAAAATGCAAACTTGATCAAGTCACTCTCATTCTTTAAAATACAGTACTTTAAAAGATTGAAGAGCCTCCTTTCTACCCTTTCCCCATCCCCTAAGGGTAAGATCTGTGCTCCTTGAAGGGGTCCTAAAGATCTAGATCATCTGGCCTCTGCCTGCCTCTCCACACTCCTCTTCCTTCACTGAAGGGCTCAGTAACGAATGGCTTTAATTCTCCATTCTGGGCTGCCTTAGACCTCCCCTGGCCTTGACTTTGCATTCTATAGCCTAAGTACATTATCTTCTCTTCACCTAGTTTATCTCTATAGGTTCATCACATTTAACCTCAAGTTTGACCTCTTCTGTGAGCCTTCCGCCCACACCTGAATGGAATGTGCCGCTCTTCTGAACTTCCAAGACCCTAGACACACCTCTATCTTCTATCCTTGCAACTTTACCACCCCATGTATGTAGATTTGTCTTTCCCTCTAGTGGAAAAGTTTACCTAAGCAAAGGACCATACCCTCTTTATCTTGGCATGCTAGTGCTGAATGCATGAGACAAGTAGGAGAATGTCTCTGAGGAGCTTTACTAGATTCCCTGATAAGAAGAACGTTGCTGTTGGGGTGTCAGGGTGGCTCAGACGGTTGAATGTCCGACTCTTGATTTTAGCTCAGGTCATGATCCCAGGGCTGCGGGAACGAGCCCCTCCCTTGCTCTGTGTGGAGACTCCTCAAGATTCTTTCTCTCTCCCTCTGCCCCTCTCTCTCCCCTACTCTCTCTCTCTAAAAGTAAATAATTTTTTTTAAAAAAGAAGAATGTTTTCTATATACTTTCAAAGGAAATAGATCATCTTCATTTGTTCTTCTTTTAAGTTCTAATAGCATATTAAAACTGTTTCTCTTACGTTTACTTTTCTTTGTTCTTGCTACGTACAGTTTAACCAAAGTCTCTCAGAGACCTGTGTGTTCTAGAAGCAGATTTCATCAATTTTATACCCTATTTCAAAATGGATATTTAAACTATTTATTTTCCTTGGGGGCATATATATGTTTAACATCTCCTTTCTGAAGTTTTTTGAATGATGATGTCAAAGTAATGCACAAGAATGTTTGGAAGTAGTGGAATGTGGTTAATTAAGTTATGGAGGAGAAAACAAATACTTTTTATTAAGAGAGATTTAGGTTAGTGTGAACTAGGAAAAAAAAACATTCATGAGAAGGCCAAGCAACCACTGACGATAATCTATAATCTTAAATGTGCTTTGGAATTAAGTGTCTTTTGTGGTATTTGTAGAATTTTTTTTAAAAAATGTGTGTTGGTAGTAGTAGATGTAATAATCCATTTATTTCATTAAAAACTGATTTATTTTACTTTCACTGAAAAATATTACACTAAAAGGGGGTTAACCTTCAGGTTGGCAATCCCTGATTTTTTCGTATCTACAGGGATACCAAATTACAAAGACCACTGTAAAATTTTTATATTTTCTCATAAAATAGGTACTTTCTTATGTTTCTCTATAAAATCTTGACATAAAATAATTCATAGAAATAGCTAACCACACTCCATAAATGTGAAGATGTGAATAACCATCTCTGATATCATTTAAAGAAGACAGCCTACCCAAAGAAAGTAGGAATAAGGGTAGTGTGTACCTTGATTATATAGAGGGCCTGCTGTACTTTAAAATAGATGAAGCTTAGGAAAATACACCCATGTGGTAACTTAAAGGGGCCTGATCTAAAACTAAATACCGTCCCCACAAGCCATGAAACATCTAACTACAATTGGTCTTCTATTGTTATTTTTATGAAGGTATATTAAGGATAATTCTGAATGAGCAAAACATATTTAAAAATCCACCCAAAGAATTTTCATCTGAAGTTATTTTCTTTTCTGTAAGAATAATATGCATTCATGAATACCTGAATGTGACTGACTTTTTACGCATGCTCCAGTTTGGAGCCACTCTTTCTGTAATCATTCTTGCAGGATCTACATATTTGAAAATGAAGGTTGTTGTTTGGTAGAGTTTGGAGATTGAAGCATTGCTGAAATCTGAGCTCTTGACTGTCTTCTCTCCATTGTCCTCTCTGCTCCTCACGCCTGCTCACGTCACAGGCAGACTTATGAGCCAGGAAGAATCACAAAGGAAGAATGGAAGAATAGGAGCAGCAGGACCACAGGGCTTTACACCACCTTATTTTCTTAAAAATTTTTAAATGTTTATTTATTTTTGAGAGAAAGAGAGAGAGAGACAGAGCGTGAGCAGGGAAGGGGCAGAGAGAGATGGAGACACAGAATCTGAAACAGGCTCCAGGCTCTGAACTGTCAGCACAGAGCCCAATGCAGGGCTCGAACCCACAAGCTGTGAGATCATGAAGTCAGACGTTTAACCAACTGAGCCCCTCAAATGCCCCTACACAACCTTATTTTCAAGCTTCCTGGCCTCCCCTGAGCACTTTCTGGTGCAGTCACTTTGAACTTCCCACCACTTTCCTGTGTATTTTGGTGCCTCTGTACCTTTCCTCATGCTGCTTCCTCTTTTTATTGAGGAAGCTCTTATTCCTACTTCTAGGCCCAGCTCAAAGATCACACTGTATGGCAGAGGCCGTGCCCCATGCACACTAGCTTTCTTCTCCCCTTGCTCCCAGGCTGGAGGAGCCCCTCCCCTCTCTGCTAGGAAAGCCCTTCCTCCCACTGCAGGACACTCGGGCTTTCACGTCAGAGTGCACCAAGTTCAAGTTCTGGCTCAGATGTGTGTGGCTGTGCAGCCCTGGGTCCTTTGCCAGGCAAAACCTTAATTTCATCTATATAACCGAGTCATACTTGGTTCAACATCACATCATAGCGTTGAATGAAATCATGCATATAAAGGAATTAGCATAGTGCCTGGCACCTAGGAAGCGCTCAGTGGATGGAGACCATTAATGACTTTGTCAAAGTTTATCATGTATGCACCTTTCTTTAAGGATAGAGACAGGGTTTTGTTCTTCTTTGACTATCCACAGTGTCTGGCACATAGACACTTGAGAAATGTTTACAGAGTGGATGAATTAGTGAATTAAGTTTGGAGTGGTGGTTGTGAATGAGCAGCAAGAATATTTCATCTTTCTGGACAAACTGCCTGCTCCCTTCACCTGTTTTCCCTTTGTCTGCTGGAGTGTCATGGCCCCTGGTAGTTTGGACCCCGAAAAAAATGACCAAGATAGAGTATATGTCCTTGTTTAGAGTCTCATTTATTCATTCAGCATTTATTAAACAAATACTTTTGGGCTTTTCTATGTGTCCAGGCACAGCTTTCCATCTGAAAGCCAAGTCTCAGTCTCACACTGCTGAAAAGGAATCCATTTGATCTCGTGTGTTGTGATACACATAGCTGTCCATGCACAGTCATGTTTTAGCATATTTCAAGCATGTCTCTTTCTCCCTCTGCAACATCAGAGGCTTCCTATTTATCTTTCGAGCCAAGAAAAATGTCCGTGAATCATCCAAGGCTACTTACCTTATGTCAGAATCTCCAAATGAACAGGTAAAGATCCTGAGAAATTTAGCAGGAAGGGCTACCGGCCAGTGTCTCATGTGTAGGACAGGGAAATGAGATGTGGTCAAAGCAGAAACTGCCCATGTTAGTGAGATAGTTGACTGTCCCTTTATTATAGGAAAGCACCTTTAGATGGCCAGAGTGGACTAAAAGCTCTTCATGGACGATGAACTCCATGAGGTCACAAACTGGACCCTTCGTGGGAACCTCCAGAATACATGATAAAAGTTAATTGTTTGATCACTTCCTATTGGATACTAACTGACATCTCGCTGACTATCATTTCCTAAGTGTAAGGCCTCTCAACTGTGTTAATCAATGGGTTCAAAAAACTTTACAGTGTTGCTCAATTACGTGTATTAAGGATGATTCCACTGGATTAAATTCATTTTAGAAGTTTTTGCTCATTGCTGACTCATTTCAGATTTGTGCAAAGAGAGAAAGGCAATTTACCTTGATTTTGACTCATACTCTTGGAGTTAAGAATATAATGATTAAGGTAAGACTCATCAAAAGCTATTGGATATAGTGTAATAATGCTTACAATTTTATTCTTTGTATTGCATTTTCATGAAAGATCCTAAAGAAGAATATATAAAAAGCAAAAATGTCTATCACTGAATAATCAGCGCAGGTATTTAAAGTGAGAGACTCTTCAAGAAATGGTGATTGTGTAACCTGTTATGTCACTTTCCCTTCAGTAAGATGAGGGCACATTTGAGCATAGAAGTCACTTATGACATGTCAACAGCTGGTACTAGCCAAGATAAGTCTCCTTGAATCATCCAAGGCTATTTACCTCCTGCTAAAACCCACAGTGTAGCACAGTATGTTATAGAGCATCTACACTGAAATGAAATAACCCCTGGGATCAGAAGAATAACAGAAGCATGGAAGAGAAGTTTGAAAGGTCCTCCTCCATCTTCCCTGTCCCTTACCCCAATCAAGAGAATCTGGAAAGGGAAAGAGGACAGACGAGAATAAACAGAGAAGGGAATCTCCAAAGATGAGCCCGTTAAAAACCTCCTTCCTAATGAAACTCTTCTCTAGCGGGTGAGGACGATGCTATGGGCAACGTGGTGACAAACCACAGTAATTTATTCTGAACACAGCTGTACTCAAAACATACCACAGTTTATGACTTTATAGCAGCTTTATTGAGATACGATTCACGCACTGCACAACTCACCTACTTAAAGTATACAATTCACCAGTTTTTAGTATATTCATAGCATTGTGCAAACATCTTCACAAAACAAGTTTAGAAGTTTTCATCACCCCAGAAAAAAACCTATACCCATTAGCAGTCCCACAGTTCATTTTTATTCAAACAGAAGGGAAAAATTCTATATTTATAAACCTGGATTTATAATAACTTTGTTTTATGAAAGTGGTTATAATGGGGAATAAAGCAACTTTGACTTGTTCTCTTACAAAGAAACGGTAACTTGAAAATTATGTAGACAATCCACTTATGCTTTTTTTAAATTATAAAATTCAACATTTTTATACTAAATTTTTGAGACAGAATTCTACAGTCTACCTGAGTCATTATTGGTCATTTCCAGAACCCATAAGGTCACCCATTTAATGAGAACATTTTATGAACACACTTTGTGACCTTTTGTTTAAATATCATATTGAATTGTTCCCTTATAATAATTAATTCCCAGATCATTTACAAGACAAGTTTGGCTAATCAGAATGCAAAACATTCTGTATGGCAAAACATTATGCAAATTTTAAGTTAGGAGACAAAAAACACTATTTGTAAAACATGTGTTTTATAAAGGACTACATTTTGTAACATACAAGGGATATGTGCTGATCAATAAAGAAAAGGACAAACGATGGAAAAATGGATGGATATGAATAGTCAGTTCATACGAGAGAAAGTCCAACTGCCATGGGGAAAATGTTTTCAGTTCTTTCAATTCAAGTAGTAATAACAAAATGTAAATTAACACAACAGTGAAATCCCTTTTACACTCAACAGGCAAACAATGTGTGTGTGTGTGTGTGTGTGTGTGTGTGTGTGTGTGTGTGTGTTTCCTGTTGAGTTTTTTTCCTGATAGCAGGAAGAAACTCACTGTCATACAAAGTTGATGAGAATGTGGATATGCCAAGCAGCACTAATTTATAAAAATTTTAAAGGCGCATCTGTCTTTGATACAAAAGTTTATGTATAAAGTTTATTGTAGGTCGTTTGTAACCACAGAAATCTTGAGAAGGGCACCTGGGTGGCTCAGTCAATTAAGTGTCCAGCTTTGGCTCAGGTCCTGATCTCGTGGTTTGTGAGTTTGAGCCCCATGTTGGGCTCTGAGCTGACAGCTCAGAGCCTGGAGCCTGCTTCGGATTCTGTGTCTCCTTCTCTCTCTGCCCCTCTCCTACTTGTGCTCTCTCTCTCTTTCAAAAATAAGTAAACATTAAAAAAATTTTTTTAAAGAGATCTTGAGAAAAAAGCAAAAGCTATTAACAGAGGTCTGGCTAAATAATTAAGATATACCCATTTAATGTAATAGTACATTGTCACTAATAAAAATTAGGTCAACCTAAATGGGCCAATATGGAAAGTTGATCAATATGTATTGTTAAGTGGGGGAAAAATCATAATATCAATATTATATATTATATTGCATTTTAATACAAAAGAACACACACATTTACTTTCACATATGCAGCTTTGTGCGTGCTTATATATGCACTGATATTGTATGACAATCTGCCAAGAAATTATCAGTGATTATATTCTGGGGGCTGCACTAAGAGGGGAAATGGGAAAGAAACATTTTTGCTTTATGCCTTTCTTTACTGTTTGGATTCATTCTAAGAAATCTACATTTAGAGCATTTTACATTTCAAAATCAGTGCTCATATATTACATAAAATTGAAAATGCAGAAACATGCATAAAAAATGTAATCCTTTGACCTAGCGGGGGAAAAAAACAGTTAAAACCTGGATAGAAATATCCTTTTGCAACACTTATTTGCATACATATGCATGCTATACTCTTGTTTTATAATCCACTTTTTTCAGTCATAAACATTCTATGTCATGAAACACTATTTTATAGTACATTAATTGTATGGGTATAGCCATATGCATAGCCTGCTGTGCAGTTTCTCTTAATTGCCCTTCATAAATAGAAACAAAAAGATTTGGGAGAAAACAGTAATCAAGGTGGGAAGAGATTTGTAGAAATAAAAATGTTATAGGTGAGGTTTGGGCAATGACTCCAAGAATCAAAAGCCAAATTCTTTCTTTAAAAATAACATGTATGGGGCACTTGGGTAGCTTAGTCAGTTAAGCACCCAACTCTTGGTTTCAGCTCAGGTCACATTTCGTGAGTTCGAGCCCCATATCAGCCTCTGCACTGACAGTGCAGAGCCTGCTTGGGATTCTCTCTCTCTCCCTCTCTCTGCTCCTCCTCCACTAGCATGCATGTTCTCTCTCTCTCTCTCTCTCTCTCTCTCTCTCTCTCTCACTCTCTGCCCCTCCCCTGCTCCTGCCCTCTGTTTGGACTTTTACAATGTGGGTATATGTCATCTCTATAAAAATAATAAATCCACTTAAAACATTTTTATAAGATTATTTTCAAAGAACAAGGGGGAAAACATGCATTAAATGTTTATATTTGGCATGTATGGAGATGCTTTTCTCCCTAAGTGGAGCCAATAGACATCACTTAAAATCCTGTAGTTGCTAGGAGACCATCATGTTCAATATTGTCTCTCTCAACCTAAATGATATTTTAGGTGTCTTTAATTCTTGTCAGGTACGTGATGTGCCAGGAAGGTTGAGGAGAACAAGATTACTTTTCTGTATTCTAAGGAAAAGAGGTTTTTTTAAACAATTATTTAAATACATTTCTGCTAATATTTTCAGAAAGGAAAAAAAAATCCTCTCTGTGAAATTGAGTGTCTTTAAACATGGCTTGACACTCTTTTTTTGTTTTGGAAATAAAGGGCCAAACTTACCATAAAAATACCAGTTTACCTTACTCAACATTTCAGTTTTTGGGTAAATATTTGAATATGATAAGTCTGTGCACAGAAAGAAGTTATCTACAGAAGTCATTTAGTGAATTACTCTACCAGAGGTAACTACCTTGAGTATTGCAGTAATGACTCATTTATTTGATGGCTGAGGGCCAAATGCAAATAGAATATCATCTGATTTCAGACACCTTTCCCGCAAGTCAAAGATAATGTCTCCCTTCTAACCAGACCCTTTTCACTGAAAGACCACAATCCCTCCAAAATCCTATATACTGTCATATTAGAGGCTGTCTTCCTATGACTACAATATTTATTAGCCTTGAAATACTATAACCCAGAGACTTACATAAGTACTGCACAGGGAATTCATTTCAAGCCACATTTGACCCCTTGTTTTAAAGGTGATCTTCAAATAGATTTAAGGGAAATAAATCAGATTTTCAACCCATAGTCTGCTTTCTCCTAATAAGAAAAGAAAAGAGGCTTTATATGTTTCTAACCTTTTTCTTCTTTTCTGCACTTTGGAATAGAAGATTAATCACATCTATCCAGAAATGTAATTTAATGTCTGTCATTTGGAATAGAAGGGAAAATAGATAAATGACTCATGAATAGAGTACTTTAAAATTAAACTACACAACCAAAGATTTTATTAGGCAGTTGATGGGGAGGATACCTCTCATTAAAAAAGAAAGTCAAGTAACAAGGAAACACGAGGAACAGTATAATAAATATTACACATTTTGGCAAAAGTGAGGAAAGGAAATCTCAAGTTTTCAGAGTAAGAGGTGGTGAATTACCAATAAAATTAAGTCACCCTTAAAATGTCTACCTCTCATTGCATGAATATGAAATAATTTGGAAATAAAAAATTGTTTAGAAGTTTGATCCAGGAAAACTTTGTCATTCATAACTTAATATTCCCTATATATGCATGGGCACACTTGCCTGCAAAGGTTTCTGTTTCTATTGATATAACTCTATCTTTCACAAAAAAACTAGCTGTAGGACAGAAGTGATTACATTATGCTCATCAGATCAGTTTCTAGATAATGGTATTCCGTGGGTTCTCATGGAGTAAGAAACTGAAAATTTTGTTTTAAAAATTATATTAATGGCTGCCTGCCCCAAATTCCCACTTCCTTATTCTTCCCTGCACACAGCATCCTTTGTGATCTGTGAGCAGCCCAATCATGCAGCCAGAAATCCAGTGATCAGCATAATGGGATGCAAAACTGATGCCAAATATCTTGTCTGCTTGTACACCATTTTTTTAAGTTTATTTATTTATTTTGAAAGAGAGAGAGATATGTGAGTGGGGGAGGGACAGAGAGAGGGAGAGATGGAGAATCCTAAGCAGACTCTGCGCTGCCATTGCATAGCCCAACTTGGGGCTTGAACCCACAAACGGCGAGATCATGACCTGAGCCAAAATCAAGAATCAGATGCTCAACCGAGCCACCCAGGTGCCCCGACTAGCACACCATTTCAGCTGTTCTAATCCGAAACTCAGAGACCCATCTGAGCTGCTGAAGGTGCAGGTCTGGCAATAGCTGGAATATTCACCAGGAATGCCCAGTTCACATTGGTTCAGCCATTTTCAGGTGTTCACCTCACTGCCTTATCCATTCGAACCGGTCACCTGTGTGTCTTGGATGACCTTTGATTTTCCTTCAAGACTTTAAGATGTCACATCATTAGCTGTGTGTGACAAGTGTGTCACCTAAGAGATTGCTGATAGAATAGCAGGATTTATCTACTTGAGGCAACTTTCATTTTGTCAACAATATAAGCAACTCAGAAACATTTCTTCTTTCCAGTTGTATTGCAAGGTAATGTTCAGGGAGTTGCTATCCAGCTGAAAACACAGTTGCTTTCTCAGCATGGATTGAAGTGGGTGACCCTGGAGAAGTGTGGAATGTATTACTGATCCGAGAAAGTAGTATCTAGAAATTTATCTCTGATGTACATTAAACCTGTGAAATTTTGTCTCTGGATTTAAAATTTTTTTAATCCTATTTAATTTTTAAAAGAAAAACTTGACTTGCTGTTTTCCCCAGAGCAGTGGAACAGTCAGGAAAGCTAAGACTATAAAAGTGGTCCTAATGTGGGTGTTGTCTGGTTCATGTACTGAGTTATTTTAAAAAGGAAAGAATTTATTTCATCCCTGTTTCCTGGGTTCTTTCATGCCACTGTCTTCAAAGAGTACCCTAGAAACCCATAGGCATAACTGATTCACAGAAAACTAATTTATATGCAGCACTTAATTTAATTTTTCCAGTGGATCTTCCTGGTGGCAGTCTTCAGAGCTCTTCTAGAAAAGAAGCATTGCTTGTGTGGCACCAATGGGGGATTCTTACTAAGATCTTTTTTTTCTTCAGGGTCGGTACTTCTGTGTACTCCAAGAAGTCACCAATTCTATAGCCTGCTCATAGTTAGAACAATAGCTAAACCGTGGAAAAACATGATTGGCCGCTATCTTTTTCTGTTTCTCCTTGGAAAGAAATGCAAGCTTCCTTAAGAACTTGTTCAGTCTTTATGATCCAGCAGCTTTCCCTACACCTAGGGAACTTCTGCTACCATTTTAATTCCTTCCTTTAGGTGGTACTATTATTTTAGGTACAGAACACCTTTATACTATCTCCATAATAATTACTTATGATGGAAAAACAGTTACAAAATGTTTGCAAAGTTTTATTTCTCCAGACTAATCATTATCATTACTTTTACATTCTAAGGATCTATTTTAATTTCGATCATGGGGTCACCAAACCATCAGCAGAATTATATATTAAAAAATATGAATTTAGGGGCACCTGGATCGCTCAGTCAGTTGAGTGTCCAACTCTTGATTTTGTCTCAGATCATGATCTCATGGTTGTGAGATTGAGCCCTGCATCAGGCTCCGTGCTAGACATAGAGCCTCCTTAAGATTCTCTCTCTCCCTCTGCCCTTCCCCCCCACCCCCGCTTTCACGTGCTCTCACTCTCTCTCTCTCTCTCTCTCTCTCGCTCTCTCTCAAGATAAAAAAATTAAGAAAAAAACAAAACATGAATTTGAAGGACTTAGGTAGGGTATAGCTAATTCAATTCCTGATTTTTTGTGCTCTACCAAATGTATACATTTGTGTTACCTGTTTCTTCCCTGAAGTAGCTGAGTTTCAACCCTTGTGATTTCCCTATTCCTTGAAAGCAAAGCCTCTAAATTAATTGCTATCCCAATGATACTATGCTCAGAAGTAGATTTGCATCACTATTCTTGAGTACCAGTCAAACCCTTTATAACCATGTAAGTTCAGCTTGTCATGACAATTATCTTCTCAAGTCTTGCCTTTACCGCAAGACACAGAAGCAATGACCCCCAAAACTCATTCCCTCAATATGAAATCAGGTTTGGATGTCCTTTCTCAGGATGAGTCTCCGATGATTTCTCTTCAAATGCAGGTACCCCTTCCTGATGGACAATCTCTATTCTCAATCAGGCTTGATGTCCACTTTACATAACATCTAGATGAGGGTAGGTGACTTTCTGGAAACTTCCTTTATATATAAGTCCCTCCCCCCACCAAGAACTGGTCCTTCTGTTTTAACAGATCAGGTGATAAGCTAGATAAGACAGGCTCACTTTGCATGTGCCCTTCTTAACTGTACCAGGGATATTTTTCTTGAGCTGTGTACCTTCCAGTAAAGCAGTTCTAAACCTCTATAGTCATAAGAACCACCCAGAATACCTGTTAAAAATATAAATTCCCTCGGGACACCTGGGTGGCTCAGTCCGTTAAGCTTCTGACTTCAGCTCAGGTCATGTCTCGAGGTCCGTGAGTTCGAGCCCCACTTCGGGCTCTGTGCTGACAGCTCAGGGCCTGGAGCCTGCTTCAGATTCTGTGTTTCCCTCTCTCTCTGCCCTCCCCTGCTCACACTCTGTCTTTCTGTCTCTCTCTCTCTGTCTCTTTCTCTGTCTCTCTCTCTCTGTCTCTCTCTCTCTCAGAAATGAATAAATGTTAAAAAAAATAAGAAAATATATATAAATTCCCAGACCCATTGCATCAAAACATCTGAGGAAGGGATTTGGGAAGTTGAATGCTTACCAATAACTTTCAAGTTATTCTTATCATTAGGGAAGTCAAGAAACACGACCATAAAATATTGCTGTCTCAGTAAGGTGTTGGGCTAGGTCTGTTATTTAATCCTTTCTGTGGTTACTAACTCCTATTTATTACCATCTATGGCTATGCATCTTAAATTATTCCTTGGGTGTTAGAATACAATCAGCTAAGGCACTTGCTCAAGATATAGATGCCTGGCCAATGGGATTGGAATCTCTGGACTGGGCCCGGGAACCTGTTGTTTTTTCACATGCTTCCTTACTCAGGTCAGAGCCCCTGATTGAAGGGTGCCTCTCCACAGCTCCAGAGACGTTCTTCTCAAGCTTTAATGTGAATACAAATCACCAGGAACATTGGTAAAATGCATATTCTGATTCAGTAGAGCTGGGGTGGAGCTGGAGATTCTACAAGCTCCCAGGTGATGCTGAGACTGCTGGTCCGTGGACCACATCAGCACAAGGTATTAGAGAACTTTCCTAAGTAAAATGGCCCAAACTATTGGACAGCACAGAGCCTGTGACTTTGTTTTAATGAAAGAAGAGTGGATCCCATTGTCATCTAAACTGTGCTATCCTAATCCCATTAAGGAAGCACAGGACAATTCAAAATAAAATCTTATCCTTTGTGAGTGACACACCTGACTTTCTCAACTGTCATCACTTTGTGCTGCCCATAAGCTCCATACCTTCACCTTTCCCAGTGGGCCCCTTTCCAGACCTCCTGACCTTGAACCACTCAGATCTGTGCTATACCACTGGACCAAAGATATACGTTTATCCTCGTTTCTGCATGGCTGAGGTAAAGTCAGTCCTAAAAGAGGCTTACCCAAGGAGAGAGCTATCAAATTTAATTTCAGTTTATATTTCTACGCTCTTTTTTTTCTTGGCTTCTTTTATTTCCTTTTCTCCAGGAGGAATTCATACCCATTTTCTAGCTTTCAGTTCTTGAGTAATTTACCAGTTTCTTATCTATATTTCAGATCCTTTCTATTTTGTAGCTAATGAAAACCAGCTGGTCATGAGTTGCTAATAAATGTGAACTCTTATTCTTCTTCCAAAGTCTGCTTTCATCTTGGTCTCAGGATGATAGTTTATTGTATTTGAGCATTTGAATTGGGACCAAATCTAAAGCAGGACAGATATTTGTTGCTTTTTCAAGACTGATTTGTCTTGCTAATTCATCTCCTCATTCTGTTAGTTTAATCCTTCTTTCCAAATGCCACATTGCACAATTACTTCAAAGAGTGAGCCTCTGGATTTCCTTCAGTAATTTTCTTATCTGTATACCAGAGAATGGCAAAAGTTTTCTGGTCTATGGGCCCACACCATCAGGATTACCAAGGGATTTTTTAAAATGCCCCAGGTCCCTCCAGTGATTCCAATTGAGTAGGTCAAAGGGAGGACAAGGATTTGTAAAGAGCTGGAAAGTCTGTCCTCTATCCTTCAAGAAGACCATAGTCTTGGTAAAGTCTCAGTCTCTCCTGTCCTTTGGCATGTGATGCTACTACATGTTCAGACCTCTCAGTAGGACTTAGCAGTACACCTGTCAAAGATCGTGTAGGCAGAGATTTTCCTGTCCATCTGCACCCTATCCAGTCTGTCTTTGAGTTTTGTGGACCCAGTCTTCACATCAGACCCCAAGCCATTCTCTTCTGTCCATTTCTATTACCTCCATCTGGTCCAAGCCACCATCCTTTCTCACCTAGTTTAGTCCTTCTGAAACCCTTCCTCTACACAGCAGCCAAGGTGGCCTTTTAGATACACATTAGATCACACCAGTGCCTTTGCCTAAAACCCTTCTATAACTCCCCATCTTGGTTAATGTACAATCCAAACCTCTCCCTTCTTTCCAGTCCTGATTTGATCTGTCCCCCGCCTTGCTTTCTTTCCTCTAATCTACACATGGCCCTAATCCCATGACACCAGAGCTCACCTTCAGTGTCCCCTACTCCCATGACACCTTCTCTGACCACTGATATAGAGAAACCACTCACTCAACCACTCACTGTCACATCATCCTTTCAATTCTTGGCAAAGCACTTAAAAACTAGCGCTTGTCCTTTGTTATTGTTGTTTTTTTAAGGCCTGTTTCCTCTACTAGATGATAACTTCCACAAGAGCAGGTTACTCTGCTTCTCAATTCACTACTGTATCCTGGCACCTAAACAGCAGGGATTTGGTGAATATTTTCAAAATGAATGAACTTAAACTGAGCAGGGCAATATGAGCAGAAATTGGCCAGGTGAGGTGGGAATAGGGCAGACTTGTTTCTAGTGCAGGGAAATTAAAGCTCTGATGCCCAGAGATAGGAAGTAATAAGCTGAAATAATGTATCCAAAGGAAAGAGGAGACAGAGGCTGAGGTAGACAGGGGCCTTATAGACTATGCGAAGGGTGTTTTCAAAAAGCAGCAAGGAGTCATGGAAAGGTTTTTGGAAGGGGAATAATAACAGATTTCCTGACAAAAATTCTCAAGAAAGGCTTGTCCCAAAGTTGTGTCACACATGCTGAATAATGGCCACCCATATCAATTGGTAAATATTACCTTATTTGGAAAAAAGAGTCTTTGCAGATATAATTAGGTTAAGGATCTGGACATGAGGAGATTACCTTGGATTGTCCAGGTGGGCCCAAACACAAATGTCCTCATATGAGCCAGACAAAAGCAGATAAAACACACATGCAGAGCAAATGTTCACGTGCAGATAGAGGCACAGATGTCAGTGATGTAGCCATAAGTCAAGGAATGCCTGGAGCCTCCAGAAACTGGAAGAAGCAAGAAATGAATTCTTCCCTAGAGCCTTAGGAAGGACAGTGACCCTGCAGCACCTTGATTTTGGACTTCTGGTCTCTAGCACCATGAGTGAATACATTTTGGTCACTTTAAGCCACCCAGTTTGTGGTAATTTGTTATAGCAGCCTCAGGAAATTAACACATGCACTTTGCAAAAAAGAGAAATAGAAATAGAAATGCAGATGATGTGCATTGTCACGCACGGGAACCCACCCCATCAGTGTAGGCCCAGAGTGTGAGACTAGAGATGTTCGTTCATCTGCTGTTTCCTCAGGCAGCCCTCTTTCCCTTTTGGATGTTCTCATGATTCTAATGGACAGAGGTAAGCCTGTTTCATACAACATGATGCTTGACTCAAGCAAGCTACTTCATTTTGTGCTAAGAGGGAGAGCCATGTGTGTTGTAGAAACCAAGACCAACCAAACAAGAACATGCTAAGCCTATCTATTATGAGCTTGCTAGAGCAAAGCAGTCAGCCGCCATCATTTGCATTTTGGCAGAGACGTGAAGAAGGCAGAGGAGTGGGAAAGCTTTACAAATGGTGAGAAGGGAAGGCTTCAGGTGTGGGCTGATTGTTGGTGTGGGGAAGCTGTGGGTGGGCTAGCTATGCGATCGGCTAGGGTGCATATTTAGTTTTTTCTGGTTCTAAGTTGGAAACAGGGACAGAAATTAGGGGACACTGTCAGTTATTAACCAAGTCTTGGCCATTTGAGGCCAATTCTAACAGGAGTTACTGGTTATCTTCCTGGGTCATTATTAGGGAAAACAGTCTGGCTTCTGGCTAGTCTAACTTAGAGCAGGCTGACTTCCTGACCGGTTAGCATAGATAAAGGCTTTGGTTTTCTTGCTTGCTGCAGGTAATCGGTCAGAGTCCTATTTTTCTACATGGTCCAGCCATTGTCCCTTTGTATATTCAGTCACTCAGTGTTGTCAGACTTCAATGAAGATGGAGAAGGTATCACTCTTGTGCGTGTCAACATGCATGCATCAACAGGAGCACGTTAGGAGAAAGGCACTCAGCATCTGTGATTTGTTCAAACCTCCCACCAACAGCACACAGGTTTCTGATGAGAAGCTCAGAGCCAGCCAAGGGGAGCTTCTCAATTTTAGCAACTCCTTTACTTTCAAAAGGGATGAAGATTGTTGGTGACACTGTGTTGGCCAATGAAGAGGCAGCAGATCTTGAACAAACAGCTGAGGGCTGTCACAGAAAGAAAAAAAAAAGGCTGCCCTCAAGGACAAGTTTCAGTGCTGATGAGGTTGGGCTTTTATGGGGAAAACGAGCTTACCAACTCCCCTTATATTTTAGACTTCTGGAAAGACAAGATCCTGACTTCATATCAGTGAAAGAGTATACCATTGTGTCATCGTGAAACAGTTCTTCCTGGCTGACTGAATAGGGCTGTGTATTCCCAGTCTCAGTAGGCAAGAATATCTTCCTGGGTACTTGCACTCAACTAGAATGGCTTGGGTAGCATTATTTAGGGATTGGTTCCAAAAGTTTCATTGCAAGGTCAAATGGTACCTGGAGGGGAAATAACTTGACTTTGAGAGCAGCCGGTTATTGGCAGTGTTCCTGGCCCTTCTCGAAACACCCAGATTTGCACAGCACAGACTGGAAGTCTTCTTTCTCTACACTGTGCCCCCATAAGCTCCCCCATCCTCCAAGCTCTCAAGTCAGAAACACCCACAGTTTCAAGGCCCCATGTCTCCATGTTCTCAGAGATGGGTAGAGCAATGGATGCTGATCCAGTTTTAGCCGACCATTGGAAGACCTTCAGTGTTGCCAATTGCATCATCCACACTGTAGTGGATGCATAAAAGCCTGAAACTATCAATTCGTGTTGGCCAAAGCTATAGAAAGAATGTGCAAAATGCATTGTTTCAGGCAGGTGGTTAGTGATGGCTTCATTAACACCCTCAAGGAAGAATTTAAGAATTGATTAAAGACCAGGGGAAACATTGCTTAATGAAGAGATCTAGCAATGGTTCTCAGCCAGGCACAGTATGGCCCCAGGGGAAATCTGACAGTGTGTGGAGACATTTTTGGTCATCACAGCCAAAGAGGTGCTTCTGGCATCTAGCATGTAGGGACCAGGGGAGCACTAAGCAGTTCAGCTGACATGAAGGATAAAGGAAAGAACAAAAATCAGTTTCAGGAAATGAAGACCTAGTGAAGGCACAGAGCAACTTTTCTTGCCTAGCATCTGGAGGCCTCCCTCTTTTTCTCCTTTCCCCCAGGGCTGAAACTCAGAGACCACATGACAAGCTGGCTGGGACCATGTGGACAAGAACATGGGCAACAGAAGTAAGATAGCAGGAACCCGGATAACCAGGCCAATCACCTAGAGCAAAACTGCCCCCCCTCCATCCTGTACCTCCATATAACTCAGCTGTTACATAGGGAAAATTAACTTTTATTTGATCATTAGGAAAAAAGAAAGTATTTGGAGAAGAGAATCATTCCGAGTGGCGACTCTTGTGATGGTAGTACAGAAAATTCCAGTACCATAAAGCCTTCTGCAGAGGTTACATAAAGGAGTCTCAGCCAGCGCGTGCTTCCAGAGCTGGTGCGTGTTCGTCTCACAGTGAGCAGCCCAGGCTGCGGGAACATGTGTGCGCCATCTGGAGCGCTGAGCTGGGTGTTCTGAAAAGTTGTGGTAGGCCAGTCTAGGTGCTGGGTTTAGACACGCGTAGCTGTATTTTTAGAAGGTACTTTAAAAATCTCAATTTCTGGGACTTTACTCTCCAGCTAAGCGACTTCCAGCTCAGTCTGCTACATACTTTATTTTTTAAAAACCATGTTTTAGAGTGTTTGAATCTTGACTGCTTTTATTCCAGACGTGCTGCATATGGAGCTTAGGAAAGTAACACTGGCTCCAAACCCCACAGCCAGTAGGGATGGGAATTTCACTGTAGTGTCAGGATGGACTCAGAATCCAGGTGGCACAGAAATGAGAGAAGGGGCCACAGTCCTTGCTGGGCAGGTGCAGACTGAGCCTTCCTGCAAGGAGCCTACATTTGGATATCCTGTGATGCTGCTGCAAAGTGTGAAAATTATCATGTTTCTACAGGAAGTAAAATTTAGTTGTCTGACCTACCAGCAATGCTCTGCTAAGTTCACCTGTGATGACCAGCTGGAGACTAAGCAGGATGGTGAAAGCTTCAAAAACCATGAGACAGAGGTGGTGAATCCTACAGGCACGCAAAGTGTACAGAGAAAGCTGAACAACCTTTTCTAGAGACAGGAGGGGATATTCATGAATTGAGGAGGGAGTTGATTTGGTAATCACTGATAACCTTGGTATTCTCAGAGGGCTCCTCCAACTCAGAACATATGAACATGTAAGAGCAACTTGTTGGAGAGTTACAGACAGAATCACAAGTTCTCTCTTGGCCATTGAGCTTGTGCCATTTTTATAAAATGTCTCTAGAACCGAATGTGCTTCCTGACTCTCTTTTGCATATAACCAAAGAGAGGAATGTTATTCCATTTGGAGGCTTTGTACCTTTGCCAAGTTGAGAGGAATCTTGTCCTTGTAATCAGGATGGGGAGGAAAGCACCACACATCTATTGCTTATGATGGATTCTTCCAGATGAACTTGCCCATCTCCTTAACAGTTCTGAACAACTGAATTTAGAGCAGATATTAGTTGAGAGGCCTCTGCCTGACGGTGCTTTGATTCTGGCTGGTTTTAAAAAGAGGGTAGAGGAGTAGAAACGTACCTTGTTTAAAGAATATTCCCGAGCCAGCATGCAGCATGTCGCTAAGGCTATTTGGGTACTCAGAGGCTTTTCCTTTGCTCTTCAAGATTCTCCAAAAGGCACAAGTGGGTCCCTTTGCAAGCTCAGGTGAAGTGTCGGTGCCTGGAGTAGAAGTCTGTCATCATGTCTCTTCTTAGCACCTTACACAACACTACAGCCTACCTACCAACTGTTTCTGAGTGGGGGGAGGATCTGCCTAAGTGGAAGTTCTCATGCCACTGGGAACATGGCCAAAGAATTTATTCCTTCTTCTGTCCCTTCCCTGTGCATCTGCATGGCGCTTGTCTCTCTACATTTATCCATTACAGGAGACCCATTTCTTGAATTGGGGTCCAGGGTGAAGGTGGGAAATGTTTTAACTTCTCTCTTACCAAATTTTGAGGACATCTGTAGAGCAAACATTAATTAGTATAGACCATATGGAGAATGATACTTTCCCACTCACGGTACTGTGAATGTAGGGACTTTCCAAAGCAGAGATTTAACTAAACCTTGCTTGCTTGCTTGTTTGCTAGAGTGGGTTCAGTCACCAGAGATCCAATTAATGTGTTTGATCTGATTTTCTATACTTTGGTAGGTTTCAACCTTTAGTACCAAGAGAAATTACTATCCTGAAGCTTCCTTTAAGTGGCTTACCTATAGTCCTTCAACATCGTCTTTCTTAAGGAGTATCTGTGCTGTCCATTATCTCCACGGCCAAAGCAAATATACCCCCTGTAATACAAGGGTGCCAAAAATATCAGGATGAAGTGATTACGCCCCCAAAACAAATGACCCCACGAGAGAGGGAAAATGGTGGGTGCTGTTTTCTTCCTTGCCAGAGGCTATGAAAATGTCTTTTGTGAGAACAAATGAGGCTTTCTGTTTTACTGGCCATTTAGATCATATTATTCATGATGTTTCTAAGTTGTGGTTTTAAGCTGACAAAGATTTTGGCCTTCTCTCCAGAGTAATGAAGCGTTTGTCCTTGTTCACTGCATTTTTCACCATTATAAAACACCATTCCCATTTAAACTAATTAAAATACGTAGAACCCAAACTTTAATGGGAAAGATGGTTAGAGTCTTTTGTATTTATTTTTCCTAATTTATGACTTGGAGCTGCAATTTTCTCCAGTTGGTTTTATTTTGACCCAAGGAAAAAAGCAGTTGCTGTCATTGTTTTGTTTCTGTTTTCTGTTATTCGATCCTGCTTTTCAGAATGATTCTAATCCCTTATGTGACCCATGAAAGCTTTGCTCTTACCCTGAAGGCAAGAGGTACAAACGTTATAATATTGGTAATTATCTTTCAGACTCCATGACCCACAACCTGCATGCTACTTCACTATAACTCCATTTCTGAGAGTTCGTTGTTTTGTTTTCCGATGCAATAGGCATCTTGACAGAATTGTAGCATTAGCATCTTCAATTTTTAACTTAATGTTGATATGGGAACTGGTAGTTTGCCATGCTTTCCACTATCCCCCATCACTCACTTGTCTGTCTGCCCGAAACATGGGCACTGATAGCAATTTTTCAGCCTTTATACACAGGCGGACAGCTTGCTTAAGCGACAGCATCAGGTCCTGGGGATGTAAGGAAGCCCATCAATCCAAGAGATTTGGGTTCTGATACAAGTCATTTAACCTCTCCGAGGCCCAGTTTCCCTCTCTGCAAAATGAGCAGTTGGATTAGTTCATGGAATAGTAAGAGTTCACACAAGTAGTAACAGGATCAGTAGCAATTTGGGCCAATATTTATGGAACAACTTTACACACTTTTTAATAGGCCAGGACTAGTTAGTACCAAATGGAGTAGGAAGTGGGGGGAGACTAATAAGTGAATACTTTTGATAGATTAATAATATGGTGAGAACTATGTTCAAGAGAAGCAAGAGAAGCTATAAAAGCATGGCCTGAGCCCACGAGTTCTTTTCACTACTTTGAAAATCAAACAAAACGCCTACATTGGCTCTCATAAAGCTGAGCTGCCTAACTAAAATGCCTAGTTTCTTTGTGGTAGCTGGAAAATGTCAACTTGGTGTGGTAAGATTGGTTCAATTATGCTGATCCAGAGCCCTGGTTGGTAGTTGAAGCCATAACTAGTAATTCTGGCACCTGTGGCCAACAGCATGCGACAAACCCTAAAATCAACTTTTTAATTCATGTTGCGGCTCACAGATGGATGTTATTACCAATGTGCACCATCTGGTAGCTTTCTATTTTAACTTTTCATTCTTGCTCACTAGATGCTGAGCTTCTTAAACTATTATTTTAAATTGGGTGACCTCTAAACATTCATGACCTGGGACAAAAAGTCGTGGTCATCCTGCCCTTATTATGGTCCTGATTTGAGTTAAAATGAAAAATGTATTATTACTTAAAGTGATTTGTTTCCTAAAACAACGTTTTTCAAGCATAAGTTCCATGAAATAAAAATTAGCCAAAGAGAGCCTGTTTCAAAAATGATTTTATTACAATTATTGCTGGTTACAAGACTCCATACTGCACTACCAGGTGGTGAGTATTTCGAGTCCCAAAACTTTATTTGTTCTTCAGTATGCCTGCTGTGCTCAGTGCTTGGCACACAGTGGGCACCTGATGGAAGTCTAATTGGAAGCATGCCAATGGACCAGCACCACTACAGCCATCCAGTTTGGTTGCTAATATATTTCCAAAAGGCCAGTCCAGTGTCCAAGACTAGGACAAACTCCAGGTTGTGTCATCAGTTGTGGGGCAGAGCCTTGAGCTAATTGGATGTCCTCTCTACAAGTTCCAAAGATCTGTTTTGTGAATTAAAACCTTTGTAGACACACCTGTAGATGGTATTACCCCAGGGGAACAGTTTTTGCAGTTCTAGTCATACCTTCTGATGTTATTATATCTTTTGCTTACTTGTCTTTTAATTTTTGCTGATATGTCCATATGCATAGATTTCTCTCTCTGTCTTTCAAGAAATCGAAGTCTATTTCAGGACCATCTGGCCAGTCTAGAGCAGCCAACAGTGGCCCAAGAAACTATCGGGGAAGCCTGGGCATGCTCAGTAATGCCCTGAATCGTTTTCCCTCTACATTTGGCTATGAAGCCACAAATACTAATACCTCAAGATGGAATTTCTTTTCTCTTCCTTTTTCTATTGGAAATCCTTCCTTTTCTTTTTGCCCCCCACATTTCAATTCCTAAGGCTCTGCGGGAGACACTCTCCATTATCTCCTGTTTGCAGTCTTGCAAAATTTATATTTTATACACACATTCCTTCTTTAATAAACAATATGAACTACGTTGTTGGTTTGGGAAAAGTAGGAAAAGATGTTTAGATAAAGCCATTCAGAATGTATAAAGGAAGAAAAAACATGTTTTGACTTTAGAAAACTAAAAATTACATGAATAGGGAAGAAAATTTCAAAGTCAAGCATCAGAATTAGACCTGGAATTATTATGATTTCTTTGTTATTGAAGTCTAAGAAGGTAAAAAAAAAAATGGAAAATGGGAAAACCAATCAATTAGACTTCATTTTTAAACTACTATACTTAAAAAGAATACCATATTTATTTTTTTATTTTTTTTAACATTTATTCATTTTTGAGACAGAGACAGAATATGAGTGGGAGAGGGGCAGAGACAGAGGGAGACACAGACTCTGAAGCAGGCTCCAGGCTCTGAGCTGTCAGCACAGAGCCTGATGTGGGGCTCAAACTCATGAACTGAGAGATCATGACCTGAGCTGAAGTCAGAAGCTTAACCGACTGAGCCACTCAGGCACCCCAAGAATACCACATTTAAAGATAACATATTTCATCCACTGCCTACACAGATAAATATTTATAACATGATAGACAAAGGGATAAAACTTTAATACAGCATGCATTCTTACAACCCAATAAGAAAAAGAGCATCACAATTGCAAATGGCCAAAAGACATGAACTAATAATAGGAAAAGAGTACAAATGGCTGATAAGCATATGGGAAAAAGTATACAATTTTATTGGTAATCAAACCAATTCAGATTTAAGGCAACAAAGTCCAATATTTATTTAGAAATTAAGGATTTTTTTTTGAGAAGATAAAACCCAACCTCAGTGAGGGGTTAGGCTAATGACCACTCTTATACTCTGATGAAAGCACAGTTTGGGTCAGCTTGTCTCAAGGGCAGTTAGTCAAAAACTTTTCAAAAGCGCTTTTCTTTAAACTCACAATCCCACTTCATTCAATTTTTTAAGCACCTATAATGGGCCCCCTGGTTTCCAGTTACTAGAAACTAAATTTCAAGTGCCAGGGTGTAAATCTGTTCTGAGGAAATAATCAGATAACTGCATGCTCATTTAGAAGGATGTTTTTGTGTAATTATTTATGAAAGTGAAATGTTGAACCCAAACTAAATGTCCAACAGTAGGAATTTGAGTAAGCAAATTATGATACATCCATGTAGTAAAATGTCCCATTAAAGATGGGGCAAACATGCTCACAATATATCATGGTGTATAAAAGGCTGGTAACAGATCAACATGTACAGGCTAATCCCAAAGTTGTTTAAATGTAAAAGGAGTAGAAAAAAATTCTAGAAAATTCTAGTTTGTATACCACTCTCTAAAACAAAAAAAGTATCACTTTATAGGTGTTATTTTATACTCTGTATACTTTTCTATCCATAGTGATCATTGATTATCATTACAAGCATAAAAGTTTTTTTTTTATTATTAAAGTGGTTTCTTCAGAACAAGAGTGTAGATTTACACAACATCATAATTGGTCAATGCAGCTCACTTAGAGGGAAATAAAAAACTCTTTGCTATTTAAGATGTTTAGTGTTGAATTTCATGAGCTGAGCACAAACACCAAGGAGTGAAATCTAATGAAAGCAAAGTTGTTTTGTATCCTCAGCCCAGGAACTGTTGTGTGGTGGCATAGGCTCACAGGGTGCCCTGGTAACAGGGTAAGTTCATCTCTTCGCTGATTTTACCTCTTCTGAGCAAATGTTATCATTTTTCACGCCTGTAAAAGCCCACCGCTCTCACTGCAAGGATTCCCAAGAACAGTCAATCGGGACCAGATCAGTGGAATCCTCCATCACTGCATATCTTGGTTTACGAGGTTGACCTTTTGTCTAACATTTTTCTCGGAAGAAAGACAATTTATCCTGAAAGAAACACATACATATACACAAATAACACAAGAGGTGGGTGGAGAGAAATCAACAAAAGCACCTCTTTACAAGGCTATTACTCCCAATTTATCCAAAATATTATTGTAAACGAGGTAAACTAGAAGGCTTAGAGTATTATTTACTTTGATGTCTAAGATGCCCACTGTGCTCTTTTCTCATTGTTTTCCTGATTCTTTTGTTATAGAGAAGCACTGGGCTGGCAGGAAGTATGTTTCTGTCTTCAGGTTTACTGTGCATTTTGAATGGTTTGTGCCATGTTCCTCTAATGATGTGTGGTTGTTCTTTCCCCAGAATGTCGAGTGGTGAAGTCCACTTCTTACACCAAAATAGCTTCATCATCCCGCAGGAGCACCACCAAGAGCCCAGGACCTTCCAGGCGCAGCAAATCCCCTGCATCAACCAGCTCAGGTAAAGCACCAAAGGAGATGAAGAAACTGTCTTGTTTCTGACGCATCATGCGCAGAGGGTATGTGAAGCCCAGAGCGGGAGGTTTTTTAAGAGAGAGTAGATTCCGGTTTATAATTTTAGAACATGTTGGAATGATGGAACAGATTTGCCAGAGTCTAGCATGTTAGCTTTAAGAAAAAGCATCAAGCTTGGGAAAACTTACTTAGCAAAAACTCAGGAAACCCGAATTTGCCCACAAATAGAAGTATACCACCAACTTGCATCATTTCTCACCACAAGAATCAATTTTTCAGGCTAAGGGCCCCCAACTGCTGAAGTCTCAGTTAAAGCATTTATTCTACTTGGGACTGGCTTCGGGAAGTTTCCAGTTTGTATTTGCCGAGCTTCTGTTTAACACACATTTTACTGTGGACCCAGCACGGCTCTGGAGCTAAAGACAGTGAGAATGAGAGCGTGGAGCGGGAAAGGCTAGAGTGTCTGCGTCCAGGTCTGTGTCCTGTCCCTTGGTGGCTCTATTGCTGGTGCTGGAGCACGATGTGCATACTCACCGGATGACCATGTCAGCTCTGCCTCTTCCTTCTTTGGTCTTAAAAATGACATGAGTCAGTTGGAAGGTGTGTGTTTGTTTTTTTGTTTGTTTTAGTTTTTTTTTTTTTTTTTTGGTTTCAGGTATAAGGTCTATTTCATGATTGAAGGGAATAATTTATTAAATAATATAAACTGTTGCATGAGAACTATTAAATGGTACATACATCAAGGTGATTGTCCTGATTCCATGAAGACAGAGAAGCTCTTATAAATAGAGACAAAGACCTTTGGGGCCTACACAGAGGCCCTCTTGTACTCACCAGCATGGGCTTAGACAAAGTACGTGCAAAGGTCTCTAGGCTGGGGCTACAAGGCCCTGCCTCTGGCATCACTCACCAGCTGTCCACTACAGTGTAAGCTGTAACCTCCATACTTAAAAATAGAGGTGCTATGATGTTTTTCCTTAAAAAGTAAAACCAAAACCTCCAAAGGGAGTCTCAGAAAAAGGAACTTAGTAAGCTGGGTAGCTAGAGCACCCCAGCCTTGGTTCTGTAAGAGTTACCTTCTTCCTGGGCTTTTACTGATTACAGCTCTTCCCTGGACAGGTCTTCAAAGATCTTCTTCTTTGACACTCACCATATGGGTGTCCACAATGGGCGGCCACTGCACTGTTCTCACAGCATGCCGTACATCATAACCAGTCTGGGAATAAGTCTCAGATCATGGTTGGCACTTGGGATGCAGCTTGTTCACTCCTCCTAGTTTAAGGGTAGGCTGAGAACTCCTTCCTTAATATGACATAGCTCACCCAGATTGGATGGAACTCTGAAATGAGACTTTGTTAATAGGTAAGGCATTGAGACTCAAATCTTAGCATGAAAGTCACTTGGCAACTTGGTAAAGTTTGTCATCCTGACTGCTGGCCCCCACCCCTCACATTCTGACTAAGGTCGTAAGCCTATATTTTAGCAAGTATTCTAGGCAATTTTGATCAGATGGTCTATGGGCCATAGTATGAGGTGCAGTGGGGGAAGGAAGCGGTTCTCAAACTGTGGTTCTCTTGACTAGCCGTATCAGCATCACCTGAGCACATGTTAGAAATGTACTCTTGATGAGCCTTCCACAGACCCACTGAATCAGAAACTCTGGAGCTAGGGGCGTGGCAATCTCCACATGCCCTCCAGGTGATTCTGATGCTCACCCAATGAATTACAGAAAGCAAAAGGGAAATAAATACAGGAAGTCATTTGACTGCTAATCTGGGGTGAAAGATATGGCTTGCTCATCTTCATTTATTGGCATGACACAGATGACTTCTTTCTATGTCTCTGCTTGCTTCCAAGTGGTAATGTCCATCTTAACCCTTGCAACCCAAGAGCAAAGCTCCAAATACTATGAAGTATAGACCAAGATTACAATGACCCACCTTCAGAGAGCTGATTACCTGGGACAAGAGAGATTTTCTGTCTGAAGATCACCCCTTCCCTGGAAACTGATATTGAGGGAATCTTTCCCTTCGAGAGAGACACTACCTACACACAGAGATGTGGACCCCTACAAAATGACAGAGCAGTGATAGAATTGCTGCATGTAAAACTCCCCCGGGAGACCTGGGCTGGTTCATTAACCAGCTAGCAGGTTAAAACTGAGCTCTTTGGAGGATGTTCAGTCTTGACCAAAGGACATTGCTCATTTTCTCTAAGCAAACCCGGGCTGTCAAATGAACCTTGGTGGAGCAGTGAGGAAGAAGGAGGTCATGGGCCTAGCCAGGCTGTTGCCCCTAAAATTTTGGGTATTTCGTATAATCATGGAAAGTTATAAAGGAGAAAGAAGCCCCACATTAACTGAAACATTATTAATGCTATTAAAAATGAGAATGTTAAAAAACAAAATTAGTCCCCAATCCCAAACAACTCTGACATTGACAAAGTTTAATCTTTTCTCTCTTCTTTCTTAGTATATACCATGAATTTTAAAATGCCAGGTGTAGTGGAGAAGCATTTAATAATAGGTGATTGGCCAAATTCTTATGTCTTTTACAGCATAGCTATTTCAATAGAATCAATATGCATTATTTTTATTGTTTTTAACAGTTCTGTAAATGTTGATTTAGGCTTTTTAAAAACTATTTTATTTATTTATTTATTTTGAGAGAGAGAGAGAGAGAGAGAGAACACAAGTAGAGGAGGGGCAGAGAGAGAGGGAGAGAGAATCCCAAGCAGACTCCACACTGTCAGCGCAGACCCCACTGTGGGCTCAAACTCAGAAACTGTGAGATCATGAAATGAGCTGAAACCAAGAGTCGGACGCTTAACCGACTGAGTCGCCCAGGTGCCCCTAGTTTTATTTTTTAATTGAAGTATAGTTGACACACAATGTTGCATTAGTTTCAGGTGCGCAATACAGTGATTTGATAACTCTATACATTATGCTGTGCTCACAAATGTAGCTGTCCTCTGTCACCATACAATGCTATTATAATGCCACTGACTACATATCCCCATGACTTATTCATTCCGTAACTGGAAGCCTGTATCTCCCACTCCCCTTCACCCATTCTGCCCAGCTCCCCACCCCCTTTCCCTCTGACAACCTCTGTTGTCTGTATTTGTGGGTCTATCTCTGCTTTTTGTTTGTTTATTCATTTAACACATTTTATTTTTAAGACCTTTAGGCAGATGCTTCTGGGTTTGAGCAGAATTTTTTTTTTCCTTTTTTCTTTTGTCCTCATAAGTCAAGGAAGGGGGATAAGTCAGATTATTGTGCACACGTCAAAGAATGAGATCATGAGGTCTGGAACAGTTACTGTCTGCTGCTAAGGTTTCTACTATAGATGCAAAAAAAAGTGTCCGCGCACTTTCTCTCTGATTGTGGCATCCAAGACTGAATGGGGGAGTACAGGAGAAAAACATGGAAAGAGAATTTTTGCAACTCAGAAATAACCTTGTAAATAGTGAAAAGCCTATTTTACTCTAAAAATAAATCTAAAATTTGAGTTTAAAAAAAATCATGAATCTAATTTTAAAAAGAAAATTAATGAATGCAGAAAATTATTTCATTTTAGAATTAACTGGTAACATAATCACTGCTCAGCATCTCTAAGAGTGTATAAATATTATAAATATAATACATTTAATTATAATCTTATAAATATAGATGAATGTATCATTTACCAAAAGCAATTTCAGAAACGCTGAAAAGCAGACAGGCAAATGTAATGAATCTATTTGTATTCGTCACTGCCAAAATTTATAACTGTTCTTTTTAGAAGTTTAAAATGGATACGATGCATTGCCTCAAAATCAATAGGTTGCTTCAAACAAGCATTTCAGTTTTCTACTGTTTCCTTGAGTCCTTTCAATTCTAGTGAAAATCTGGTTGATTTGAGCAGCACTAACTTGGAATTTGTGATAGGTGTGCCATGCCAGAGAGTATCATTTCCATAAAAGAAAGTGGAATCCAAATCCATTCCAAAATTAAATTTCATTAAAAGTATCCTTAACCTCTACGTCAAAATTAATTAAATGGCATTGATTGCATTTCATTTAACGTGAGACTTTTACACGTGTAGAATTTTCAACTTCCTTCATTTTGTTTTAGAAAGTATGCCATTCAGCTATTCCTTGGTTATATAACAGCTAATGATATGCAATGACTGTCTCTTGATTCTGATTTGCTACCAAATCTTTTCACCTTTCTCTGGATGATACTTATATAGAAAGGGTTTACAGAGCAGCAATACCCAGTCACAAAATTACCGATTATGTGCATGTCCTGAAGACCACTCTCCTTCCCTGGTATCTAAGCCCAGAGTTTAGGAAGGCCAGTGGTATTTCCATTTCTTTTCTGGGCAAACACAGCTGCTGGGTGTCAGAGGAGTGCTTGCCTGAATCCCCTCTACTTGGCTAGCCTAAGACTCCCATCTCCACCCAAGTATGGCTTTTAAAACCAGTGGAAAGAGTAGTGAATTATGTCTATATTAATTGCATCACCATGTCCTTTTTTTTTAAATTAAAAAAAATTTCTAATGTTTAGTTTTTAGACAGAGAGAGACAGAGAGAGAGTAGGGGAGGGGCAGAGAGATAGGGAGACACAGAATCTGAAACAGGCTCCAGGCTCTGAGCTGTCAGCACAGAACCTGATGCGAGGCTTGAACCCACGAACCATGAGATCATGACCGGACCCTAAATTGGATGCTTAACCAACCGACTGATCCACCCAGGCGCCACTAAAATTTTTTTAATGTTTATTTATTTTTGAGACAGAGAGATAGAGTGCAAGCTGGGGTGGGGGACAGAGAGAGAGGGAGACACAGAATCGAAAACAGGCTCCAGGCTCCCAGCTGTCAGCACAGAGCCCAATGCGGGATTCGAACCCATGAGCCTTGAGATCATGATGTGAGCCGAAGTCCTACTCTTAAGCGACTGAGCCACCCAGGCGGCCACATCACCATTTTCTTAAAATAGCCTGTTCACTGTTTTTTATAAATCATAGAGACTAGAATGTGAATAATTTTACTTTCATTCTTCTAAAGCCCTGCTCTTGCCCCCAAACCAAGTTACCATAATGAATCTGACTTTCTAACATTAAAGAATCTTTGTTTTCCCCCTAAAATATTAACTTAAAGTTTGAAATCATTTCTACTTCAGTTCAATTTCTGCTTTCAATATTCATCTTCTTACATTATACAGAGATTAGAGCATAGTATAAAGTTAAGATTTGCTCAGTTTTCATGTTATGCTGCTGTTCATGAGAAAATTGTTAACTTTAAAGGACATCAAAATTTACATAGGATTTTTATCTCTTTGATGTTTTTCAATTCTGCTGTCTTCCAATTACAATCAAGACATGATATTATTATTTGTTATATAATAATATAGTCTGTTCTTATTTTTTTAAATGTTTGAGATTTTTTTTAATGTTTATATTTTGAGAGAGACAGAGTGCAAGTGGGGGAGGGGCAGAGAGAGAGGGAGACACAGAATCCAAAGCAGGCTCCAGGTTCTGAACTGTCAGCACAGCGCTGGATGCAGGGCTTGAGCCCACAAGCCGCAAGATCATGACCTGAGCCAAAGTCTGATCCTCTACCAACTAAGCCACCCAGGCTTCCCCAGTCTGCTTTTAGAGATGAGGAAGCAGTCAGGGCTGGGGGGAGCTGCTTGACCCAGAGTGACAGAGTTAACAGTGGCAACTCAGGGCTGACACCTGGGGCTTCCTGTGCTCTAGACAATGCAGGCTGGCCATTCTTGATACCTGTTTCTTCACCTCTGTTTATTAAAGATTTGATTTCCAGGAAATAACTAATACAGTACCTGGTGTAACATTGCAGTTTACAACATCATAACACTTTGTAGCCTAAGTATTAGTCCCGGGTACCAGCATCCCAGAAGGTAAAATGATTCACTCCAACTGGCCAACTGATGTACAGTCAGTGGTAGACAGAGACTTTTCCTTTGTAAGTCGGTGTTAGAACAAGAATGAGTATCCTCTCTAGATCTTCTCTTCATCCCTTACTCATTCTTCTTCTTGGAACTAAAAGAAGCCTAGAGGTGATTTATTAATGTAATTTACACGTTCAGAAATATCAAGTGCAGATCTGCTGGTGTCAGGCATTTCCTAGGCAGTAATGATGCACAGATGAAAGAAACAGTCTCTGTTCTCAAGAAGCATACAGGTCAAGCCCCCTAAATAATTTATAGATAACATAATTCATATACCTGATGAATTATTATTAATCTCCTTAACAAAGAGAGTCTAAAAAGGCAATTGGAACCAAAAACAAAAACAAAAACCAAAAAAAAAGAGAGAGAGGAAGAGACAGAGAGAGAAAGACAGAGAGAGAAACCAGAAGTCTTAATGACACACAAGAAGAATAATGAGCCCCCCAGACAATTGTGTGCCAAGACATTGAATGCAGTTATCACTAAGAAATGGGAAAAATAGTTTTTAGTTGCTTTTTAAAGAAACGAGAATATAGAAGAGTATCATAAAGAGCATTTAATATGGGTTGAATCTTTATTCATGTGTGTTTATCTTTGGAACACAGACTTTCATAAAATGTGTAATTTAAAAGTGAAATTCTTTTTAAAAATTCCTTTATCTCTACAAGGAAGTTATAACAAAATATCTCCAAAATAAGAGTATAATATGCACTAAATTTATCTCAATAAAAATGGATAAAGTTTAGTTTTGCTTTATATTATTTTCTTAATATTAAAAGTGTAAGAAAATCACAGTCACCTATCTTGAATTTTCATTGCTGCAGTCCTCCTTAAAACTTACGGATTTCAAAATTTTTACCTTTTCCTGGATCACTTAGAAGAACTTAGGGGTTTTTTGTTTGGTTTAGAGTTTTTATGCCTGTTTAAATGGATGGTCAACTTTTTATCATTGCCATGGCAAACATAATTGAGCCCTCAGTGGGTGCCAATTCAAGCATGAGCTGATGGACTTTCTTGTCCTTCAGACGTGTATAGTCCAAAGTAGAAATACTCCCGGCGACAAATATTCATTCACTCAGTATGCATTGAGAATCCACCATTGACCAGAAATGCCGGGTGCAGGAGATCCGAGGGTGAACATTTGACAGCAGGAAAAGCTGGGTGACTTAGTCACTGACCTTCTGCTATGACTGAAGCACCATTCCCTCCTCCCCAGGCTTAACACTCACTTGTATGTGACTCTGGAAATCCTGCAGTTTTCTTATTTATGCTATTCAAATTCTCCTTTTTTACAGTTATGTAAAAATATTTTATGCAACATATGCAGATAAGACAGGAATCAATACTGGGGAAGCAAAGAGAATTTTAATCAGCTTTCTAGTCCAATATGTCAACTTTTTTGATTTATATCAAGCACCTTCGAAGGCAGGTTTATAGCTATTATTTTTTTCTTAGCTCAGTCTTGTCCTATAATGTAGATTTCACCTTATACATTCTATGGAAGATCTTTGATGCTTTGGGGCTCCAAGGGAATTCTCGAAAACAAAATGCACTAAGAAGATCAAGGGGGCTGTTGCATATAAAGCTCAGTCCTCTTTCCCTGCACCCATCTGTTCCCCCTAGTGCACACCCTCAGCAGGTGAATATCTCCAAAGATGCTTTGCAAAGCTTTGAAACATTATCTTGACCCCATGTCTTGACTGTGTATGGGGGGCAGGCAGCACCCTACATCAGCTGCTGTTATGAACTCCTCATTGTAAATGTCCCATATTAATTAAACATTTCCTGAGCATCTGCTATGTTCCAGGCATGTATTAAGTCCCAGGGATATGAAGAAGATTAAACCACAGTTCTTGTCTTCAAGTTGCTTATATTCTTGCTTTCAAGTTGGGAGATTAACATATATATTAACACACACACACACCACTTACTGTAATTGTGTAGAAAGTGCCATGACAGCCCAGAGATAGAAAGGGTTAAATCTCATTAATGGGGTCAGGGAAAACTTCCATGAGAAAAGGAATTACAAATTGGGACTTGAGGATCCTTCCAGGATAAGAAGGGCCAGATGAGCCTTTTTACCCTGGAGGTAAGGCACAAAAGCATGAATTTATATGGCATATTTAAGGAACAGCTATAAAGTCACGAATGATAGATTTGAGGAAAGGGTTGGAGAAGAAGATGGTGGCCACGTTAGTTGTAGTCATTGCACAGGCCCAAGAAGGCATATTTTTCTTGTAGGTATTGGGGGGTGAAAGAGAATTTTAGGGAAGACCATGATTTTATTTTTCTTGGAATTTTAGAAACAGTGGCATGGTGGTAGAGAGGGAGGCTACACAGGATGGGCCAAGGCTCCATGGAAGGCTCCAAGGCTCATGGAAGGCTCCATGAGGCCACTGCAGTCATCCCGGAAAGAAATTGTCAGGCCAAAATTTAATCAGCAATGTTGGGAATGGGATAGACTTTGAAAAGGCCATGGACCAGGAATTTAACTGGATATGGGGCCAGAAGAGGAGAGAGGACTCAGAAATGAGGAGCAGGTTTGAGGGGTGAGGAGAGGAGTGGTAGGGAATGAGTACATTTCAGACATGTGGAATGTGGAAACATCAGTAGGCAATTAGGAATAGGTAACTGTGTTTAAGTCAGATTTGAGTCAACAGTGTATATTTGGGAGACCCTGGCATATAGTAATGATTTAAATAACAGATGTGTAGGATGCCTCTCCCTCTACCCCAGTGAGAAGTTTGTAGAGTAAGGTTGGTCATGGAAGCATGGTGACCATCTGCAGTTATCAGAACACATCAGAAGAGGCGGGAGAACCATGACAGAATAGTGACAGAAGTCAAAGGGTGGAAAGTTTCAAGATGAAGGGAGAGGCCAGAAATATCTGATGTTAAGTGCAACAGCATGAGAACTGAGAAGAGGTCACAGGACGCGGCAGTGAGTAACCTGGGAATGCTCCATTTCAGCAGGCAAGCCCAGATGGCAGGGGAGTATCCTCTGGGCATGTTGTCCCTTGGGGGTCACTATGGAACTGCTCCAGGACTGAGCCCCAGGCTCAACTCGAAGGGGAGGCCGTCCTGCAATTCCCAGTAGGGGCTGCAGAGCCCTTCAGTCCCGGACCCTCATCCACCCTAATCCAAGGTGCCCTGCATGCCCGATTCCCTAGCAATAACCACAGCCTGTTCTGCGATCCCAGTTAACGCATTTTCATAATTATAAATTAGAAGTCTCCAGGTGATCCTCTTTTGTTATCGAATTCAATTTTTTTTCTCCTTTTCCCCCGAAATCATCTTTGACTCCTTTTTCCCCTTCCCTTCTACATTCAGTTTGTCCCCAGTCTTCCTGGCTCCCCCTTTCAGTGCTGTTCCAGGATTCCGATTTCTCACAGGCTACAAAGACTGCTTGCTAAGTGACCTCTTCCTGCCTTTGTCCTCTGCCCTTACATCTGCCCTGCACGCTGATGTCAGACTTGTTCCCATTACTTATTGTCTCCCCAAAACGTCTGAACTCCTTATTCTCATATGAAAAATGGTCTTGATTTGGCCCCCGTCTTCCTTTCCAGCTCAGTCTCCCACTTCTCCTCCAGACTTGTGCTTTATCTTATGAATTAATTTAAATGTCTACCAGATAACCCTCGGGCTTTTCCATTTGGTACCTTTCTTTAGTCCTAGAAGCCTTCTTTTCCCCCTTCTGCTGAAAAGAGGGCTCACACCCAGTTGGCCCAGATGCCCTCTGTGAAACGTCCCCTGATCACCTCACTATTTAGGGTCTTCTCCACTCCTACAATCCTGTGACCTTTGATTTGGCTCCTGGTCTATAGTTGACATATCATATCACCCTCGTAGGTTGTGAGGTTTCTGAGAGCAAGAGTTCTTTACGCATTCTATAGTGCTTCCAAGTTCATGGTAACTACTAGGTAGATTGACCAGATGAGTGAATTGAGAAATACTGGGATCTGTTCAAGTTGCATAGGTTTCCTGGTCTTTAAGGACCATTTTGTAAATATTTATTTTAAAAAATTAATTCATAGAGCCAGGTCCCTTCCTACAGCCCCACAGTTTCTGTGTACCTACAACAAAAATGTGCCTTCATGGGCCAGTTCCTATTATTATCAGTAGACAGTCCCTTTGAATTGGACTCATTGACTCAATTTAAGAAGAAAATGTAGACAAATGGGGAAATTCAGAGTTCCATCTTACTTATGAGTTGATCATCTATGAAGACAGAATTAAGAAAACCCATCTTTCCCTGAGAGTTCCCCCACCCCCACCCCGTTAGATAGTTGTCTGTTTTCTCTCGGCCTCATTTGACTCCATCTGCTTCTTGTTTCTTTTTTCTTCTTCTAATCCATAATGTGGCAAGCAATGGACAAGGGCTGGGAAGAGATTTTAGAGTATCTACAGCCTTCTGTATGATCAGGGAATGAGGTAGAGTCTAAAGCAAGCAGTCAGATCTCCCCAACAACATGCCTGAATCACTACCCTCTGAATACAGTACTGGACCCCCATATGTATGCAGACATGCTCTCTTCTCTCATCGCTGCAAGTGTAGCATCATAAATAAATGAACCACCTTAAGTGCAGAAAGGAGGTTGGGAAAGGACAAGGTAGATTTTCATGTCTAAAAAAGTTAGCTTGTAATTAGATATTTTTGCTTGGACACTGCTCTGATTTCAGGACCAGTATGAGACATTTAAACCTTTAGCTTCCACATGTGGTCTGAGACTTTTAAGAATGAAACTGTAAAGAGAAGAAACCCTTTAAGTTTACAAAGGGGTTGCTAATTAATATACACTTGCACCTAGTCATTTGAAAGGTGCCATGAATTAGTAAAGGTAAGCCAAGTATTTCCAGATTCTGGGGTTTTTTCATAACGTTCATATTCAGTTACAAGTTTTGGGAGACAGAGACCGATAGACAGAGTCAGGCACATAGTAAGTTTATGGTGTACACTGTGTGTGTGCTGACTAATTGATTATAGATCCCTGAATTATGGCTTCCCTGAGTAAAATAGAGTAGGGTCATCTGTTTGAAATGATAAAGGAAAAGGTGAGGCTGGATCCTTCAGGAGGAGTAATGTCCTGTGACCAGTTCATGCTGTTGTGTTCCTGATGGGCTTAGGTGATGCCCCAAGTGGATAAAAGGCAGGAACACAAACTAGGGATTTTTAAAGGCACCTCCACAGATTTTGTGCACAGCTCTTTGGTGGCCAGTTATGTGATTGATCATCATGGGAGCTGTGAATAATCCACCCTAAAGTTTAGCACTTCTTCAGGAAATAAAAAGTAGAGCAAAAGATATAGGATTTAAGGGAAATGTAGCCCAATAGATCTGAGTAAACAAAACCATAACTGGGTACAAGGCAGCGGATCTGATGGATCCATCAGTAATTCAGACATAGTTCCTTTCACATTGAAATAATTAATTGTTAGACCTGCTTGGCCATTTAAAAACAACCATTTTTTCCCATTCAAAATACAGTATCCTTTAATCAAGCAATACTTTACTCTGTAAAGTAATCCCATTTGTTACTTGAATTTTAGTAAGTTCTATTAAAAAGGTGACAAAGCCTTTTTTATTGGCATTTAGAGACTTCTGGTATCACAGGATAAAAAACAACTGAACTCAATACGTGTGTCAGACTTACTTAGGAAATAAAATTATGTATTCCAGCAGTGATTCAACAATAAGGTGTGTGATATTGTCTGGATGTCAAGAACCACTTTAAGAAGTTGCTAATGCTTTTTCCGTGGCCAAGAGGAAGAGTCTGAATAGAACTCTGACCCTAAGAACACAAGCCTTTCCCAACTTTCAAGCAGGTTGTGTTCCAAAAATGTTTGATTGGAAATGGCTTGTTTGGCACTTGAGCTCTATTTTTCCAGAGAGATGGCAACACAAGCAGAAGCTTTGAGTCAGCGGCTTTAAATGAAGGAGGCACCCCAATGATAGAGAAAGGAACCTAGAAGTCCTTAGCTCTGCAGACAGGGGACATGAATTCTGGACATGTCTTGAGGTGTCAGGACAGGCTGCTCATGGGAAAGTGTGCAGTTCTTTGAGAAGACATAAATGAGATCCAGTTCTAGCTCTGCCACCTTCCAGCTGTTCATCTTTGGGAAAATTACTTCATGTAAAATAGGAAAAATTATACCCACTTATACTGTGGAATTGATGTCATAGAAGATGTTTCATCTGACATGTCCAAATTCTCTGTCCTTCCAAACTTGTTCCCCCTCTTCTTGCCTCAATCACCTTAATACGTCCTATAGTTTTGAACCTCTGAAATCTCCCCAGAATATTTCCATTTACTTCTACTGCAGCACCCTTCACCCAGCCACCCCATCTCTCTGACCATAGGACACAATGTGCCACACTCCCTCCTGCCTACCTATTCTCCATAGGGATATCCCTGAGCCCATTATTGTTCTCCCCTAATCTGTTCTTGACAGGCAAGAGCTCTTGAGAGCTTTTAAAAATACAAATCTGATCCCTTAGCTCCTGCTTAACATCATTCAAGAGCTTATCGTTGCCCTTTGGATAAAAATCAGACTCCTTAGCATCAACTGTAAAGCCTTGCATTATATGACCCCTACCTACTTAGGTCTTTTCAGTGCACTACCTTGCCCTCCTCCACGCCCAGCCACAAAACAGGTGGTCCCCTTGCCTTGGAACCGTTTTCCTTCATTGTACCCTACCCTCTTTCACCTGCAAAATGCCACTAATACTTGGTTCGGTTTCATTACCCCTTACTCTCTCTCTAGGGTGTAGGGCAACTTTGACCCTATAGTTAAGATTTCAGTAGCAACCCTCAAGAGAGCCTTCCTTAAAATACTTTATTGCGATTACTAGTTTAGTTGCCTGGTTTCCCTGCTGGCTAGCAGGCCCACGCCATAGGGAATGTGGTGGTGAAGAGTGCAGATTCTGGTTGTCTTGGTTAGATTGGGGGCTCTGCCCCCATATTTGCTAGTGAAATTGTTTATCATTTTATGCCTCAGTTTCCTCTTCTGTAAAATAATACTGCCTGCCTCATAGAGTTATTGTGAGCATTAAATGAGCTAATGTATGCATATATGCTTATAAATACATATGTAAAAGGCTTAAGTGCGTTAGCTGGTCTCTAGAAAATAAGTCTTTAATAAACTGAGATGTACGCATAACAGGTACTTACCAAATGCAGTCATGTTTCAATTTTGTTTTGCTTTTTAAAAAGGCTAAGGCAGTCCTTCAGGGAGTCCGCTTTCTCTTTCTCTTTGTCTTCCATCTGCTTGATAAAATTACTGAATCAAAAGTAAAAAGAAATGTTAATACTTTGTTTGCTTCCCCATTTGCCCTTTTTTCCCAATCTGTGTAGCTTTCTTTGCTCTTTTTTTCCCAGTCTGTGTAGCCGTTAGGTGTGACGTAGACATGTAAAGTGGAAAAGTGGACAAAGAAAATATTACGATCCTAAAACTTGTCTTCCTGTTAACCCCAGGGGACCTCTGGCCTTCTTCATTGTAGATTCTGCCTCTGCCCACAGTTCCTTAGTTCTTGCCTATTTCAGAGCCCTCCCTAGAGAGGCCAGTGGCATAAAGGCCAGTGTGAAAAGGCCTGACCTCATGCTCATTCAACAAAGACCGGATGTTGAATGCAAGCCCATGAAAGCATTGCTTCTGACTTCAGTGTGCACTCCCCCCAAAAATTGTTGTTTAGAAGGAGTCACCAAATACATTTCAAGGGCAAAGCTACACATTAGTGCAGCTTGAGTTATGTGACATTTTTTAAAGGTCTTTAGAGAAGATGACAAAACAGGGAGCTTCCCACTCTCACGGGTGCTAAGTTTTTGTGCAAACATTGTGGGAAACCAGTAAACATTGCACTGAGCCACCGAATTTTGTGAGGGTGTCCTTATTACCAGGTACTCACCAGGTTTTAAAAGTTATTGTCATTATGATTTTCGGATGAGTCACTGGGCCTCTAGCCCCCGGGAGGCACTTCATTATGATTCAGAGCAAAGTACGGAAAGGGCTCCGGCTTCCGGGAGTTAGTGGTGTCGGGGGTGGGGGTTGCCTTGGCTCTGCTTTGGCATGAGGCTTAATTGACACCTTTGATGTAGCCTAAGACAGAACCCGCACCTCCCACTGCTGCTTGGAAGACGTCAGCCTTACGCAGAAAAGGCATCTGCTGATGAATCCTGCATCTCATTCAGCCTGCTCTGGGAGCAGCCTTTAGCCATCCTTAACTAATCCAACTGCTTCCCAGTTCCGCGGGTGCTTGGCTTAGTGCTGAGAAAGGATTTTGCCTCTTGATTTTGCCAGGTTAAACACTAAGACTGTGTCCATGTTAGAACTCATAGAAGGTAAGTTAAATGCATTCTTGCTCTCCTTCATGAAAAATGTTTTTGTGCACCCTCAAGAATGTGTGTGTATCTCATTGCAAATTCTACTTCATTGACTGTGGATGTAAAACGTGAAAATGTTGTCATGTTTATGGGTAAGATAGTGGCAACCTTCTGTATCTTTATAAAGTCGTGTCTCTAAAGTGTGTTATTAGTTCCTAGAGGTGATGATACTCAGAGAAGAGAATTGCTTACTTGCGTTCCGTGACTTTGATTGCATTTAGCGATAATGTGGTATAAGTCTTCGGAGTTCGGGAGAATTCCAGTGATTTAAACCTATCAGAAAGCAGCTTTTATTTTCAGCAGCAATAAAGACAAACTGTGAGGAGTTCCTGAGTGTCTGTGCCAATTAGTTTGTCCTGTGAAGACAGGTCCTTCAGAGTTAGGCCAGAGGGATGTGCAGGGCACAAGTGGATGCAGGAACTTCTAGAAGCAAGTTCTTAACTGTAAAAAGATAGTGATCTCTTTTAACAAGGCACTGGGAATATCACTTGTGAGCTGTGCTAATATTTACCCCTACTGGGTGGTGCTCAGAAACTAAAGTACAGAATTAAGGATGAATCCCACTGAAAGTGTCTCAGGACCCTATGCACATGTCTAAAATCTATCAGCACAGTTAAAGGCACCGTTTAATAAGTTCTTCAGGAAAGAACTTATTATGTCAAAAGTACATTTTTGAAGATTTTTATGTAGCCTGATGCTGTATTTAACCCAGGATTAGCAAAACAGTGAATTTCTGAAGAGGGTTACTCACTGACGCTGCTTTTCAGGACCACAGATAAAAGGGTGTCTGGAATTTTAGCAAATGTCCCTTTATAATTGTTTCATTCTCTGAGAAGATGATTTGTCATGCAAAAATTTTAATAAGCGATTTTTTTTCTCTCTGTGATACTTTGATTCTAGTTAATGGAACCCCTGGTAGTCAGCTGTCTACTCCACGCTCTGGCAAGTCGCCAAGCCCATCACCCACCAGCCCCGGAAGCCTGCGGAAGCAGAGGGTAAGGAATAAGCAAGCTCCTTGTTTAAGACCCGCCTGAACTTCTGTGCAGAATGGCCCAGGTGCCAGCTCCTAAGAGCGCTGCTTGTCTCTAAGCAACAACCAGGTGAGGGCTGGAGGTGCCCAGTGGCCAGTCACTTACAGGGGCTGTGGTTTCTCTTAGCTAGAACACAGTGTTTTTATTTTCTCTGAATTTGTCCGAATCTTAACCTTGACAACAATAAACTGTTGCTGGTTCCCTTTTAAACACCCAACTCTTTTTGTCCTGAATGGGCAAAGACTTTATTGGCACTGGTTGGTAAGCTTCCTTAGTTGTAATGAGTTTCATTAGACATCATCACGGACCATCAACCTTCCTTAAGAAGGAAAAGGAAAAGTGCTGTTTTGGAGAGGGGGGCTGCAGTGGGCGGTGCTTTATGGCACCAAATGGTGGTCCAGAGCAGGTTAGGGTCCATGGTACGGGGGATAGATGCATATGACACGTGTTTTTGTGAATGAAACCCACGTCAAGTACTTTCTCCTTTTCATCACTACATCACTATTTGGTTTGGTTTGTTTTTTTTTTGGTTTTTTTTTTGGTTTTTTTTTTTTGGCTTCTTGTGTAATACTGGAGAAGTTGACTGAGCTTGGAGACCAAAGTCAAAAAGTTACTGGAAAGATCATTAGCTTCTTCATGTTCAGGAAGGGGGAAGAACTACTGTTCTTACCCCTCACAACCTGTCCTGTCTTTTCTGGTAATACCAGGGCAGGAATAAAGGGGGTGGGGAGGGGAGGAGAGGAAGGTGCAGTGGAGGGAAGGGAATGCCTTTTACTCTCCTGATTTCACAAGCGAGGTGGAGAGGAATATGTGCTCTTAGGAGGTTTTATGATGGCTTCTTGGACTCAAAGTCTGGGTTCTTAGTTTGGTTTCTTTTATTATGTGCTTTTAAATGAAATTTCTGAGTTCCATAAATTTAAACTGCATCCAGCATGGGAGCTTTTCTCTTCAAGCCTCCCGCAAGGGTGCGTCCACGTGCTGCTGTCTAAAAGTGAGCGTGGAGGCCTCCGTCGGTCCCGGTCCCTTTGGCGCCTGGCCCACCACGTGTCAGGGTGTGCTGTCTTTCTCCATGGCTCTTCTGGCATCAGGTGTAGCTCCTTTAGGTTACTTGATGAGGCCTGGGCTTTGGCACCAGCTCCTCTACTAAATGGCTGTGTTGCCTTTGATAAGTCTGTTATCCTCTCCGAGTCTCAGTTGGAAAAACAAAACAAAACAAGAAAGAGACTCTTTCCAGATAGAAAACCCAATAACTCTATTCCATCTGAGTGTTTTCATTATGGGTTTCTTCTTGGCCACAGTCTAATTTGGCATTTTAAAGTACAGGAATCATTAGTGAAGTACTAAAAGAAGAATTGGCCAAATTCATTTAATCCCCTAAGTGTCTGTCCTTGAATGGAACAAGGGATAGTAGGGAGATTCTTTTCTAGTGCATGCTACCCAGTAAGGCCCCCTTGTGTAAGGGCAGCCATATATAGCTCAGACAGTGCTCTTTCATAGAACATTCTCTCTTTTGAAGTGTATACTTGGTAGAGTACACATGGTGTAGTAATCCTTCTTCATCCTTTGAACAAATTAAAGTCAGATTCAGGATTTAGCTCATGCTGAGTTGTTGAGATTAAATTATAGGGGCTGAGAATTCCTGCCACAGATTTGAGCTTCTCTCCCTGCTTGCTTATTGTGGAGACCTCCGTTGCGGGGATATAAAGTGCTTTGCCCTACTGTCCCTTTGTTGGTAGAATGAGGCTAGAATTTGCTTCCTCAGCCCTCTGCATTCTCTGTGTCGTTATGACTTTGTCCAAATGAGGCAGAAAATGTCTATCCAGTGTCTAGCGGCTGTGTGGCCAATGGCTTCTATAATTAACATTGCCAGCACTTTGGGGTGATTCTCTTATAAATTCTTCACTGTCATTTAAACTGCCAATGTAGGCATCTACTTGAGAGGGAAAAATAATCCCATTTGTTTCAGGGAGACAAAGGGTTTATCGTCATCTGAAAACATTTATTAAACACATGTTGTAAGCAGAGCACTGGATAATCCAGAGATGGTTCAGTTTCTAGGCTTTTAAATTTAGGCCATAAATGAACACGCTTCATCCATGTACCATGTCAGTGCATGGAGACATTCCCAGCTGCTTCAGCGAGAGAAGCTTTCATCTTGGTGTGGAGGCAACTGCATCAAATAACCCCTCCCAGTTAAAATGGGCCTAGAATATCCCTAAAAACTGATCCTGTTTCAAATTTGGTTAATGTTCTTCTTAAATGGTTGGCTATACTCCTATGCAGGAAATACTGAAATAAGTGAAAGATGGCAAGTGCTAAAAGAAGATACTTCAAAGAATAAATTAACTCTTTTTATTGCAAATTGGAAAACAGTAGCTACTTCTATTTTTCCTTCTGTGTTGCTGAGCAACGTGGCCGGGAAAATGAGTTGGCTGTGCCCCGCAACACACATACATACACACACACACACACACACACACACTGCCTACCTTGATTTAAAAAAAACAAGAACGTATTTTTAATTTTTAAAGGAATATTGAGACATTTGACAATGAAGAAAAATCTATTTATGTTAATCATGATGATTTAATCAGCATTTCCCCTTCCTTTAGAAATATATTTTTATGTTATATCTTTTGGAATTTTACAATAGACATATACAGTAAGAGTATGCATGCCAGATATTTTCTTCATAAAAGCATTGGTGGCAATGTACCAAAAAACCTCCCTATTTTTCCAAAACACTGTTATTTAAATTGCTGCCTAAAAGCAGTTAACTGGTCACAGAAGCACATCTAAGAGGATCTTTTCCGTCCATGAACTTTTCCCGGTTTTGTTTCTTAATACATCAGGAAGAAATGTGTTGTGTTGTGTAGGTTGAATGAAGTTCCCCATTACACTCCCACATGGCTGACTTGTGTAGATTATCTGATCAGTCAGATGATGTGAGGAGTGGGTGGTACAAAATAGAAAAGAAGCCAGGATTCTAGACAGTCTGCTGATCTGAGCTGGTTGCCTGGCTACCAACTGAGAGATCTCCTAGCAGAAAGGGGTGGAGGGAGGAAGCACAGAGGTGATTGGTGAGTGGTTGGAGACTGGAAGAGCATTGGGAAGGGAATGGGAGGTCAAGCTTGCTTTTTTTTTTTTTTTGTCTTCCAAGTATAAGATTTTGAAAAGGCAATTTTTATTGGGTTTATGCGATTTGCAAATACAACACTTGGGTTGCTGCTCTGGGACCAGAATTCGCTGATTGCCATCTGGGGTTCCTAACAAATTATTTTGTGAGGTAAGCACATTCCTCTTCTACCCAGAATGGGAAGGAAATGTTCAAGGAAGAATGGCCTAGACACATAGTAGTGGAGTTGGCATTGATAGACCCCAGGGGCTATATATAAAATTCAACTGGACACAGAGGGCAATAGCTCAGAAGCAGATCAAGCCAATAAAGCAAATAAGCACCATTTTTTGTCTGTTTAAATAGCTTCTCAGTTATTATCTTTCCTCTTATCCAAATTTGGTGAGTCTAAAAGGTCTGACGTTAGAAACCAAGGACGTTCATTCAGTATTGCTCCACTCCTAAGAGCCACAGGGCACCCAAGAAAGCCAAGTAAACAAATCTATACCGCCCTTCATCTTACAGGACCTGTATCGCCCCCTCTCTTCGGATGATTTGGATTCAGTAGGAGACTCAGTGTAAAAGAGACAATGGAGCAATGTATATGGTTTGTGATTGGGTGAAGGTGTTTCACATTTCCTAAGAAAAAAGTCTAACAGCAAAATGCACAAAAGGGTTTTGCATACCTTGAAATTATGAACCCAAGTCATATGAAAGTAAAGGCATTTTATATTCATGATCTTAATCCTTGAAGAAGATTGATATATCTGAGGTTTTTGTGCAAGGCCTGGCTTTGGATGAATTTTATATATGACCCGATATTGAGTATAAGAACAAGCTAATTATATAGCAATATGGGGTCATAATTTCTGCAAATAGGGTTTTTATTTAATCATAAGTAGACCTATAGATACAATTTTCCTCTGCTTTTGGTCAAGCAAATTAAAATGGCACTAGTAGACATTTTTTCTTATATTCTTTTTAAAATTTCGATTGCTAATTTTTTAAAGATGTTTCTACTACAAAGTAATAAAAATACTCAAGTAGATTTTTTTCTTCCTGGACAGTAGACGAAGCTACTTATTTTGTGGGCTAATATGTCTGAGGAAAAACACTCTTGCCGTGGACATACCTCATGAAGACCCCCAACAATAAGCTTTAGGAACTTTCCTAGTTTTTCTTGTTAAGTAAATTTTTTAAAACTTCTCTTTCATTGGAAACAGCATAAATATAGCTTGAACGACATATCACCATGAAGAACTTGTTCGATGGCATTGCTGTAAATGAAATAATTCCTCCCAACAACCGTATACGTAATTTTTCAAATGTGAAAAGGCTGAAGCTAGAAAACTTTTTTTTTAACACACAGACCTAAAAAAATTGGGTCTGGATTTTTTTTTCTAAGAAGAATCCATGTGAAAAGGAAAATTCTCTTAAATGGTGCTGTGTAAATCAGGCCCCCTCAAAATCCAAATCTCCATTCAGATAAATCCTGGATCTCACTGATGTTTTGGAAATTTTCGTATGCAAAACTCCTTTTGTATTAAACCAAGTAAGTCTGTGATTATAACCCACTGTTTAACATTAACCTACTAATTCTGCTCTTCTGGTCCTCTGTTTTAAAAATCGTAGTCAGTTTGCTTAAACATAAAATAATTATTTTAAAATCTGAATGTTAAAAATTAATTTAATGTGTATGGTCTATTGTATGTAAGCCATACCCTAGTGATCATTTAGTTTTACTAGTTCAAACACTAACAATTTAAGACTTGTGAAGCATGGTTTTGATATTGTACAGGCTTGACATATCTCAGTAGGTGATAAATTAAAAATGTACGATGCCATTTGGAGGCCTTTCCTTGCATTTTTTTTTCAAATTTTACTTGAAAACTGAATTTAAAAACAAAATGTTTGATTCAAGATGGAGAGAAATTCAGTTGTCATATACTGTTTTAAATGTTATCAATTTATCTCCTTGATAAATTGCTCAACTATCAAATTTTACCATCTGGTTTATAGTTACATATGTTACCATCTCACTTTCCAAGTGAATAAAATATTTCAACCAAAAGAAGGCAAAAAAGAATCCAGGCAATCTAACAGCATCTGAAAACGTAGACTTATAATAATTAGTGCCTCATTATCCTGTCTGTTGGAGAGAAAGACACTTCTCTGGCAGGTTATTCGAACCACAAACTGAATCATTCCATCTTGAAAGAACAGTTCATAATAATACCTGTTCCAGACTTCAGGTTTTAAAACTGTTTCCAATAGAAATGAACAGAGACTCCTGCTGAGATCAAAAGGCTGCTTTGTTTTAGCTGAAACAGTAAACATCTGTGAAGTTTTCTATGCTGGTGTCTGTTCTAGTTATGTCTTTGTAAAATGCATTACTTAATACAGTTGAGTCCATAAAAGATTAGTATGTATTTGACTGAACTGTCAAAAATGCAAAGAAAGCAGTGGAACAGTTAACTTAAATCTGGCAGGGTCAGATGGTCCAGAACAAAAATAAATTCCAAAAATTTCAACTTCCCTGCACTGTCAATCTTAGGGACAAGTGCTGCTTAGAAAGGTCCAATAAATGCTATTTGTTCTGAATAAGTGGCAGATATTGCCAATTGATATGAAGCCCATGGCTTTGTTTAGACATGGCTAAAAGAAACTGTACTTGTACTAATTGCCGATAGATATCATGGCCAGCTTTCCATTCAGGCAGCTCCAAAGGAAATGCTGTTCCACAGCATTTAATCTTTTGAACATATGACTTTTATTAAAAGACTGTTCAGAGGCAATATATATCATTTACTTTTTGAAACTAAAGTCCCTCAGAGATTGAAACAACACACCATTTATAGACTTTGAGATCTCTTTCTATGAAGAGTGTAATTCCATTATACTAAAGGAGAAATTTAAAAAAATTCTTAGTGACAAACCAGAAGTTTTCAGTTCACTAGTGGAATCAAACTGATGATTTATAGGCACTTAAGATTTACTTACGTACAGAATTCTTTTTAAAAAATTAGGCACTGAACTTTAAAATTATTCTACTGAGCAGGAAAGAGCTCCAGCAAAAGCCATGCATTTCTGTTCTTATGGTAAACCTTAAATGTGCTATGAAGACACTGTCCTCTAGTTAAAATTTTGATACTTCTTCATTTGCACGCACTTGTTTTTCATAGACATCATAGAAAAAGATAGGATAAGTATTTCCCTGCTTTCAGCATTTTAGAAATGCAAAACAATAATAGATCAAGTGTGAAGTTCAGTGTGAATTCAAAAGACTGGTCTGAAAACCACGTGGTGGTTTATTTCTTCTTTGTCTTGCTTTAATCAGTCAAATAGGGGGGAAAATCAACAAGTTTCTATACTGTCAGAGGCTTTTAAGATGTGTCAGGTCCACTCATCCGTACACAACCCCGTGTTCTTATATTGGCTCATCTAAATATTAAAAAATCAAGTAATATCTCCTAGAAACATTTGAACCAACATTTATGTACTATATGTATTCCCTACGTTAACCAGCAAGGCTATTAGGTTGCATCCACTGCAAATCTGTACCTGATTGGGCTTTTTTTTTCCTTTCCCCATTTAAAAGCGATGAAGTCTAAACACTAAATTTCTTGATGAAAATAGAAAATAACATGCTTGAAAAATCATCCCATGTATTTGATCTATCGGACTACTACATTTTTCCCATGTGGCCATATATCTATACAGGTGTGTGGGTGTCTATGTAAACTTTCAGGGCTCCGTGTGTACATGGGTGTGCTTATATAAGTGTTTGTGTATGTTTATAGGCCATAAAGAGTAAACTGTGATGTTTGTGACACAGCCTTATAAGTTACTGGCTCTTGTGGAACTGTATGGGGATTTTGTAAAACCTAAATGTCATAAATTGTTAAATGTGACCTATTAGTTGGGGCATTTTTAAGTTCAAAAGCAGTATGCTAAACTAGTAAGGCAAAATCATTCCAAATAGATATAATGATTTATTTAACAAATGAACAAAAAATTGGAATCTGGATACACAATGTGCAATTCAAACAAATCCAATATTGTGTTAATTATTAAATATAAGCACACATTAATGTTTATATTATTATGTCTTGATATTCAGTGATTAAAATGAGTGAACACCATTGCTGATGTTTTCTCTAACGTGTATGTATTGATGACATGTATTGATTGTCAATCAATATGCACTAAGAATGAAACATTGATTTATAGAGTTGTGAGCAGTTGAGTGTTAATATTGAATCATAAATATAAAATAATCCAAACTGTGTTTGATTTGAAGTAAATTGGTAACAAAGCCAGATAACCTGTAAGGCAATTTTATGTGTTCTTTCAAAATACTATTCTAAACTGTTGATATATTTTCATTAGTAACCTTCTTATACTTGCTATGTGTGTGTATATATCTGTATAAATATATACACGCTTGAAAATGTTAATCAAATGGATTTACTATATATGCCTACATTTGCCCATTTATACATATTTGCATTAGTTTTGCTAGCATCTCTAATTGTGCATGTGAGTGAGAACTGTATTTGTTTGAGATAACCCATAAGAGTGTGGTATAAAAATTAGAGATATTGAATTCAATATACCAATTGCCTGATGCAGTTTGTTATAGTGTCAGCTGAAAAATATTTATAATTTTGTGCCTGTAACGCATGTGGAAAAGATAGGAAATCTGAGGCCCTAGCTGTAATTTTCAAGAGTGCATGATATATAGTGTCTTTAAAATGTGGTTCATTTTAGTAAGGATGATGGATAAATTCCAATAGAGTATAAATGGTGCATGTAATACATGGATGTTTGTATTATATATGGCCACAAAAAAGGTTTTGAAGCCAGGATAGTAGGCATCTGAAAGGTCACAGGCAAAGAACTATGAAAGCTAATTTTCCTGTGATGCATGTTTTTTACTTTACATTCATCAACAAACAAGGAATTGACTTATTTGTCCTAAGGACTTTTTATTTCAGAATTCACTATGAATGTTGTAAAATTGGATGAAATTTTTAAAAAGAGGTTGACATACTTTCTGCATACAGTTTGAGTGGCTTGGATGTATAATCTCTTAAAAAGAGCATTGGTGTTAAAATGTTTAAAAAATCCATCAGTTGAGGCCATCAGTAGAGTTTTCTAGTGCTAAATGATGAGATGTTTCATTGGACTACCCAGTTTTGAGAGTTCCATCACCTCGTGTTGTGGTTTCATTGTAAAATGTTATAGCTTGTATTTCACACTGAACCATGTTATTCCCCTCAAAGTTAACTTTGTGACACTTACCACCTTAGAGTAACTATGTAATAAACAGGAAAAACCACCTATGTTGTTCAGTGAGTTTCTTTCAGAATACTTATAAGTAGACATTGAAATGGAAATGACTTTGAGGGGTAATCTTTACCTTCCTAATTATGTTTATGGCATTCTTGTGATGTATCTAGCATCAGCAAAGTGATACTTGAGATACTGCAGAATGGCATCCCATGACATCTAAAGTATAAAATATTGGCAATAGTAAACAGCAAAATGAGAAGACTATCTTACGAAGAATTCAGTTTCAGCTGGTTATATTAAAATCATTAATATACTTTTCTCTCTGGGTTGTCCTAAGGGTGAATTTGTCAGACCAATGGCCAACTTCCTGAAAAAGAATTGGCATGCATTTTTTTTAGACATACTAGTTGTCTCCTGGGTTTCAAGGCATTTTTCCCATGGTCATCAAATTGTAGGGTGGGGGATATGATCATGTGGATATATGTACATGGGTGTGTATACAAGTTATTTTAACATCACTGAATAAATACGTAAATATATAAAATACATAAATATATAATAAAATAAATAGTGATGATAATAAAATGTTTGATTACTCAACTTCAGGCGAGAACAAAAATCCATACTTTATTTAATGCATAATGTGGTGTAAGGGAGAATAGAAACGTCTACTGGCTTAGAAAAATATTTTATATTCATATTATTATGGAAGTCCAAAATTCTAGTTTTAAATCTAACATTTTTAGTAGGTTCTTTTTAGCCTTAAAATTGTAGTTTGCTTTAGTTGGTTCTCTTTATCTGTTCCCTGATAACCTGAATGTACAACCAGTGCCCAAAGCAATAATGGTACAACTGGAAGAAATGTTTACAAATTTATAAGTTCCAAATTGTATTTATACTTTCTTAACATAGTATAGCAGGTGCCTGGAAGAGTAGTGAGCTCCCTTCATCACAGACTAGGAATCTCATTTGGGGAGTAAACCATGGAGGGTATTATTTTATCAAGAGGTGATAGACTAGATGAATTTCTGGTCCCCTTCCAAACTATTGTGCCCCACCCCCCAGTCTCTTCAAGACAAATGGTTCAGATTTTGAATTTTTAGATCTTGGCCTGAGTATAGTGACTGGACTCTAGAGGCAAGAGGGCTGCTTGATCAAACAAAATTGCAGTTAAATACATTTATTTTTGAAATCTTGGCTCATGTGGGTGGCTTCACTATCATAAATTTTAATGCCAGTATTCCCATTTTCATTTTTTCTTCCTCTGAGTAAACCGGTTTCATGAATAATGGTTCTTCAGTCTTTTAAAAGCTTTGACCAAATCTTTATGATGACATTTTACATTTTTCAATATTGATTCTTTTTATGCACATGATTACTTGTGTCATAAACTGTACTTAGGCTAACATGCTATGAAGAATGCAAACAGAGGAATTTGAAAAAAATGAATTCCCTCTCTCTTGTTTCACATAATAACACCTTATTAGTTATTACAGATGATGTCACCAACTTGTTGTTCTATACGCACTTGGAGAGCAAATGAATGTATGATGTGTCTATACTCACGTAGAATCCTCAGGTTTTAAGCTTTCTACTCTGAGTATGATTTAATTTTTTTTATTAAAGGAGGTCTTCTTTAGAGATTCCATAGACCTCAGGATTACCAAGACAGTAGTTTGAGTTTGGTAAATATTTATTGGTTGTGTTTCCTTTGTAAAGTTGATCCATTTGATTTTTAAGTTCTCTTTTTCACAGTTTTTCAAATCAATATTAACAAAGTAATAATTGTTTGCCAAGACAAAATGTGAAGTGGAAGTAATACAAATATCCAATCAGAGCTAAAATTGTGTGGTGAGATTTTTCTACCTTGAGTAGATCAGTTGGATCAATTAGGTATTTTTGAAAACTTTATTCAGTGTAGACCTCAGGTGAGTGATACCATTAATACAAATGGCAGGGGTAACTAGTACCATTATATTTAAAATGAAATGTTTTTAACTACATAGTCATCAGATACATCTTGGTAAAATGTGGTTAGAGCTGTTATGTCAGCTTTCTCACTTACTTCAAAAAGTGTGATATGTTCTCCATCTGTTATATGATCCCAAGCTGAAAAGCTACACTTCGGATGTGTTCTGACTTAAGGCGGTACTTTTATGAAGGTGTGCATAAAAGCATCCAGGTGCCAGCAACCTGCCCACCTGGTTCCCATTAAATCAGTTTGGAGGTGATAACATTTCAAATGTCACAACGTCTCTTAGAGCAGCTAATTGCATTAAATTCTAAAATAATGGTATGTTCTGTACTATACACCCAGATGCCTTAGAACTAGCAAACTGAAGAAAAGACAAAATCTTATTATGTATACTATAGAATGGTTTATCTGTTCAGAAAACCCAAGTAAGTAAACTGATTTCACTTGTAAGCATGCAAAAATATAAGTGGGCTTTTCAGCTTCTATTGGTCACAAATAAAGGATGATTAATCTCATTGGGTTAATTCTAAAGAGCAAAAATTTACACATTTTCCCTTTACTATTTTCAAAATCCTTCAATCAGACTTATGGGCAGTAATCAGAATGTTCCAGCACTGTCTAAATTAGTATATTTAGGTTTAGTAACTAGCATACACAAAGAGTCATGTTTATTATTGAATCACTTCAACTAGGAGAGAGGACAAAAACATTAGGTGACGAAATCAGAACCCAAGTAATATCACTCTGCAAGCATATCAATGTAATAAATATGACATTTAACATGAACAAATAAGAAGTCTTACACTTGATCCAAAACAACACCAACCTCCCAAATACATACTAGGGAGATCTGACATATCTGTGAGCTCAGTGTTAGGCTAAAAAGTTATGGTGCTATCAATAAGCTGATGTAACCTTAAAGTACATTAATATTCTGTTCATAAGGAAGAACGCTCTATCCTCTGCTCTATGCTGGTCAGGTACACCTAGAATATTACATTTGTTTGAGCACTAGCATTAACAAGAGATATTGAGAACTGGAGTGCATCCATAAGAGGGTAAAGGGGTTATGGAGCCCTGTCACATGATGAACAATAAAAAAAAAAAAAAAAAAAAAAAAAAAACCTGGGAATATCTAAATTGAAGGGGTCCAGTAACTATTTCCTAATTCCTGAAGCACTATCATACGAAAAATGGATTAGACCTGTACTGGATAGCTCCAGAGGTGAGAGCCAAGACCAATAAATGGAAAATGTAGAAGGACATCATTTCAACATAAGGAAGAACTTTATTTGCTTCATATGAACAATTAAGGGGCTACCTCAAGAAATAACGTGGTCACTGGCAGAGTGTTTGGACAAAGGCCATTTGACATCATGGCTGGGATTTTTATAGTGGGAATTTGATCTTTGAATGGAAGTAGGGTGGAATAGGTAATATTTAAGGCCTACTCCAATCCCTGAAGTTCTTTGAATCCATGAATAATCATTGTCTTGGAAAAGAGTAAAATGTTAACTATCTTACTTCTTGGGGAAAAGAAGTGATAACCTCATTAAAAAGCTAATACTCTGTTTGAGCATAATAAATAAAATGAGAACTTTCCACTTGGAGTTCTATTTCTAATTAAATAAATTTTTCTCTTAAAATTGTCTGTTACCCTCAGCATGAAGTTTGAAATTACCTTGGGTACATTTTCAAACCTGAAGTTGAAAGTAAGCAATCTAAACGTAAGCAAACTTGTGTTAACTCTGCTTTCTTTTTTTTTTTAAGCCAGAGCCTAAAAACCTTGAGGGGTTTTTGTCCATAAGGCAGAGAAAACACAGCTGGAGTTGTGGCAAGCATTCAGGGCAGCAGACGTTTGGTGACACTGTTAAAAATGTAATTAGTTAGTTGATAAGGCACTTAAGTGAATAGTATCCAGCAAGTTTATAACATATTACGGTTATAGTTCGGGTCAGAGTTCTTTTTTTTTTTTAATGTTTATTATTTTTGAGAGAGAGAGAAACAGAGCACGAGCAGGGGAGGGACAGACAGAGAGGGAGACACAGAATCTGAAGCAGGTTCCAGGCGCTAAGCTGTCAGCACAGATCCTGACATGGGGCTGGGACTCATGGACCTCGAAATCATGACCTGAGCTGAAGTCAGATGCTTAACCAACTGGGCTACCCAGGTGCCCCTGGGTCAGAGTTCTGTTTTGAGTATCTGATATTCTTATTAAAAGAACAAGCTTTTGGAACTGAGTGCATAAATGTGGACATCTTTGCTAGGAAACATGCTACTAGTCTATTAATTCGAATGCTTGATGAAAGAATGTGTCTTTGTATTCTAACATTTAAAACACCATATGACAAGACAGCACCTGCCACCCCAAACCCCAAGGTGTCTACATTATTAAACACCACTTGTGATGCTGCTGGAAGAAATTCGAGGATCAGAAACCCCAGAAGAGAAGGTCTACATTTTAGACATCTACTTACTGCTTTTCTGCTTGGAACAACATTATGTCTACAGCAAAAGCAATGACACAGGGGATAAAAGATCTCACTTTCTGGAAAACACACACCTTCCTCTCAAATGTGGTAATGTTAATGTTTATTTTCTCCAGATGTCGACATCACAAATCTGCCTTGTTTAAGCCTTGTATTCCAATATTACAAATACAAGGTTTTTACAAACAGACATCAGTAAAAGTCAGCAGAGCATGACTTAGAGGCTTATACATTTATAGTACCTTTGACAGAGTTGATTATGTATCATCCCAAGAGAAATCTGTTGCAAGGTCACAATCTGAATCCTTCTTTCTAGCCTGATATAGGATAAATGTGTGCTGCTTGTCACAAAGGGAGGCTGGATGAGATGGAAAAGACCCTGCTCAAGTCACCAGACTGATTGATGGGGGAATTCTTATGATATAGGAAAAGAAAGGACACATCACACAAACTATATGGCATTCAGGGATATTCTAGAGTCACCACAAAACGTCTAAGATGTCCTATACATAAGCAGATGCATCCCTTCTGTGAATTCAACTTTTACCCCAGTGTCAACTGTCAGCTTTGATGAACTTGTCCAATGGAGCACATTTATCTTAGCCACACCTGGGAGAACAGGCAGTAGACTCAAATGGCCCCACAGTGATTTAAGTAACATTTTTCCCAGTGATATTAGTCTTTTTGGTGACAACTACCATCTTTGCTTTTATGCAATGATACTGTTGGGGGTAAAGGAATTATATAAAACTTTCTCTTCCCTCCTACTTTGTGTACTGTTAAGGCTGGATGGAATGGGGAGGAGGTTGAAGGGAAACAGGTAAGCAGAGGAAAAATAGGTCAACTTTGCTTCTCGCCACCTCTTCATTATTAATTCAACTACAGATGCTCTTTCCCTTCTCTCTGCTCCACAGACAGCCGGCACCATGAGCCAATGCCGCCCCCTCACCGCCTCCTGCTCCCATCAGGCCAACCAAGTGGATAAACCCAGGGAAACAGAAGGAAGATCTTTTAGGACAAGCTGTGTTCACTGTTTAGAAATAGCATTGAAATGTGCAGATTGTTTTCTCAAGGAATAGATGCAGAGATGGAAAGGTTCATTGTTAAAGTACTGTCCCGTAGCTAATCATAGTACTAAAATTTGGTATTGTTTCATCCTCTGAGCTTTGTAATAGAGCTGCTACCCTGTCTGCTCTCACTGGTCTTGGGTCAAAATACACCAAAAATACATGAGAATCACCAGGGTTAGGCTTTTATTCCTGTCTTTGCCTCAGACTTATTTTGTAACAGTTAACATATTGATAACCGGCTTAGTGCTTGTGTCTTTATTGCAAAGTGGAATTACCCACTCTATAACCTTTCTCCAACGATGTGGTAAGCCTCAATATTTTTTTTTAGAATATCCCATAAAATAAACTGAAGAGAATTTTTTTCCCTATGGTAAGAATAGAAAAAACATGGGATGAGATCAGAGTGGAGCCATATTTCAGGCCTGTTTGCAGATAGACTGTGGAAAAGTGAGGTGAGATGCTTAAAATCTGACAAACCTAAACAGTAAGCTGTGGGATGCAGATTTTGAGAAAAAGGAATAAAAAGTCAAGGAACATCCAAATTTAGAGAGATTATCCTGACACAGTTAAACCATCCATTATTGGTTAATAGGGCGGGAAAGAGAAGTAATCCAATGGAATAGTCTAGGAACCTCCCTTTTCGAGTGTTCAGAGCAAATCCTCCCTGGTGATGGGTGCAGTTATCTCCCGAGATTTGGGGCTGGGCAAAGCAGCTGGAGACTGGCACTCTGACCCAGTGTTTTCATTCTCTGTTTCTGTTCCCTTTTGCAGAGCTCACAACATGGAGGCTCCTCTACTTCTCTTGCATCCACCAAAGTCTGCAGCTCAATGGATGAGAATGATGGACCTGGAGAAGGTGGTGAGCTTGGGAACTTGGTCTGAGGAGAAGGCTTCCCTTGTGCAGGGGGCAGAGGATGGGTTGGCTGCATTTACTTCAGAAAACTGTAACTTCGTGAGCATTATGAAATAGAAGCCTAATGTGGCTCCTGGGGGTCAGAGCAAGGGGATAGGATTGCATATGGTTTCCCCCAGGGATCACATCTACTCTCTGGGAACAGGAAGAGGGAATTAGCCCGATTTGGAGATATTTCACATCCTCTGAGGGTATTCTAAGAAGGCCAGCTATTGCCTACTTTGAAAATAAAAGGAAATAATGGCTGCCTTTGTTTTCCCAAATTCTGTTCACTTTCAGTATATTAAAGCATATTTATTCTCCTGATTGCCTGTTATACCCCCAGATGTACTTAAGTGAACTCAGTATGTGAAAACATGTCCTTACAAAAAGAGTTACTAGACAGCAATTGCAAAAATATTTTTTGTACCTTAAGCTAGTTCATTTTAGAATTTCTCTGTGATGTGGTCCAATGACCTGGATTCCAGAACTGACTTTCAGGGACTCGCTGGATTGTTTTGAATAAGGCTCTTCAGCTTTCTGCACCTTAGTTCCCCTTCTATCAAATTGTGTAAGATTGTAACATATGCTTCTTTCCTCCCTGGGGATCATTATCAGGCTCAAATCAATTATGAGAAAGTATTTAGAAAAGGATAAAACTGATATGATCAAGCCACTGTTAAAGCATCCCTTATTTGTTTGAAATGATATTATTTAATTCTCCAGAAAAAGTACCTTTGGGGGGAAGCACTTTGATTATGTCAAATGAGATAAATGATTTGCACATGAATTCTTTCCTGACTACCATGCAGTATCAGATTGGTTTTTTTTTTTTTTTTTTGCACTTCCGGAACTATGAAATTCAGCCATCTAGAAGTCCCTTTTGTTCCACTGTGTTGTATTTACCTAATGAAATGAAATGGTCCTTGGCTAAGACTTTGACAAAGCCTTCTTAGCCAAGAGCCTAAAAGATACATTTTTATCAATAGAAAAAAAAAAAATCCCAAGCCATGTGCTCCAGATGGGTGCCTCAGTGATGCATCCACTGGGAGGAGGGCTGAAGAACTTCCTTCCGTTTCCCATCTGGAGTCAGACTTGCCTCTGACAGCCAAGGATGGTTATTTTTCTTATCCATGTAGTAAAGAGTCTTAAGACCGTGTCATCTGAGAAATGTTTTATAAATTCGGGTGCTTTGCAGTGGATTTGAAACTTTTCCAGCCATCTTCTCTGATTCCCATGGAGTAGACAAAAATCCCAAGGCTAAGTCTTTCAAACAGAGGCAAAATTATTGGCTTCTTTGGGTGTGAGATGCTGGGGATTAGGGAGGGGGTATTAATTGGCTTCAGCTCTCACTGCATTCTGGAGACCACTGTGATAGTGGGTAAAGACTAAAATGTATCTGTATCAAGAGGTAAAGAGGCTGCACAAATAAATGCCAAGGGTAAAAATAGCAACAGCAAATGTCCTACTTTGTACAACCCTTTCCAGAAATTCCATCCACCCTAGAATCCAGAGTGGTACAGATTGAGCATGATCCCAGAACCAGAATAAGGGTCCTAAAGCAGATGTGTGATGATTGTGAGTTTCCATTTGTTGTTTCCCAGTGATGCAGACTAATGGAGAATACAAAAATCACCAAGAAAAGCCAAGGCACCGCCCAAGGTTTTAATTTTATTTCAAGAAGAAATATTTAGTCTCCGTTTATGATTAAAGGTCAGAATAGGAGCACATTAAGAAAGCACACTAGGCTTCCATCACATTTTGTATTCAGTTTGCCTGAGGGAGAGCTAGGATTTATAACTTTAAAGCATGTAAATTTTAGAACCCAGCAATAAAAGGCTTTTTACACCCCTAAGATGTTAAAGGTTATCCAGTATATTTATGTGACCTAAGTGTGGCTTATTTAGTTTTATGGCCTTAGATATTTAAAGCATTATTAGGCATTTGTAAAATATTTCAAAATGCATTTTAAGGGGGAAAATGTGTTGTGTTAGTGGCACTAACATAATTGAAACTACAAAACTGTTCTGTTCACAGACATAATAAATACTGCAATTTTAACTCAACATCTGCTATGCAGGTTGCTGGTGAGAACATTTGTCTAAAATCTGCTCATTGATACTGGGGAGGGGTGGTGCTCAGGGCTTAGTTCATAAGGAATTTTACGGAGATCTCCACTTCAGGATGTAGTAAAGCTAAGTGTCCAAACAGCAGGCATGCTTCATGCTTGTACCATGTCAAGCAGCCCAGCGTCCCCTATAAGCTCCATTTTCCTCCTGAGCCTTCCCTAGGAATGTCAGTTAGTGGGTATTCCATAAACACTATTGATCACATTGGCATGAAACCCAAAAGCCAAACTTCCGCCTCAGAATCCCCACTGCCCCTCTTCCATCGGTGGGAGTGGACCCCATACGTTTTACATTTCCCTTTAGTTTATCATTTGTCTTAGTAAAAAACTGTTGAGTATACAGTGTCAGCAGCAGGGGCTTGCCTCACTGTACAGAAAGTGACATATTGATTCTGAATCAGTTCCAGTCTATCCGATGATACTTCTAAATGTCTCTCTGATGCAACATCTGTGTTCCCTTTTCTGCCGATAAAAATGTACTAATGATTCTTTCAGAAGTGTTGGAGGAAGGCTTCCAGATTCCAGCCACAATAACAGAACGATATAAAGTCGGAAGAACAATAGGCGATGGAAATTTTGCTGTTGTCAAGGAATGTGTAGAAAGGTGAGAAGGATCTCATTTGCATCGAACTTTGAAGGAGACATTTGGCATTATGTTTTCCAAGGTTGTGTCTTTATTTTAGTCTGTGGCACATATGGAACAGGTTAATGTCTCAACTCCAGATGTAAAAAAAAAAAAAGTTTTTTTTTAAAGAAAGAAAAGTCCATCTAACAACAGATTTGAAAAATGTAGTGATTCCTGGGACAATCTATAAATTAAGGACTTTGATTTTTCCTTTTTAATGTACTCAGGAAACCTTTGCCAGATCTTTCAGGTGAGTCCTTTTATTTTGTTAAAAAAAAACACATTGAGCAGTTTTTTCTACACTTTTTGGAGACATTTTGTAGAGGTCAGAACATTCTTGTATACAGTGAATTCTAATTTGATATATCATCAAATTAAATATAGTAACCTCACTTCAAAATGCATAGGTACTGAAGCCAACAAAAATAGTGTTTAGTACATTAAAATGTCTTAAAATGAAAGAGCTTGGTACGCTTGTGGGCCAAAGGCGAGGGGTTTGGAGTAAAAGGTTTATGCCTGAGACCTTGATACCTAATCAAGGACAGTGGCTGGTGGCTGCTAGATGAAGTGACAACTAATAGAATCATGGCCCAGATTAAGGTGGCCTCAAACTCTAAGCCTCCTGCTCGAATTGGAATTCCTTTCTTGAGCAGATTCTCCCTTTTCAGGGACCTGGTCAGCCTACAGCTGCTTCTCAGAGCTGGTGAGCAGAGTGTTGAAAAGTCAGGGGGCAGCTGCCTCATTCCTTGCGGGGTATACACCACTGACTTCCTGGGGGGTGGCCTGGGGTGTGTACACTTCCCTGCCACTTTTCTCTGCCCCCAGTGAGGCTGGGTGCCTGCAAGTCACCACTGCAGGTGAGATAATGCTCCTTCACTGTGCACCACCGCTCAGAGGGGATGCCTCAGACTAGAAGCTTTAGCCTGGCAAGATCCCGAGCTTGTTCTTCTCCATGGCTCTGATTTAGAAGCGCGGTTTCATGCTACTTTAGAGCTGGAGGTCTGCACAGGGCCTCAGACACCATGGGGGTCCTTCTTTTGGCCAGGGTCCACCGATTTGCTCCCCACCCCCCCGCTTTGCAAAGGAACCTTTGCTTCCTTTGCTACTGTTAGGAAGGCATTTCCCTGACCAAGTTAACAGAGCCCTCGTTAAGATACCCTTGTGCACTAAATCTCAGACTTTGCTCCACCCCGGCATACCAGCTTGGCTAGGATATTCCCACCAATGCCAGCAAGCCACCGTAGCAGCCACTCTGTGAGAGAGGGGTGTGAGGAATCAGTAGTATGGAAAACCCCTTAGTAGTTACTGTTAGGCCACCTTTTCACCTCTCTTCCCCTCATCACCCCACTGCCACCACAGAGTTTGACCATTTATTGCCTCACCGCCAAATATAGAAAATTGTCCATTACTTTCCTAGACTTCACACCCCCAAACACAGGAACAGCCACTGTTTACCGAGCATACATAGCTATATACAAAGCCTTTATGATATTTCATGTAATTGTCATGATAATCCCATAATGTCAGTATTGGCTCCATTTATAGCATACAAAGAACACTTTGAGAGGTGAAATGCCCAAGGTCACTCAGCTAGGAAGTACTTAGTAAGTGATGGGTCCGAGCCCAGCTCCAGAACACACACTTTTGACCACTCTGCTACCTCCAGCAAAGAGTCCTGTCATGAGAATGCAGCTTACCTGATCTAACGTCACACATGCCCACTTTTGTCCCTGTAGAAAGAAGTCAGAAATTAAACCAGGCAAGCCATTCTTAAGGCAATGGATGGAAGTGTGTGTGTGTGTGTGTGTGTGCGCGCGTGTGTGTGTGTGTATTTTTATGTTTATGTCTCATTTATACCTTTACTGATAGTAAATTCAACTCTTTTTAACTTTTTTTCCATGGTAGTCGAAATTCCCATTTTTTGCAGATTGCCCTTCCTACGAGGGGCATCTGATTATCTGCCAGAGTTCGTCATCTGTTGAGTCTGGTGTGGCAGCCGTGTGCTGCTTCTCCCAGCTGGCACAGGGAGCGTGATGATGTCTTAGTCCAACACTTACTGGTCTTCCCACAATAGAAATTTCTCATGGTTGCATCTCCAGAATTAATTTCTTTCTTTTTAGTTTGGCTTGTGTTCATTTTGCATGAGTTCACATCTTGGGTCTCCTTGTACGAACCTTCAGAGTCTAAACACCAGATTGCTCCAAAAAGTGTTAATATTCTGCTCCTGCTGAATGAGGACATACGGCATGTGCCCTCTCTCCCCGGAGCCACCATGAAACATTCTTTTAATATTTTCCAGAGGTCCAAGAAAATAAATGCGAGCTAAGAATGTTGTGAATGGCACACACTGCTTGCGGGTATGTTCTGCCATATTTTGAAGGATGCATATAGACTAACAAGAGCAAGGATATCCCTCCTCTGTTAATAATATGCCGTCACAGGGAAGGTTTTCCTACAACAATGGATATGATAACAGTGTTCTGTAGGCTTTTTGTTCCATGGTCCCAAGCCAGCATACCCTTTAACTGCCAGGTCCGCCTAGATCTCTGCCTACTCCCCAGTTTCTCCAGTGGCCTCGGAGCCTAGGACATGCTACGAGAAGTTGGGGAACTGAGATGTGTTCTATCCTGAAGCTGTTTTATAGAGCACTTGAGGCCCCAAAGAAACTCCGAACGCTGAAAAGCAGCACAGAGCAGTCAAAGCATGAGTAGTGGGCTCTCAGTGAGGGGCCCTTCATCTTCGGCTTTCCTGGCTCTTCATGGACTAATCACCATACAAGCCAAGGGTACAAGTGGTGCAGTTAAGAGCAGTGACAGTGTCCCAGGTGGCTTTTGGCCCTCCTCTCTACCTGAAATGGTTGCATTTTTTTAGCAAGGTAGGGATCAGAATCATACTGAAATTCTAGCTGCTCATGATTCCCTCTCTCCCTCTTCCCCCTGTAAACCTGAGGAACTGTACAACGAAACGGTTGACTTCAGCAGTGAGTATAGGCGGGCTCAAACCCATCCAAACATGCTGAGACTTCAGTCTCAAAAATGGGTTGCATCTACCTAGAAATTCTCTCTTCAGAATTCTCAAGAATCTCCAAAACCTTGTACCTGTAGTTTGAAAGCATTTCCTTCTGAAGTACAATTTAGAGGATGAGTCTGAATGGAGAAGCTTATCTATTTCCCAGCTAGCTGGCAGCGTGCTTCCTTCTTTTCTTGCCCAGGATGCTTGGCACCCAATAGCCATGGGGCTCGCCCTCAAACTCAGAATCAAACTCTACTCCAGAGATGTGAGACGAGACACTCTGGGATGCCTCAGTTCTAGGCTCTCCACAATTACCCAAGTAGGAGGAGGCTGAGATGGGCTTTATTATGATTACGAGGTAAACAAAGGGTGCTGTTTACGAACCCCTCTTTGTTGGGAGGTCCTAAATTGCCACCACCCTCTGGAATCTCCACGCCTCATCCAACATGCTTGGAGCCCCTGCTAGTTCAGGCCTACAGTGGGCACATTTGGGTCTACAGAGAGAGACAAGACCGCAGTCCCTCTGCTTGAGAACATGACCCATAATCAAAGGACTGCCATGAAATTCATCAAATGCTATGGTGAGAATGCCTGGGAAGCTGTTTTTCCTTTTCCACATAATCTTTTTTAATACCCTAAAAACCTAGCAAATCCCCCATAACAGCAACAACAAAAAGCACATTAGTCCAAGACACCCCAATTACTAAGCATTCTTCTGCCATGGAGAGAATGATGGGGAGCAGGCTGGCATTGGGTTGAGAGTCACAAAGTCTAAACGGGACAGCTTTCTCTAAATCATTGTTTTTTCGCACAAACATTAAAAATTAGCTTTAGTTCAAGTTTGTAAAATGTGGAAATTTCTCTCTTAATAGTTCAGTCTCTGACCTTGGGTCAAACTTAGCAGGAAGGGACCTTACAAATTGAGTTCTCATATACGAGGAAGCAAACAAAATCTGTCCAGCTGCTGCTATTGCCGCCTTTGCTGTGACATCCAAGAGCTTCATGATTCTGTGCAAGGTCAACATGTAATTTCAGGAACAAACAAGCAAATGGCCTGTAGTTTCACCAGCAATCCCTGTGTCCAGTGTCCTCACTACAACACACTGTAGACTCCTGTCCTTGGGGACAGGGACCAGGTTTTGCTCACCTCTGTGGCTACCAAAGAACCATGCTTGTTGTTGCTTTTTGTTTTGTTTTGTTTTTTGTTTTAATGTTTATTTTTGAGAGAGAATGCAAGCAAGGGGGAGGCAGATAGAGAGGGAGACACAGAATCTGGAGTGGGCTCCAGGCACCGAGCTGTCAGCACAGAGCCCGACGCGGGGCTCGAACCCATCAACCATGAGATCATGACCTGAGCCAAAGTCTGATGCCCAACCGACTGAGCCACCCAGGCACCCCCCAAAGAATCATGCTTATAACCACTTGTTGAGTAATTACAGGGGCGCAGTGGTCCTCTCAGGGTGTGCAGGAAGACAAATACTTTATTTAAGGTTTTATTTCTTGCCAAGTGTTTTCATTTACCAACTTAAAGCAAGCAGTTAAATTTTTATTCTTAATGGTATACATCTAGTACGAACACCTGTTTTCAGGCTAATTTTCCAGACTCAGCTGGCTTTCTATAAACATATATACTTCCAATAATTAAGGATTTTATTATGACCTTATAGTTCTGTCCTCAAGGAATCAAGAAAGAAAACTTCCAGTATTAATTTTGGTGGGTAAATGTAACTAAGTTTTGAATCGTATTATGTAAGGTTCTGGGTACCGAACTCATAAAGTCCCTTTTCCTTGTAAGCCCTAGAGTCACAGCAACCCAGGCTTGCTCGCATTTTCTTTTCAGCCTTAGGCTCAGTACATATCTTGATTTGCTTGGTGCCCTGGGAGCCAATACACCCACTTGCTCCTTGGAGATTCTGCTCTTTGTTCTGCTGTAGAGGGGATCAGCCTTACTGGTCCTACACCAGCCCTTTGCTCTGAGTCCTGTAATCTTACTCATTCCAGGGAAACAGAGGATCAAATGGCAAACACGGGAAATGACAAGACTAAAAAGTCCCCCTCTCTTCTCACCAACACTGTCCTGTCATCCAGCCCCTTTAGGGAGGCACAGAATGAAATGTGACCTCCATCCCGGCTCCCTGGCCCTCCCTGGGCTGCCGGCTTTTATCACAGCGGTCAGCCTGAGAGTCCAGATTCCTCTGTCATCAAATGAAACGTTTTAAACCAGATAGGAAATTGCTTGTGGATTCGAAGTCAGATTTGTTTTATTATTGTTTTTTAGTGATTCGTGAAAAGCAGAATCCAGAAACACTTCAGCTTTTACTTTTTCTCTTGATTGAAGGTTTTCACATTTGCAAACAAACCTTTCGGAAGCCTCTATAGAAGAGGCTACTAAAGGGACCCCTTGATCCTCCATAATGTGAGGAGTCCCCTGGTGTATGTTTAACTTCACTTTCTCATTTATCCATGCAGAGACCTGGAAGTATAATGGGAGAAGCAGTTTTAGCAAACGACATGAATGGTGTCTAAAATGCCCTTGAGACACACTGCTAATATCTGGCCTCTTCATTTATCGGCAAATCACTCTTGCTCTGAACACATAACTAGGAAATCACGCTTTGATTCTCCATACTCAAAGTTTTAAAACCCCATTTTGAACTTTTGTTCTTAATCAGCCCCACTCCCACTGTATTTCATTTGGATTCCTAAAGTTGGCTTTTATCTATAGGGAAAGAACTAAGCTTTCTTGGTTTCCCACCAGAAATGAAATGGCAATGCTTGTAAAATAGTGGTTTCTTATGCTTATTAAGTATACATTGTGTCGTTGGACAATAGAGAGGTCGTTTTTTGACACTACAGTATCTTAGAAATGTTAACACCAGTTAGGAAGCTATTTAAAGGTAGCTATGTGACTAAACCCTTCCTCCCACACCCATCATGGGGAGGGGTGGGGGAGAGTGGCAGGGTTGGCTGGGCTATGTGTGAAGCCATAGCTTCAAGAACTCAAGAATCCTGATTTTAATGCTGCCTTGTGGCTTTGGATGATGAATCGAACTGAATTGTCACCTCTATCTTATTTCTCTGACATGACACTGCCATAAAAGGCCCGAGAAGACACATGAAGCTCAGATAATGGTCATATCCCTTTCTGTACACCTTGAACACATCATCCATGCGTTCTCCAACAGAACTCCTAGACTTGCACCCTGAACCATAGTCTAAAGAGTGTGAACTGTGTACTGAGAAATTTCAATGAGACTGTGAGAGCCGTTCAAAAAAATGTCACAGCCACACTTTGTGGGGACATAACCTCAAGACAGATTGGGAAGAAGGGCAGAAACTCACATCTGCTTTATGTGCCAACAACACCACTTCAGAGAGCAGGGCAGGGCAGGGCTGGGCAACCCAGCAGGACGAGTTACACATGGCAATAGCAATAATGGTGGTTTATTACAAGTATGGTAACATTAACAGCTCAAGATGTATCTATGCTACACTTGATCAACCCCTTAAGGTTTACATATTTCTTTGAAAAAAGGAAAAAAGAGGGTTTTGTTTTTTTTTTACAAAACATTTATACCCACTTGATGCAAGATCTATGGGGTAAGAAATTAATCCTTAACAAAATCACTCAATAGATTTGAAATTAAGTTTTTTTTTTACAAATACTTTCTCTTTGCAGGTCAACTGCTAGGGAGTATGCTCTGAAAATTATCAAGAAAAGCAAATGTCGAGGCAAAGTATGTATAAGGTTTATTATTATGAAAATATATTGTTTTGGGGGGGTAGAAATACAAAAATCAGTTCCCAAATAAACATAAGTTCACCCTAGGGGTTGCATTTTGGTGGAATAAAATGTTATATATTTATTAGAATATAACCTTATTCTACAAATATTCTTGGAATAAAAGCTAATTGGAATGATTGTATGTTATTTCTGTTCCTTATCATTGTTTGTTTGTTTCCTTGCTTCATTTACCTTTGTGATCTAAGTTTCATTCCATCCTTCTATATGCAATTATTGTTATCCTGATAGGTTCCAAAATTACAGGCATCATCTGAGGGCCTTCAACAGCTTTTGGTGATTCTAGACTATCTGAATATCAGAATCTAAGATATATTCATTATATTTTACCAAACTATATCTTCTTTGATCCTCAAATGGTATAGCTACTCATCTGAGTTAGTTCCTCATATGTTTTGACGTGTATATTGATTAAGGTCACTTTTCCCTGGAACAGGAGCACATGATCCAGAATGAGGTGTCTATTTTAAGAAGAGTGAAGCATCCCAATATTGTTCTTCTGATCGAAGAGATGGATGTGCCAACAGAACTGTATCTTGTCATGGAATTAGTAAAGGTGTGTAGCTTAGAAAAACAATAAACTTACACGAGGTACCATGCTTTTCTATATGACAGTAGAGCGCTCTCCTTCATTCCCTTCCATCAATATTTAGTCTCTCATTTCTACGCATTGGCATAATGGTGAAGAGTATTAACACTAGAATAGTACTGCGAGAGTTCAAGTCCCAGCCTTGACCTGTACAGCATTCTGACCTTGGGTAAATCTCTCTGTACCTCAGTTTCTTCATATGTAAAGTGAGAAGAATAATAGCACTTACCAGGAGTGTATGGTGAAAGTAAGAGGGATGGCTTCTACCATGCACTTTCTAATACACAGAAACTATTAGATAGATAACACTACACTCGTTGTTGTTATCATTTTAGTAGAAATTGTTCACTTTTTCATGAACTGCATCCAAAGGTACCAACCATTCTTATATTTTAAAAAGGCTTTAAATTTTAGTCACCAACCTAATAGAAAAACAACACAGTCTTAATGTGAATGTTCTGCTGCCTTTCAGTAAATGTTACAACCTTGTCCTGTCACATAAGATTACATTTGTGTTTTATTAATCATAGAATACAGGGGCACCTGGGTGGCTCAGTCGGTTAAGCGTCCGACTTCGGCTCAGGTCATGATCTCATGGTTCGTGGGTTCGAGCCCCGCGTCGGGCTCTCTGCTGACAGCTAGCTCAGAGCCTGGAGGCTGTTTTCGGATTCTGTGTCTTCCTCTCTCTGACCCTCCCCTGCTCATGCTGTCTCTCTCTCTCTCAAAAATAAATAAAACATTAAAAAAATTTTTTTAAATCATAGAATATAGAAATGGCCATATGTTCATAATTGCTGAATCTAAATGAAAGGTGACTCACCTGTTACCTACTTCCATATTTAATATTTTCAGTAACTAAACGTTTTTATACATTTAACATTTTGTTTCATGGAGGGATAGTTTTCTCTTTTCTATTATGTTAATCTAACTGAAGGTGTAACTGATTTCTACCTCAGTTGTAAAATGTCGTAAATGGGTCACACCACCCTCTGCATCAACTGTGTGCACCCATCAACAAGAGCCTCGGGCTCCTGGAACCCTGTTTGGAGTCCCACACCCCAGCTGGTGGCAGGAATCAACACCGAGGAATGTGGCGTTTCCTTGTGTCAAGAGTTAAGACAAAGACAGCATGTAATAAACTAATCTGTTACTGTATAGAAAAATATTCTTTCAAAGAGCCTTTAAACTTCTGTTATTCAGAGTTGCTTTATTTTAAATCTGTTGGCTTTTTTTTCTTAGTGGTTATTTATCTCTACAGATGAAGCCTACTTTTTCCTACTTCATGTTAGGATTTGTTTCTTTCAGAGAGGTGGGACTTGTTTGTCTGAAATGACATCGGTTGTTGTCGCATTGGAAACTGAGGGAGATAAAAAAATGGTAAACTGTTCTTTCAGCACAGAAAGGTCAATTTTGGTTATTCAGAAGATTTTCATATTGGTGCTTTATTGCCAAATACAGTTTGGTAATTGCCAGTATTATAAAATATACTTTAGCACCAAGGATAATATTTTTACAGTGACTTTAATTTTTAGAGCAACAACTTTAAGCCATTCCTGTTGCCCTTCCATGTGCTGTTAAAGATTGATTATCTCCCGTTTACTGGCTGATTTTTTGCAGAGTTAAGACTAACTTAAACGAAGTGGAGAAATGAAAGAGGCGAAGGCTTAAGAGTTCAGGACGCATTTTGTGGGAAAGCCTAGGCCTGTTGTCACTCATTTGCTGAGTCAGGTGACAATAGCTAAGTAACGCTGGGAGGTCCTCACTTCACTTAGTCTTTTGCGAATTCCCTCTGAGGGACCAAGATAGCCTAACAATGTCAGAGCGAGTCTGCACAGTCCAGCATCGGGACTCCTCAATTGTACCACAAGATCATACCCTTAAATTTAGGCTGACCCAGAATTACTGTGAGGCCAGGTCTGGAAGCATCCCAGGAAATGAAGGCCAACCCCAGGCTTGACTTGAAAGGCTCCCACAACATTTCCCCCCTGGGAAATGTAGCTAGGGCCATGCTTCTCACACCCTAAATGTCCAGTGGTATGCCAAAAAGTGCCTGCAGCCATAGGATAAACAAGACTTACATTCTGGAAAACAGTAAAGTAACAGTAATTATGAGTGAAATTCCATAATTAATAAGAACAGGTCTTTAGACTTCTGCCTACAGATGTGTGCACATGCAAACTGTGTGTATACAGTGTTCAGAGGAAGACAGGCCTTGTGGGGGAGGTGACCCTTCAGCCAGGCCCTATTTGATCAGCAGGAGTTAGAAAGACAAAGAGACTAGAAGGGACATGCCAGGGGGCCCGTAGGTGGCTCAGTCTGTTAAATTTCTGACTCTTGATTTCGGGTCAGGTGATGATCCCAGGGTTGTAAGGTGGAGCCCCGAGTCGGGTTTCGAGCTGGGCATGGAGCCTGCTTAAAATTCTCTCTCTCCCCCTCTCTCTGCCCCTCTTGCATGTGTCCTCTCTCTTTCTCTCAAAAAGGAAGGAAGGGAGGAAGGAATGGAGGAAGGAAGGAAGGAAGGAAGGAAGGAAGGAAGGACCACTGTAGGAAGGAGGCTCTAAGGAGGACAGGTTAGGAATGCAGGGTGATTGGTGCATGTTTTAATGACCTGGGAAGAATATCCTAGCGGGAGCATAAAGGTGACTAACTGTTCCGGCTAGTGGCAGGAGATGAGATGAAACAGGCTGGCATGAAGCCGGCAACCAAACATGGAGAGCCACGAGGGAGAGGAATGCTGACTTCCTGAAGGGAGAAGAAAATGCCAACGTACCACGTGGGAAGGCAACACTCAGCTCGCCGGTTGTTTTGAATGAGCATCCGGGGCAGCAGTGCTGGTTGTGAGGCCACAGGACAACCACCAGGGACAGTGCAACAAACACCCTCACCCAGAGGGTGCAGCGGGATGACCCGGGAGGCTGTGTACGTGGCATGCCTTACAGGAAGCACTGGCTGAACGCTTGGTTGAGGATGCAGAGGAAGGGAGAAGACAGGTGCCCGGAGCCTCACTGGGTAACCGGGACAACCGTGGAGTCATTGTGGGGTTGCCGTGCACAGCCACACACACATCCCACTGCATTGGGGAGCACCATGCAGACCACAGAGGAAATCCCGCCTCCCGGAGAGGCATGGAAACAACCTGTAAACCCACATCTGGCAGCCTTGCCTTTGAGAGAAACAGACAGCTGAGAGACGGTGTTCATGTTGACACAATGTCTTTAGTTTGGGAACTGAATGGACCGTGGGAGAAGCCTCCTGAGTCGAGGCTGTACAGGGGAGCAGAGGTCAGGCCAGAGTATGACCTTCGACAATTGTCAGCCTGCAAGTGCTATGTTCTACTTTTGCTATTTAGAAACAAAATGCAATCCCTTACTGCATGAGGCAACAATGAACACAGTTGGTTCCTGCGCTCGGCTCTTTGGTGCACTGTGTGCAAGAATGATGCAAACGTTGTTAGTAAATCAGACCCAAATTTCTGAAAGGGCTTCAAATAAATAGAACTAAAATTAGAGCCTAAAACCATTCTGTTTCTCCAAATAACAGTAAGTTAGCAAGGAACAAGGGAAACAAAAGTTCAGATGAATAATGGTCCTAGAAAACTTCCTTTGAAATTTCTTCATTCTCCTCCCTCCTCCTCTCTTTCTCTCTCATCTTTAGAATGACAGTTTCTGGTCCTTTTCTCTGCTCCTTACAAAGAAGCACATTATTGAAAAAGAAAACACTACACCCACTCCAAGAGAGCTAAATCTAGAGAATGAAGGGAATTGAGTGTGTGTGTGTGTGTGTGTGTGTGTGTGCATGTGTGCGTGCGTGTATGAATTTCACAAGCCAGCAGAACATTTTGTTAAGGGTGTGGTCTGCAGTATTACCTGCTTCTCATTTTGGGAGGTTTAGGATTATGACTTTGAACTAGCACCGGCAGTTGGTATGAGGCATGTAGCACATGCCACCAGGGCACCCAGGTGTCTGTCACAAGGCTCCTGCCCTGGAGGCCTGGTTCCCCCTCTCCTCCGTGGCTGGGGCTGCAGTAATGACTGTGTGTCCGATGGCAGAGTCTTCGCCCTGCTTCTTTGAGCCCTGGAGGAGATGCCACTGGCTTTCCCAGCGGGGAAAGAAATCACCGGAGTCCCTGGGCCTCTGAGAGGGAAGTGGCAGGGAAAGCCCTGGGAGCCCAGAGACCCTGCACGTATTCTTCATCTCCTGGATAGCGTGTCAGTTCCCTCTCCAGGCAGCCCGATTGGACCATCTGTTAATGCTGCTCCACCTGCTATTCTATTCTCAGGGAGGAGACCTCTTCGATGCCATTACTTCCACTAACAAATACACTGAGCGAGACGCCAGTGGGATGCTGTACAACCTGGCCAGCGCCATCAAATACCTGCATAGCCTGAACATCGTCCACCGGGACATCAAGCCAGAGAACCTCCTGGTAAGAGCGATTCTAACCTCAAGCGTCTTGCGTTCCAAGCAGTCATGAGTGAATGTGAATCTTTCTTTTTTCCTTCCCTATTTTCTTCCTTTTTTTGAAAAGAAATCTACCTTAAAGGCTAGGTTCCAGCTGGACTTCAGTAACTAGCTAGAAACTAGCCTTTTATGTTTGTCTACAAGGGTTAATGTACCATTAGGAGTACTTGACTGATCAATAGCAAATAGAAACCTTGAGACGGGGTTGGGGGAATAGAACTCGGGAAATCTAGAGCTGTGGTTAATACCTTGGGTTCAGCCAAGATAATCATGAGGAGGATTTAAGTGTATGTTATTTATCCGTAGCACTTTGATGTGAAAAGTTTTTACTTGGAAGGGGTGAAAGGAAGCCCTTAGTCTATCAAATTTACATTTCGATAATACGATCTAAAAGCTAAGACAATAAATCAGGAGTTTTAAAGACACCAGCACTTCAGCATAAAAATAATCATAACAGGGACCGATTTTTTAAAGTCAGAGACATCCTTACCCCCCTTTATGACTGTTTTGCTTTTCATGAACAAGGCATCTCTGGGAGAAACACCAAGAGTTCTGTATGCAAGCAAATGAGGTTCCTTTCCTAGTCCAGTTGTTAAGGGGACAGTATTGGAAGGAATTGAGGAGACAAAGACTGGGCATTGAGGTGCTGTCACTGGTGAATATGGGAGAAACATAAATTTTGCTGGCTCTCCAGGCTGGAATTTTAATGAAATCTATTCATTTTCTCCCTCTCCCCTCCCCCCTCCCAGATACTAGTTCTTCTTTTACTCTCATTATGTGGGCCCTAGAGTCATCTATTATATATTACTGTTAGTTTGTCCATCTCTTCAGAAATCTGGGAACTGAGGATTCTCTTTCTAAAGCACTGTTTCTCCAAGGGTGGTCCAAAGACTCCCTGCATCTGAACTACTCCCAGATGCCTATTAAAAATGCAAACCTCTGAGCCTCCCTGCAGCCCTAGCAAATCACAATCTGGTGACTGATGACAGGGTACAGATCTTCATTGAAACAAGCTCTCCCGCATGACCCGAATGAGCATTCAGGTCTAGAAGCCCAGCTCCCACTGCACGGTAAAGGCTGGAGACATCTGCTGTCATGGAGACCACTCGTGTGCTTGCCCTGCACTTTTCACTCAGTCTCTCATTTAACCCTCACAACAGCCATATGGGGTAGGTTCTGTTACTGTCCCATTTCACAGGTAAGGAAACTGAGTGCCTGGAAGTACAAAGACCTTCTCAGACCCATTATAACTCCCATGTGGAAGAACTAAGATCTCAACCTAGCTCTGTCCTACTCCAAAGCCCAAGCTTTTAACCACTAGACCACATGAAGCTGTGAATTAGGGAGATCCATTGTGTGCTTGCCCTGTGCCAGGTACTGTACCAGAGGACAGAGAGACAGGCCTTCATCGAGTTGACATGCAAGTAGCATTAATCAGCATTCAAGAAATAAATACACGAGCAGATAGTTAATTGCAATTATGTTCGTAAGCTCGTAGTTGCTGGCTAACAAAGGCAGCTAAGGTCAAACGACAGAGTTCTGCCTTAATTGCACCTCAAATTCCACATCTCCGCAGTAGCCTGAACATTCTCTTCTGCATAGTTGCCTCTGTAAGCCAGCGATTTTCTTTTGTGTGCACCCATTATTCCTGTGTCCTGAATTATGTAGGATGGTCTCGTGGGAACAGACTCACAACTGAGCCTTTGTTTCAAAACTTCTCTAAACCCCCAAAATTCAGTGATTGAAACTTAAAGTTTGATTTCCCTTCCCCACCCTTGCAGTTTGGTTGTGTGACATTGTTGACTTCCTTCTCACCAGAGCATTATCTATTTCTGTAAATGCCATAAATGATTACTTAGCAGTGTTCTTTCTCTACACTAACAATTTGGAGGACACTTTGAAAGTACTGTGCTCATTCTAATGTTCGACTTTTTAAATTACCCAAAAAGAAAAATGTTCACTCCTTTTTCTCTTTCTTTTCCAATGTAAGAATGTGAAATGCACACATGTCATTGAAGTCATTTGCAATATAGGTTTAATATATATATTAAAATATATATATTAAAGTAATTATGCTTCTCCAGTATAGGAATTTCTTTTTCTTTCTTTTTTTTACATTTTTAAATTTATTTTTGAGAGACAGAAAGAGACAGCGTGAACAGGGGAGGGGCAGAGAGACAAAGAGACACAGAATCTGAAGCAGGCTCCAGGCTCTGAGCTAGCGGTCAGCACAGAGCCTGACGTGGGGCTCAAACCCACAAACTGTGAGATCATGACCTGAGCTGAAGTCGGACGCTCAACTGACTGAGCCCCCCAGGCGCCCCTAGGAATTTCTTACTCTAAGAGAGTAGTAAAGGTTAGTGAGTTTTGCATGGATAAATCTATTATAGTATAAAATAGGTAGAAAAATAAAATAAGTTTAACGAAGTTAGCATGACATCACTAATTGAACTTGAGACTTCTGTTAATTTCACATTCTGTTCACCTTTTTTGTGAAAATAATAGAGAATCATCATGGGAGGCACATTCACATACTGAGGATCTATAGTCAGATGGACCAAAGTTCAAAACCGAGTGCTTTACTCAGAATTCCACTGGCTGGTCCTACGACCTTGAACAAGTTTCTTAACTCCTTTGAGCCTCATTTAAGGGGATTTTATGAAGATAAAGCGATAACATGGAACTATTAGCTTCCTTCATTTTTAGTCCCCATTTAATTGTAATAAAAATTAAATTATTCCTAAAAATAAAACTGTTTCACAATAAATTGTATGTTGTAAAAATCATCTTGCATCTTTTTTGACATTGCTTTAAAAATTTTACAATTTATCCATGCGTGGATTTGCTATCTCCTGGCAAATTTAGAGCTATAGACTGTTTTTGAAAAATGCTATGTCAAATTTAATGTAAAGATTTTGAATCCATTTTCTTACTACCAAATAAATAAACTTACCAAATAAATAGGCCTCAGCACACACTTTGCGTTACTCTTTTATTAAGAGACCTCAAAAAAGCCTAAATTGTAGGACTGCTAATAAGATTTTTGCTAGCTAAGTGTTTAATGGTTGTTATAAATAGCAAAATATTATTTAAAAATTTTTTAATGTTTTATTTATTTTTGAGAGAGAGAGACACAGAGTACAAGCAGGGGTGGGGGAGAGAGAGAGGGAGACAGAATCTGAAGCAGGCTCCAGGCTCTGAACTGTCAGCACATAGCCTGATGCGGGGCTCGAACCCATGAACCACGAGATCATGACCTGAGCAGAAGTCAAAAGCTTAACCGACTGAGCCACCCAGGTGCCCCAAAATATTATTTTTAAATGCCTAATTCAGCTATAGATTTCATTTTATATGTATATATATATAGAGAGAGAGAGAACTTTCAAATTTTTTTTATTTCTAATTCCTACAGAACTCTATAAAAATGTTGTAGCTTAGCCTTAAGAAACCTCTATTGATCTATTCAAGTCTAAGTATTTATCAGGTCAAACCCTTTTAATGAGAAAACATGATTTGATTTACAGTGATGTTTCCAGCCACATTTGGGGTGAAAATTGGGAATTGACCCAATATAAATACCCCCTATAATTTTATTATTGTATCATTACTAAGTTTTTGTTTCATTTTGCTTTGGTTTTTGTTGCCACAAGTTAATCATGCCAATGAGCTTCGTGGTTCTTTTTCTTTGTCAGGCCTGGAGCTTAATGATCATATTGATGAGTGACAGGTGGGATGAGAGGGTGGATGAGATGAAAGAATGAGTGAATGAGTTACACTTCTTCACAGACTAGAGGACAGATCCAATATGACAGGTCCAGGCCATTCCTCATTCAGTACATATAGGACTCACCTGGGCCTCAGTCTAAATGTCACTGCATGGGGAGAGAAAGTGCAGTTTCCCCAATTGCACTTACGCACAGAACCAGTGTGTGTGTGTGTGTGTGTGTGTGTGTGCGTGTGTGATGATAATATATAACTAAAAGGAACGCGTTGCTTTTAAAAAAAACACAAAACCATGAAAACGGTCTTACTGAGATCAACTACCTCCAGTTTGCAGGAGTCACCACTAGATGGCAAGCTTGCACCCTTGGCAGGAAAAGTCCTCAGTTGCAGCCTGAGTTTCTTCCAAAGAGCTGGGAGGGTCTTTTAAAAATATGTATGCAGATGCCACCTCCTTAGGAAAGTAAAGTATTTACTGGCAAAAATATAACCTGCATCACTATTTATTTATTCTAGAAATAAGCTGTAATTTTCTTGAAATATAAAAGTTTATGTTCAAGAAACTTTTTCCTTCTAAACTCCCCAGTACTCTCTGGGAGAAAGCAGTTTCTCAGAGAAGCTGCCTCTCTTAGTCAGAAATTTTCTTTTAGAAGCTTTCTGTCCAGGTGTTTGTACCTGCTCCTAGCTGCCCATCAAAATGACATGCCTAGCACATGAACCTCATTTTCACTAAATAGATGAGTGAATAATCCATAGCAACAAGATACCCTGTTCCCTCCAAAGGATGACCAGGTATGACCAAGTGATGGGGTGTTCCAGATTCTCTTCGTTTCCAGTTCAGCCAGCCCCAAGCCCACAAGATGAATGGCTTTCCTTCTGCCTTAATCCCATAACTCTTAATCCCCAAACAAGTCTGTGGTACACAAGGCAAGTGCCACACACAGATAGAGTGCATCTAGAAGTCATAGACAAAAGTATAGTTGAGTAGATCTGTAGTCAGTCCACCGTCATATGATCTCGAACCAGCAGTGTTGATTAATGGTTGGGGGACCCCCAAGAAGGGAGACAGGGGCCTCTCAGGACTCTGTCACTAGCCATCCCCCAATCAGCATTATTAGTGATGTGAAATGAAGATGTATTACAGCAAATGACAGAATTGAGATCCAAAAGTATCTTTGGCTCAATGAGGGTCCAAAATCAGTAAGATGAAATTTGACAAGAGAGAAACATAAATCCCAATGGGCTATGGTTTTGGTATAGTTGTTTTAATCATCAATGCAGAAAAGCAGTAATGGGAAAACCTTGGCCACACCATGTCAAAGGCAATTAATTGACTGTAAGTTCAGTGTGAGCCTCAGTGTGATATGATTGCTAAAAAAAAAGTGCCCCTAGACTCCCTTCACTGAAAGAGTGCTGCCAGCATGAGTCCTCTGCCTTGCTTATCCCAGTTAGAACTAGGGTGAGGAATCAGAGCACAGCATGTCAGGGGCCTGGAGTTTAGCCCACAGCAGCAATGGAGAAAGTAGAGCATGGTGGCTCTGGTCAAATATATGAAAAGCTGCCAGATGGAAGATGGGAAAACTTTTCTGTGCTGTATTTGAGAGCACTGAACTCAAACTAAAGTTTAAGAAGACATTAACTGGTGAGAGATTTGAGGTTGATATAAGAAAAAAATTCTAACACTTGCATCTGTTTGAAAATTAAACAGACTTTAATATACGTAGCTTGTGATCACTGAAAATGTCCAAGCAGAGGGGCACCTGGGTGGTTCAGTCAGTTAAGCCTCTGCCTTTGGCCCAGTTCATGATCTCATGGGTATTGAGTTTGAGTCTACATTGGGCTCTCTACTGTCAGTGCACAGCCCACTTCAGGTCCTCTGCCCCCCCCGCCCCTCCCTTGCTAACCCCCCCAAAAATAAATAAATAAATACATACATAGAAAATGTCCATGCAGGAACTGAACAATCATTTTTTACAGGTGTTTAGAAAAAAATCTGCTCTCTGAATTTGGATAAAAATTAAGGGCAAAAGAGAAGAAAAACAACACTGTCCCCAAACATTACTTAGTACAATATTACACCAGTTACTTCGCTAACACATTTGCTCAGGGCCCTTTTCCAAGGCCCTGTGATTGCACAAGGAAGAAGAAGACAGGAAGTAAAAGTATAGTGTGCTGCCTTGATTGGCCTGGGTCTATCTGCTCCATTACTCACCCTTCTGTCATAGCATCACTCATCTTATTTAAAATGGCATGGTCTTATTGGACTAGCAAAGATTAATAATACTAGTATATAGTGTTGGCAAAGTTATTAGGCTACCAGTCATCTCATACGTGTTGGTGCAAGAGTAACTTCATAGAAGCTTTCTGAAAAGTAATTTGGTAATAAATAACTGAAACCTTTAATTGTGTGTGTATCCCCTGACCAAGTAATTCTACATCTGGAAATGTAACCTTAAAAAAAATCAGATATGTATACATACATGTGGATATTCATCCCAGTGGGTTTTAGTATGAAAAAATAGGTATACATATATATGGAAACAAGTTAGGGCACCGATTAGTTAAATAATAGCATGATGAGGAGGGAGGAGGACATACTGGTTAAAATCTTGGACTTGGACATACCCGAGCTTAAGTTCTGGCTCTGCCATTTATTAGCTGTGCAACACTGGACAAGTTACTTAACGTCTCTGAGACTCAGTTTTCTCAACCACAGTATATATAGGCTGTTGTGAAGATCCAATAGGATAATGACCATGAACTCCTGAACACAGTGCCTGGCGTATCCTGTGTGCTCGCTAAGTACCAGTGGTAGTAGTTGTGGGGGTTATTATCATGGTGCCTCCGTACAATGGAATATCCAGTAGCCTCTGGAAATCGTGATGTAGATACAAGCTTATTCACTCAGGATATATTGTCCAGTGAAAGGAGAAGGGCAGGAAAGAGAGGTAAAGAAGGGGCTGGAAGTTCTTACCCCAAAATGCTATAAATGGTTACTTCTAGGAGTCAAGATTATGGGTGAGTTTAATTCCTTTCCCTGTATAATTATCTGTCTTTTCTAATTTTCCTACAGTGACATGTTGGATATTACTCGTGTGACAAAAATGTAATACAGGTTTTTAAAATGGCAGTGACATTGAGTTCCAAGTTTTAGCAAAAGCCTAGTATGTATAGTGGCCAAGAGAATTTAGAATGTGCATGTTTTGTGTATCTCAATGCAGCTGCACGGGACTCCTTTTCAGAGAGTTTCATGACTATTTTAATGTGAGGATGAGAATCAGGTTTCTCGGAGTTTCCATTCATCTTCTGTCTTCGCAGATATCTCTAGATTAATACTTTGAAAGCTATTTTATTTTTCCCTCTAGTATTGTTACTTCTTATGACTCCTATATAACATTCACTCTTATTATTTCATTTAACGTTTGATTTCATAAATATTTTACATGTGGGTATAACATGGGTTTCATTTTTTTAAGAATTTTTTTCCAGGAGGTTTAATTTTAAAGTATGTGAACCATAAAGTGCATTTTTAAAAATAATCCCCTGCATTCATGTTGTTTTACTTCACTTCTTAAAGACTAAAGATTTAAATTTAATTCATTTTCCTTAGAAAGGATCATAAAGGCCATATACCATGGCCAGAGGAAAATCAATGTCTTTTTAAAGGGATACCATATTTGTTAAAAAGTAAATTGACTTTTTTTCATGGCTTTGTCAATTTCATGCCACCTTTGTTCAATTCTATTTGGTGAAATAATTTTTTAGTACCTATTGAGCTCCTCTGTGAAAAATATTTCCGTGGATACTAATGATTCATTAGCCAGCATTTCATCGGGGGTTATCCTTGAATTCACAGCAATATTGAGAATTATGTTTGTCCCAACACATCTGTTATATTAGTCAGCTCTTAGTTCTCTATTATGGGAATCTCAGAAACCATTTGCCTGGGTTTAGGTTATCTGTGAATTTTCATATTACTTTACGGCCACCAGCTGCATTTTATGACTATATATTAAATCTTTTATTTTTTCAAATAACTTTTCCAAATGGTCTCAGTTTCTAATCCAAAGGAAATCAGGCCTATGCCCAAACATCTACTGTTCAGCAAGTTACAGCTACTGCAACCCTCCAAGTAAATGAAAAAGAAACAAAAATAAAACACTTCTTTAAAAAGGAAAAATCCTATGTGAAACGCCAGTGTGCCAAAAACCTATTACCTGACCTTTCACTCTATCTGTTCATGGTAGGATGTGCCTTCAGCTTTTAATTGGAACCTTTTTCATAATTGTTGCCATCTAACACATTTAGTCTGTCAAATCATGGGATGTCTTTATAGCCATATAATAAACCCTAGAGAACAACTTCTCTGACTGTAGCCATCTGCAATGATCACAAGAGTAGTTTACAAAATACTGACAATCTTTATGGTAATAGGATACATATGGCCGCCCACAATTATGGGTAGCTGCATTCAATTAGTGTTGTACAATTACACAGTTTTATTGCTTAGTTAAAACAGTGAAAGCACTACATACTGGTAATTTGCACTAATCCCCGTCTCTTTAATAGCCCCTCAGTGTTTAAAATGTGGGGGAACATCTAGCGTATTTAAAGGGTTTGGGATGAACATTAAATTATATCTCATGTTGTGAATACTCGTTGATTGACAATCAATGTACTCCCACCACACTTGTGGGTCGCGTTTTATGGAAACTTTACAACACAGTGAAGGCAAAAAATTCTTTTTACATCAGGCTGTCCAAGCCTGTACTTGCAGCCAGTTAATGTCTCTCCTGGAAGATGGTCAGGATGAGGAGACACACAGTGGAGCAAAATCAGAATCGAATCAGGGACCACTATAAGCCAAGGAGTCTACATTTTAAATGTGAACTTGTTGGAAGCTTTTCCAACTCCTAACTTTTAATTAAAAACTTAGTTCAAAGTAAATTTATAGCTGCCGTTTGGGAAAATACTTTCTGGGGGATGGTATTGTGAGTGTGTGTGTGTGTGTGTGTGTGTGTTTGAAACAGATGTATTTAGCAATCTGCGATTTTAACAGAGTTTTAATTACATTTTTCAATGGCGTCACTCATGCCCCTTTGTAACTGGCTCTGTAAGAAATAAGGGTGAGCCCAGCTCAGGCTGAAGCAGGCGCTAAGGGTGAACCCCAGTTGCTAGGTGGGCTGATGTTACCCCTCAGGAAAGGTGCTACCCCATTGGAGGAGAGGAAACCCTGGAATATATTCTTCTGTATCCTTCTCCCAAAGTGTTGACAGAGAAAAACCCAAAGCAACCTTGTTTCCTGCCCTGCCTGACAGTAAGTAAGTGAAACACAATTCCAAACGAAAGGCCTGGACATTTATTCACCTGCAAAAACATTTTGCCAAAGCATTTCTAATGTAGTCGTGTCTAGAAATGTTTTCAATTACATGGATTAGGCTTTTGTTTCTCAGTTCCTATTGTCTATCATAAGCATCATGTTAACTATTTTATGTTCATGAAAATTCTGTTTTTTCAAAGCAAAGGAAGGGGCCATTGTGGAAGTGATAAAGATAAAAAGAACATTAAAATGATAGATTCTGTGTGTTCCATTTAAAAGGTGTTGGTTTATTTTTGAAGAATTATTACTTTTACATAATCATAAATTTTAGGTAAGATTTTTTTTAGTGCTTGTTTTCCCTTAGTTACTAAAACTTTGAACTTTATTGTTTGGCCATATTAAATATAACTAGCACATGGCTATGTATGAGATGGAATTCCTATCAAAATGTAGATACTCAAAAATAAAACCTTTGCTACATGTAAGAGAATACATCATCATATTCAGAACCAAAATATGACTTATGGTGGGTCTGCCAACATCTGCTTTTGTCCAACTTTTGAATAAAGTTAGGGGATTATAGATAAAATGCTTAGAGGAAAACCACAAAATTCCTCCACAAATGTAGTTGTGTAAATTGAAATCTGCATTTGCACAACCTCACAAAACACGCGCTGTGGATGTTTGGACCTAACACAACATCAAAGTGAGAGGTTATTTTGCATTTTAGGAAGGTTATTACTAACAAAACGGAAGTAAGGAAGTAAACAGTTCTGCTTTGTCTGGGAAGTAAACTGGACGATCTTCTGAATATTTCCATCTCAGGTTTCTGTTCATGAAAGACATTTGGATGACCAGAAGGGGTGACGCACTAAAACTATGATTTATGCCAGAGAACATTTAGGCTGGATATGATATTATGTTTTGCGGCTCTAATGCCTCAGAGTCCTTAACCTGCTCCTGCTGAAGGGCCAGAGAGCTGCCTTGTTAAAGGAGTGAGGACAGTGTCCATCCCAGATGACAACTGGGCAAAGCTACATCTGTCTTTGCCCTAAAAACCTAAGTGCAGGAGACCCTGCAAGTCTCTGGACACCTGCCCAAGGGGCCAAACTAGATGGTGGTCAAGCCCTTAAGGAGAAGACTCCATGTTCTGTGTGGAGAAAACGTAAAAGAATATTTTCTGCCCAGAAAAGACAGGGTCACTCTAGAAGGGAGGATCAGTCCCTGTCTCTGCCAAAACAGACCCAAATGATCGATGCTGATACCACAGCGTAGCCGGCCAAACATCTGCACTTTGGGCTGCAGTGAAATGAGAAGTTAATCTACTTTTGCCAAAGAAAGGGAGACGTGGTGTGTGAACGGTAGTGGCGCTCCTGATGTGTGGAGAGATGTCTTACTGTGCAAGCGGTTCAGACCGTTGTAGCAAGTACAGATGATCACAAGGCGGCAACAGAAGAACATTCAGGCTTCAACGTGCTGGGGAGGAATTATTCTGATGTGCATGGAAAACTTCACCATTTCCTTAAGGCATCTCCTGGTGACTGCCTTTGCTGGGAATACTAGCTTTTTTACTGTGGTTTTCTTTATCTTATTGATTCCAATGGAGGGCACTGAATTAGAATTCTGAATGCCCTTTGATCTTTTCTTTGAAATAGGAGAAGTTGTTTGGGATACTTTTTAGAGCAGACCCATTTGGTTTGATCACGGGCTGGAATTAAAGCAGTATAAATACTTGCCTATAGTCACATGCATCCTTTTCTTGATTTGTTGGGTGAAAAACTAGAGACTTTTACTGCCTTAATAAGGAAACCTGGACAGAATGCTGACTGTGCACCTGATAAATCTTTCCAAATTGCCACAGGTGAAATGAAATGTTAATATCCCTTTCAATTATTAATAAAAAAATGTAAATAGATTTTGTTGGAAATGTGGGCCACTGAAAATGAAGTATTTTAATATTCGTGTAGATTTTTTTTGTTCAATTACTACAGAACTGTATTTTTAAGGCCTCATATATTAAAATGGAGACATAATTATTTTCATAAGTTGTAGATACTGCACTAGAGACTATATTTCATTGTATTACACAAATCAGTTTTAATTGTGGACAACATTAAATACAGAGGAGCAAAAAAGAAAAAGAAATCTGCCTTAATCCTACCACCCAGAGACAGACACGCGAACACTGGGTTCTTTCAGGCATTTTTCTTTGTACATACTTTTTTTCTTTAATACACATTTTATGCAAACCAGTCTGAAATCTGCCCTTATTTTCCCCAAATAACGTATTTCAGTAAATATAATCCCACATCGCCATGTTAATGGTCATATAGCATGCCACTGTATGAATGAACCATAATTTATTATTGAATTTTCATTTGCTGCGTGTTTGCCATGCCTCCAATTTTGCTGTAATCTAAAAAAAAGATATTCTCATAGTATATCCTTGCATAATTGCCTGATTTTTTTCACTTAATGATAAATACATTAAAGTCAAACCACAGTGCCCCTCATTTCTTCAAGAAAGAGCTTTTGAGCTCTTCATTTTAAAGCGATCTCACTCTTTCCTTTTCCTTTAGGTGTATGAACACCAAGATGGCAGCAAATCGCTGAAGCTGGGTGACTTTGGACTGGCCACCATTGTAGATGGCCCCCTGTACACAGTCTGTGGCACTCCGACATATGTGGCTCCAGAAATCATTGCAGAGACTGGGTAAATGCTTCCCGTGTGTTTACTGAAGTGCTGTGCTTGCCAAAGAACGAGTCTGCCTCAAGAACAGGAGAAAGTACTGCTCTGTGCCTTCCGGACAGAATTAGCTATCAGATTTCTTTCACTCTTTTTTCTTTAACTTTAAAGTGGGAGCCATTTTCTCTGTTTCCCCAATCAAGTTGCCAATTACTGCAATCTTGTTCAAGGCTTCCATTTGGCCTTTGTTAAAGGTAGAACAGCAGTTATTAACCCCAGAGTAAAAAATGTTCGGACTAACAGGGAAACATATAGCGCTGGTAATTAACTCGCTTTTGGATAAAAGAAACAGACACTGCTGTGTGCGGTGATTACAGTCTCCTGTGGTTATTTCTCTCAGCTGTCCTCATTCTCCCGTCCCAGTCTCATTTTGGCTCACTTGGCGGTCCATTGATTATCTGTGCAGTACAAACACCCTTAGGCATCACAGGGCCACTGGGAATTTTCTGGTTTCTGTGTGCAGCCATATCAGATGAATGAAAATCTCTAGACTGGGGTGGGGAGAAGGCTGGTGGCCTAACACTTACTAAGGACGTACTGTCCACCAGGTCCTAAGCTCCTTTACTTAATTCTTACTCTTTCAGTAAATGGTATGATTCCCATTGTGCACATGAATAATCTCACTCTGATGGTTGAATATCATGTAAGCTCCTGACTGGATCGTAGTTCAGTCAGCATTTGAACTCAGGTCTGTGTGAATAAAGGGCTCTTTCCAAAAAGAGCCCTATTTCTTACCAAGGATCATAGGCAATGTTCTAAAGCACTACTCTGACACAGAAGGATTGGGAAAGGGGAGACGGCCCTACTTTCTCCCCCCAATCAGTGGCACCAACCCATACCCAAGGGTCTAGGTTGTATCCTCCGCTGTGACCCACTGGAGATAGTTTTTCTGCTTAACCATAGACCAGAAAGGCAGGAATACAGAATAGATGAAAAGGGAATGCCAATCGGGAAATCCCTAGGGTGAGATGTGGGATAATGAGGACTTTTTTATTCATCAAATTTGAGTAAGTTGGGAGCCCACATCTGTAACCTTGCCTGACCTCCCTCAGAGGGTACTGCCTCAGGCATATCTGCATTTTCTACTGTGAGTATTCTGACAGCCTCCTGGGAGGGAGGAGAAAGAGGATTGCGTTGGACTCTTGAAGACCCGGGTTGGAACCCAGCTCTGCCACTGACTGTGCGGTCTTAAGGAAAACTATTTACCTCTCTGAACCTCAGTTTTCTCCTCTATAAAATAAGCAACAGTACTTATCCTGGGGAATGTAACGAGTTGTTGGAAAAACAGTATATAAGATAATGTATGTCAGTGCCTTATAAATTGGAAATATCCTGGGGCGCCATGATGGCTCAGTCCGTTAAGCATCCAACTTTGGCTCAGATCATAATCTCACAATTTGTGGTTTCGAGCCCCTGGAGCCTGCTTCAGATTCTGTGTCTCCCTCTCTCTGCCCCTCCCCTGCTTGCTCTTGTTCTCTCTCTCTCTCTCTCTCCCCCTCCCTCTCTCTCAAAAATAAATAAACATTAAAAAATAAATAAATAAATTGGCAATATCCTATATGTAATTGTTATTTCTAAAATCAGGGAGTTGGATAGTTTCAAGGGTCCATCCTTGTATTAAAATTTATATGACTTTAATAAACCTTTTTGATGAAACCCCTCACTTACTGATACTTGGATATGATCGTAAGCATGCTTTCCTTTGATTTTTATTCATGTATCTTGGATGGTCTCTCTCTCTCTCTCCCCCCCTCCATTCTTTCCTTGAATTCTGTTTAGCTAGTGGGTTTCAGTTTATTGTTTGTTGTTGGGCTTTTTATTTTGTGTAGTTTGGTTGAGAATATGATTTAGAATAGAAAAGTCATCTATTTTGCTCTGCCCCATAATTTGTCCTGGCCTGACTTTGCTAACTCTAACGTCACTTACTTTTCCAGATATGGCCTCAAGGTGGACATCTGGGCAGCTGGTGTAATCACTTACATCCTGCTGTGTGGCTTCCCTCCGTTCCGTGGGTATGGGCTGTAATCTTTTATTCAGCATCAACAAAGCATTGTTCTATTCTCTGAGTGATCCATTCCGCCTTCTTGCACAAAGGAGCCTGAAGCAGGAAAAGAACATAATAAGAACTTCGCTCACAGTGCCTGTTATTTTTTCTATGTTGTACATGCTAATTCACATGCCTTCCATAAATCTTCCCCATATAATTTAAAAACTCATTCTTTCTTAATTTACCAAAACAGTTCCATATTGACATCTTAAATTGCTTAAACACACACATTTTACACATATATGGGGAAAGGAAAGGCTCTAATGTATAGGAATGAAGAGACATACCCTGAGTTGACATTTTAGTGCTGTTTTTCCCTTGTTGTTGTTGTTCATCTAAACAGAAGTGGTGATGACCAGGAGGTACTTTTTGATCAGATTTTGATGGGGCAAGTGGATTTTCCTTCTCCATACTGGGATAACGTTTCTGATTCTGCCAAGGTAGGTTTCCAGTGCCTTCTTCTTCCTTATAGTCTGTGTGTCTTAATGGAATTACTGATATTGGATCATTTTGTGCTAGGAGACTTAATGATATTATAAATACAATTTCTATCTATTTTGGTTATAATTATTAGGTTTTCCAAGAGTTCACAAGCATCAAGTCCTCTGTTCATAGCCATCCCAACTTATCAAGTGCCTCTGTTTCCCTGGCTTCATTGCTCCCTGTTGTCACTCCAGTTACATTGCTATAGCCTCTTACTATACCCTACCCACACCAGGCCACCTTAAATTTGGCTTAGCTTATTGCTTTACCTCTTTCAGGCCTCGACTTAATTTCATCTTCTCATTGAAGCTTTCCCAGACCACGCCGTTTTCAGTTATAGCTCTTTAACCAACCTAGCTCACCTTATCTTCCTCATCTGCTCTATTTTTCTCTATATCACTTACACTCACATGTCCATCTGGTATACCATCTAACTACCCTTCTCTATCTGTCTACCTTTCTAGAGAGGTAGATATAGATAGGTGGACACATCTTACTTATGTAACTTAGGTACATAAAATGTAGTGCCTACATAGTGACCAGTACATAACTGGTGCTGAACATGTATTAAATGAATGAATAAATAAAAGAATGAGTGAATGAAACAACTAGTTAATCAATTATAGTGAAGAAAGCTCAAACATTGATTCAAATGATCAACGCAGATATCAAGAGGAAGCTATGATTTAACTTGGACTTTGAAAGACAGCCAGGATGTAAAGGCAGAGGGAAACAAGGCATATGGTTTTTGTCTCATTAAACTAAGAGATCAACATCTAAGAAAACTGTAAAACTCTTACATGAAGACATTAGTAGAACTTGAGATAAAAAAGAAAACTTTTTAATTGATTCCTTAAACTTATGTCTCCAAGCATTGACTTAAATTTTTGAAAAAATTAATGTGGAGAAATAATTGACTTCTGATTATTTGATGTGTATGCATTTTCTTTTGCTGTGTCCTGAGTGTGAGTTCAATTGAAAGCCTGACTTTTTCTGCCTGGCCACTTTCCATAGAAAATGATGCACATTGGGTCCAAGGCTTTCATTTTCTTCAGCTGTCCAGGACTTCTAACTACCTCTGGGCATAGAAAGCTGTGGAGAATTGAGAGAAGTGTCATATGAAAGGCAGAAAGGTGATAGGGGATGGGGTGATAATGCATGGGGGTGGAGTCCTTTTTGCCCGTGAGCAGTCTCTTCAGGAACGTACCTTATGCCATCACTCCATAACAAGAGGGCTCAAAGTCATTGACAGAGAGGACCATCTCCTGCACACCCATGACACCTGGCAAAGGGCATCATACAAAGTAGCTGCTTTAATAAGTTCTGAGCCAGGTTGGAAAGTGAATGAACGCCTTCTTGCACAAAGGAGCCTGAAGCAGGAAAAGAGCATAATGAGAACTTTAAGGTAGAATCTCTGTATCAATGGAAATAAATCATCCCCGTCACAGACTGGTACTCAGACCCGGTGAATGTAAGGAACTGGATAACACGTATCTAACCATTTTGTTACATGGGAACTTCTAATCCAAAGTGGACAAACGTCTGACAGACTCATCATTAAAACCCAAGCTGTGCTTTCCTGGTCCAAATCATTTTGAGCTCATGAGGAAATCTCATTAATTTCAGAACCATTAAGTCATCTGCCCCTTTAATAGTTCCATTTTATTGGTATTGATTGATGTGGAAATGTTTGAAGCAATTCGAACAGATTTCTATCTTAAACCAACTTAGAAATCTGCTTTAAAGTACAAAATTCCAGACAAAAAAGGAATATTAATTCTTTATCTTGTATAATTTATTAATTTTCTACTAAATACATTTTAATGAAACTATTCTAATATTAATTTCATTTCTTTCTCAACTATAAGCAATATATTTATAATTCTAAATGTTTGCCTTTCCTCTAACTTCTAAAGGTGTTAGGTGGCTGTGGGTAAGTTGAGCTGATATATTTAAGATTCAGAGTTTTTCCAAACTAAGAGAGAATTTCTGCGTATGAAAATGATCAGATCGTTACTATGAAAGTTAGACCAATGGAGTCAAACGTTCCCTTCTGCAGGAGCTCATTACCATGATGCTGTTGGTTGATGTCGATCAGCGATTTTCAGCTGTGCAGGTCCTTGAGCACCCATGGGTTAATGTAAGTAACTTCCTCCTTCCCCTCCACCTACTCCTAATGTTCCCTTGTAACACTGCAGATTTCCTCGTGGAGTCACCTCCTTTTTTAAAGTGTTGTGTTTGTATTTGTTCCTCCCCCTCAAGCATGCCAGAACAGTTACGGGGTCTCAGTCTTGTCCTACGAGGGCTTCTGATGTATCCGGGCTGACGTGTGTTCTCGTGGTCCCTTTCACAGAGCATTTTATTTGATTCAGATGGGACTGCCTTCTAACTGGGGAGGTGCATGCACGTGGTCACTACTCCCCACCCCTCTCATCTACATTCTGAATATATCAGTAAGACAGAGAAGATTTTGTGAGTCACTACTGCTTTTGCATTATTCCCACCAAAAATACAGCTGACCCAAGGGTCTCCATATAAGCTCCTTGTGCAGCACTTCTTGAACTTGAATGTGCTCACAAGTCATTTGGGGATCTTGTTAAAATGCAGATTCTAATGTAGTAGATGCGAGGCTCTGAATTTCTAAAAGCTCCCAGATGCTGCTGCTGCTGCTATTTGAATACTACAGTATATGAGACATCTTTATGAAAGAATTCTCTGGCGCACAGTCATTATATTTTGTTCCTATATCTCTTTACAACTTATTGGTAAGATTTGTTTTGAATAGTAATAAATACGTATAGAGTGCTTCACTTAGAAAGTCTTCCCACGACTCTGAGTATTTCACATCCATGAACTGATTATGTCCTTCCCAACAACTGGATAATCTTAGGCACTGCGGTAACCCTAGCTCACATGTGGAAACTCCATACCTAAGTTTAATGGTTCTTACTGCCAGAGGAGAAGACAGATACAGATTTGCATATGGAAATGGACATGAACACAGACAGGAACAAGTATACAACTGTTAGCTCAATGACAGATATTTTGCCAGCCTTTCTACTACTTTGAGTGATCTGGCTGTGAGTCGAAGGCAACAAAATGTTCTACTTCTCTAAATTATCACCTTGGTGATTAGTCACGTGTCTTTTTCCCAAACCACTGATTGTTAAGGATAATTGAAAGCACAGCATTGAGACAGACTGTATCTGAAGTGACATGTGTACATGTTCTGCCACATGATGGCCACGGGCCTAGGTTTTAGTACTTTACATATTTATACACACAGATACATATACACACATATATATACACAGATAAATATACATATACACATATATACACACACATATATATCAGGAGGATATATATGAATATGAATATGAGTGTGTATAGATACATAGCTAAAGTTTGTTTTAAATATTTTCATATAGCAGAGCTCCCCAATTGGCGTCCAAATTTATAAAGATATTAATCCCAGCCTTTGGGATAGTCAGGTAGAGCAACTAGAGTCCAGAAGTGGTCATCTCTAGCCTCAAAACCTTTGCGTTTACTCGAGGGTGCTAAACAAAAGCTATCCTTTTCTATAAAGTGAGAGAAGTTAGGAAGCATCTCATCTAAGACTAATAATAAACCTAGAAGACAGGCCGAGTGGGTATTGTTGTACCCATTTTACAGAGGAGATGGAGACTATGATGAGTGACTTGCCCGAAGTAGCAATGTTTAGATGGAGCCAGAATTTGCAGCCAGGTATCCTCATTCCAAGGATAAAGTCCCATGCACCACATCTGCATTTACCCATCCTTTGTTCTATGTGAAAGCACTGTGAATATTGCAAAAGAATGCATATTTACATCATAGCGCTATAATGATTGTTATAGAAGTTAGCAATCTTTCCAAAGTAACATACCTGGGTCATGGCACCTTTCCCTTAGATATCAGGGAGGAAGAGGCACAAGTCAGCTGCAGCCTTTCTTGGTGGCAGCAGTTTGTTCTGATTGATCCACATGCTAATTAAAAGCCCATGATGAGGGCACCTCGGTGGCTCAGTTGGTTAAGCGTCCAACTTCAGCTCAGGTCATGATCTCAAGGTGCATGAGTTCAAGCTCTGCATCAGGTTCTGTGCTGACAGCTCAGAGCCTGGAGCCTGCTTCGGATTCTGTGTCTCCCTCCCTCTGCCCCTTTCCCGCTCACTCTCAATCTCTCTCTCTCTCTCTCTCTCTCTCTCTCAGTCTCTCTCTCTCTCTCTCTCTCAAAAATAAACATTAAAAACAAAAAAAGCCCATGATCTACAAATTGTCAAATTGGATGTTAGCACTAAAAACAGTGGGACTATGACCACACAGAATAAACCAGAAAATCTGAATTTGAAACATGGCTTTGGAAGGCTAAGAAGAGCCATAGAGGAAAGAGATTCATGGACTATAAATAGCCATTTTAGACTTTTAAATACATTTTCATCAGAGGACCACTGCGTGCCAAGCCTGTTCTTGGAAGCTCGGATAGAACGAGACGGTCACGTGGCAGTGGGGGAAGGGCTCCCGCAGCCAGCGTCAGTGTGGGGGGAGGGGGAAACGCCGCAGCTCCATCCTGAAGGAGGCTGTCCAACAGAGCAAGCTCCAGCAGGGCCTGCATATTTGTTCTAAGGTCGCTTTGTGAAGGTGAGCAAATCCGTCTATATATTGGAGGGGGCTGGGATGCAATGGGAAACAGCCTTACCCTGATTCCAAACCAAATGACCCTTCCTCCATACATATCCCACCTCAGGGGGGTCAAGAAACAAAATTAAGAAGAATTTTGTCTGCTACCTTTGAAAAACTAGGTTGCTCCTTTCCCTAAGGCAGCATGTACATATCTCAGCAGTAACTTTCTGCCTTCCCAGCCTGCTTTGTACACATTTTTACACATGGTCCCACTTTGCCGATAATTAGGCTCTGCCACTCCCTCTAAAACTTGGACTTCTGCTCTTTTTAGTTTTCCCTCTCAGATTCCCCAAAGACATGTCCTAAAAGCAAGGATAGCATTTAAGGAATTAGCTAGGAGATTATAAACCAAAAAAAAAAGTAATTCTAATAGACATTAGATTCTAAGGGAAAAAAATATTGATGTTAGAAAAAACTTAAAAAAAATTTGTAAAAAACCTAAAATGTATGAAGTGACTGCTTAACTTTTGAAATTATATTTATGTAGTGACTAAGTCAGAAAAATGATTATTGTCTCAAAAACATAAATGAAAAAACATACATAAGCTCTCATAACCAGCATTTAGTATTCGTGGAGGTCTCCAAGGGCAACAAAATGAACAAGCAAGCAATCAATATAAATACATTAGGAATTTAAAAGGAAGTCCATTTAACAAGGCATTTTGCATTTGGTGATCAAATTATATCTGATTACCACCGAGGACTCTACCTTAGGGGGGAAAAGGTAATAATAATTATATGAGCCCTGAGGAAGTCATCAGAAAGCATTTCCTGTTCTCTCATTTGTCCTAATTTTCTCTGTTGCTTATACAGTGACCTTTTCACTTGATGCCCTTGGAATTGAAAAGGCAGTCTCATGAAATAAAGAGTAGGGCAACAGAATCAGAAAATCTAGTCAGCAAAAGTCACTTGTTTTAACCTTAACTCTAGGCTCACTTTTTCATTCACTCTGGGTGGGAATCCCACCATGCTCCTTGGTGTTCTGGGCCTCTGCTCTGTTACTGGAAGTCATGAGTGAGGCCTCTTGGTGGATTGTTCTAGCAAACCAGATGGGCAATGGCAGCATCAGCCAGGTGTCTAGGAGAGGAATGTGGACTTCTAGGAGCACCAGCTCACCCTCCTGTATAACCTTGGAACAGTCATTTCACTCCTTTGAACCTGTTTTTGTGTCTGAAATGGAGATAATAGAATCAGCCTCTCGGGTTGTTACAAGGATGGAGAAAGGATTAGATATCTGAAGAGTCTGAGAGGTCGGTCTTCAAGCACTAGTACTGTGTAGGTACTCGATAAATATTTGGGGAATTTGGGTCAGAGAGAGGCAACAACCCTCACCTGTTGTTATGTGCTGATGAAATGCAAATTGTTGGTTTGAAGTTTGATTAAGAAGGAAAACCCCTTCACCCGCCCCCGCCCCCCCCCCAAAATCCATTAGTGTGCTCCAAGCACTATGTAGATAATGTGTGCAATGTTGGCTCTGTTGTGTTCTCCAGTATCACAGCTATTCCTTATTCTGGCTAAATTTATTTATCTTAGTAGTCATCTAGTGGAGAGCCACAGGATTTAGGCACATAAGAGACTGAAATAGGCAATATACATCTTGATCACTCCAGGGATTGAGGACAAGTTTGAGTCACTTTCACCCAAACAACACTTCATTGATAGAAAATGTAGGTTAGTGATAAGTTCATAAACTTAATTGGCATTTCTAGAAAAAAAAATTCTTATTTGTAAATAAAATTAAATTATCACCATTGTAATATTCCAAATATATTACTATATTTCAAAAAAAAATTTTAATGTTCATTTTTGAGAGATAGAGCACAAGTCAGGGAGGGGCAGAGAGAGGGAGACACAGAATCCAAAGCAGGCTCCAGGCTCTTAGATGTCAGCACAGAGCCTGATGCAGAGTTCGAACCCACAAACCATGAGATCATAAACTGAGCTGAAGTTGGATGCTTAACCAACTGAGCCACACTATTATTGCATTTTTATTTATTTTTATTTATTTTTAAATTTTTTTTCAATGTTTATTTTTGAGAGAGAGAGACAGAACATGAGTGAAGGGATCAGAGAGAGAGAGAGAGGGAGACAGAATCTGAAGCAGGTTCCAGGTTCTGAGCTGTCAAGTACAGAGCCCGATGCGAGGCTCAAACCCACGAACCATGAGATCATGACCTGAGCCGAAGTCAGACGCTCAACCAACTGAGCCACCCAGGCGCCCCGCATTTTTATTTTTAAGTGCCGACCTGCCTTATTTGATGTTATTCTCCTGATACTAGGGTGAAGGTCCATCTCAATGCTATAATATTATGAGTCTGTGTTTTACCACCAGTTATTTTCTTGATTTTATTGATGAGGAAACTGGGCCTCAAAGAAATCTCTGGCATGAAGGTCAGTGGAGTTTCTAGCACAAGGTCCAATGCCTGGATTTTGCCTCTAGAGATTCTGAATTGGTCTATATGGGCATCTGGGAAGGCATCAGGAATTTTAAGAGTTCCCAAGATTCAGAACCTCTGTCCTCGTGGAAAGTACTGGTTTAAATAAGTCAAGTGTAGTTATTTAGGCAATTCAAGACCTCCTATCACCTTCCTGGTCTTTAAACTTTATTTTACTGCCTTTATCTCACCTACCTCCTCTTTTAAAAAGATACTACTAAGCCAAGATATCCTAAAAGAATGAAGAAAAAGAGGAAGAAGAAAAATCAAGAGCCTGGATAATCTACCAAGATATTCCATGCTAATTAAAAGCAGCTCTCCCCACACAGAAAATTTACATGCATTCATCTTGTGCTGGCAGAATTTGTTAGAAATTAAGAGGACCCCTAGTGATACTGTAATAATAAATAAAACCACCTATTTATAGTCATAAATTATGAATGATGACATGGAATTCCACTTTCCATTTAGGCATCTTATCCTGTCCTTTCTCCAAGCTAGATCTTAATTTACTTCACATTTTCTGCTCGAGCGTAGTGTGAATTGCAGACATAGGGGATGCATAGGGCCAAGCTGGAGAGAGTCAAAGGTCCTGGGTGCCATACAGCTGGAGATGGTTAACAAGAGTCAAGAGGCCAAACCCTGGGATGCCAACTGAAGCTGCTATTGAAGAGTACTCTAACGTACTTGAGAGATTACTTAAAATGAAATCGAGATATTCTGGTAGTAAACAGCTCACAACTGCCATGCTTTCTCAAAAATTCACAGATATTATTAATAATAGAGTCTGGTAATGAATAGACTGAACACCAGATCCATGAGTCAAAAACAAAAACCCATGAGGGGAGGAGGGTTTTCTAAAGCATGACCCCTGGAATGGTTTCCCTGAGGAAAGAGGGGAATTTACTCCACCGAGTGACTTCACATCCAAGCCCCCAGACCCCTCCTCGCAGCTGCTCCCCAACATCCGCTGGAGAAATGGAGACCAGGAGGCTAGGTCTCCTACAGACAGCTGTGAGAGTTCATTTTCCATTTTGCAAACTAATTTTGTTCTTGTCAGCTTCAATGCTCTGCCAAGTGGTGGATGGGAATTTCTAAATCAAAAACCACTAACCTCAAACCACAACCAGCCTGTGTCAAACTTCAGAAACTACTCCCAGAAACTACATACCAGAACGTATGGTAATAATACTATAACTATTTGTAACACGCTGCCAGGTTTGTCACGTTTTGAAAATTCATAGCACATTTTTGGCACACAATCTGTTCAGAATAATGGCGATAAAGATGTATATATAAAAATGTATGTTTTTAATGGCCCTATTTATTTTATTGATGCAAGACAGTAAGTTAGCTAAATCTCCATCATCAATCCGTATGCCTCAGGTACAGATTAGGTCCCTGCAAAGTCGGTTGTTTATGTCTTTTAATCCAATTATGCTCAAAGCCTTCAAAATTGATATAGAAACTCTGCAGACTTTCAGTTGCTGTGAGGTGTGTGTGTGTGTGTGTGTGTGTGCGCGCACGCAAGCACACTCCCCACCTTCTCTAGTTGAGATACCTTATTTCATTGGGGAAAAAAACAAACAACCCCTGAAATGTTTTAAGATTTATGAAGTCAGAAGCATCTCTGACAACTTGTGAGGGTTGTTTCGGGGCTTTCATTGCTTCAGCGTGAACTAATAACCCAAGGGAAGCTGAAAGCTTCACGAGAATTTAAAGCTGGAAGCCTGAACCCCCAGGACCCAACATCTAAAAGAGTTGCTAGGAATCTTGACAGGAGATTAGGACCAGGACAGAGCCGGGAAATGATAACGAAGTCCATGCTCAGGGTGGTGAGAAAGCAAACTCCAAGCTCGGGAACTGGCAGGGGGAAAAAAGCCAGGTAAAGGAAATTTCAGGCCTCGATGGCACCGGTGAGGAAGTGAGGAGATGGCGGGGGTGCCTCTCCCTCAGGAAGTCAGGAAGGGGCTGCTCCTGGGGAATCCCTACTGTTTGTTGTCTCTATAATCGAACCCAGCCTGTTAACCACACCCTGTGCGGATCACAGGGCCACACTGGGACCCTCTGCAACTTCGTGTCATCCTGTGTCAGCCAGGCCTTCCAGTGCCGCGTGCTCCACACAGGATTGGAGAGCCCTAGATACTAGACATCCAGCCTCTCCTTGACATAAAAGTCAACGGCATTCCACTGGGCTCCCTGAAGTGCTCATTATTCCTTTTACTGACCTTCATCCAGATGCCATCCCAGGCTCCCTTGAGACCTGTCCAGGTATTTTCTGGTTTTTTCAGCCTCTAATCCAATCCTTCTTTCTCCTTGCCATTGCGCCACTTTCATCACGGGAAAGATGACTGATGGAATCCTTCCACATAACTTTGAGGGAGCCCTTTTGTAATGGATGCCATGCTAACGAATGCCCTGGATGGATGCAATGTGGTATCATGGAAAGAGTACTTTCAGACTTGGTTCAGTACTGACTCAACCACTTTCTAGCTCTGCGACCTTAAGCAAATTACTCAACCTGACCCTCGGTTTGCACATCTTCAAAACGGGACTAATAATGCCTCTCATGGAGGACAATCTGAGGATTAAGGGGACCGTATATGTAAATCCCTCACCCAGGGCACATAGCAGTTAACACTTGTGTTACCTTCCTCTCCCTGCCTTTCTCTTTTATCTTTGCTCCCTTCCACCTCCAAACGGGCTGCACTCTTTCTCTCCTTACTTCACCTTGCCTCAGAGAAAGAGGTAAACCTGCACTTCCCCAGGGCAAACTGCTTCATTTCCCTTCTATCCCTGCCCCTCACCCTGATTAGCCCCTTTCTTCTGTCTTCCAGCTCTTTGTTTCAGGCAGCTTCTGATCCTGAGACTAGAGATATGCTCAAGGGTTGGTTTTTTGTTTTTTTTTTTTTTTTTGGTCCTAAAGAGAAAAACCTTCCTTCAACCTACTTCCCGATTATGTTTTTCAAATTCGCTTATAATCTAAAATGCATACAAATCACTTTGAGCTAGCCTGGAAATCTATTAAGAGATGATTACACGTATATGTATAATCTTGGGGGGAACCCTTCTGTCAGGCTGCTCCCTTCCACTCCAGCAGAACCCCAACCTGTGCCAAATACATGACACTAATACGTGACACTAATCATTTCATCCCTCATCAAATGTTTAAATGCTCCCAAAATTCTAACTTAGTTTCGGAGGCTTTGTGTTTCCTCTACCATTAAAAACGTGGTCTGCATACACCGTTGAATTCACCCTTGTGTTTAAAGCTCTGGGTTGCATAATTCTAAATCTTTCTGAGTAAAGGGCAATTAGTCCTCTGTACTTCCTACCCTTACACCCCTCTTATTAAAAAGCATTGCTTTTATTCCCAAGGGGGATTAAGGCTTCCATTTCTGGATATTTCTCGTAGTCATTTGTGGCCAGTCTGTGTGTGTGTGTGTGTGTGTGTGTGTGTGTGTGTTTTGATTTTTTTTTCAGCTTTCCCAGTTATTATTCTCCCACATGCTCTTAACTGGAGATAAACTGCTTAACTCATTGTTTGGCAAACATGCCTTGAGGTTTTCCACCCACTCACATCTGTACACCAAAACGTTGATTTCCTCTTCTCTACCTATCAATTGCTCCCCCATCATTAAGGACCAGGCTGGAGCCCATATTCCTCTTGAAGTCTTCTCTGTTCACAACTGAAAATACATCCTCTCTCCTCTGAACTCCTTCCATGTTTCTAGCTGAGCCATGAGGCTACATGCCTCATGACAGCTCTTTCTAATTTCTTGATCTGCTTTGTTATTTGACATTGTGTGCGCCTACTTTGTCTCTCAGCCCACAAGGTTCTGGTGAGCAGAGATCATTTTTCTCCCACCCCCTGCGATCGTGGCACAGCCCTGGACAGAGGAAGTGCTTCATATGTCCCTGTTTCTGTTCCTCCTCCCCAAGTATTATCCCACTGTTACCCTAATTGACCTTCACTTTATTTCTGACTCTTTTCACAATATGGATTTTTAAAAAATTTTGAACTTACTCTGCAGTCACTATAAAGCATCTTTCCTCCAGATTTGATTTCTGATATGAGTTAATAAGCATAATAATGGTTCCCTCTTCTAGCCATTAATAAGTCAGTCCAAGAATATATAAATTGGCTGTCCGCTGTGAGCAGGAAACTGAACCAAGTGCTAACATGAAAGATTATAGAAAATATGGAAGATGTGACACAAAAGGGACAAGAGTTCAGAGTTGATCATATATCATAAATATAACTATAAACTCTATATGTGTTAGTTACATATGTAAGTTATATATATACAAAATCACCTAACATCAAAAGAATGTAGATAGTGCAAATATATATAATGAAAAAGCATTAGGAGTTTACAGAAGAACCATTGTAATGAATTATGCTTAGTAGGGAAAAATGTTTTAGAACAGGTGATGGGGACCCATGTTTTGAAGAAAAAGAGAGGCCATAAGAACAAAGCCCATGCCTATTTTGCTCACTATCTTCCCCTCCCCAACCCCCACTGTAGTGCCTGGTCCACTGTGGACATGCAGTTAACTACTGAATAAATGAATAGCCAAATACTGAAAGCAGGAGAGACTAGGTTATGTAAAAGAGCAAGCGTGTTATGCTAGGGAAGCAGCAATTTATTTTCCTGGGTGGAGCCAAGAAATAACATGCAAAATGATGGAAAGAAAAGAGAGAAGGAAATGATGAATGGCATTGAAGTCTTGCCAGGAATTTTGGTTTTAACAGATAGTAACAAACACTTTATTATCCATTCATTCATTTATTCCACAAATACGTAGTAAGCATCTACCATGTGCCAAAGCACTATGCCAAGTCCCAAGGGTTCTGTAGTGAACAAAACACAGTCTCTGTCTTCAAGGATTGGGCAGCCTTCTCAACATGAACTAGTAAGTGGTGGCACATACTTATGGCTCTGGTTATTGTTATCCTAACCGTATTTAGCAAAGGGGAGCAATCTGTCTAGCCTCCATCATAGACAGCTCCGGCAGAGAGCAGAAGCCTTCGTTAAAATGAGCTCCAATGTGAAGTGTGTCAAAATAACAGATGATTTGAAGGCAGCAAGGAGGATTTAAAACTCAAGGAAGAACTTTTGCCTGGAAGGTTGTCTGGGATTATAGAATGGTCGATTGAGTAGCTGTGGAACCAGCCTGAGTTTATTTACGGGCCCTTGCGTGAGCCCAAGACTGTCAGTTTCCTCATTTGGGAGCCTGGATGATGGGCTAAAAGGATAAAACTCTTGGTTCAGAAAAAAAAGAAGAAGAAGATTTTTACATTGATTTTTTTTTTTTTGGTTGTTCAGATTTAACTTGCTCTTCGACATATGTCCTTAGAGTCATGTCTGAAATCAATTTTATTAGAAACCAAAAACAGAAACAAAAACTTTTATTTAGGGACAGAGTGACACAGCACATTAATTTTAGGGCAGATGTGGAAATGAATGAGACCTCTGAGCAGCACTTCCAACAACCATGTTTAACGAGAAGACATTTGTTAGTTTATTTCTGAAATCTTACGAATTCTAAGATCACCACCCGCTAGTGGAAGTTCTTGGCCTCATTTTCCATTTATCTCACTTTTTTTCCTTTTTCTTCTTTTTTCATTTCTTTTTTTTTTTTCCAGGATGACGGCCTCCCAGAAAATGAACATCAGCTGTCAGTAGCTGGAAAGATAAAGAAGCATTTCAACACAGGCCCCAAGCCGAATAGCACAGCAGCTGGAGTTTCTGTCATAGCAGTAAGCATCTGAAATATCCACCTATAACTTTTTAAAAGCAATCCACCTAAGAGACAGGCATTCCTCAGGAGACTCCACCCAGAGACAGCAGAGTGGGTCATTTCTTTAGACAGCTCGACCATTTAATGCACTGGGGGAGGTTTGGGGCTTATATATATTATGTGTTTTTGCCGAACATTTCCCTAGGAGTCACATCATTATCCAACACCTCCAGGGTGTCTTGCAGTATATATTAATTTCATGATTTATTTTTTAAAGCAGAAAACCTCCCCCACAGTGGACTCTGTGCCAATGCAAACTTTGGGACTCTGAGAAAAAGAGTTCATAGTGTCCTTTTGCCAGGACCTGGAGGGAGAGGGAAGCCAAGAGAGACAACACTGCAGAGAGAGATCCGAACACTATAGATCTTTGTACGAGACCCAGATGAAAGCCAAAACATAGCAGAAGGCTTGCACAGTATGATTTTCAGTGAAATTGAATTGCTGTGAACACCCAAAGAAATAACGGTGTCTTGCTCCTTAGAAATTTCTGTTTTTAAAGTTGAAAGTCTTTTACCATTTACCATTTTATTGATGTGGCTGCACAAGGATTTTTTTTTCTGTTCTATACATGCAGACATACACTTTATGCAATTTGATAGCAGCTCTAGGCAAAGATTAAATTGGGCAGAGAAATAATGAAACCTCATACTTCCTGGTGTCATATTCTAGAGTAAATATATTCAAGTCCCAGATTACTTGAGTTTTTAATAATTTCCTCTTTTTTCAGAGTATGTAAATTTTAACAGCATATTCAATGTGAAATCGCTTGAGCTGTTTTTCTTTTCTAAAGAAAGAACTCACACACTACAACGTCGAATTTTAAAAAGTATATATGCTACTAAACAGTACCTTATTGCTCATGAAGAGTACTGAAGTTTTACCACTTCTTCAGGTGTCTTTATTTCCTTTCTCTTTTTCTTTTTTGGTTTTACTAGAACTCAGATAAACTAAAGATAGATAAGTGACATACTCAATACAATCATTCCCGGATCCGGGTTACTAAATATTCGATGTGAGCTTCCAGAATTTGCAGATGGCACAAATGTATGCATACACTTTCTCGTACTGTTTGCATTTTGTGTTTTTTGATTGAACCCTTTTAACAGTGAGTTACATTTGAGTAACTGGCTCACGAGCACACTCACAGTGCTAAATACAATTCAGACTCTTTCAGATGCTTCTCAGTGCTGCCGAGAGTTGAAAATTCCAAGTTATTCTTCTTGCCCTCTCTCCCGAGTTCATTCTAAGGAAATTCAATGTAGAAGTACATTGTCCTTCACGTCTTTATAGATGTTGGTGTTCTTTGTTATCGGCTAATACTCAGTAATTTTTGGAAGTAACAATCTCATGGCGATTCTCCACTAAACCAGACCTTCTATACTCTGTTTTCATCATTCATTCAAGATATAAGTCTATTCCAAAACGTTCGACTCCACAACTTTCTTTTGGAATGGACTGCCAGCACGCTTGTCCATGAAAAGGACTGGTTTTCTGCTCCTGCTGAGGGCTTATGGCTACTAGAAAGGGTGCTTTTCCACCTCTGTCACTTTGTTTTTTGTTTTCGTTTTTCTTGGTCTTTTATTTTAATTAGTCTTTGGTTAAGTTTGCCTTGGTTGCTCGGTAATGGTTTGTTCACAGTATTTTGGGAGTCTTATAATGACTAATGGCAGGAACTTCAGGGCAATTTTCCAATGGATAGACAACACAGATTTGAAGAGAAATTCTACTTTAATCAAATTGGGATAAATTCCGAAACCTAATCCATCTGAGTTTATTAAAACTTTATCTAAGTGGATCTCAAAAAAACTCTAACCTAGTATTTGAAGATCAAGGCCTATGGATTTTTCCCCCTAAATATCATGATTGGACCATTTTGAATACAATTCCATATCAGTTTCTCAGTTCATCACTAACATGTTCCTATGGAAACTCTACAAACTAGTAATATAAGTTGTAAAATGAACTGTGTATGGCTGAGTGTACACATTAGCTGTGTGCTTAGTGAATCTTTATTCACTACACATCTAAAAACATCATCAGCTTAACTCAGACTCAAAATAATTAGCTATTTGGAGAAATATCTCGGAAAGTGCCGTGTCCACTCTGAAGCACAATTCACATGTTCATCAGTATTGTTAATATTGCAAGCATCAGAAAGAACACAACTGTGAATTTTAGGCGTTGTTTGAGGAGGACCTGGCCTTCAATGACATATGCATTTATGCGCCCACTCCGGAGTGCTTCTCTCTCATAAATGTCCACACCCTCCATTAGAACCTGGGGGAGGTCACCGGTGACAGGGCGGGGCCGGGGATGAGAAATTGGCCAGTTTGGCTGCCTCTGTGATTAACTTTCAGAATAGCGTTAGATAAGTCATTTATACTCCACAGCAGTTTTCCCATTCTTAAAGGACAAAAACTAAGTCTCAAGACCATCACAAGAAAAAGGAGCCCTGGCATTAAATAATACAGTTGACCCTTGAACAACACGGGTTTGAGCTGCATAGGTCCACTTAGACATGGATGTTTTTAAATAAATACATACAGGACTGTAAGTGTATTTTCTCTTACGATTTTCTTAATGACGTGTTCTTTTCTCCAGCTTACTTTATTTACACAGTATGTAATACATATATAAAATATGTGTTAATATCCCGTTTATATTATCAGTAAGGCTTCCAGTCTACAGTAAGCTTTTAGTAGTTAAATTTGGAGGACTCAAAAGTTATTCATGGATTTTTGACTGTGTTGGGGGTCAGCATCCCTAAACTTCTTATTGTTCAAGAGTCAACTGTATTCCAAATCGAACTAAGGTATAACTGCAAAAAAAATGATATTCTGCTCTGAGGCAGACTATAAGTGGGAGGTAGGAGGAATATCCTTCATAAATGGTACATTCTATAAACACCATTTGACAATTTAATAATGGTATATAATTATTAATTCACCTACATAAAAATTCCTATAATTAATATAATATTGTAAAGGCTTCTATTGATAAGAAAACCTGATTGCAGCATACATTTCATTCAGATAGAATTTTTTCCCATGGGCATGTATGCTCTCCCCAGAGGCTATAAAATAATGTATTTTAATTTTAAACTGCCTTTATGTGACTGATTGTTTGGAAATTACACACACCCTTTAAAATGAAAAAAAAAGGTATTTAGTATCAGTCAGCTTATATTTTCAGGAAATCAACAATTAAATCATTAATCTTTAACTGGCACTCCTCTTTCCTTAGTTAGAAATCTAACTACCCACTGGAGATCAGCAATGCTTATAAAGGAATTCATGACACTTTTTCTTTCCCAGAGTGACAAAGGAAAAAGAGCATCCTGTCATAACAAACAGGATCTAGTCTCAGATGTAATTTATGACATGAGCGTAGTTTAACATGCGCTCGTGGTTCTGAACCTCAGTGTTTTTTGTTCCTGTTGTCATTTTTTTCTTCTCTGCTTCCCACCCCTGCATTATTAAGACCAAAGAAAGGACAAGTGATAACTTTATATTAAGATTGCAAGAGGTCCTCAAGTTGGCTAGGAGAGTAATTACCAGCTGGGAGCTCCTGGGGATCATCCGCCCCTTCTAAAAGGAGAAAGGGTGTTCTGACATTGAGGTCAGGTGACGTGATTAGGTGGAAACCCATTGCTGTCCTTGTAAATGCAGCACTCTGCCTTCTCAGAAAGACTCCATTGTCCCTTTACTACCTTTCCTGGTAGTTGGGGGATTAAAACACACACACACACACACACACACACACACACACACACACACACACACAAAACAGAGAAAGGGAAACAAAAGGTTATTAAAATGCAATTTACAGACATAAAATGGAATTAGAGATGACATTTTAACGGTGGACTTCTTGGGAGCTGAGGGAGGGAGGGAGGCGTTATTAGATTTGCTCAGCTTGATGAAGAACCGATGACTAAGATGTCAGTTCCAATTTATTTTTCCTCATTTAATTCTGTTTATTATTTTAACCGATAATTTTCCTAATGCTTTAAAGTTCTTCCTTTGTATTTTGCTCATGCAAATAGAGCATTTCAGTCTAATTGAACAAATCCATACTAATCAGTGTGCAAATAATTGTGATTCTGGGAAGCCGAGTTGTACAGCGAGAGCCCGTGGCACTAGCGCCTTCGCGTGTGTGTCCTGTTCTGCGACACTTGGCCTGTAGATGGCAGCAGAGGACTAGTTACTGAGTAGCCAACTCTGGTCGGAAACAGAAGCGCAGGACTTCATATGACTCCCTATCGGCAAGGGTACTTGGATTCTTTTTTTTTTTTCCCTAAATGAAACAAAATGCACATTCTTTAAAGATTAAAATCTCACATTGCTGTTCCGCGAACACTGGGATAGCCTAGTTTATATAATCAGAACACCGAATCCTCCAAGCAGTTTTTAGTTTAAACGTCTGGTGCCCCGGCATGTTTTCGCAATGCCTTTGTGAATTCAGAAGTAGAAACTGTCAGCACAGCGCCAGTACCACACTTGAAAGCACTCACGGGCTTCTCTAAAGAAAGGTGTGCATGTTGCGTCCTCTCATGGGCAGAATGGGAGAGTGGGCGTTCAGCATGATTATTGTTTTCAAATTTGGGGATTGAACCTTTTACTCCTAGATAGCCAAAGCCTAACATCTTATTCCAGGATGAACAACTTTGAGAACTTACCCTGTTTTCTATTTATTGTACCTTTTGTTAATCTTAAGCTCTTGACTGTACATATGCATTTTTAACATACAGTGGAAACTATTTTTCATTTTATTTTATTTTATTTTCTATACTTTCATAGAGAAAACTTCCTGTTTTATATTACATCTTTTTAATTCAGAAATGTAATTAAGATTCACCTTTAAGAGTAGCTCTGCTTTCGAAGATTAACTCTTAATGAAAGAAATCCAAATTGCTGTGATTCGTGAGGGTTCTTGTCATCTTTTATTTCATATTTATGAAGCCCTCAAATTTAAGCCTGATGGGGTAAGATGGGGAGGAGGGGGTCCAATCTGCTTTCTCTTAGGTGGCTAAAACTGATTTCAGTACTTTATTTAATTGTATAGCATTTTCCATTCTATGGCATATGAAGAGGTGTTTATATCTTTTGAAATTGAGAGGACATTATTAAATATGCATTCAAAACCTTGTCTGACAAATTAGATCTATTCTAACAAATTGGCTTCCGAGATATTCATGAGGGATTAGTGTTTTTTCTTGCCTTTTTATTTTCAATGTGCAGATTTAGGATATTAGCTAGTCACCCTGCAGAAGAGGCATCGTAACTATATATAAATATATATAGTCAATGAAGAACAGCTTGGTCTGGAGTCGTAATTCTTTAGCACAATGTCGATCCACTGAGTTGCCCCCATTTCTCTCTGCTCAGCTGGACCACGGGTTTACCATCAAGAGATCAGGGTCTTTGGACTACTACCAACAACCAGGAATGTATTGGATAAGGTATGAGATGGTGCAGCTCAACAGTCAGTGTTTCCATGGCAACGTGCTGGCAGTCTCCATTAACCAGTTCCTTCAGTGGATAAACATGCTTTTGATTTGTTATCCAGTCCATATGCTGCTTTATCAGTTTCATTTTAATCTTGATTGAGATGCCACACCCCCTCATTCCTTTTTTTCACCCATTATTCACACTGACATTTGCCAGCTTTCTTTCCATTGCACATGCTCAGTATCAATTTTCCTTACAGTTAAAAGGACAGTATATTTAGTGTTAATGCCAAAGCCTTTTCCTGATGTTGCTAATTAAAACAATGATTTCTGGTGCTCTTCTGTCCCTTAACAAATGGAAGAATAGTGCCTTAGTGTACATTCTATAGAAGTATATACTGTCATTTTAAAGTCATCAAGCCCAACCTTGACCTTATTAGATGGATGAAACAATGCATTTACACGTTAGTAGTAGAAGCTTCTCCAAGTACAATGAGCTATAGAATGCATTGTGTGTGTTGGTAAGCTTGTGTTTTCAAATTCTCCACCTTTTTGTTTTGTTTTGTTTTTGTTTTATTGTTACCTCTCTCCCCCTGGAAATCCCTTTATGTACTAGCTATTGCATGAATTTCTTTTTCAATATTTTGTAACTGTCAGATTATTTAGCTGGCTTATCTGCAGAAGCAAAGGGACTGTGTATGGGAGGTATCGATTTTTTTTTAACTGGGTTAAGAATTCTATCCAATCATTTTCTATTCTAGTCAACTGCCCTGGCATTTCCTTCAAGGGGCATTGTTTGTGTCTCTTTAAGTTATCCACAGGCAGGATGGTTTTTGATGATTTGGAAAATTTACTCTGAGAAGTCCCAGGGAACTGTTCTCCTCCATCTCAATGTTTCTGAAACGATCTCCAGGTAAAGCTCCACATCTTAGTGTCTGCTAAGAAAAATTCCAGGGGTTTTGGTATTTGTTTCCTTCAAGTGATGGAGTCTATCTGCAGTAATGTGGCTACCTGATGTTTCATGAATTAGACTACTAAATTTTACAAAACAAGAAATATATGCATGTGTGTATATATATACATACATACATATATGTATATACAAAATATGTAATTTAACCCCCAATTAATTATTCCTAAGTTTTACTTCTATACTCAAAACAAAGGGCTTAAGGAGGCAGCAAAGGGCCCACTTTGACAAACTATCCAATATACTAAAATCATGATAATTTCCAAGTCTGTTTAAAGCAAGAAAACACCTAAACTTAAATGAAATGTTTTAAAATCAGTTTTACATAGAAGGTTATTTGTATCTTCTAGACTGATATGTGTGCAGAAATTGCACACAACCTTTTTATTAAGTAAATTAACTTTATACGTATAAAAAGAACTTTTATTTTTAACCTTTGGGGGGATTGATCAGGATTTACCTTTATGCAGATTCTTCTTTTTGACTTTTTAATAAAAAACGGTCTCCCCGTCTTTTACTTTTTACTGAAGGGTAATCTGCATTCAGAAGGGTGTAGATATCATGAATTCTCACGAACTGAGCATGCCACTATAAGGGCCCCCAGATCGGGTGCAGAACATTTCTAGCACCTCTGGAGATTACCCCCCCCCAACCTCACGGCCCTTCCAGGAGGGTCACGTAGCCCCAAGGGTAAACACTGACCTGGGCTCTATCCACGATAATTAGCTCTGCCTGGTTTTGTACTTTATATAAATGGAATCGCTCCATGCTCTACCCTTTTTTTAATTGTATGTCTCCTAACCTCAGGCATAGTAACCAAATATATGAGTAAAGTCGATATACAATTAAAAATAAGCATCAAATATGTCTAATTACAATTGTGCATATTGGTATACCAAAAAATGCACATATAAATTAATCTTATTTCAAAAAGAAAACTCTAGGAGATTATGTTGCTAAATTTGTGAGATTAAGGGTGGGAGCAAAATGCCAAGTAAACACAATAATTAATAAACGTAGCCAAGTATAAAAAGGCCATTTGACTAAAGTCCTAGTGATGGTTCCCATCAGCAGACAAAATGACACATCCCTGAATAATGGGCAGGAGCAGATGGGAGATAATCTCTTTTTTCTTCCACACATAAACTGCTCTGTTTTCCAGCTGGGGGCAGTAACAACAATGTTTATAGTTAATGCTGGAGTAAACAGCACACCCAGTATGTAACGTTAAATTGGAGAAACGAGGCTAAAAACTCATCGGCATATATGCTTAATTAGGAAGTTTTATAATGCCATTTAGCCTCAGAACGAACACACACTCCTCACTGATTGCAAATGCTTGCCTTTTATCTCCACGGAAGTGGGAGCATTTGTCTAACCACGGTGGCAGCCAACTTCCAACATAAACAATCATTACAGGCAAACATCCCCGCTCCCAATTGTTGTGTTTACAAGTGCTCGTGGCTGTTTTCACTTCTCTGAGCATAACACTTGGGAGTCGGGGTTGCTTTTTTTTGTAAACCAGCTCACATCAGGGCATAAGCTGGAAAAAGCATCTCTTCGGGGTGCCCAGAATTGTCATGTCCCTCGTAATAGGCTTTTTGGTGATGGTAGAGAAATGGTGGGGGTCCGGTTTCCTCTTTCTCTCCTTCATTCTCTTGCCTCTTAATAGAGAGCTACTTCCAAGCTGTAACCAGGGGAGCAGTGTCCTGCTTGGCCCACTTTTCCAGGAGTCCTTGGTCCTGTCACCTTGAGTCCAGAGGGGACACTCCTGGTGGAATGAGCTGTCTGGGCCATTCCATGGCCTTACAGCATGCCACTGGGAAACACTTACATCTCATTACATTTTCCCCTCCTGAAAATGTGTCCTTATCCAAGGGGGATGTGGTCGCACACATCCTGTGCCTCTCTCAGGTGAAGCTGTCACTGTGGCAGGTGCTGTGGCCAATAACACACGGAGAAGAATCCTGCATCTTCTGCACGCAGAACAAGGCAACAGCCAAAACGTGGTAACTCGATTAAACAAAACAAATATCCAAACAAGACATAAGCTAAAAGTGCTAAAAGAGATAAAATGCGGAGGTGAGCTAGGACAAAAGGGTGGTTGAGTTCCCAGGCATGATGTGACTAAAATGTGCATATTGGATTCAAGCACCATCCTGAAACAGTGAGTAATGAGGCAGAGCGGTGGCAGCCGCGTGCAGTCTTTGCAAGGCTATTAAATGCTGTCATGCTCGGCTGTTAAAAGGAATGGGGTCAGTTAGATGCATCTTGCTTGGTGTAGGTTTGAAAGAAGAGTTCCCATGAAAGCCAGGGAGGAACCCCAGCGTGGTGCCAGAAAGGCTCCCAGGCCAGCCTCTGCCAGCAGCCAAACTCCCACAGCAAGTTCCATGCATTGCAGGTTGTTTCGCTGCGAGTTGCCTTGGCCTTGCTCCTTCATAGTGGAGAAAGCGCTCCCCAGTGAGTGTCAGAGCACTGGCAGAAGGAGGAGCAGATGCCTCTGTTCCAGCAAGGGATTAACCACCCTACTCCACGCCAGTCCCGAGACTCTCTCTGTAACCGAGGGTTTAACACATAGAAAAGGCATAGATTTAAACTTCAAAACCACCTAAGCTGTGATTGCAGAGGAAGGAATCAGGGAAGTAGGAGGATGGGTTTTGCAATCATACCTTGCTGTTAAAAAGTGAAGCCAAGAGGCTCAAAAGATGGGCAGTACTGGAGGTCCACGAATGGTATTGAAACGGGGGAAGAGTGAGACATAAGTGTTATTTCACCAAGTTCAACAGGGTGCTCACTGTTTGAGATTTTGTCTTTTTATTTTCAGAGGCCCCTTAAGAGAAGATGGCAACAATATCTCTCTGTCTTTTAAAAATATAATGTACTTAGTATTGAAATGAGAAGTTGCCTTGGCATTCCAAGACTTACTGATTGGGTATAAGGTGAAGTGAGATTTTAAACTTCTACTGACATCCTCCATCATTTGGTATTGATTGAAAATATCATATTTATTTTTGACCTTGCTTCAGAATATCTTTTCCTTTTTTTTTTTTTTTTGATTAAAAAAATCTACACTCTCCTACGTATTTATTCTTGCCATCCTTTGACTCCAGATGTTCCCCAGTGATGTTTGGTGATATGATATAGATTTTATTAGGTGTAAGTATGTAGGAAGAATAGTCATGAAGAACAGAATCCATAAGTATTGACATACTGTTATTCTATTAAGAAAGAGTGTAAAAATCTCCATCTGCTGAAGCCAGATAATTCTCAAATACATGTGAGCCACATGACAATTTGAGAAACCAAAAAGTCCTGAAAATTGAGATGAAATGAACTTGGTTAAAGATTGGCAGCACAACATGTGGAGAGTTTATGACTTTGCTGTTGGGGAGGCCTGGTTTGGGATCCAGCCCATTAACCTTCCCAAAGTGCGACCTTAGTTAGGCACATTACATGTTTTTCTCTGATTTTCAATTTCCCCATCTACAAACACGTGAAGAGTATTACCAACCTCCCAAATCTGTGGCCAAGATTGAATAAATTACCTATGCTAACGTGCCTTCACAGACTCCCGCCCAAAGGAGAACTCAGAAAAGACTTCTTCACAGGGCCCCCCTCACTTCCAGGAGAAAATCTTCCACTCGACACAACAGACAGATCTGCCTAAGAAAACCAATCTCGCTGCAGGTCAAAGCATTTGTTATTGAAGTAGATCCCGGAGCGTTTTTGATGTTCTGATTGGGATAAACTGCTGAGTAACTTATATTATTCATGAGCATTTGTGGCATTAAGTAGTACTTAAAGTAGTCTATTGCCAAAAATCCTCATGAACTATAAGTTTTAAATGTTACCCTCTAAGGCAGAGATTGGCAAACTACAGCCAGTGGGCCAAGTCTAGCCCACTGCCTGTTTTTGTAAAGAAAGTCTTATTGGAACACAACCACACACATTCATTTATAAATTGCCTTTGGCTGTGTTTGCCATACAGTGGTAGAGTTGAGTAGTTGGGTCAAAGAATTGTATGGCCTGCAGAGGCTGAAATATTAACTCTTCGGCTTTTCCGTAAAAAGTTGTTTCACTCTTATTCTAGGCAGGAAATGTTTCTAAATTAAAACGTACCATCTGGTGGGGTTGTTCAAAACTGTATTTCTACCACCTGGAATGTCTGGCACATAGTAGGTCCTCAATAAATGTCTGTTAAATCAGTGGTTAGTGATTGAACTGTATAAAGGGACCATTAATATAGAGGAAACTTAATTTTGAGGATAAACATGTTTTTGAAGGATTTGGAGTATATTACAGTTTAGACAATCAAATTACTTACCAGTTGCTCTAGGATAGCATTCCATTTATAGCAAACCTAGAGTAAGTCTTTCAGTAAAGCTAAAAAGCTGTTTTGCAGTAAAAAGAACTACCCCTAACTTACCTGCTTAGTAAATTCTACATTTTCATAGATTTTCTTAAGGTTAATTTTGGCCGTGGTTGTCCTTTGGTTTACTAGTATGATGAAGTTCCAGAAAACAAGATGGCAGCTCAGTTTAGTTTCTATTATGAGAAAATCAGGGTCTGTAGGGCAGGGAGAGCACATAAATTTTGTTCTCTAGAAGCTGAGCTCAGCAAGTGGTATAATTTTAACCCTCTGGTGAGAGGCCATCAGAAACCCCTTCTAGAGAGCAAGGACAATTTGGGATTCTATTAAGAACAGATCACAGGAGGAGTCTTTTAAAAAAAGTGGTGGAGTAGTATCGGGGCAGCTCTTCCTGGGGCAGGAAGGAAATAACATTTAAGAGTCACATCTACGAAGTAGCTTAGAAGGCTACTATGTTTCATTCCATGAGGCAGCCTTTTGCCATTTTAATAGTCTTCACTTCAGAGAAATACCATGTCATATGTCCAGATACGGGCAGTGTCTGGTGAGACCCCACACGAATATTAAAATGAAACAAAACAAAATCATAATAAACATGACAGTAAATGAGATGAGGAAGGTGAGTATCTCAATTGATTTGCCAGTTTAATTTTACTAGCAAGCCAAACATTTCCAAAGTGGCAAGCAAATCGTAACTCAGTCCCTATAGAGTGAGGGCAAGCAAGGGAAAAGGTTCCTGAGATTAATGCCCCAACAGCTGCATCCTCAGTTTAGTCTCCTCGGTAGTATGAATAATGGATGGGCTAAAAGGCAAAATGCACAGTAATGTTCTTTTATTAATGAAATGAAGACTCCTTGTGATGGCTAGCAATAAATTAAGAAAAGCAAAAACGGAAAAGCAGTCAACGTTTGCCTCTGAAAAATGCAGTTACTTAAATCCAATAATTACTGCCATGACACAAAACATTGCCTCACACTTAAATGAGGTGCATCTCTTGCAAGTCCTGCCCATAATGCAGAACAGAATTATTTTTGATCCGTAGACTGCAAAGCCTATTGTTTGCTAAGAGAAAAACATAACCCATTAGAGTAGATTGATGGTGGTATTAAGCATATTCATAGTATTTCACAGGTGAAAGTTTCCCTAGGGATCATGCACTGTACCTCCCCTTCCATCTATGGACTGAGAAACCAGGCCTCAGTGTGGTTAAGAAACATGTCCAAAGGTACATAATTAGCTGAGCTAGGACAAAAAGCTAGCCCTCCTGACTTACCCAATTGCTGCTTCCAAAGGGATTAAGCCAAAGCCACCAGACAAGACAAACATTACAGAGATGCAGGTGACGCAGACTGGCAAAAACAAAGCTAATGTTCTGGTTCATATTCTTGATTCATTGCTGACTTTCCTCCTCCATGCTGTATTTTCCCTTTAACGTTGCATAGACATGCTAGATGGATATGTCCTATATATTTATGCTGATTTCCAAACGTAACGTCAAAAATAAAGATTTAAAATATCCGAGTGCTATGAGGAAGATAGTATAGTTCCATTGTAACAGAAGAGGCCAGTGACCGAATTCATTAGATCTATCTATTGCTGGAATATATTTCCTCAGGATTAGGTGAGCGCGGTCTTTTATTCGTACATGCCTGGTAGTGCACCAGGCACCAAAATCTGATGGATGTTAATTTCTCTAAGATTTCCAACTACTGTGTGTAGCCACCTGAATTGCTAGGGTAGCCGGCATAATTTTACTATTCCTTAGTTTTCACACTTGATCCAGCAGCTCCTAAGGACACTGTGATAACCAAGAACTTACAGACTGAGGTAGTGTTTCTTCTGTGTAGGACAGGTTTATGTTAGTTTCTCCTTATCATTTTATTTGGTCATCTATTTGTACTCTTTACCAAGATCCCCCAGTATGCTATTATTTAACTGTAACTCAGTACAAGGGATATCAGTTGTTATTTGGTACCTATTTTAAGTAACTAGATTAGAGCTTCATATTTGGTTACTACTGGTCAACTCCAGAATCTCAAGAGATTTCTTGCTCACCTCTAACCTGTTGTAATTACCACCAAAATGTGATAATGTAGGCTTCAGATTCTCTTAGGAGTTCTTAGCAAAGTGATAACTTACTGAGGAGACACTTGGGAATTTTACTGCAAGCCCGTTCGTGTCATTCTAACAAACCTACAATTGTGAGCAAAATAATTAATAGAATAATAAATCTGTTAGGAAGTTTTAAGTTTTAATGGAACGTCAAGGCTGAGGACAAACTTCCCTTATAAATATAAGCATATAGGAGAGACCCTATTTGCTTGATCTTGAGAATTTTGGTAATTGATAAAGAGGAAATCAGCCTTTCAGAAATGGTTGAAAGGGCCCAGAATTTAAATTTTTGATGCAGCACTTAAGAGGAAAAATCATATTGTGAATGCTTTTTGGGGGAGAAATAAACTATAAGTTGGTTTGTGTATATATTTTGTAGCAATACCTTTTTAAAATTATGGAATAGCACATTGTTCTGTTATCTTGCTGAATCCATTTGTTTTGAACTACAAATGGAGGTTACAGAATTCAAGTGTGAAATTTGAACTGTACATACGCTATATTTTTAAGTTTATTTATTTATTTTGAGCGAGAGAGAGTGATCAGGGGAGGGGCAGAGAGAGAGGGAGAGGGAGTTCCCCAAGGTGGTTCTTCACTGAGCCCAATGCCGGGCTCAATCTCATGAACTCATCTCATGAACCATGAGATCATGACCTGGGTTGAAATCAAGAGTCGGACACTTAGCTGACTGAGCCACCTAGGCGCCCCAGACTTTATATACTTTAGAGGCAAGTTCATTTTATAGCCACAATTAAAATTCTAAAGCTATGATAGATGACAGTGCTAACCATGATGAGAATTTTACAATAAATGGTTGTTGAGAAGATAATTATAGAGTATAAGGGAATATTAGCTTTATGTGATATAACCATTTGATCACATACATCGTATAGTTAAATATTAACTTGTGATACTTTTAAGTTCTTACTCTTTTCTATTATAGAGTTGCTTTGGGTTCCATGTTTTTGTTATTCAGAAAGCACATAATCATCTAAAATAGTTTAATCCCATATTAATTGAGAAATATTTAATATGTCTCTAATACGTGTGCCACAGTCTGCCAGGCATTCTGGAAAATGCAAAGAAGTTTCAGATTCTACCATCGAGATTTGAGTTTGATCAAATCTCAGAACATAGGTAAATTTGAGTGGACAGGAAGGAGGAGAAGTAATTTCAGATAGGTAAGCACCTTGAGTCAAGATGTAAGGCGAGAATGATTGAAGCATACTCAGAGACACATCAGTTAGGACTTCTTTGATTGCAGGTGACTAACACCCAAACCAAACTGGCTTAAGCAAAAAGGAAATTTATTATTTCATCTAATCTGAAAGGTTCCAAGGTTGGGTCTGGCTTCAGTGATGGATGAATTTAGCACCCAGTCGTGGCTTGGTTTCTTTTCATCCCTCCACTTTGCCTCCCTGTGTTGTCTTTAGACCGGAGCTTCACATGGTACTAGGAGGTGGGAAGCACCTCCACACCCACCATCAGTCCACAATTGGGGTTCATTATAAATGTGAAATTCCAGTGAACATCTCCTTGTGTCCTGTTATCTGGATTGGGTACCCATGCTGAACCAACTGTGGATATTGGGCAATGCAGTACGCTCATGCTTGCTCCTGAGTCACAAGCCCATCCTTGCCCCACTCTCAAAGATGGGACTATGGTTATCTTCACTGGAACCACACAGTACAAGAAGAGGGCATGTCAAAAGGGAAACTGAGGTATGATTAACTGTAAATAGAGTAAATGGAAGCTGTGCAAGGAAATCAAGCGTCCACTAATGGAGAACAGTAAGTCTGCAGGTCATTTTGAGTAATTACAAGAATGAGACACTGGAATTTTTTCCTGTAAACACATTGTGAATGTTAGGACAAGGAATTGGGCTTTATGAGGAATTATAAATAAATTGGACCTGGGGATAATTGACCTGTCAGCTATGTGCAGGATGGACTAGAGGCTGGGTGCTTAAGAGGGAAATAATGTGACCTCTGTTGTACTTTCCCATATTTCAAAAGCTGCAATGTTTTCAGAGTATCTATTGTGTGCTGTGAACTGTGGAGAACACAGAAAGGATGCCCAAGACTTGATGTTGCCCTCCAAGGAGTCTACAGTGTGGCAGGGAAGACAGTGAATTAGAGGCAATTGTGATGTAGGCAGGGGGCACCATGATAGCAATACTAGGCTTCATGGAACACAGAGAAGGAGGATGTTTATAAAATGAACCACAGTCATGGAGCTGGAAGCAGAGTGAGCAGGAACCCAGGGAAGAGAGGCCTACAGACAGTGACCCCCCAGTGATGCCCCTCTGGAGCATCTTTGAGAGCAAGTTGTTTGGGAACCCCGATCATTAGTTGTGTGGACTTTGAGAATGTTACAAGGACATGGGTGGGTAGGAAAATGCCTTTCTGTCATCAGATACAAGCCTCCGTAGGGGTTTGAAGGCCCAGAATGGAGTTGTATACACAATGGACACTGGCTTGTCCCTGAAAGAGAGGGCTTCTCAGGAATCAGCATGGGAAAGCCCTGGTTTTTAGCCCTTTGATGCTGCCTGTGGTCAGTGTCTTCTCCCCAGCTCATTCTGGTTGGACACAAAGAAAGAGTGAGCTACTAGCATGTGGTAGCTCCATTTTATTCTGTTTTAACAGACTTCAGAGTTCTTGGGCCTTCTGCAGGAGGAGAGCTGAGTTCTGTTCCTAGTTAGCGATGCGATTCAGGCAAGTCTCTCCACATGCCTGGGCTTCAGTTTCCCTGCTTATAAAAGCAAAGCAATGGGCAAAGACTGCTTTATAAATTCTCTTTCAATTCTAAGAGTCTATGACTCCAACAGAAACAACCGTCACACCCTTATTCCATGACATAGGATCATGATATGATAGATTTCCTGAAGGAACTGCTCTGAAGTTCCCAGTTAGTGGCATAACTAAAAGCATGGGAGCATTTGAGCACTGGGGTTCATCTACTGGGGTGAACATTTAGAAGGTTGCTCCCTAGAGAAAGTGGCAGGAGTGGCAAGAACTGACCAGTTTAAAAGGGGCCAAGGCAAGGGTTCTTCAGGCAGAAAGATGCATAAGGGAGAGTATATGGTTGCCCTTATTGAGATATGGAGAAATGCAAGTGAAAATAAGAAGAATGTGGTCATCCAAGCATGGGCCAACATTGAGTGCCACCAGCCTCTGCATCGACTGACTTGCAGGATTTATGGAGAAATGGCCCTTTTCAGTGACTGCAGCTGAGAGCGTGACTTGGAGTAATCGAGTAGATGATGGGGAAATGAAATAAATATGGAGAAGGTGCCAATGAAAGGAAGAAGGGAGAGTGCCCTGAGAGAAGTTCTGATGGGAGCTTGGTTTTGAAGGTTTTCCTTGGACCTGCAGTTACTTAATTTTAAATTTGTAAAGGGGGAGAGAAAAAAAACCTTCATTTCGGAGCATCTCAGCCAATTAAACAGCATTTGCACATCTTACCTAGAGCAATTCTGGGCAAGCAGGAAGGGATTATTCCTGTTCCTTACTTAACTGAGAACTGAGTAAATAGTTCACACAGCCAGTGATGAACAGAGTAGGACTCAAAATTCCTGACTACAATCCCAATGTGCTTTTCATCCCCACCCCAGAAAGTCTCAGTCCACCAGTCAATATGTAGTCTAATGCCAATGACTTTTTCTTTCTCAAAAAGGTAGAAATAGAAATATTTTTATGAGCAAGAGGAGAGTTTATATTACTCTTGGATTTAACTACAGAATGGTTTTTATGTAAGTCAGACTAAATAGACGTCTATTTTTTTTTACAAACATTCAACTCTACACAAACAGAACATTTTCAGTTTGCTTTGAAAGCAAAATACCATGTGTCATAACTTTACCATGTTTTAAATAAAGTTAGGAATTTGGGTTTATGATGCTGAAAATATCATAAAATCGGTGGGTAGAAGACCAAGAATTATATATATATATATATATATATATATATATATATATCCTTAAAAATACTACAAGTGGAGGAATCAAAGGTAGACGTTTCAACAAACCAGTTATTGAATCATTGTGTTAACAATCTAGTGAAAGGAGGAGTGAATTATTCAGGTTTATCTTCCTCAGTGGTTTGTAACACTGCTCTTCAGTATGTGGATAGTTTTTAAAGCAGAGCAGTTCAGCCTAACAAAGCCATTTACTGTACTGGTTCCTACACACTGGCACTCTTTTGCTCTTTATTACTTCATTTTGGAACTTTGATTGCCCTATTTGAGATCTAAGATTGCTCTAATGCTGTACTGCAATTGTATGAGGGGCTTAGTTTTCACTTTGTTCTCAGAACCAGGCTGGCTATAAATTTATCTGTGTTCTTTGAAGAAGCTAACAGTAAATTTTCAAGAGGAAAAAATGGCGGTATATATCCCTACAGAGGAAAAGTAATCTCTTAAAAGCAGAATAACCTCCAGGCTACATCCTTTTAAAGAGAGACTTTCAAACCAGGACGCCTTCAACTTTTATATGTCGTATATATTTTTCTTCAGGCTTTGTACCTACTCTTGGGCTCTCTGTGTAAGGTTTCTCTGTAATGACCCCGCTCCTCCACACACCCTTTAAATCTGTAATGAAGTCATGCCGTCCCCAACTCTGATGTCATGATAACTTCCAGAGCTGCGGCTGGGTAGCACATCCTGGAGATCATCTGAGGTTTCATCAGGAAAATGAGGCATAGAGACCTGGAGTTGGAATACCTACAAAATTGAATCTCTGTTTCATAAATTACCACAGCCCACGATGAAAATGAACTTTGTAAAGTTAAATCCATGGGAGGGTTTCCATTTGGTTTAATTGCATTCAAAGCAGTTTTCAATTTCAGGCATCGGTTTCATTAAAATTAAACCGGTCCTTCCCAGAGATTCAGCCACGCTCCCTCATCAACAGATAATAAGATAATTTAGAATGAGGAGGTGCTAAAATAACAGGATGAGCTCGTGGCTCTGTTTCCATGTCTGACAACTTCATCACCTTTCATCTTTATTCTACAGCCGCCCTGAGCGGAATGTTGATGAATGAGGTACGCCTGGCGTCCTCCCTTGTCAGACATACGGGCCTGGGGGCTCCCGTTTACCTGGGGCTCTCTAGCCCGCTTGGGAGCCACCAAGGGGAATAGATGTGGAGCTAGGGGAAGGCTGGGTAGGGCTGGGACGAGGTTGAATCCACGACATCATCCATCCTGCCTGTGCCTCCTGATGTCATGACCAGGTGCTCTAAAGAGCTGCATTAGGGGGGAGCAGAGAGCTCCCCCAACTGTGGTGGCTGTTGTCAACCAAAGCAAGCCACAATGGACAGTTAGGTTGGCCAGCATATTTTTCTGACCTCAGAAAGTTCCAGAAAGTGTTTCGTTCACCGCTTCCTTCAGCCTAATTGTCCTCTTTCTCATTTTATGCCCCTGCTAGACCACCGCTCTTGATAAGGAGGGGCAGGTTTTCCGACGAAGACGCAACCAGGATGTGAGGAGCCGGTACAAGGCCCAGCCAGCTCCGCCTGAACTCAACTCGGAATCGGAAGACTACTCCCCAAGCTCATCCGAGACTGTTCGCTCCCCAAACTCGCCCTTTTAATAAGACCCTTTTACTCGAAGTCCTAGCTTAACCCTTTGAGACTCTGAGATTTTTTTTCCAAATTTATGTAAAACGGTTTCATCTGATCTATCTAGCACTCAATGCTTGAATGGCAGAACAGAAAGTATGTTTTCCGGTATCTTTGTAGCGATTTCTCTTTGCTGAATGAGATGACCACATGTTGTTTGTGAAGATGGCAACTTGCTGCTAACAGGGTCCTCAAAGGGTTAAGGCTAATTTGCAACTTTTTTAAACATAGAAGCAATGAATGTGTTCATCAGTCAAACTAGGATCTGCAGTATGTAATATAGCACATGTTAACCCTCTGAGTGCATAGGATTTTATGGAGAATCCCCGGGGAATTTTTCAGGCCTCTGGATGTGTACACACATGTTTCTTGATTTTGCTGCAGATCAAGGGATGTTATTAGATGCTGAGATGTCCAGACGAGAAGGACATCTAGAACAATATCTTGCTTGTCATTTTTTTGTGGGTTTAGACTATAGCAGGCTTATAACTTAGACATAAGACCTCTCTTTCACAATCCCATTATGAAAGGGACCCTTTTCATTCGAGGTAGGACTGTCAGCTGCCACGAGCCCTGCATCCCAAGTGGAGGCAAAACAGCCTGACCCAGGAAATAGATGGCTCCCCCTTCCCCCAAACTGTCTCCATATGAAGATGGGCTGATGATGTCCCAGAAATGCTGCTTCCATATCAGCTGCTGCTAGTGCCAGCGCAGACCCTCGGAAGTCACCACTTCTCGTCTTGTGCTTGGTGAATGAGGGTCTGCCTGCTCAGGATGAGACATCTATAGGAATAAAAACAACTGGTGGGAAAGAGCAATAAATTGCCAGGTGCTCTACAGGGCTGGGATTTCAACCAGAAAGAGGAAACAAGATCCTGTTCTTTTTCTCACCTGCTTTTCATGCATTGCAGTCTTCAGTGTGAAATCCACGTAGAGTATAAAATCCATACACAGGAGTCCAGGGGCCCAGGGGACTAGAGGCAAGTGCTTTGCAAGGTGGCCAAGGAGAAAGCACAAGGGAGAGCACAATCCAGAATGTTCTAAAAATGGGCTTTAAGAAAACAACCAGTTGGTAAGAGAATTCCATGTGCACCTTTAGGTTACCTATGTACAGTCTTCCCAGGAAGAACAGGATGGAAGACCTAGAAGATACCCCTAAGAATAAAACTGCTGTTCCCCAAGGTGACGTTTTAATACCACTGTCTTTAGCTGTCCAGAGAGACATGTTGTTTTTCTCCCTTTGAGCCAAGTCCTGTCTGAGACCTGTGTTTTCACTCCTGTTACCAAACCTTTCTCACAACCCAGCCCTGTATTCCCCGTGAGTTTCTTCTGGAATGTGCCCCATTTCCGAATGGGGACCTGCGACTTCCAGCATGTCACTGCAGTGCTTAGAGAAGAGGCTAGCCATGGTATCTTGGAGGCAGGGGTCCAACTCAAATGTCCTGCTAAGGTTTGCTCAGCAGTGTGATCCAGGAGACAACCAGTGAGTGATGTATCATGAAATTTGCAACCGGAGGGCTGAACAGCACTTATTGTCTCTGTTTTGAATATACTTCAGTATCTGAAAGTCTTGAGATTTGTATAGCCAGTTATTTATTTTCAAATATACATTGGTCTTCAATTGCTGCTTTCCACTCTTCAACTCATAAAGGATGGCCTGTATTGATATATATTTTAAAATCACAACATGTCATAGCTTTTGCAACAGAGTGTCCCCAATGTTTTGCTCTTCCACATTTTGGTTTATCTCTTTGGTCTGTGTTGTCCTGACATGTAAACGGTAGATTATTTATTGAGAATCCCTAACCCCCATTTAGAGAGTTCTGGAATGATAGTGTACATATTACAAAGTAGAACAAATCTGTTGGGTTTGGGATAGGGGAGGGGAGGACTGAATGCCAGGAAGGGTGTTGGTGTATAGATAGACTCCATATTAGTAAAATACCGTGAACCGGTCAGAAATTACTGCTTTCTCTAGACCTATAAAGCAGAGCACTATTCTGAGACTAAGGAGTACCTAGATAGGTTGGCCTCAACTTTAAATGTGTGAATATGAAGAATCCTATGGGCAGAGACCTACCTGCAATAGATTGTCACTTTCGTTTCTTTCTCCGAATTACTGTTTTTCCCATGGGTGTTATGTATATTGCTACAGCATCTGTGTCCAGAGCATACAGTGCAAGGCTCAGGTCTTTTTCCATCCAAGTCTAGGGGGACTGTGGACCCTGCAAAGCTGTGGAGTGTTTCCCGGCACACTGCAGCCGGGCAGCTTGGAGGAATGCAGGGCCCATTTAACATGGGGATCCCAGCGCATTGCTGTAGAATTTGAGTGATTTATGCTGAATAAACAGTGGAATGTGACCTGTCAAGTAGAAATATTGAGTAATCAGATGGAATGCAATCTTCAGCATTAAGCTATTGAGATTCTGAATGTCAGAGATGTACTCAGAGGGTTAACAGACAAGCACAAGGCATGCTGATTACATTGGTGTATCCAGACTGCTTTGCTTTTAGCCAGTGCTTTCTAATTTTTTTCACAACATTCTTGGGATAGTTCAGTTTGAAATAATTAAGTGGTGGTGTTCTTTAAGGAATTTCTATAACCAAATTGATCTTATTTTTTATTTTACTTTATCATAGAATAAATATGTACCATTATGGCAGTAATCTCTGTATCTCTGTAATTATCAACTTAATCATTGCCACAGTGTTTCCATATTTTTTTTTCCTAAGTATTTAATATAGCTCTTAAGGTGGTGGCCTGGTGATGGGGACTGTCTTTCCTTTATTGGTACATGACCAACCATATGGTATCTTCAAGGGAATTTTTAGATTCATCTTTTCAGTTTGGTAGTAGACTAATTAAAGAAGAACTCCTTCATGACTTGCATCGTGTAAATCATCTCTGTAGATGAGAACTGTTCCTATTGATGAACACATTTTTTCTCGACATTGTAGCAGAAGTCATTTTCTTCTTCATAATCAATGAATGTGTGATTTGCTCCACATCATTAGCAGGAAAAGTAAGATTTCAATCATTGAAAATGTTTTTACTGTAGCCCTCATCTAACTTACACGTGGTGCATATTCAAATAAGCAGAGAAAAAAATACAAATAAACTGCTGAAAACACTTGGTGTTTTGTATTCAGTGAGACCTTCTTGCAATGCCCAGCACCCCCATGAGTGGTGGTTAACAGGCCCATCAGATATTGTTGAAAGAAAGCAATATATCCACGAATGAAAGCTAAAATTGCAATCCTTTACCCTTTGAGGCATATTTCAGTTGGAAAAAGAAAAGAAAAGAAAAATTGGTTTAGCGTAGAGGGTCACAGAGCTACCGTGTGACCAAGGCAAATGCACATTAAATCACGGTCGTTTGCTGACCAACGGCGCCCATTAGGCAACTCTGTACCCAGTGCTGAAGTGCCATGGTCCTTGAGGGACAGCTTTCCTAATATTACTGTGTTGCTGCTAGCCCTTCTCAGGGTAAGGATCTGTCAGCATTTCCATGATAAACTTCTGTTTTCAAAGGTTTTTAATTTGACCATAAAAAGGGGCCCCAGGCTAAAGTTTGCTATATAGGGCCTGTACCAAAGAGTGAAGGTTTCACTTCCTTCTCTTTTCTGCGTAATTCTCCCTAGAAAAGGGCAACAACAACAACAACAAATTGGGTTGTGTGCCCTTCTTCACTGTAAGTTTAGAATTTATGAAAGCACCAAGATCCAGGATGGTAGTTTTAATGAAATGATTCACTTGGATGTGGGTTTAAAAAAATTAAGGAGTCACCTGGCATATACTGTAGATGATGTATCTTTTCTATAATTTGTAAATCATTAATTTTTTAAACTGCTACATGATTTTTTTTTTTTTTTTTTGGTCCAAAGAGCTCTAAAAAACTTGAAGCTGGTCGGTTCAAAGGTTAGCCTTTCCTGCGTGTTGTCTGCCATTTCCATTAGGAGTTTAGGGAAAATACTCTCAGACCGACCCTTACTTTGCATGGAGTGATAGAGGGTCAGATATATGCTTCTATTGGAGATATGGATTTCTTTATTTAATCATCACGAAGCCATTCTTGTCTGTTGGGGACAACAGTGATTAAAAGCACTTCCAAAATTAACATTTTGTCAGTTCAGATACGGTAAGACCATAAATTAACACACTTTACACTTTTTTTGTTGTTTAAAGGCAAATAAATCAACAAAACTTGAAGACACTAAACATTTGATTACTGCAAATGTGCTTTAAAATTGGCTCAATGGTGCTTATACATAAAACAGTAACAAATGGGGTTCCTAAGACTGTCGGAAGGAATCTTTAATTTGTATGTAATTACATACTTGAGAAGGAGGTGCTTTTAAGCCAGTCTTTTATTTTTTAATCATCTCAAATATGCAACCATCCATCCAGTAACATTAAGGGTCGTAAACTGGTGGGAAACAGGAAATTCAGTGTAGAGGCTTAGAATACCTCGAGTTAGAGTGGGGAGTTTTCTCCCCCTTTGGTTTTGTTGTTGTTGATAGGCTTCAACACTGGAGCTGTGGTGATCATTTTTCAGTGATTGAGCTTCTAACTGGCAGGTGTTTTGATCATGAGGTTTGCAACATCTTGCCCTTGGAGACAAGTGAGAAACCTAGTTTCCTTCTTTTTCCCTAAAGGAGGAGCAATCTCTGTAATTAAACCACACCTGTAAACTTCCTCAACATTGTCTTTTGGTGAGCTGAATTGAGACCCTTAATGTTGCTTTAATGTAAAATTGTATATTTTTGTCTGTGATATACTTTATTAATTTAAAGTAAATAATAGTTCTAAAAGCCTTCACTGTCGGTATTAAGAGAAAGTAGGATTTTAAAAGTGATGATAAAGATGCTATAATGTCAATTCATTCCAGTCCAATCGAATGTGGTAAGAAAAAGACCTTGAATAGTTCTCTAGGGACAATTTCTCACTTGCCATTGACATTAATCTTTGATGTATGCTCAGAAAAAAATAAAAAGAAATTGAAACTGGTCCAAGGTTAGAGTCATATCCTCGATAACTATTTTTTTAATTTTATTAGGAAATTAATAATAGCCTTTTTCATTCTGGCTGAAAGAAAATTATTAAAGGATTAGTTGAGTGTGAAATTAAATAGTATTTTGCTCATGCATACTAAAAAGGTGGGCTAGGTACTTGATGTATTTAAACAAGTTTCTGAAAGGTTTCAATTTGGTGCAAGAAAAAAATTAAATGTTTCCTTTGAAAATACTGAATTTATCAATTGCTGCATGGATCAGACGGCATAGGTTAATTTTTGATTTTCAGAATCTTAATGAAATAACTTTCCAACGATTTGTATCCATGATTAAAGCTGGAATGAGATCCAATTTTTTCCCTAATCTCTCAGTTTAAGCTAATAAATGTAGGTTAATGTGGAATGAAATCATCTGTGATATATTATGTTTATTTATCAACTGAGCTTTTTTGATGTTGCCTGTTTTTATGTAAAACATGTTCTTAAAGTTAATAAAATAATAGTACTTGGTGTATGAACTACTATATAACGCCCTAGCTGCAGCGTCCACTCCTCGGTTCCTAACGCCATAATGGAGTAAAATTTCATTTTAGTTCAATTCATAATTGACACATTCAGTCCACGAAGGAATAACCCAGCTGTGTTCTTGGGGGGAATTCTCTCTATGCAAGGCTTTAAAAATTAGTCATGCGGTCAGAGTGTAGCTTTCCCACATGTCCCCCACAGCAGAGTGTATATTTCATGGGCATAATTCAAAAACAACTATTTCAAAAATGTCCCTTTTCATATATTACCTTCCTGCCTGGGCCAGTGACTTGGATAAACACAAAGAAATCAAATACCATTCAGCCCGATTTTATCCTTCAACCTATGTGCACAAGCTCTCCAGAGAAGAGTGTTGTTTTATCCACTAACCTGTAATTAGCTGCCATTTTTATAGCAATTTCCCATTAGGCATTCCATGTGCAATATTGACCTTAGAGAAAATTGCAAAACTGTACAATGGAATAAAGTTCTTTCCCATGTTAGTTTTTCAATGCTAGGAGATGGAGAAATCCCAGCAAAAGTGACTGCAGGTTCCCTGCTGTCCGGTGAAGGCACCAGAGTTATCTCCCAGGGTTTGTAAAATTAGCAGTCACCCTCCCTGCCATCTACAGGCTGCTAAGGTGCCTACTGTTTTCCCTTTTGCTCCTCTGCAGTGAAATCACTGGGTCCTTTCTGGGATCTTTGGGCAACTGCTATAAAACAATAGCTAAAGTGATTGCTTCCTAAGGACCATTACCTTGTTTTATGAAGCTGGAAGCCCGCAAAAAAAAAAAAAAAAAAAAAAAAACCCTGCTGTCAGAAAAATGGGCCCTGATGCAGAAACCGCAAATACCAGCCACTCTGGCATTGAAGATGGTAAAACTGCCACAGGAGGAAATTGGGAAAGAAAGGCCTCCCATGACTCCAGAAGGACTGGTGGTTGGGAAGGCAGGGCTTCTGTACAGATAAGGAAGTTATGTAAATGGAGGTAACTGGGTAACAAGAAACAGGGAAAGAAGCATCCTGAGACATTCTGGGACAGTTCTTATAACACCTCTTTCAACAGAAGAAAGACTTTGCTGTATCTTAGAAGGTGGCCCAATCACCTCAGCTCCGGGAGGAGTTCTGAGGGAAGACGAGGAATCCCGCCCAGCCAGCTGGACCAGCCAAATCCACGCTGGCCATCAGCACTGTGACAGATGTCCCTGCCAGCTTGCCTGCACATCCAAATCATTCATTCAAATGTTTCTTGAGTAAGTGCCAATGACATGGAAGGCACTTGGTTTGGGCTTAGGAAAGAAAAGGGAGTCTCTGTTGTCCGTTTTGATTTTTACTACCGATCAGAAGACTTTAAAGGTGAGAAAATATATCTCTAAGGTTGGAAGGTTTGCCATTTATTCTGGGACTCCTGGTCCGGAGTTCAGACAACATAGACAAACACACCCACATCCAGTGAGACTTTGTGGCAACTTGGATTTTCTCACTTGAAGATGTATGTTTACCATCTGCCTGTTAGATGGTGCACACACCCTGTGGCACTCTTGGCTTTGCTCCTGGCCTCTGAGGTAGAAGACCTCCCAGAGTCCTCTCGCCATCTGTAATTAGCATGCAATTTTAAACCCTGTCATAGACTGATACCGAACTGTGTCCATTTATTCAACAAGCATTGTCAAGTACCTACTGTGAGTGACGCGTTTGTGGGGGCTAAGACAAGCAAGTCACGATTCTTGTTCACAATTCTCAGATCTAGTGAGAAACCTTCTTCTTTGGATGTCCATGGATGGGGGAGACTGATTTATCACTCACAGATGGTGGAACACCAGTGTGTCAGGGGCGCAGCATCCCTACCAGCCCTCGACTGGCCCTCTCAGCATGTGTGGACTGTGGCTGTCGGCAAGCCAACCATCAGTCACATGCAAACACATTTGTGGCCCATTCTATTACAACAATTCATATGCCACCCTTAGAAAACCCCTAGCAGGAGGGGAAAAAAGGAAGGGAAGGAAGATAAGAGAGGGAACAAGGGAGGGAAGGAAGGAGGAAATGAAGGCCGCTGAGAACACAGGTACCTCAGTGTAAGGCCCAGTGTATCATTGGGAGAGTTTCAAGGGGAAGAAAAATATTAATATTTCACAGTGTGCTTCTCAAAACCAGTCTCAGGAGATGCTCTGTGGGAATCATAGAACATACCTTGGTGTGGATACAACATGGCTTTTGTCTCTTCCACATTCTTCAGTCAAGTCCCCCATGATAGGGTGAATAAAAGTAAGATCTCATCAATGGCACCATCCCTGCATTTCTTCAGGAAGCAGGAGGTGGGGTGTTTCCCCAGAATGTTCTTATTCCCACCTTTTGCTGTTCATTCCCTCCTTGACTTTCAAGATCCCCTTGGAGGACCCATTTCCCACCACCTGGAAGAAGAACGTTCCTTAAACCTCCACTACTCATGAAAATTTCATCCTGAGGGACCCACTCCTGCATCTGCCATCCACGGCAGGTCATCTCCTCCCATCTCCAGCAAGCTCCTATCAGGTGCCATTCCCTCTGCGTGATCCTGGGTCACAAGGTAAAACCGCCAAGCTCTGTCTCTGCCGTGCTCAAGTCCTGTGTAAGAAACAAGTAAATGGAGAGGTATCATCCAGAACGATCAGGGCTATGACAGAGAAAAGCATGAGATGCTCTGGGAGCACTTTGCAGTTCACCTGTGATGGGAGGATTCAGAGGAGGCTTCCTGGAGAAGGTGCCCCCGAGTGAAGGCCTGAAGAATAAGGAGGAATCAGCCAAGAGAAGGAGGAAGATATTCCAAGCCATGAGAACATACATAGAGAACATGGAGGGGCTCAGAATTGGTAAGATGGAAGCCAGGAGTCTGTCCAGTGAGACCAGGGTATAGCCCAGGGATCTGGGTCTCACGGACATTCAGCTGTCATGCCAGAGGACAGGCATGGGGACTGGCACATCTCCTCATTGTGTGTGTGGCAGGTACACTTAAAAATGAAATAGCTCCAGATGCGGGTCCCCAGGCATTGGCTAAGGACAAAGTAGAGCGGGACAGACGGCTCTTGAGGGAGCATTTAAGACACTTTCACAAATAAAATGGATCCTAATCACCCCTGCACAGCAATAGCAGAGGGCACCTTCCCTTTGCCAGTAGAAGAGCTGGCTGCGTGTCAATCCTTTCCTATAAGAGGTAGACTCTCCACCTCACAGAGCGTATCAGCCCACTGCTCACAGGGAAAAAAATCATTCTCTCGTGTGTTGCTCATTCTGAGAGAAAAAGAAAGAAAGAAAGAAAGAAAGAAAGAAAAAGAAAGAAAGAAAGAAAGAAAGAGAAGAAAGAAAGAAAAGAAAGAAAAAGAAAGAAAGAAAGAAAGAAAGAAAGAAAGAAAGAAAGAAAAGAAAAAAAGAAAGAAAAGAAAAGAGAAATTCACTGACCCTGAAAATAGCACTCTCACTCCTTCTTCCTGGACAAATCCACATTGTCACCTTTCCCTACGGCAGGGTGATAATTAATGTTCTACCCAAGAGAGGCTTCGTTATTCCATCAGAATTACCTATTAATTTTCTGGATTTTCCTAAGTAGTGAACTTGTCATTGCTGGCACGTTGTTCAGAATGTGAAATACCCTTTCATTTTCAACAGGTAAATCAAAGCCCAAAACAACCTAGACATTTTTCAATTTCCTCTCTTGACATGGTTCCCATTGTTCTCCCCATTATGGATGCTCCATGTTTTAACAGCATTTCCCAAATCCTCTGGTCTCCTGCTGAGCAAACCATTTTTGCTTCATCAATAGCTTCTATTGCTTCTACTTCCCTTGTAGAGGAAGGGAACAGTTCACACTGGTCTGTTAAATTGGAAAACTGAGAATTTCCTTCTCGGGTTGGGAAGGGAGTTGCAGTCGCATACTTGCATCCCTGATTTGCTCAAGGTCCTGCCATAAGGCAGGTTTTGTGGGTTCTCCTGAATCGCCCCTACGTGGGTGTGTGTTTTTCTGCAAAAATGTGGACAGGTTATGTCTGCCTTAATATTGCTGCTTCTCAGGGCCCTCTCACAACAGAGCCTTCCTCTCTCAACATGGTTGCACTGAAATATCTGATGAAAATACACCAAGGTGGAGAAAAGGAAGGAGGCAGATATCACCTAGGCAACCTGAGTCTCTAGAATGCCCAGAGTTGCATTCATAAAAGTGGGGAAAGTGAAGACTCATGGCCCGGGGGACCAAGCTGCTGGAAGGATGTTTGCTGCTGAGCCTTGGATCTCTTGAGTATCCGCTGAGCAGAGCTTCTGGGACCCTCTCTTAACCAAAGCCCAGTGCTCAGCAATGGTGCTGACAGGAGCAGAAGATGCCCTTGGGCCTAAGGGGTTACTCCTGTTAGTCACACTCAGTATTATCCTACTCAGCTTTAGCCCCAACCTGTCAGCAGGGCTTGCTCTCATGGATGAGAGGAAGGCCAGAGTTTCATGGGGCCAAGTCCGGCCACCTACCACAGGCTTCTGCCCCTTCCCCATGCCCAGCTCCACTAGTCCATGTTGTAGCACAAACAGCCACATAAACCCTGATATTACCCTGGCTTCCACCTGCTCAGTCCCAGGCTTCAACCTGCTCTCCTCCCCAGGGCCCCATCTGCTGCAGAAATCCATGTGGCTTCCCCACCATAAATGCATGAGGTTTCACCTCACCTTAATGTGGTCCTAAATCCAGACTGGCCTCTGGGCAACTCTGGCCTTGGCCTCCACCATGCCTCTTACAGTCTGGAGACTTGGGGATCATTTCCGAGAAGGTTAGCTTTCACAAGAGAGGCTGTGTGTCCCTATTAGAGAAACAGATAACATTTCAAGGTAGTCAAAAGCACAGTTGGTGGGTCAGCTGTTTGCTCTTTCCTGCCCTGCAGGGCATGAATATGTCCTGAGAAATGTCCCAACTACGGCAACTCATCATGCTCACTCTGTGAGACAGGGACCCTGTGACATAGAGGTGGAGCTTTTCCATTCTATAGTCTGTTGCATCAATATTTAGCTTTGGAGCTCAGACCCGCACCACCACTGCTTCTGCGCTGCTGTGAGTTGGCAAGCTCACTTCCACAGCCCACAGCCCCAGAGGCACGGGGACCATTGCTAGAGTTCCCAGTGCTGTGATTAACTAGTTATCCTGCAAGTATGCGCATGTGTGTGTGAGGTACATGGTGTGTGTGTGTGTGTGTCTGTAGTGTGCATATATGTGTGCTGTCTATGCCTGTATGCATGTGTGTATGCATTTGGTATATATGGTATGTATATGTGTGTGGTGTGTCTGTAGGTATGTGCGTATGTGTACGGTATGTATACGGGTGCATATGTATGTGGTGCATGTGGTATATATGTGTTCATGTACATGTGTGTATAGTGTGTATCTGTGTGCATGTGTGTATGGTGTGTATACATGTGGTGTGTGTGGTGTATATGTGTGTACGTGTATGTGGTGCATATATGTGCACATATGCATGTGTACATGGTGTGTGTGTATCTATGTGTGCATGCATGTGCAGAGTGTATATATGTATGTAGTGTGTGTGTGTGCATGTAGAGGGCATGGTAATTTAAAAAACATGAGTCCACATCATACAGCGCAGCAAGCTTCCTGCTGGAGGCAGCTTAACGATCTAAGTGTTTGCCATCTTATTATTCCCCCATAAAGATTATCTTCACTCTCCCACAGTGTCAGTCTCAATATCTGCTGTAACATGGGACTTAGTTCCTGGCCAGAGCCGGCCTCCTAGAGCTCTATTTACTCTCCTAGACTGTCTTCCGCTTCATCATTTGCCACAAGCATGGAGGCAGCTGCAGTAACTTTAGATTCGAGCAGTCAGCCTCAGAAGTCCTGTCGTAAATCAGGAAGGCACAATCTGGCACTTGGAAAATGAGCCGCTCCTTTCTTTAATACAAGTTACTATATTTTCAGTCCAGGGCAAGAGTTCCGTCTCCCTGCCTTCCCCCCTGTGCTGATGCTCTCCACAGATATCTGATGCGAAAGGCTGCCTGCTGGCTATTGGCATCTTAAAAATGTTTACATGTGAAATCACCAGACCATTATCTTTCTTCCACGTGAGGCCCAGCTTTAACAATCTGCCAGTTGCCCTCGATATTGACTTTCCTTCTTCCTGTTGGTTTGGCTGACACTGGCATGCCTTCTGGGAGTGCTCACAGTGTTTCTGGAGAGCAGGGGGAGTCCGCCCTGCCCCTCGTCTGGTGATGGGGTCACAAAGGGAAAGGGCCACATTTGTAAGTATAAAGAAAGACGCATTTTGTGCAGCAGATGAAAAACTTCTGGGGACGAGAGCTTGAAATTCCCCTTCTCCCGAGAAAACCTGTATGCCTCCATTTGGGTTCAGCCACACGTAAAAGCCAAGTGTAAACTAGGGCTTCCAAGAAAGAGAATTCTCAAGTTCATGAATCATAGAGAATTTAGTCCAACATGCCAGAAGTTACCTGAGCAGAGATCTCTTCACAGGCATCCACAGCTTTCCATAAATGTTCTCTCAGGATTCTAAGCTAAGACAGGTCAACAAGGATGCAAGTGAAAGAATCATCAGAGGTCTGACACCATCTGGGAACACACATCTTTGCCCAGGCTCAGGGGTCTGCTGTGATGTGTCTGCTTGGAACATCAGTTCAACGTCTTGCATGGCAGGAAAGTGGCTGATGAGGACATCACAGGGACCTTGTATAACTTATTAAATAATGAAGAGGCATTAAAGGGTTTTAGGTTGGGCATGACATTTTGAGATTTATGTTTTTAAAAGATGACTCTGTCAACAGAGTGGGGAATTGTGTGAAAGGGGGCATGACTGGCAGCTGGAAAACCAATTAGGGGACTCTGAGACTATTTTAGGAAGAGATAGTGAAGTCCTAAAGTGGGCAGTGGCAATAGGAATGGAGAGGAGGAAATGTATTAAAGAAACATTTAGGAGGCCAAATGAATCAGCATAATGTATTTCACTTGGGTGATGGGGTGACTGAGAATGACTAATACAGGAGCGAAGGGGAGAAAGGGTGAGTTTGGCTTTGAGTGTAAGGTGAGGTGATTGTAGAACATGTGAAAGAAGGCACCAGTAGAAGCAGGTCATTTCAACTCTGGTGAGCACATCATAGTTGACCCTACAATGTTAAGGTTGGGGTGCCAAACCCCCACACATTAAAAAATTTGCAAATAACTTTTGACTCACCCCCCAAATTTAACTACTAATAGCCCACTGTTGACTGAAAGTCTTACCAACAACGTAAACAGTCGATTAACACATATTTTGTATATGTATTTTATACTGTATTCTTAAATCATGTAAGCTAGAAAAAAGAAAATTTTATTATGATTATCATAAGGAAGGGGCACCTGGGTGGCTCAGTCGATTAAGCGACTGACTCTTGATCTCAGTTCAGGTCAAGATCTCACGGTTGGTGGTATTGAGCCCCATGTCGGGCTCTGCACAGACAGTGTGGAGCCTTCTTGGGATTCTCTCTCTCTCCCTCTCTCTCTGCCCCTCCCCTACTGACATGCATGCTCTCTTTCTCAAAATAAATAAATAAACATTTTTAAAAAAAGAATATAATAAGGAAGAGCAAATGCATTTACAGTACTGTACAGTCTTTCCTGAAAAATATCCGTGTGTAAGTGGACCCATGCTATCCAAACATGTGATGTTCAAGGGTTAACTGTATTATGAAGGATAGATGCCGAGTACTATGAGAGAAGCTAGTAGGGAAATTTGATGGAGATGGGGAGGTTAAAGAAGTCTTCCTGAGCTGAGGTTAGGATGAGTAGGAGTTAACCAGGTAAAAAAGGAGAAAAGAACATTTGTTGGAACAATATGTACAAAGCTTCGGTGGTAGAAGGGAGCATGGCCAGCCCAAGAAAGTGAGATCTGGCCAGTGAGGGAGGGAGGGAGAAAGATGTGAGACACATGAGAGACAGGCAGGTAGGTGAGTCTTCCAGGCAGAACAGTGGTTTATCTTTATCGCCAGAGCGTGTGGGGGGTTTTAAGCAAGAGGTGGGGGTGGAGATGTGATCTGATTTTCATTTCAAAAGGATCACTCTGGCTGGGGTGTGGAGAGTGAAGGCAGCAGGCTGAGAAGATAGAAACAGAAAGCTGTACAGAGATGAGAGTGGAGAGACTCAGTAATGGTAGTAGAGCAGTGGATACTGATATTTGGGAGCCATACTTAATGGGGCTTAAACAAGAGGAGTTTGAGCAAGAGTCATCAGGGATGATTCTATGTTTCCCACTTACAGATGCAGATAATGTTCCCTCCTAGTCTCTGAGTTAGGGAACTCTGGTGGAGAGCTGATTGAAAGAGCAGAGGTGGATGCTAAATGTAGTTTTAGACATGTTCTTTTTAAGGTAACTTTGACACACCAAAAGACCTCAAGCATGCAGTACGGTATTAGTCCAGAGCCCAGAGGACACAGAAGTGTGTAAGTTGTCTACATATAGGAACTAACTGATGGATGGGAATGCCTGAGTATAGGATAAGGGGAGAGGAGTTAGGAGCCTTATAGAACTTCAGCCTATAGTGATTGGGTAGAGGACATGCACATGAGAAGAGATAAAGAAGCAGCTGGGGAAGAAGGAGAACCCAGGAGAAGGCTGTATTGTGAAAGCCAAGGGTAGAGGGTACATCAAAGACAAAAAACAGATATAAATCTGTTGGATTTAGCAATATGGAAGTTATTAGTTACCTTGGCAGTACTTCTCAACCCTTTCTCATAGCTGAGTACAAAGTGACATTCGTATGATACCCAGGGGTAACCAGACAAGTTTGCCCATGGCTGGATGCAACCAGCCCAGAAGCTCCAACCTCCTGGGACCCACCTGACTGCCCTGAAGGTCTGTAAAGTATCATTAGTGTGGCCCACCTCTAGCCTATTCTCAGCACACCAGTGAGTGGGTGCCTTATAGGGAACTGCAGTTTCCAAAAAGTGATGGATCCTAGAAGCCAGATTTCAGAGGGAATGGGGAGTGAGGAGCAGGACAACTACCACTGTGCCACTCTAAGGACCACCAAACTCATTGTATTCTGGAGCTGTGCAACATGGTGGCCTGTGGAGCGATGAGTATAGCGTAAGGAAATAAAGCCCAACAAATATAGCTAATTCTTTATTTTGGCTGAGTTTTGGCTGAGAATAGAAAGCCAGATATAAGACTATGGCTGGGAGGAAATGAGTTAATTGTGTTATCTTTAAAATCCAGGGAAACTGGGGCGCCTGGGTGGTTCAGTTGATTGAGTGTCAGGCTTTGGCTCAGGGCATGACCACGCGGTTCATGGGTTCGAGCCCCGCGTCAGGCTCTGTGATGACAGCTCAGAGCCTGGAGCCTGCTTCGGATTCTGTGTCTCCCTCTCTCTGACCCTCTCCTGCTCACACTGTCTCTCCCTCTCTCAAAAATAAATAAAACAATTTTTAAAAATTAAAAAAAAATCCAGGGAAATATTTTTGTATTAAAAAGCTACACAGACAGATGCATTGAGAGAAAGGAATGACAATAAAAGCCCAAGCAGACTCAATGTCATTACTCATTAGGGCAAAGCAAATGAAAATATCAATGAGATGCCACTTCACACCCAGTGGGATGGCTAAAATAAAAAAGGCAGATACTAACAACTGTTGGAGAAGATATAGAGAAATTAAAACCCTCATATATTGTTCGCAGGAACTGAAAATGGTGCATCCACTTCGAAAAATAGTTTTGCAGCTCCTCAAAACATTAAAGAGCGAGTTACCATAGGACCTAGCAATTCCACTCCTAGGTCTATACCCAAGAGAATTGAAAACATAATGTTTGCAGAAAACCTTTACACAAATGTTCGCAGCAGCATTAATCATAATAGCCCCAAAGTGGAAGCAATTCAGATGTGATCAACTGATGAACAGATAAATAAATAAAATATGATCTATCTGTACAATCCAGAGTATTCTGCCATTATAGGAGATGAAGTACTGATTTGCACTACAACATGGATGAACCTTGAAAACATCACGCTGTAAAAGAAGTTACTTACCAAAGACTCCATACTGTATGATTCCATTTATGTGAAATATCCAGAAGGAGCAAGTCCAAGGATTAGGGGGAGCTAGTGATCAGCAGTGACTGCAAGCAAGTATGGGGTTCTTTTGGAAATGAGGAATACCTTCTAAAATGAGAAAGTTGCACAGCTCTATGAATATTATACTAACGACTTCTGAATTGCACACTTTAAAAGGGCGACTTCTATGATATGTAAAATGAGACAGATCTTCCCAGAGCAGCTGCTGATTTGAGTGAGGGAATTTCTGCACAACTGGTGAACGATCCTCCAGGTAAGTGATACTGGGGCCCCGCTGGTCAGCCCTAGGAGGGACCAGAGACAATGGACACCAAAATGCCACTGCCCTCAGCTAAAATCATTACATCCTAGTAAAGCTGTTATTTTTCAAAAAAAAAAAGACTTTTTAAGTCCCTGTTCTCTCTCTCCTGCCTCATCTGCTGCCTCTGCCCCTCCCTTTCCCCAACACCCTGTCCCTCCTCCCAGTCAGGTTCTAGTCATCCTGCAAGACCCACTAGTGCATCTCCATTCAGTGAAGTCTTTGCCAACCATTCCCACTCCCACCTGCAGTAAGTACTGGGTCATTTCTGCTTTCTGCACCTCTGTACTGATTCATACTAGTTAATGGTGAACCATTAAAACACATTTCGCTGTAGGGCAAGCATGTGTTTGCATGCCTGTCTCACCTTATCGGAAGGTCAGTTCTCTTGCCGTCTCTCACCTGTGTTTTCCTCTGTAGCACTTAGCACTGCACCTAAAAAGAAGAGGAGCTTAGCAAATATTTTGGGGTGAAAGGATGGCAGAATTGAGAGAGAAAGAATGCCTTAATAAGCAGCTGGATTGTCAGTGAAGGAGAGAAAGCTTTCAAATCAAATATCATAAAGCACTGTAGCCCTTAAGTGAAATAAGTCCGAAAAGACAATTGCCCTATGATTTCACTTACATGTAGAATCTAAAAATACCCCCAAAAAACAACCAAACAAAAAGCAGAAACAGACCCATAAATATAGAAAACATATTGATGGTTTCTGAGGTGGGGAGTTTGAACAAAATCAGTGAAGGGGAGTGGGAGATACAGGTTCCCTGTTATGGAATGAGTAAGTCACAGGGACGAAAGCTTCAGTGTAGAAAATATAGTCAGCAGTATCGTGATAGTGTTATATGGTGACAGATGGTGGCTTCACTTGTGGTGAGCAGAGAACACATTGCATAGCCTTGTCATATCACTGTGCTGCACACCTGAAGCTGATGTAACATTGTGTGTCAATATACTTCAATTTTAAAAAAAGTACTCTATGGGGTGCCTGGGTGGCTCAGTCAGTTAAGCATCTGACTTCAGCTCAGGTCATGATCTAATGGTCTGTGAGTTCAAGCCCCGCATCAGGCTCTGTGCTGACAGCTCAGAGCCTGGAGCCTGTTTTGGATTCTGTGTCTCCCTTTCTGTCTGCCCTCTCCTGCTTGTGCTCTCTCTCTCAAAAATAAATATAAGCATTAAAAAAAATTTTTAAGTACTCTAGCCTTTCCATTAAAATCAATAAAATAATAACATTTCTTGTGCCTATACATTGGCTAAGCTTCATCAATGAGGAACATTCATCAATAGTGAGCAAATATTGTGGGTGTGTTAGCCCTACCACTGTCTTCAACCTAAGGCTTGCTTATCATGTTAGTATGTATAAATCTGGCCTTTAATGAAATTCTGTAGAAAGGATGTTCAACAAATAGATGCTAACTCTGAGTACAAAAAAAAAGTAAATACAGGCAGCTATCTGGATTCTCGAACCAAGAGATACCATTTCGATGTGCTAATAGCTGCAAATAAGAACCAGAGTGATCCGTTAACACTAAGGAGAGGTGCTAACTAAATTTTAGCATATGTGGAACTGAAGTAGCAGATCAGGAAGAGTTTTGGATAAAAACAATTTCAATAGACCCATAAAGTAGGAAGTTGTTCCGAGTTGATATTTTCCTCTTGGCAGTTAAAATGCTTGTATCATTAACCCTAGAATTCCCAGATGTCCCAAACAGAAAAATACTTAAACCCACACCATGGCAGTGAGGAGGTGTATCTCCCTAAGCATAGTGATTAGAAGAGTTACAGTTTTATTGTTGAAAGTTTTAAGCACATCCCAAATGGTTTCTTTTCTTTCTTTTTTTAAAAAAAATACATGTTCATTGTTGAAAATTTGACATTATGGGTAAATAAAAGAAGGGGTAAAATCATCAGTAATTCCACCACCAGGAGATAACTACTGTGAAGACATCAGAATGTATGCTTCCAGTCTTTAACAAAATAGGATTATCCTATATTTACATACATTCGAGACATTTAAATGATATTTTTTGAGATTTCTAGGTGGAAGAGATGCACACATCAGTAAAACAAGAGGCAAAACTCCTTCCCTCGTGAAGCTTATATTTTACTTGGGGGGAAATATGCTATAAACATAATAAGAAAATTATTTATTGTATTTCATTGAATTTCAGGCACCACTGGTATCAGTCACTATTGCTTAATAAAAGACATCAAAGAAAAACCATGACTTAAGTCACTCTTCTGTGGGTCTGTGAGTTTTATCTGGGCTCAGCTTGGTGGTTCTTGTGATCTCTTCTGAGATTCCTCCTCTGATTCACCCTCAGCTCCCTAGGAGCTGGGCCGCTCTGCTTTCAAGTTTCTGGCTGTCAACTGGGGCAACAGAGGCACCTGGGCCATTTGTCTATCATCATCCAGCAGCTAGCTTGGGGCTATCATATGGCAGAAGCAGAAGTGCAAGTGAGATCAGACATACACAAGACTACTTGAGGACGAAGCTCAGAGCTGACCTCTCACTCCTGCTGCAGTATCTCTCTTGAAGCAAGCCACCACAGCAGGCAATTAGGGAAATAGAGGAGCCAGAAAATAAAAGAGGAGGTGGATACAAAGAAGGGAATAATCACAACCATTTCTGCAAACAATCCATCACCCGTCAACTGTAACATGCACCATCATCCTAAGCACTACTCTAAAAGAGAAAAGTGGGGCGTTTCGCTGCCTCAGTTGGTGGAGCATTCGACCCTGGATCTTGAGGTCATGAGTTCGAGCCCACACTGGATGTGGAGATTACTTTAAAAAATTAAAAAATAAAAAATAAAAGCAAAAGAGAAAAGCTGCCAATTGGTTGGAAGACATAGTGATTGTCAGTTGTATCAGAAATGTTTAACTGTAGAAATCATAGTGCATCATAGACCAATGAAAGATGGCAAATAGAAAGTCCAGAGTCTATGGGGAAAATATAGAACAAGGAAAGGTGATTGGGAGTGGTAGCAGTGGAGGGTCAAGGTGCAGTTTTAAGTATGGCAGTCAAGGTCACCCAGAAGGTCTGAGCAAAGACTGGAAGCAGCCCAGGGAGGGGTTATGCAGGTATCTGTGAACAGTAACAGTCTGCCTGGTGTGTTCAAGATATGAGAAGTGTGTTGTGCTGGAGAGAGCAAATGGGAAGGGAGAAAAGGGATGCAATCTGAGAGGTAATGAGGAGGAGTGAAGTGTGGGTGACTTTGTAGGCCATTTTACGTGTTTGACTCTGAGTCAGCCATGAAGCTTCATGAGCAGAGGAGCTCCATGATGAGTTTTAATGCCTTACCAGCGTCTCTCTGCTGCTGTTAAGAAGAACTTGTGAGGCATAACAGCAAGAAGACCAGAGGAAAGACTGCTGTGCAGATCCAGCTGAGAGATGATGGTGGTTTGCACTAGGACAGTAGTAATGATTCTGGTGAGGCTCAGATTCTGGGGACACCTTGAAGGTATGGGTCAGAGGATATCCAGAGAGGTTGGATGTGGGCTCTGACAATCAAAGATGACTCCCAAGTTTTCTCCTAAGCAATTGGAAGGATGGAGTTGACCTTATCGTGACAGTGGCTATAGGTAAAGGATGTCTGGCAAATGGATGGGCATCAGGACTTCATATTGTTTAAATAGTCAATATTAATTTTTGTCTATTAAATATCCAAGTACATTTTAACCTTCTTTTCTCAATTAAAAAGTCATGCATATCATGCTTGTCATTCAGTATTCTTTTACAACACCTTTTAAAATAGTTGTATACTATTCCTTTTATGGGCCAATCATTATTTTTTAATTATCCCCTACTGATAAACACTTAGGCGTTTCCGATATTTTGTGAATACAAGCAAGTGTTCGTGAATATCCTCACAGCAAAATCTTTGGGCAGGTGAATCATTTTCCTAGCATAAATTTCTCAAATTGGAATTGCTGTTTTAGTGACTTTACATATTTTTAATATGTTTGATACATGTGTTAAAATTTTTCTCCAGAAGAGTACCAATTTATGTTCCCACCACAATGAATGACTTCTTGTACTCATGTTTAAGTGCATTTTTAAGTTTATTTATTTATTTTGAAAGAGACAGAGCACAAGTGGGGGGTGGGCAGAGAGAGAGGGAGAGAGGGAATCCCAAGCAGGCTCTGCACTGTCATCACGGAGCTCAATACAGGGCTTGAACTCACAGAACTGTGAGATCATGACCTGAGCCGAAACCAAGAGTCGGATGTATAACCAACTGAGCCACTCAGGTGCCCCTAAGTGCACTTTTTTAAATTCAGAGATTCAGATAAGAGAAAATATTTCATGAGATGAAAACATTTTACTCTAAATCCAACAAACATTTATTAAACACCTACTATCTCCCAGATGTATGTTCTACGTCTTCACAGGCATAACCTTATTGAATTCTCACAACTGTAGTAAAGAGGTATTAAGAAATGAGCCCAGAGGAGCACCTGGGTGGCTCATTTGGTTAAGTGTCCAGCTTCGGCTCAGGTCATGATCTCATGGTTCGTGGGTTTGAGCCCCGTGTCGGGCTCTGTGCTGACAGCTCAGAGCCTAGAGCCTGCTTCAGATTCTGCATCTCCCTCTCTCTCTGCCCCTCCCCCACTCATGCTCTGTCTCTCTCTGTCAAAAAATACATGTTAAAAAATATTTTTTTAAAGAAATGACCTCAGATTCAAAAGGCCAGCATGTGACATCAGGTTATGAATCACAGAGCTAATGGTTTATGTCCGGAAAGGGCAGCCACAGACCTAAATGCACCTGGACCCACTGAGAGTCACAGAGCACCCTTAGGGGACAGTGGCTGACGAGAACAAAGATTAAAGAAACAAACCCGAAAAAATCCAACGACAGCCCCATCACTTCCTGGGGGGTGGAGGGGCAACACACCAACACACAAAACATCAGAGTGTGAATAATAAGGAGAAGATGAAAACAGGAGAAAAAAGCTCATTTTGTAAGCACAGACAAGTAAATGTTGTTGAACAGAAAGAAATGAGCAGTTCAGGGAGCTAAGAAGAAAGCCTAAACATTCCCTCAAAGAAAAGAAACAACAGCTTAAAGGCATGTTAGTACCATTGTCTTCCCACAATTGTATAGAAGAAAAGAAACAAAATGGTTGGCCTGAAAATACACATTTTGCTGTGAAAGGAAATTATGATGTTACCCAGACCATAAACACTGGGTCAAGGAGGCTGGGTGATTAAATTGCCAGGGCCTAATCCCCCAGCTGGGAGGCATCCAAGAGGAAGAAGGAGGTGGGTCATAGGTGTGAAAATAAAGCATTATGTTTTAAAGTAAAGGCATTTTCAGAAGGCCTTGAAAGGGCAAGTGGTAACAACAATATGATAAGAGCGATATTACGTTGACATCGCCAGGCATTTGAGACCTAGGAAATGCTATAGACTGGGCAAAAGGAGCAATGAAAAGAGAGAAATACGCTACTGTGTGGTAAACATTAAGTAAGGAGTTACTCTGAGAGAGGCAGACAGTGATAAATAAGACAGTTACGAATTCTGCTTTGCCACATAGGATACCTGGTGAGTGGCGTGGTCAGGTGCAGGCCAGACCAGATAAGAATGGGCTCTGTCTGGTGGTCCTCTCAGACCTAGGGTTCTAACCTCTCTACTGTGCTTCCTCGATGTTTGCAAACTGGTGTGGATGCAGGCTGCTCCTGCTTCCGTTCTTACTGGACATGACACCTGACTGCATTGATAACATGACTACCTTCAGGCCTTGACCTTGTGATTTCCTTCTTCCTTTCTGGTGGTAATGCTCAGCCTTGAATCTCAGGTATTTAAGTCTTCTTAGCCCAGCAGAGGGCTTAAGTGGCAATTAGCCATTGTTTTTTTTAAATTGAAGTGACATTCACATAACACATATATTAATGTGCGTTAACACAGGTATATTATGCCTGCACTCAGAATGTGAGCCAGGTACTTGCTCAGCTGTTAAAACACACTAAGTGTTTGGGGCACCTGGGTGGCTCATTTGGTTAAAAGGCTGACTTTGGCTCAGGTCATGATCTCATGGTTCGTGAGTTTGAGTCCTGCGGCAGGCTCTGTGCTGACAGCTCAGAGCCTAGAGCCTGCTTCAGATTCTGTGTTTCTGTCTCTCTCTCTGTCCCTCCCCTGCTCATGCTCTGTCATTCTTTCTCTCAAAAATAAATTAAAAAACATTAAAAAATTAAGAAAAACCCACACTGGGTTCATTTGTTGCTATTATTTTCAGAGACTTACATTGAGGCATGTCTTATAAATGAGGTAGGAAAAGGTAGAACAAAACATTGCTACACTTCATTCTTTTTTTAAAGCTTAAAATAAAAAAGGAATGCTAATTATTTGAATGTTTCCTAGTGTATTCTAAACCCCTGAAAGTAAGAACCATCTAATTAGTCTTTGTATTCCTAATCCCTAGCACAACAATGATCATGTTTTCAGGTCAGTTCACACCTGCACACCTCTGTATGCTGGACTTCCTTAGTATTTCGGAAAAACTCTGCTCTCATGCGGTTGGTCTTGGTTTTTTGGCTTGGGGATTTTTTTCCCCCTTAAAAAATGATGCCTCTTAAAAGATAAATAAGAAGAAATACCAACAGGGAAAAAAGTGGTTTTCTATCTGGAAAGGACCCGAGAGAATATTTTATGCCCCTAATTTACATGTGAGCCTAGAGAGAAATAAAATCATGCAGCCTGGAGAGCACACTCCATCTGTCCATGTTAGCAGAATTCACCTGGAAAATCAAAATCTACATCTCCCTCCCCAGTGAGTGGAAGTAAGAGGAATTTAGGTAGCTGAGCACAGCCCCTGGGCCAGAAAGCCTCATCCGAAACATTCCCATTTGCAAGCGTGTCAGTTGGTCAGGGGTTATCATCAGCAACCCTGCAGGTGCTCTCACCCATAAGGAAACTGAGGCCAAGTCAGGTCAGGAATGCAGGATGAGGCAAGAGTCTAAGGCCACTCAGCTCCCAGCCGTCCTGCCTGTCAGCATTTCAGAGTGGAGTCCTCCGCTCAGGCTGCTATAGCGATAGTACAGACTGGGTGGCTTAATAACAAACGTATTTTTCTTGAAATAAGTATGAGTATAAATAAGTATAAATTCAGAGAATTTTATACTTGGTCTTCTTGGAAAGTCCAAGATCAAGTCACTAGCAAGTTGATGTCTGGTGAGAGCTTTCCTCTTGAGTGCCCTTTCCTCAGTAGGGCCTCATGGAGAGGGGCTAGGGGGAGAGGGAAAGAGCACTCACTGCCTGTGTCTCTTCTCACAAGGACACGAATCCTATCTGATCAGGGCCCCATCCTATGACCTGACGTCATCTAATCACTTCCTTAGAGGCCCTTCTCCAAAAGCAGAGACTGGGGGTTAGGGTTCCAACATATGACCTGGGGTGGAGGGGTGGGGGACACAAATGTTTGGTCCATGACACAGAGCATGCAGCACTCATGTGGCTCAGCATAGATGCTCTTTTAAAAAGCAAACAAAAATCCACACTTTAAACCACAAAATGAATACGTTCCAGTGTAGACAAAGTCGTAGTTTCAGTTTACACAGGAAGTACCACAACACATTAGGTTTTGTTTGCAAATGCAATGCAATGCAATGGGTTTTAGGTTGATTTTCTTTGCTTTCACTTTAGTTTTTTTGTTTTATGTTTTTTTGTTTTGTTTTGTTTTTACCACAGTGCACATGCGTTAGATGGGCCCATGGCCTTCTGTCCTGAAATGACAGAGGCACAGAATCCATATCCTTTCAAGTCCCCATCCACCAAATTTGAAGACAAATGCCAAAGAGTAGACACCAAGCCCAGGCCTGGAAATGTCATAGTGAGACGGATCTTCCTCGTCTTGCTGAGTATGGCTGCTGCTTTGAGTAAGGGATCTTCTGTTCCTGCAGGTCAGTGACACCTGGGGCCCCACTGGTCAGCAGCCCCCTGGGTTGGTGGGGAGAAGAGACAATGGACACTGATCTGCCACTGAACTTGGCCATTAGGCTGATAGCTGGCAGCAGCTTCCAGTTCACCACAAGATAATTCTGAACTGACCTTAGCCCTGTGCCTCTAGCCCTCGCCATTGTGGTAGGGACACCCAGAGCCATTGCAGGGGTGGTTCTGCTCATTTCTGGATATAAAAATCTGGGAATAAATAACAGGAAATGAAGAAGAGAGCTATGTTTACTCTCACATGTATGTGAAAAAAGACCCGGAATAGCCCCATCTCCCAGCTGAATGCTTTTGGCCAGGTTATCCTCCCATAATAGAATTATCTGGAATCGCCTTCCCAGTTGTCCTATGAGTCTCCGTCTATTAAATAGCAAGCACACATTTGGAGGGAAGGATCAGCAAATGCTCCCTTTGGTGGGGTAATCTTGAGCTCCTGCCTCAGAGTACTGGATCCATGTCACAAAACATTTCCTCACAACCCCATCCCAGGAGCTGTTTCCACGTCTGGACACAACTCTGAATTTTACTCCCAGATCTGAGGATGATTTTCAGACAGTGGAATGCCAAATGCATGACTGAATTCAGTCTCTCCTTTCCCCATAATCTCCTCAACTTCAGAAAGAAAACAAGTCTTTTTCTTAGCCCTTAATGACAATGGTAACATCTTTACACAATGATAAAAATGTTTCTTATACAAAATAAATCATCCTGACCAAATAAGAAAAGTGCACAATGATGTGCAGCCACTGACTTGAAGCTAGAAATTTAGGAGATATTTTTACAAAGGACTTTTAAGTAGCACAGTTAATAAGAATCCACATACCCAGATGACATGAAGTAAATTGAGTACAACTCGTAAGAATATATATTTTATAGTCATACAGACATAAGTTCAAGTCCAAACTCTGCTAACTTACCAGCTGCAAGAACTTGAGCAAATTACTTTAATCCCCAACTTCAGATCCCTCTTTGGTAAACTGTGAGGTAAGAATTCCACCTTGTAAGGCTGTTGAGAATTCAATAAGGTAATGTGATGCTTTCCTTAGCCCACTGCATAGAGGAATCAGCTAGGAGCTGTTAAAAATATAAATGCCTAGGTTCCTACAGTAAGTTGAATAATGCTCCCCCCACCCTGAATTTATGTCCATGTGGAAACTCAGAATGTGATTTTATTCAGTAAAAGGGGTCCTTGCAGATATAGTAAAGGCAAAGATCAAGATGAGATTAGGGTAGACCCCAAATCTAATGAGAATGTTCTTATAAGAGATAGAGAAGAAGACAAAGAAAAACAGAGGAAATAAGTCCATGCAAAGATGTAAGCAGAGATTGGACTGACATGTCTATAAGCCAATAAATGTCCAAAATTGCCACCAGAAGCTGGGAGGAAGGCATAGATGGGATTATTCCTGTAAGCCTCCCAGAGGAACCAACCCCGCTTGATCGTGGACTTCCAGCCTCCAGAATGCTGAGAGAACATATCTCTGCTGTTGTAAGTCTCCAGATTCCCACACCCCTAGGAAACCCAGAGACCCTGATTTAATTGTGGTCTTGTTCTTAAATATTTTTTAACATTTATTTATTTATTTTGAGAGAGAGAGAGAGAGAGAGAGAGAGACAGAGCATGTTTATGCATGTGAGTAGGAAATGGGCAGAGAGAGAGAGGGAGAGAGAGAATCCTAAACAGGCTCCATGGCATCAGCACAGTCTCTGATGGGGGGTTCGAATTCATGAACCTCAACATGATGACCTGAGCCTAGATCAATAGTCAGACACTTAACCAACTGAACTACCCAGGTGCCCCTAATTGTCTTTAAATATGTGCAGGGTGCTTGCCCTGTGCCAATAATTGTTCTAGGTCTGTGATGTCTACAATACCATAGCCACTAGCCACATGTGCCCACTGAGCTCTTGAAATGTGGCTGGTGTGAACCGAGATATATTCTAAGTGTAAAACACTCACTGGATTTCAAAGACTCTGTACAAAAAGAAAAGTAAAGCAGTGTCTGGGTGGCTCCCCTCTTGATTTTGGCTCCGGTCATGATCTCATGGTTCATGAGTTTGAGCCCCACGTCGTGCTCTGTGCTGACAGCTTGGAGCCTGCTTGGGATTCTCTGTCTCCCTCTCTCTCTGCCCCTCCCCTGCACCATGAGAAAAAATAAATAAGCAAACATTAAAAAAAAGAAAAGTAAAATGTCTCAATAATTTTATATTGATTATATGTTGAAATAATATTTTAGATATATTGAGTTAAATGACAAAAGTATGGATGTATTTATGTATATAAATTAAAATTAATTTCACTTGTTTCTTCTCACTTTTTAAATGTTGCTACTAAAGGGGAGCCTGGGTGGTTCAGTTGGTTAAGAGTCTGATTCCTGAATTTGGCTCAGCTCATGATCTCATGGTTGTGAGACTGAGCCCCACTTTGGGCTCCATGCTGACAGTACAGAGCCTGCTTGGGATTTTTCACTCTCTCTCTCTTTCTGCCCTTCCCTTCCTGCACTCTCTCTCTCTCTCTCTCTCTCAAAATAAATCAATAAACCTTAAAAAGAAATAAATAAATAGAGCTACTAGACTTTATTTTAAATCACACATGTGACTCAAATTATATTTCTTTTGGATGGTGCTATTCTAGGCACTGCGGATACACTGATGAACCAATGTCCTTGCTCTCAGGGGCCTCACATTCTAGCACTTTCCCCTGGGTCAGGACAGTGGGGAGTGGTCAGGGATGATTTACCTATGGGGTACGTGGTGCATCTGACTGGGCCTATGGGGCATTTTCCGAGCATCTGCTGCCTTGAGCTTCCAAACCCCACTTCAGGAAGCCTCAGGCTACTCCCCCTCAGTAGGGGCCTTCCCTGCATTACAGGCTCCATTCCCCCATTAACAGCCCTAGCACAAAATCCAAGCAAGACGGGTGGTCACTAATCCAGATCTACTTCCTCTCTCCTGCTGACGGGATGGGTGCCCCGGAGCAGAGTAGGTACGTACAGTGTCAACTTCATAACCTCTGCAGGGCCTGCTTCTATCTCAGCCAGTAGAAATTGAGGACAGAGTGACTTGCCCACTTGCTGTGCTTACTAGTTACATGAAAAGTTTAAGAAAAGGACAGCTAGTTCTTGTGTTTTAGCATTGGTTTGCCAATTGCCCTCTAGAGTTTATCTGAAAGGAGTGTTACTTCAAATGTGAGATTAACCAGGATAAATCAGGAGAATAGTGTAAGGTAATTATGTCATCTGCAAATATAGATCGTTTCACTTCTTCCTTTACATTCTGGGATGCTTTTTATTTCATTTCCTTGCCTAGTTTTCATGGTTAGAACCTCTAGTACTTGCTGAATACGTACTTAGGCCAGGCACTATGCTAGTGTTTTTATGTGTTTCATTCCATTACATTCTCCAAACAACCCTATGAAGTAAGCGGCACTCTCAACCACATTTTAGGGATAAGTTACCTTGGCCTTCGAAGGGTTAAATGACCTACTCCGGTTATCCAGCTAGTCAGTAACTGAACCTGGGATGTGAACCTGCATCTGTTTGATTCCACAGCCCAGGGTCTTAAATTACACTCGCCAGGTTGCCAGACCTAAGTGTCCTCTCAGCCAGGACGGGTTCCTCTGACCTTTCAAGGGGAGACAGGGCCAGTAGGGCCCTAATGCCTTTCCAGATGAACCGGAGGCCCAAATCATTGGATTGCCCACATGGTGCTTCCAGTTTGACCATAATGGGCCTCAGGATACCCGACATGCTCCACCCTCCACAGCATGAGTAGTGATATAAGAACAGAGAAGGAGGAGGGAGGGGAAGGTGAACCCAAAGGTGTCGAATGCAGTAAGACAGAGGGATGTGGACACACAGAGTGACTATTCTCTTTCTGAGTCGTACGGACTCAGTCCTAGTAGCAGAGGACTGGTGGGCGGTGCTTTGTCTCGAAGAGTTATGAAGAAGATAATTATGTCCATGTAGCTAAATCCCAATAATCAATATTTCTGTAGTAGGAAAGGTAACTCATATGCATGGAGCATCCACTCTTACACATAGGAGTCACTTAATCCTTTCAGTAGTCTTGTGGGGGAAGTGGATTTAGCGAACCACGTTAGAGAACAGGCAGCTGAGAGGGTCATGGACCTCGGCTTATTATCTGCAGAAGTCACACAGTTAGCAAGCGATCAAGTGAGCTTAGCTGACATCTCCACTGCCACCCTGAGCTGTAAGATTCGGGCCTCTGACTCCCCAGAGAAAGAGGATCTGTGGGTCCTCACAGTAGAATTCAGGACTGTCATCTTCAAACTGAGGAACAGGGCTCTATGTAACCCCTGTAAGGAAGTCTTTCCATCTGGTCCCTGCATGCGGATAATTTCAAGGAAATCAATCTCTGATTCCTTGACTTTCATGAATTCTCTCTCCTAAAAACTGATTGGGAACAAGCCCATGTTTTTCCCCTTTGCCATTTCACCTGCCACAATACTCCTTCTTCTATTTTTATAAGAAACATAAAAACAAAAACAAGCCACCACAACAAAAACGTCCTCTGTTGCGTATTGTCTCAGGGTTGAAAACCTCCAGGGCACCAAAGGAACAAGTAGAAATGCCAAAAACTGCCTCTCATCTCATTAAGACATAGGTCCAGTAAAAAATTCTAGTTTTACGCTTATGCTCATTTTTTAAAAATTTGTGAAATCTTTATATGGTTGTAGTCAATTGCTTATTAAATAATTATAATATCTCAATCCAGCAAAAAATTTTTAAGCCCATGAACTTAAAAATGTACAGATACATACACACCCATTTATCACAGACACACGTGAAAGAGTAATCATAAAAGGCAAGCACAAAAATATAATGTAATCTGATGGGTCTTAAAGGGAACTAGAAAGGAAATGCAGTGTCAAAAAAGAAGGGTTTGTACTTCTGTTTCCAAATGGATGTGTGGGGGTATTAAATTATCCAATTGGACACATTTAAAAACGTTAATGAATTATATCTTGAATTGTCAACTGTTACAATATGCCAGAAGTTACGTCCTTTACAATTACATAAGCATATGATCAAAAAGTCTATAGATCATTGTGTTAGCTTAGTCTCATTCTCTGAACACCGGTCCTCTATGAAAAGTATCCGACTGCCCAGTAACCATACACAGTCTACCCTTCGCTATTCTGCACAGAGAGAGTGTGGAGAGAGAAGAGGGAGAGTGACCTCATGTTTCCTGAGACCACACCGAAAATTCCCCACCCACCAGCAGAAAGAGCACCCAGGCTGTGGGGCCCCAGCCGCTGCTGCGTTGTGCTCTTCCCAGGTGGCTTTGGAACCTAATCCCTTCAAGGCCGGGAGTGCAGTCATTGTGTCCTTACTTTCTTACGTTGTCAGCTCTACCAGGGTCACTCCAGAGCACCCTGCAAATAATAATGCCTCACAGGTGTATGGCAATGGATTCCCCCCTGACTATTTGCAAAGATCTTTGAAGGACCCAATAATCTATGAATGCGAAGCGTTCTCTTTATTATTCTACTCCATTAGGCGTGTTTTCTTTTGTTCTCTACAAGCACTGGGCTTTCACTTCTGGAATATTGAATTTCATTTGCTTCTTCTCTCCTTCTCTAGGCTACTGAAATTGGTTGCTATCTTCGACTGCTCACCCCACCCCCTGTTCTTTTCCTGGTCATGGTGAATTTGGATCTGTAAAAGCCTTGTATCACCATCAATTATTTTTTAAATAAAAGATAATATTTGGCTTGGCACCAAGGCTTGTTAGAAAATGCTCCCTTTTGCTTTCCCTGAATGAACAACTTGCTCCTAATTATAGACTTCTTTTCTGTTGCTTTCTCCAGCTGAGTTCAGTCTGGTGTGACCATCTTTTCCTCAGCCTTTCTAGTTCATGCTCTGGGCCTTATGCAGAATGACCACATGCCTTGTCATTTCTTCTTATCTGATTCTGATGACATGCTAGAAACACTTGTTTTGGTAGACCTACTGAGCTCGCTCTTTATTAGTCTACCATTAATGGGGCTCCCAGGTAGCTGGTCACCTTAGATTTTTGCAGAGGACCCAGAATTTCCCCTGAGACTGAGATAGGCACTGGGTCAATACTAGCCTCTTGTTTTGGTGGGGAAGGGATGCATTCTAGGAGCAGGGCAGTGTGTTGACAGGACACGGGCCTGGGCTTTGGATGCTGGCTACTTCACAGGCCACTGGTACAATATTGGGGGCCAGACTTCCCTGAACCTCAACGTCCTAATTTTGAAAATGGGACGCATAACCCCTACCTCATGAGACTTAACCAAGACAGTGCTTGTAAAACACCCAGTTTAGTGCCTGGTACCTTGTAAGTGCTGAACAAATGGACACTAGCCTTCGGACAGTGCGCCCGACAGAAGAGTCATGACTTAAAAGGATTCCTGTTCCATTTAGTGAAAACGATTCACTTAAGTCTTTCTTCAACCAGATGCCATGACCTCATATTTTGCTAATGCCACTTTTTGTTATGTTTAAAATCCTCAACTGGAAGTCTTTTATATCCCTTATTCTAACTTGCGTAATGAATTTCTGTGGACCTCAAAAATTAAAGTAACATTTCCTTTCTTTTAACTGCTCTAAGCAAAATCATTTGTTTTATTTCTGCAATGTGAGTCTCTCTTTCAAAGGCTAGATTTCACCGATTCCCTCTGGGGTTTCCTTTCATCAGCGCATTCCCGGAGTCCCCAGCCTTTAGATTTCACAGGATGCACTGGTCATCGTGTGCGTATTCAATTTTGCGAAAGCGGCTGAAAGAGCTCAGCCTCAGAGCTTGGTGCTTCTCAGCTTTCAGCTTTGGTTTCTCTCAGCCTGAGGACCGTTTGGACGCGGGCCTAAGAACATAGTCACACAATGTCAGAGTATTAGTATTAAGTGGGCGATGCCCCTCTTCCTGCCTCTCGGCCTCATTTAGAAAAACACGAGAAAATAAATCTAATCTCCTCACGGTTCCCTTGCGCTGTACCACAGCAGGCATGTTATATGATTTCAAATTACTTATTAGAAATATTCCTATGGGTATCATGTTGAGGATTACTTTTCCAAGGATATTATAGTGCCCGTATCGTTAGGAAAATGAGGTGTAATTCTACCTGCTGTCTCATTCCAAAGGCTTCTTCTACCTTTGGACAAAAACCAACTTCCAAGTCAAGGAGCGGGGACATTTATCTTCTGTTTCACCCTCGCTTTCTGTCACATTTTGGATGACAGGCTGAGGGTGGGAAAAAGGCCTTTCTCAAACCATTTGCTTCTAATAATAGAGCGCGGGCTTATCTCTTCTTTCAAAAGAGCTGATGTGACACCCGGAGGGAGCTTAGCGTTAGAAAAGGCCAAAAGTTTTGCACTTGTGCTCATTTGTGAGCAGAAACAAGGAAAATGCTTGTGGGACGAATTCAAGGCCATGCAGCGAAAGTACGGGTGCCAGGCACTCTTTATGGAATGCCGCCTGGCGAACCGAATTCCTGAATGACCTTGGGCAAGTCACTTCACTTCTCTGAATCAAAATAGCCTTTCTCAGATCTATCGGTGTGTGATTGCCACACACATGCATGTATCAGTTACCTGCATTCAGGTTTACCTGGGGAAAATCTTTCAAATTCATTGACAGCGCTCACCATTTAATTATTTTCTGAGATGACAACTCCCTCATTCTGCAGGAAACACTAACGTTTTAATTCCTTACTTCACTGACATGTAGGTCTCTTGTACTTTCTGCCTGCTCTGTCTGCAGCATTCATCGCTGCCGGGAAGCCCCTTGCAACATAAATTACGCTGCCGTTTTTGCTCCAGGGACATTTGAAAGGGCAGTGCAGCTTTTCCTAAAACGTTTCAGAGCCTGCAAGAAAGCCCCATTTCCCGCCCAGGTTTTGAGCTATAAACAAGAGAAGAGATGGGAAAGGCAATCTCTTTCTAGCACCTTCCTTAGAAGGTTTCTTGCTTTGCTTTGCTGCAAGGAAACGTCCACAAAATTTAGAAGCGCTGAATTTGATGAGAAGCACAAACGCATTTCTAAAACAAATCCCAGTGAGCTTTGAATAACCTTCTCTTTGTGCAGAAAATTGAGGGTGGATTTCATCTGCATTCACACATTTTTGTCCTTTGAACTTGAAAGACGTACTTGCTCTCTGGGTACACAAACATGGCTGATTTTGACCTGTCCAAAATGAATAAATCACCTCCTGAAAAGCTTTTGGAGAACCCGGAGAGATCAACCACATTTGTTTCACGTTTGTGACTAAGTCTCCTCAGCTAAAGCAAAGTACGAACATTATGCAATTATTTAGAGGAAATTCGGGACCTTTGGGACAGTCAATCGTATAATTCGGGCAAAAGTGGATTTGGGGCCCTGACATTTGCAGATAATTGTGCAACACTCAGCTGTGTGAGCTGGTCCTGGGAGACCTTACACCTTAGATTTGCCCCTTTTCTCCCATTCTGCTTCACTTTGTGCCTCTTGATTAGCAATAAAATGAATAAATCACAGGGAACTCGGCTTGGCTTTTGCGAGATACACTAAGAGAAATGAATACAAAAACTGTAAAATACCAAACTAAAGGTGTCCTCCTCGACATCATTTCTCATTAAAAAAAAAGAGAGAGGGAGACTCGTTCAGCAAACATAAGCCTCGAAACTAAGGCTCAGCCCAGATGTTATTAAGTATAAATATTTATAAGACCCATAAAGATCCTGGCTAAGCTCAATTTTGCCTTAATGTGGCAAATGTTTCAAATTCGGCTCTTTCACTGTTTGAAGCCTTTAGAAGGCAGGATACAGTAGAAAACGCATTACTGCTGCTGAGAGCAGGGGAGTTTCTCTTTTATGTTTTATGACCAGTTTTTCATTGGGGCGTATTGCTTTTCTCAGGAATCACTTCTCGAAGCCTGTCTTTTCCAAGAAGCCAGAAGAAAGTATGTTTGCTGTAGCCGTGTATTCGAGGAACACTGAGTAAGGCCCCCACATGGTGAACCGTGCATCCTCGATGTGAACGGGTGAAAGGAAGCCAAGTTGCCTTTGTTCTTTCCCCCACTTCAGTTAACACAAAAGATCCTAAATGCCTCATCATAGCTGTCCATTCAATGGGTATGCGACTGTTAGAAGAAGCGGAGTACTGTTAGCTCATGTTTGTAAACCTTTAATTTGGTTAACTAGTGTGTGCTTTTTCAAAGAGAAACTTTTAGCCACACTCTGAAAACGGCTGCTTTGGTAACTTTTAGAGGCATAGAGGCTGTGATTTTGTGATGAAACAGTTTAAACTACATGATCGTTTGGGCTCCAGATCCTTGAACAGGGCTCAATGTATGAAATCATTCTTATTGTTAATCCATTTGCTTTACGATAAGAAAAAATCATCTGCCCATATGCTTTGTCCACCTATGAACGATGCAATACCTTGCTATCTAAAACCCCTTTGGCTAAACACAACTCATTAAGATAATACCCAACTACCGGCTGCAAAAAGGTTTATTACTTAATGAGATGGTTCATTTGAAAACAACCTTGGGTTTCCCCCACCCCCATAGAATAAGTCCTAATCTGTGAAATAATTCCTGCTTCATTGGGAAAGTCTCAATGCTCTTTCAGCCAACCAGCAGCAGCCTGGATCTGGACCCCATGTCCCCATTCTTGTGACAGAAGGCCCTCCTGTTGCTGAGATCTCAGGAACGGAGGTCTGTGTTCTTCTCCAGCACCTGGCTTCCATAGTTTCTCAGCAAGTTCTCCAGGCATGTCCACACCAGCCCCACCCCCAGCTCCACCCTTACTGCTCAGCCGTTTTGGGGCTACTGAACTTGACAGTTAATGTGGACCCTGGGTGCACTGATCTTCTCAGTGGAGGCTTTCGTCTGCTGGATACATCTGGCAAATGCTCCATGGTGCTTACCTGGATTCCCTGATTAATGTAGATGTAAAGATTTTATCAAGGCTCCTGGCGGCTGGACTTCAAGACGTAATCACAAAATCAATCCACATAGACTAACTGGGCATAGACTCACTAAGAAGACATCCCACAATGTCAGGCACTTAATTAAGGCACTCTGGCTCCTCTGCCCCAGATTGATTCTTTTCTTTGCTTAACAGGTGATGCTGCTCCTCTAGGTGGCCATGCCATTCTCTGCTGGAGATCACCGGGCTTCCAGAGCCTTGTAGTTTGTAGGAAGACCACCAGGGGGCACCTGTGCCTCATCCCACTCCCCAGGGAATGGACCAGCTAGGACCGACAAGATCCCTCTTGCAGCCCCGCAGCTCATTGGGCCTGTAACATCTACTCTGCTGCATTTTGTGTGCTGAGCTCCATGATTTTTCTCTTAGCTTCAGACATCTAGTGAGGAGAGGCACAGGCTCCTCCCTTGCCCTCTATCTCCCACGACACTCTGCACCTTAGTGGACACTAGAGCAGAGGTATTGTCCGACCCCCGGGCATTCAGCCTGCTGCTCTGACCCAGGTTGGCTTGCTTGACATTTCCCATTGGAAATTCAGACTTCAGAAATAGAGGTTGTTAACAACGTAAGCACCTTGTGAAAAGTAAGTAGCACAGATCAGAGATGATCAGTTTACTGCCTCTTGATGACACTGAGCTCAGTCTGTGCAGCCATTGCCTGGCCTTGATTAGTCAGGCTCATCTGGCGTGATTTTAGCACATTATCATTTAATTCCGCAAACATTTGCCAGGCATTGTGCTGGGGATATACTTGTCATGCTCCAGTAATTTACAGACTAGGGAGGGAAGAAAGTCAAGTCAACAGGCTGTTATAAAACAGGGTGTTTTGGCAACAGCTGGGGGTAAAACAGTTTCCAAACTAAAGCACTATCAGACTCAGTCTTGAAAGATGAGTTACCTCGTCAGTACTCTGTAGCATCTGAGTAGCCCTGAGGGCCTGGCTGTGGAGGAGCATTTCGAGAAGTTCAGACTTTCATTTATTCATTCAGCATTTACTGAGTACCTACTATGTGCCAGGCAGAAAAATAGGTCCAAAATAAGCCAGGCTGGGCAGCATTCCTCATCACATAAGGAGGCTTCTCACCTGGTGGTGCCCACATCAGGCACCAAAATCTTCCGTCCAATAGTCAAGTAGAACACACCCGGTCCTGGCTGTGGGAGACAAGGCATCCTGTTCTTCCTCTCTGGGTCCAGGCCACTAGCCATCCTGGGCGATTGTCTCTGCTGGGGCTGGCACCTTTGACAGAGGTCCCTGCTAATGTAGCCAGAATGGGTCTTATCCACCAATCCAGTGGTCTAAGAACTATACATTTAAAAATTTTTTCCCATAACTTTATTCCTATTTCAAGTTCCTATTCCACCTGATGGTCAAAATTAGATTTTCTAATTCCCCTTAGAATTAGGTTTTCTCTCCCCATTTTCCCCAGAGTGGTGTTGATATTCCAGGAACTTGATTATATTGAGGCAGGAGGGTTGGAGGTGGGTGGATTTAGTCCATGAGTCATCTGTCCTGTCTGAGGTGTCTGCTGAGCTTCTCCACATATCCCCTCAGGTCAAGGCTCTTTTCACAGAGCAGAGACACAGAAATAAGTTCTTTCTGCTGCTCCCACAGGTTTTAGCCCACCTACAAACTCTGTCTGTGTCTTAACTATTTTTAAGTTTATGTATGTATGTATGTATGTATGTATGTATTTAGAGAGTGCACGCATGAGTAGGGGAAGGACAGAGAGCAAGAGGGAGAGAGAGATTCCCAAGCAGGCTCTGAACTGTCAGCACAGAGCCTGACACAGGGCTCAGTCTCACAAACCACAAGATTATGGCCTGAGCCAAGATCAAGAGTCGGTTGCTCACAAACTGAGCTACCCAGGAGCCCCTGGGGTCTTGACTTTTAAGATTCTGTTCAGGAAAACTATCCGGGCATCTTCTCAGGCAGTTACCTGGGACTCCACTCTCATTCCTGGGGAGTTTTTTGTTTTTTGTTTTTTTTTTTAGAAGCTGGAGGGGGAACTCCTTTTTCATTCTTAAGGGTTTTCCCCTCAGGGAAATTTCCTGTACCTTTACGTCTGCTGCTTTGGAGGCACCAACAATACCCTTAATGGGTTTAGGCTTTGGAAAACCAAGGTAAGAGGCAGTTCTCCCGTCTTTTTCCTACTTTTTTTTTTAAGAAAGTGTTTCTTTTCCTTCAACCTTATTTCTATTTTCTGTTTAAGAGTCTGTGGAAGAACAGACTGAATGGTTCCTACCCTCTGGTGGGCTGAGCAGTGGGAGCTACAGACCATACTTCGGTGGCAGGCTGAACGTCCCAGGCTGGACAGGCACAGAGGGCCCCTGCACCATCGGACTAGTCTGTGACCTTGGGTTGAGGAGCAGTAAACCAGGGAGCTGGAACAGTCCATTTGCCCTGAGATTCCTCCTTGGTCCTGGCCTTTTCAGGAGCAGCTGCTAATCCTTTCCAATCTCTTCAGGATCTCTCTAGAAGTCGACAGCAGGCACTACCACGTATGGGTGTTCAAAGGAGATGGTGCCGTGTGTGCACAAAACGTCCCCGGCCCGCAGCCCCTGAGCTAGCTTCCTGCTGTCACATGGATGACGATGTCCGCATAGCACAGAGGAGAGTCTGTATTACACAGAGCAATGGTGGGCAGGTTAACATAAGGCGCCTGTGTGAGAGGCTGGTGGATGGCCATGGGATTGGTAACCACCACTGATCTCAGCTCCTTGAAGGCTGGGTCTGGTTAGTGAGGGTTCCAGGAGTGAAGTAGCCAGCAGTTGGAGCAGATCCCCTGGTAGCAGCCAACTTCAGCACAGCCTGGTGGCCAGCATTCCTGGAGGATGGGACACTGACATCAGCCAGGTTTTCAATGGCAACAGTGGCCAATCTGCAGGCAGAGACTTCTCCCAGGTTCTCTTCACATTTGTGACGTAGGTGCCATCACTTTTCCTTTTGTAGATGTACTGCTCCATTAGGAGGTCAAGGTTGGTGCCAGAGTGGGACATCCTCCCCTTTCAGTTGCAGGACATCAAAGTCTCCAGACATTGAGAAAGATTTCCTTTATGTTACCACGGGAACCCAGAACAACACTGTATGTTCTCTCTGGGTACTGCAAGAGGTACCTTGTGGCTGTGCCATCTGCCCGGCCTTCAGGCTGCACAGAATGATGGGAGATAAGGGAAAAAGAAGGGTTACTAAGAGAGAGATTTTAAAACTCAGTTCCTATCTCCCCTAAAATATCAAAGATGTTATTCTACCACATTGAGACATTCTTATTTTTTAATCCCTGCATTGACAAAGTTTCAAGTTCCCTTTAAGAACAGTCTTTCATCTACTGGCTCTGTGTGGTTCCAATGTGCTCTGTAAAATGGTTGCCTCCAGATTTATTTCTGCCTCCCCAAACTTGTGCCTGCCTCCCTATGGTAAGTCTCCCAGCACTGAGGCAACAAAAGGGTGTATGTAATAGAGCTTGATGGAAAACCCTCAATGCCATAGAAATTTGTGCTAACCAGATTCCCCCATGAACCCCAGCCCCCCCACACTTCTATGGGAAAATCAGCCACTACACATCTCTAGGCTCTAGTCACTTAGCTAGCAACACTATATAACTATCTCACACCCCCTATAAAGAGAATTGACTAGGCTGTGGAAAAAACAAAGAGCAAAGGCACAGACAGGCCTGTCTTCAATGAGCTTATAGTACAGGAGAAAACACAGAATGTGTGTTTTGATGTAAGAAAATGAGTTCAGTTTTGAACATGCACTGTTTGAGTTGATTGGCAGAAATTTCTGGAGCTAAGAATGGAACCAGTAAGATACAGATGATTCAATATTGATACAGGACAAGACCATTATTACTAAGAAGAGCTACTATATTGAACCCTCTATGCACGAGGCCTTGTCATGTCTTAATATATTTACATGTATTATCTCTTTTAATGAGGTTGCTATTATTATTATTATTATTATTTTAATGTTTATTTATTTTTGAGACAGAGAGAGACAGAGTGTGAGCAGGGGAGGGGCAGAGAGAGGGAGACACAGAATCTGAAGCAGGCTCCAAGTTCTGAGCTGTCAGCACAGAGCCTGACAAGGGGCCTGAACCCACAAACTATGAGATCATGACCTGAGCTGAAGTCGGATGCTTAACCAACTGAGCCACCCAGGCGCCCCAATTATTATTATTATTATCCCAAATCAAAAGTGAGAAAACTTTACAAAGTCTAAAGAACTTGTCCAAAGCCTTGGAGCTGATAGGTAGGGATGGTGGGGGGGTAAGATCAGGCTAAAGAGCTCTGAATTCATGCTCCTAACAAGGGTGTCTCATAACTTGACCAGATGACAGTGTGTCTCCACCATTCTGTTGTGAGCAAGTGAGAGAAACAGCACCATCGTTTGTCTCCTGGATTATCTCCATAACGTCATGCACATGGCCTCTACTGACTGACTGACTTGTTAAGTTTCCATCTTTGTGATGTGGCTGTGAAATGTCACCTGAGACATTTAATTTAATTCTACCAACTTGCACTGAATAAGTAAAGAAGGTAGGTATAAGGGTGGGATTCAAAGATAAGTAAGACATGATCCCTAGCCTCAGGAAATTCCAGATTGGTGGGTGAGGAGGAAGGAGAGAGAGGAATAGAAAAACAACTCCACGCCACAGGGCAGGCACTGGGAATCTTCTGGGCTCTGGGCCAGGTTACAAAGACAGTACAACCCACGAGCAGTCTCGGGAAGCCTCAATACAAGATTGACTTCTCCCATGGGCGCAGCAGGAAGAATGTCTGGGACCCATGATATTTTTAGGGGGTCCTGAAATTGTTTTTACTTTTAAATCAGAAAAATAATGAATATAATATTAGTAATGAACTCAGCCTGGATTACACTTGTCTTATACCAACACAGACATTTGAAATTTTAATTATCTATCTATATCTATTTTTTTTCACTTATTTGTTTACTTGTTTATTTATTTTCTTTCTTACTTATTTACTTATATGGGCAGAGGAGCTCACAAAAGCCAAAGTGGTCAGGGCCCATGAAAGTCATAATGTAGCTCTACTGTGATGGCCAAATTAGTCAGTCAATGCATGCTGGATTTGATAAGGTACAAAAAAACTGTCCTTGGTTCTAAAGTAAATACTCTGAAACTTGGGGTAATGTTTTATCAATGATCACAAAAGGGGATCCAACATCTCAAGGTCCAAAGTTGAGAGGAAAACAATTTTAGAATTGCATGAAACTTTGTCCTTATAAGATCAGAGAAAAAAGAAAGATCCAAATACCAGCATCCCCTTCATGGACCCCAAACAGCATTATTTTGTGTCCCAAGCCCTAGAATTATTCAGAATTTGTTGCTAGGAAAGGGGCCCAATTTCTCTCCTGGCCTTAAATGAGGATGCAAAGTGCCAAGGGCAAAAGCCACGCTCTGGAAACATGTATGTAATCCACGCATGCTGCTGGGGACGAAAAAACGGAACGCGCCGTCCCACCTTAATTCGGCCGCTTGTCAGTGGGCACAGGAGGTCTGCTCGCTGCTGGCTGGGGAGTCAGACTCCTACTGCCAGTCAGGGCCTCCCACGCTGACTGGGTGGCCTCAGGGGAGGTACCAAAGCTGGAGCCCAGAACGCTGGGTGGTCTCAGGAGGAGGTGACTGTGGAGAGTGGGACCCGATTCCTGCCAGGCCACTGGTACAAGAGGTGGTGGGAAAGACAGGGCAGCAGTGGAACCCAGAGATAAGGGGCTAGCCCAGAGGGGGCCGGCTCCCCAAACCCCTCAGGGGATGGCCCTGGTTGTTAAGCCTTGTTGGAATCAGGATGAGGGCAGTTTAGATGACATCTGTGAAGGGTAAGATTAGACAATGACTCATGCTTGCAAATGCTGACCGATTCTACCTCATACCTGAAGAGCAAAGTGACATTTCTTGCCCTTTCCCCAAATAAATCTTCCCTGTGCTGCATTCTCTGAGGACCTCAAGGCCTGTCAAGGACTTGGCCCGAGCTCATTGAAACCACAGTAGATTGCCAAGTTTTGCAGATGTTTGCACTGACTGCTTTATGTTTTGCAATATTCTAGAGCTGTTCCCAAGTGACGTTCATCCATTCACCAAGCTAATGCTTAATAAGAATGATCTACAAAGGGCGACAGCTCCAAAAGATGAGGAGAGGGAAAACCACCTCCAATGAGAGCGGATGAGCAAAATGAATAAATAAAACCAGCACGGTTCCTGATAACTTGAGGTGCAGAAAGGGGAACTTGAGCAGCAATTCCTAAGGGAAAACAAAAAAGAGGACAACGTTGTTTATTTATAGATGTGGGCGTGTTTCTTTTCTCTGAAGTGCTGGGAGACCCCGATGGGGCCGGGAAATGCTCTGGCAAAATCGGGGCGGAGTGGAAATGGTATGTACTCGTGAGCAATCCACAGATGAGCTGTGCCTGAACATACAAGGTGGGCTCTTATGGAAACATGTACCAGTTCGATAGCCAAGGAGGGGTAAGTTCCCAGGGCAAGTTTGGTTAACTCTGAAGGAGGCACAAGGATCCCAAAGCTCTAAAAAGTGAATAACCATGTCTACTTTTTAACCTGCTTTTATCGATAGCATCTCATATAATGTTTGAAAAAATCCTGTGGGTGCCCATATTAACATCTCTACAAACAAGAAGAGAGTTAAAAGGTTTTCTAGAGGTCAGCCAACAGTTCAGTGGCAGATCGAGGATGAAAGGACGGGTCTCTATTCCTTCCCAGCATTGGTGTGATGTACAAAACGCTGAATATGCTTTACAGCCATGATGCACCACACGCTTAACGTAGAGAGTCTCTAATCCTCGCCTCGATGCTACGGGAGTGGTATTATTATCTTCATTAAAAGATGGCAAAATTAACGCTCAGGGAGAGATTATGCAACAGACCTGAGGTTACCATCCATTCAACAAAACTATGAGGACTCCGTTTGGTGCTAAGCCCGGGTTTCTCAGATACCAAGCAAAGCAAAAACACAGTGGAGAAAAAGAAATTACCGAAAGGTCCCTGTCAAAGTAAGTTGTATTTTAAAGGATTTTTTTCAAGGCAAGATAATCATTTGGTGCACTGTGGGGTTTTCTTGTGCTAACAGGCTGAATTCCATGTAGGAATGGGAGAGAGGCCGTAATTGCTTGGAAGGATTGCAGATGTACCCAGACTCATTTTATTAATTAAGCGGGCCTGGATGCTGATTCAGTTGCTATGCACCAGAGCTCCCGGGAAATGCATGCAGAGACGCAACCTTTAAGGAGATTTATCTATAATGCAGGTGGGAATTTTAGAAGCTGAGAGGAGGAATGTGGTTGTACAACCATGTTGTACATCACAGAAATCCAGTTTCTAAAATTTTTGTTAATGTTTGTTTTTGAGAGAGAGAGAGAGACAGAGACAGAGCATGAGTGGGGGAGAGGCAGAGAGAGAGGGAGACACAGAATCTGAAGCAGGCTCCAGGCTCTGAGCTGTCAGCACAGAGAGAGCCCTACGTGGGGCTGGAACTCACGGACCGCAAAATCATGACCTGAGCCAAAGTCGGAGGCTTAACCAACTGAGCCACCCAGGCGCCGCCAGACATCCAATTTCTTAATAGCGTCAGTGGCCTGTGCTACCCCCAGCCCCACACTAGCTGGAAGACATGAGGAAGGATGTGGACAATTGTAAGTTAATACAATGGTAAGAAAACATTTTTTAAAAACCCAACTCTGGACCTACCCTCTTTGTAGAAACCCCAGCCTGCCTCAGTTTCCCCCCCAGCTCGAGATCAAGGCCGGGTCCTCCGGCAGATTTGCTATCTCGAGGTGGGCACGAGCTTCCTGCTGCCCCAGTTCTCCCATAGCAGCTTCGGTGTCTGAGCCGCCAGGCTGCTGATGCTGCAGAGGCCTGACATCGCCCTCCAGCTGGAGGCTGCCCCAGCTGACCCTGGGCCGCCCTGTCCCTGTCCCGCTCTGGAGACTGGCCTCAGGGGCAATCTTGTCTTTAACACGTGGCCTCCTCTGTTCCAGGGGTCACAGACGACTGCACCCAGAGCTCCACCACGTCTTACAGAGATTTTAATGAAACAGCTCTTCTATTTATTTGTGTTGCTGCCTCCATTGCCCGGGGCGGTGGCACCAGTCCCGGAGAAGGGAGGCTGAGGTTTGGGGGTGGGGTTCGGCGGGGACAGCACACTTTCTGTCCCGTGGCGTAGCTCCTGGTACTGACCCCCATCCTGCATCAATTCTTTCCCCTTCCCTCACTTTTTCTCAGGCCGGTCTGAGTACTGGGGTGGATACAGTGTTGCCTGTACTCTGGGACCACTTGCTAAAACTAAACAGGCACCTCCCCCCCCAACGTGGGAGATTCTGCCAGAAGGAGAACAAAGGTCAATGCGGTCATGTGGAATCTGATTAACACAAAGCTGCAGAAACACACTCCTGGATTAAATGCTTTCCCGAGCCACTCTGGCCCCTTGGGCAGCAGGAGCTGCTCTTGCTGTGGTAGAATATGGGTCAATTTGCTTCATTTGCCCAGTGGGATGGGTTTAGCACCCACATTTCAAGTCCGGGTTTTCCTACTGTTATTTGAAACCTATGTATATATATATTTTTTTAATTAAAAATTTCTTTTTACATTTATTTATTTTTTTGAGAGACAGAGAGAGACACAGCATGAACAAAGGAGGGACGGAGAGAGAGGGAGACACAGAATCCGAAGACAGGCTCCGAGCTGTCAGCACAGAGCCCCACGCAGGGCTCGAACCCACGAACTGTGATATCATGACCTGAGCCGAAGTCGGACACTCAACTGACCAAGCCACCCAGGTGCCCTAAAAACTATGCATATTTTAAGAATGATGCTATTGCTTGAATCTAAAAGGAAAGGGATTAAAAAAAAAACTCATTTTATTACATTGGGCTAAAGAAGAAAATGTTGCTTTTAAAAAAATCAGGTTTACTGAGGTATAATTTGCATTCCTCCTCTTCGGTGTACAGTTGGGTCACAAATATGCATGGCTGGGTATTAACCACAATCGAGTTTCCACTCCTTCCCCCCTAAAAGTTCCTTGTGTCCCCTGGCACACCCACACTCTAGACCCCAGCCCCCCACAGCTATCATTCTGTTTTCTGTCCTTATACCTTTTCTAGAATGTCATTTAAATGGAATCATACATAGCGTTTTGCATCTGGTTTATTTCATCTGGCACAATGCCTTTGAGATCCATGCACGTTGCTGTACGTATCAGCACGTCATTCCTTTTTACTTTTGAGCAGTATCCCTTATATGGATGCATTGCAATTTGTATGTACATTCACCAGTAAATGAATATTTAGACTATTTCCAATTTTTAGCTGCTATGAAAATTTCTTTACAAGTGTTTGTGAAAACACATGTTTTCATTTATTTGGGGGAGATACCTAAGAGTAGGATCGCTGGGCCATTTGGCAAGTATGTAGAGAAGATTTTTCGAAGGCGAGGGGTAGCAGCGCCTGGGTGGCTCAGTCAGCTGGATGCCCAACTCTTGATACGGGCTCAGGGGCTGACCTTGCAGTTGTGAGATGGAGCCTCGCATCTGGCTCTGCGCTGATAGCACAGAGCCTGCTTGGGATTCTCCCTCAGCCTCTTTCTCTGCCCCTCCCCTATTTGTGCTCTCTCTCTCTCTCTCTCACAACAAATAAATAAACATTAAAGGAAAAAAGAGTGTTTCTGGGTGGCTTACACAGGGAATAAGATGTAAAGGTGATGGATTTTAAGAAGAATTAGCTCAGCTCTGGGCTCTGTCCTGCCTTCCAAGGCCTGCTTTGTTGGTCTGGACACGAGGGAAGGGTCAGGTATCTTTCATTATCAGGAGGCTCCACTACTTATCAATGGCATGACCTTGGGCACATACTTAAGCTCACTGTGCTTCCCTGTATTCCCTCTGTTTTAAATGAGCGATAGTATAGTGCCTACTACATAGAGATGGTGCGAGGATTTCTTAAAGTATACAAGTGGCGAATACAGAGCAGTGCCTGCAACATAGCAAGTACTCAGTAAGCACCATCTATTTAACGTCTGGGGGGAATCGGACCTAGAATTTAAACTGAAAGAGATTATAGCAGAGACCATTTGTCGTCCTCAAAAGCTCTGGTACTTTGAATCAAATACGCTCACCAGATGACATGAAGAATACATTCATTCATTCAACACATACTGAATGCCTGTTGAGTGTCACGGGAGGGAAATGGGCTCAGTTTCCCTCTTTCTTTTGGAGCTCACAGTCTATTAGGAGAGGCAGGCAGAATGAAAGGTGTGTGTTGTCTGTAATTATAAATTTGATGAGTATAACAAAAGGACAGAGAGTGTACAACAGTGCAGGTCACATTACTAGCACTGCGAGTGCATTAGGATACCCACTACAGTTTTTTGTTTTCTTTCTTTTTTTTACTGCTTCAGCCAATGAAAGGGAAACTTTATTGAGGCCCCAGGGCCTTGGGGCTTGGGCAAGAGGCCACCCCACAGGCAAAGGGAGAGCCGGTGGAGGGGCCTTATTTGACCTTCTTCTTGGGGCGCAAGTTATTGCTGTGGCCACACTTCTTCTTGTGGCAGTTGACTGCACGGGGGTGCAGGCGAGCATAACACTTGTGGCAGATCATCTTGTCACAGTTGTATTTCTGGGCCAGCTGGCGGAGGGGAGCCTCAATGATGCCACCCCGCAGGAGAAGCACCAAGTGCAGGGTCGACCCTTTCTGGATATTGTAGTCTGACAGGGTGTGGCCATCTTCCAGCTGTTTGCCAGTAAGAATCATATGCTGCTGGTCAGGTGGGATGCCCTCCTTGTCTTGGATTTTGGCTTTGACATTCTCAGTGGTGTCACTGGCCTCAATCTCGAGGGTGATGGTTTTGCCCATCAGGGTCCTCACAAAGATCTGCATCTCTGCATCTGCTGGCCCATGCGGACGGGTTCCAGGCTGTCCCCTCCACTACCTGGGTGCCCGAGGCTTCCCACAGTCTCCAGCCCAACCCCAGTCTGGCCCAAACCTGCAATGCGCTGCCCGCCCCACCACAGTTTCTAATTTCAGCTCACTTATTGCCTATGCTTAAGAGGAAGGGAAGACCAGGGGCACCTGGGTGGCTCAGTCAGTTAAGAGCCTGACTTCGGCTCAGGTCATGATCTCACAGTTTGTGGGTTTGAGCCCCACATGGGGCTCTGTGTGGACAGCTCAGAGCCTGGAGTCTGCTTCAGATTCTGTGTCTCCCTCTCTCTCTCTGCCCTTGCCACACTCGTTCTCTCTCTATCTCTCAAAAATGAATAAACATTTAAAAAATTAAAAAAAAAAAGGAAAAGAAGACCAGTGCCTCCCGATCTCCTTCACTCATTTACCCCTTCATTCTCTATTCATCAGCAAACATTTGTCTGATGCCCTTTGGAATGAGGCTGCTGTCCTAGGCTCCGAGGACACATGCACACGGGAATAAGACATGCTTCTCCGGCTGGGAGGTTTACAACAAAGTCAAGGATGAGACCAGGATGTATCTACAGTGACAGCTCCTCTTCCTGCTGGCACCGCTCCCTGAGAAGGATCATGAAACTTTGATGAGTCTGTGAGAGAGGCAGCTAAGCACCATTTCCGCTGCCCCAGATTTAGCATCAGGATGATGCCGCAGGGACTAAAGGCACAAACTTGCTGCTTTGGCTAAATGGGACCAACAGTCGTGGGGGCCCTTCTCCTTAGGGGCCCGAGGGAGAAGTTAAAGCCCCATGAGGAGGAGGCAGTGGAGGAACACAAGACCCACGATCGGTCCCCTCCCTGAAGCCAGATGGTGCTCGCCAGAGACTTCCTGAGGAAACTGAGTGTGAACAAGCAGCTGTGGAGATGCTGTGGAGATATGTAACACGTCTTGGAAAATAACAACTGTTACAGAAAATTGGAAAGGCATTAACACCCTGAGAAGCCAACCCTGATGTGCGGGGAAACAGGACCTGCGTGGCACTCACGGGACTAAGATATTTGCCCTTCTCTTGGATCTCAGCCAGACCCCGCCAATGGCAGCAACCGGCCAAGCAGTAGAATTAATACAACCTGTGGGTTCCACTTTTGTCCCTATTTAGATTTTCAGTTGCACCATATTGAATGCCTTTTGAGTGCTAGGCACAATGCTCGGTCCCATGGGTAGATGTGGGTTGCATTGGCTTTTCAACACCCCCAATTCCTTTGGGTACCTGTTCCTTCCTGCCCAAATCATGTGATGTCATGGGGCTATCCATCACAGGTTCATATCCTCCTAGTCACGAGATGGTCATGACATTCAGGCTTGATCATTCTTTATTATATTTTTAATGTTTATTCATTTTAGAGAGTTAGAGCATGAGCAGGGGAGGGGCAGAGAGAGAGGGGGAGACACAGAATTTGAAGCAGGCTCCAGGCTCTGAGCTGTCAGCACAGAGCCTGACACGGGGCTCAAACTCAGGAGCCATGAGATCATGACCTGAGCTGAAGTCGGATGCTTAACCTACTGAGCCACCCAGGTGCCCCCAGTCTATCCCTTTTCCTGGTGGCCAAGATCAGTCTCGGGGTGGTCATGTGACCTGAGTTGGACCAGTTAGAGACTTTTTCCAACCCAGGTGTGATAGCTTTGTGGTGAACTACTGTACTGAACTTATTTCCCAGGATTCCCTTTCCAGTCTATTTTCAGACAGGGTGGGCTATAAGAGACATTCTCTTGGGAGATGTGAAGGACAGAAGGGAAGCAGTAGCCATTTTGTAGCATATATATACCTTCTCCCAGTTATTCACTCAAACATGAATTTAGGTGCTGCTGTAAAGGGATTTTGCAGAGATAACTAAAATCCTGATCAGCTGACTTTAGGTTAGGGACATTGTCCTGGGCTGGCCTAACTTAATCAGTTGGGAGTCCTTCAAAGAGGGTTTAGGCCTTCCCTGGACAGCAGCTTGCACCCATGCCTGTGGGTCCAGCCTCCTTCTGAATTTCCCTTCTAAAGGCCTGCTCTCTGGATCTCTCTTGTGCGTGTGTGTGTGTGTGTGTGTGTGTGAGCGCGTGCGTGCGCATCTCTGTGTGTCCTATTGATTCTGCTTCCCTGGTTGAACCCTGACTGGTACAACAAAGACAGGGTTTTATGTTTGAGTTATTATTACAGTCTCCAATTGTCCCATGCATCTATTTTCTTCTCCCGTTATACCTGAACTTTCGGTTTTTCATGGCCACCCTGAGGTTCAAAAGTCAGAAAGTAAGTATTGACCCACCCAAAAGAAGTAAGAAGAAATAGCCACAGAAAGATCTGCACACTAATATTTGTAGCAGTTTTTTTCATTGTAGCTAAGAACTAGAAAAAAAAACTAATTGTGCATCAAATAGCAAATGGATAAAAATGGACCATGGACATACATATATTGGGGTTATTACTCAGCAATAAAAAAGAACAACTACCATTCACAAAACAACATGGATCAATCTCAAAAGCATTCAAAAGCGAAGCGAAAGAAACCAGTCATAAAAGGCCACATATTTGCAAATCATATATCTGATAAGAAAATTGCAGCCAGAAATCTACATGCCTCTTACAACACAAAAATAAAGACATGTGACTTAATGGAAAAGTAGCCCCCTCCAAAAATCTGAATAGAGATGTCTCCAAAGAAGATACACAAATGCCGATAATCACATGAAAAGATAATCAACATCAACAGCCATTAGGAAATGCAAATTAAAACCACAATGAGATACCATTGTATCCCTACTAGGAAGACTAACATTAAAAAAGACCAACAATAGCAAATGTCGGCAAGGATGCTAAGACACTGAGAATGGAACTTCTTCGAAATGAGTACCTTCCCCAAGGCAGAAAGAGGAAGTGGGTTTATCAACAGAGACAGAGCAGAGGTAGGAGATCCTTTATATTTCAGAAGAGGAGTGACTCCAGAGAAGTCCACAGGCAGCTGCTTCAGCGGCTGCGAAGTGGTGAAGGAGGATCCAGACCAGTAAACAGGGGCATGAACCAACCACGTCACCAATGTCCTCTAAGACAGCCCCACTGGCTGCACCGCACCGCTGGACCTGCAGGGTTGGGATGTGGAGTGGGAAGAAGAGCTTGCAGAAGTAGTAGGAGTGAGGCAAGCTCTTTAGGAAGACCTGGATGTATTTCTGGGCACAAAGGACCTCCCCAGAGTGAATGCATTGCAGTGGGAAGCCCAGGAAGATGGGGTGGGCTGGATGAGGAGTAGGGCCTGTGGACCTTTCCCCAAGCTACCACCCTTTTTCTTCTTTCCCCAGTAAGAGTGAAATAACAGCCATCTTTGTTCAGGATATTAGAACACTTAGTTTCTCAGGCTAAAAGCTCTTAGTGTGATAATAACGATTGTAACTGATTCATTGTGAGTGTAACTCGTTGGATAGAAGCATAAAATGGTTTTTTGTTCTTTCTAATAACTGGCCCTTGATAAAGTCCCTGTTGAACCCCCCTTTCTCACTATGGGCCAGGTACCCTCGTCACATCATTTTGACCACATCCTATTAGTTTCCATCATTCTTGGTTACTAAACTAATTCAAAGATGGCATTTAAAATTCAATCTTTATCATTAAAATGTCTTTATTCTTGACCTAGGGTGGGGGTTCTTCTTGGAAAACTGTTCAGTTTCATCTCCATTCCTGAAAATCGTTCAGCTCCACTAGCAATACCTGTCCTCCATCCATTCTCCAGATGTGGTGTCTTATTGACCTTGAAATGTCCCTGGCTCTCATGCCTTCAATAAACTTGGACTCTTTCATAGCCATAGAAACCACGGGGCTCCTCTTCCATAACCCATGACAGCCATGAATGCTCATTTTATAACCCAGGTTATGAAGCAGTCTTGCCAGATAAAATATGACAACTCTACTTACTAGAAAATTTTTCATTGCTCTTCTGAAATTCAAATTTACCTGGGCATTCTGTAGCTTTACTTGCTAAATCTGGCAATATAATAGAAGCAAACTCTGACGTGGAGACGTGCATGCAGAAAGTTTATTGGGGAGTGCTCTGAGGGTTGATGCCTGTGAGAGAGTGAAGCCAGGAGAAGCGGGCAGAAAAAGGAGATGAACGGAGAAGCGGGCAGAAAAAGGAGATGAACTGAGATGCAATCATAACAAAGATCTCAATCCACCCTCCAGGGTGCTCTGGAGCTAGGAAGACCCTTCAGAACTGCCCCGCATTGAGGGGAAGGTGGCTGGGGCTTCATACTCCCAAAATAACCAGTTACTGGATGTGGCTGACCCTGGAAAGTGTGACCTTGGGCAGGGCAGTGCCCTTCAGCAAGGTCAAATCTGATATGAGAGGCTCAGCTGAGAGCTGTAAACTGCCAGCAAGTCCAGCGGATCAAAGTTACTCCTCTATCAAGTGGACACCAGGTGCCATTGGAACTCATCATAGGGAGCTTTCAGGTTGATCAGACAACTAGTAGCAGAATTTGAATTGTCCTCAGGGCCAAGGGCAAGAAGCCAAAGTAAAAACAAAAACAAAGAAACCTGCACTGTAGCAGACTGGACTGTTTGTGAGGGAAACAATGATTTTGTTTGAACACAACACCTCACCTGCCATATGGTGGGTATAAAATGTGCACAATTTAGTTTAAAAGCTATTAACCTCAAGTGCCTTATACAGTGTTATGACCTCTTCACATTTAACACTGGGGCTCTGTCAGAGTCCTTTCCCCCTTTAACATAGGTGTGTGCGGAGCTCACATTTTGGAAGGCAGCCTCTCAAGCTCGTTGGGTGTCGCAGTTTTGCTCTCTGGGGCAGTGTCACCCAGCCCTGTCCTGCGGCCCGTCCCGCCCACGCACTGTCCCTCTCTCGCGCTTCTTCCCACGCCCCCACCGTGGGCAGGGCTGACTTCCGACACACCGGACACTGCTTTGACTGGCCCTTGCTAAGGTCTCCGAGGCGGGGCCTCCCCCTCTGGTGTCCTGGAACGCCCTGCTCTGCCTCCTATATCCCTGCTGGCTCAGCAAATTCAGCCACTCACACCCACAGCCGCACCCAGGCCTTGTCATCACTGGGCTGCCCTCGCAGACACCCCGCACTCCATCATCCCACTCGCTGGCCACAAACCCTGTTTTTCCAGTCCTCTCCCTCCCTCTCTCCCTCCCCCGGGCTGTTCTCCCAGCATGGCTGCCTGCGCTGGGTCCCTCCCTACACCACAACTCAGCATCTTGCCGCTCTCCCATCAGCTTCCGCACCCCTTTTCCTCCAACCCACCCACCTGGGGTTTCTCACCTGGGGCCTGCTGGAGCAATGCCCACAAGATGGCGCTGCAGAGTCAGACCCCCACCCCCTCAACCTCCCTCACCCGAGGTTGGCGGTTTATCCGAAGCCACTGGCTAGCCCTCTTGCTCCAGACAGTTCCTCTGCGCTCTCGTCCCAATTCCTCCTGCCCGCCACTCCCCCACCTTCTAGCAGGTGACTTCACCTGCTGCCTCACAAAAGACGAGGAGGCACTCGACAGGGAACACTTCAGCTTTTTGCTGCGTCCTCAAGCTCACGCACATCTCTCCATTCTCTCCTCTTCTCCCTTGGTCTAAGAAGAAGACGGGGCTCTCCCTGTCAGAGAGTCCTCCTTCCATCTGGATTCCAAATCCGCTCTCCTCCAGTCTTTAGGCTCCTGCTAGCAATGGTTTCTTCTCTTACCAAATCACTTCCTTTCTGCTGGCTCCGTCTATTCTGATGTATAAACACACTCAAGATCCTATGTGATTTTAAAAGAAATTACCAACGGACACTAAACTTCCAAGAAGTGTCACCAGGTCTCTGTCCTGTTGGCATTTAGATTACCTGAGAATAAGCTACAGGTAAAGTTTCCACTTCCACAGGCTCCACCTACAATCCAAGTCTCTCCTGCCCCAACCACTTGGCTGCAATGCTTACATGGTGATCCTCTTCAGTCTTGGCCTCACTCCAGTTCTTAGCTCTGTTAACTGTTCTCTCCTTCAAACTCTTCTCAGGCTCCTCCATGAGCATATGACACCTTGGTGTTGTCAAGGCTTCTTTTCTCTGTCGTCTTTTCTCCTTTCTCTGCTCATGCTCATCTTCCTGCAGTTTAATTCCTTCTGAGCAGGCCCATGACTCCCAAAGCCAGCTGTCTCTGGGAGTCCCAGCCCAGATCCACAGCCACCTCCCAGACTAGTCCCCTGAATTTCCTGGGTAGAGGGGGGTTCCTCAACCCATCACAGCTAACCCCACACATCTTCTCTAGATAAGTCTGCAGGCTAAGTGTGTGTACCACCTTCTGCCAATGGGCATATAACCAGAAACCTCAGAAGTGTATTTGATTCTTCCCTCTTTGTCTTTCTATATCTAGTCTGGACAGAACATGAGTATACAGGACACCTGGCAACCACCTGAGGGCAAACAAGATTAAACTTTGAGTTTCTTAAGCAATATTCTTACATTCTGAATTGCATCTGAGCACTCACTAGCAGTGTTTGTTTGTTCCTTTATTCTTTCCTGCATTTGTTTATCCAGTCACAGACCAGAGCTGAGTGTCCTTCAGGACCAGTACTGTGCTCAGCATGGCCTGGAGTGGCATGGGGGATGGGGAGTAACTGCTACTAGGTACAGGGTTTCTTTTCAGGGTAATGAAAAATATATTGTAAAATTAGACTTTAGAGATGTTTGGACAAACCTATACATTTACTAAAAAACATTGAATATTATAATGTGTGAATTATACCTCAGTTTTTTTAATTGGCTTACCTGTCTTTTAATTTTTGAGTTGTAAGAGTTATTTATATATTCTGAATACAAGTTCCTTATCAGATATGTGATTTGATAATAACTTCTCCCATTCCATAGGGTGTCTTTTTACTTTCTTGATGGCATCGTTTGCAGCACCAAGTTTTTGAGTTTTGATGTAGTCCAAGGTATGTATGTATGTATTTATTTATTGTCACCTGTGCTCTTGATGCCATATCTAAAAAACTGTTGCCCAATCCAAGGTCATGAAAGCTTACTCCTAAGCTTTCTTTTAAGTATTTTATAGTTGTAATTGTTTTTCATTGAGGTCTGTGATTTTGTTTATCATGTGAGACAGGAATTCAACTTTACTCTTTTCCCCATTAAATTTTCTTGGCATCCTTGCTGAAAATCTGTTGACTGTAACTGTATGGATTTATTTCTGGACTATCAATTTTGTTCCATTACCTTATATATCTTTCCTTATGCCAGTACTTGATTACTCTTCATCTTGATTACTTTTTGTTATAGGTCTTAAAGTTAAGAAGCATGAGTCCTACAACATTTTTCTTTATTTTCAAGGTCATTTTGGCTATTCTCGGTAGCTTGAATGTTCATATGAATTTTAGGATCACCTTGTCACTTTCTGCAAAGAAGCCAAAGGCCCTAGAAGATCACACAGAAGAAAACCTACGTGATGTTGGGTATGGTAACTTTCTAGGTACAACACCAAAGGCATAAAATAAATAATTGGTAAACTGGACTTCATTAAAATTAAAAACTTCTCTTTTGTGCAAATGTTAAGTGAATGAGAACACGAGAACAAACTGGGAGAAAATATTTGCAAAAGACACATCTGATAAAGGACTATCGCCCAAAATATATGAAGAACTCTGAAAACTCAACAATAAACACAAATAACTCAATTAAAAAATAAGCCAAAAACCTTAATAGACACCTTAGCAAAGAAGATACACAGATGGCAAATAAGCATAGGAAAAGATGCTCCACTTCCTTTCTTTCTCATCAGGAAAATACAAATTAAAACAATAGTGAAATACCACTATACATCTAGTAGAGTGGCCATAATGTGGAACACTGACAAAACCAAATACTAGCAAATATGGGTAGTGACCGGAACTCTCAATCACAGCTGGTGTGATGCAAAATGATACAGGCATTTTGGAAGACAGTTTGGCAGTTTCTTAAAAACTAAACATACTCCTATCATACAATGCAGCAATTGTGCTCTTGGTATGTACCCAAAGGAATTGAAAACTTCTATCTATACAAAAACTTACACATGGATGTTTATAGCAGCCTTTTATTTATTTATTTATTTATTTATTATTAATTTATTATCAAATTGGCTAACATACAGTGTATAAAGTATGCTCTTGTTTTTTTGGGATAGATTCCCGTGGCTCATCACTTACAAACAACACCCAGTATAGCAGCTTTTTAATAATTGCCAAAACCTGGAAGCAACCAGAAATATCTTTCAGTAGGTGAATGGATAAATAAACTGTGGTACATTTAGATAATGCAATATTAAAAAGAAATGACCTGTCAAGCCAAGAAAAGACTTGGAGGAACCTTACTTTAAATACATATTACTAAGGGAAAGAAGCCAATCTGAAAAGGTTACAAACTGTATGGTCCCATCTATATGACATTTTGGAAAAGGCAAAACAGTGGAGACAATGAAGAGATCAGTGGTCATCAGGTGGCAGGGGTAGAGGTGGGAAGGCACAAATAGTTAGAGAATGAAGGATTTTTAAGGCAGAAGAAATACTCTTTATGATACTATAATAGTACATACATATTATTATACATTTGTTCAAACCACAGAATGTACAATTCCAAGACTATACCATGATGTAAACTATGGACTTTGAGTGATTAAGAGGCATCATTGTGGGTTCATCAGTTGTGACAAATGGACCACTCTGGTGACAGATGTTGATAATGGCAGAGGCTATGAGTGGGGGGGAGGGCAGGGAATGTATGGAAAATTTATGTATCTTCACCTCAATTTCACAGTGAACCTAAAACTACTCTAAAATTTGTTGTAAAAAAAAAAAAAGAGCCATGAGAAATTTGGTAGGTATTGCATTACAGGTGTAAATCAGTTTAGGGAGTATTACCATCTTAGTAATATCAAGCCTTCCAATCCATGAACATTTTTCCATTTATTTAGATCTTTAATTTTTTTCAAAAATGTTTTGTAGTTTTCCGTATACATGTATTGTACGTTTTGTTAAATTTATACTTAAGAAATGTTAAATTGTATGCAATTGTAAATGAAGTTGTTTTCTTAATTTTATTTTCAAATTGTTCATTGCTAGTGTACAGAAATGCAACTGATTTTTGTACATTGAGTATTTTTATAATGAAAGAGTGTTGGATTTTGTCAAATGTTTTGTCTGTGTCTATTGAAATAATCATGTGGTTTCTGTCCTTTATTCTATTAATATGATTTACTGCATAGGTTGATTTTTTTATATAGTGAGTAGTCAACCTTGCATTTTCAGAATAAATTCCACCTGGTCATGGTATATAATTCTACATCATGTTGCTGGATTTGGTTTACTAGTGCTTTGTTAAAATTTTTACGTCTATATTGAAAAGGGTTATTGGTCTGAGTTGGCTTTCTTTTTAACTTGTGATGTCTTTGGCTGGTTTTGGTATCGCGGCAATTCTGTGGCATTCTGGCCAAAAATGCATAACTTGAACTCAATCATGAGGAAACATCAGACCTACACAAATTGAGAGTGACTCCACAAAACAACTGGCCAGTGCTCATCAAAAGTGTGAAGGCCGTGCAAGATAAGGGAAGCCAAGAAACAGGCCACAATAAAGACAACTCAGTTGACGTAGCAACTGTATGCAAGATGTACTTTTAGATTAGAAACTGGAACACAAAAATGACATCAGTGGGATAATTACTAAAATTTGAAGTAGGTTATGTAAATTAGATAATAGCATTGGATCAATGTTATTTTCCTGACATTGATAATTGTACTATTTCCTGTAAAATGTTAACATTTGGGGAATTATTTTACTAGTTTCCCAACTTTTTTTATGTTTGAAGTTATTGTGAAATCACCAAAAGGAATTTTTAAGTGTATGTGTATGAATTACTGTTAGTTCAATGAGGGAAAAAATGTTTGAGAGCCAGGGAGACATGACTGCCAAGGGCTGGTGTCCAGTATTTCTGGCAACTGTAAGTGGCTGAGTGTTTCTGGAACCAGAGTGTGGGTAAGGGAATGCGACCAGCGGAAGTGAAGATATCCAGAAGGCCATGGGGAATCATGGGGGTACTGGACAGAGACATAATCAGATGAGATTTTTTGAAGGACGATTTGGGAGACCAGCAGGAATTGATTGGTGATGTGGGAGACAAGAGGGAGACTAAGGGGAGAAAGTGATGGAAAAGGAAAGAAATACAAAGATTCTTTGTGAATTTGCAGAGAGAAATCATTTTGCCTGAAGGTGTTATAGTCTCTGTGGTTTTATTGTAGATTTTTAAAAATCTAATATTGGAAAGAAAGGCCACGGTGACGTCTGCAACTACAACAATAACAATCTTCAATCCCCAATTCAGTCTCAGAGAATTGAGGAATGTGCTTAGGCAGGAATTAAAATGAAATGTGGGCTTTAAATGTAGGGAGGGCAAAGCAGGTGAGTTTCTTCATGATGCTAAAGAGATCTTGCTGAAGGGTCCAATCTTTAGGAGCTACAGTTTCTTTTTTTGAGAATGAAAGTTTCTAATGCTGGCCTCCAAGAAAGACTTGAGAAAATTTCTGTCAATGGAGAGCTGAGGTGAACTGAGTCTGGGTTGTCATCCCCTTGAGGAGAACAATTTTTGACCAGAGAACTAAGGAGCTACAAGGGAGTCACAACCTACATAATGAGAAGTGCAGGATGGGGAGGAAGACAAGAAGCAGGGTGACCATCCCCCTTCAGCCAGTTCCTTGGAGTTCTAGAGACAAAAGCCACTTTATTTGGGTTTCCTGGTATACTTTTCAAAAGGAGGGGAGAGTTGAATCAAGCTTTCATACATACATTCTGCCATATTTAAAAATGTTTACATCCAAGAATTATTATTTTTTTTACCAGCATCATTACAGCCGTATCTATTGGGTTATACAACTGTGTCATATGACACTGACAAGTTGGCAGCAGTGAGTTACGGAGTAAATTGGATGCATGCATGGGACTAGCAGCAGTCTAGGCAGGACACTGAGGGTGCCGTCAAGAGACAGTGAGAGCTTCCCTGGCTTGGTGGGTCGAATCTTGATTGGCTGCTGAGCAGTGGATAAGTGAGAGTCACAGGAGGAGGAAGTTCCAAAGGGAATGATCAATGGTACCAAATACCTCTGCCAAGAGACATGGAGATTGAAAGATATCCGACGATGTCTTAATAAGCCACTCTTGAAGACTGTATTAGTTTCCCGTGTCTGCTAGAACTGCCATAAATTTGGTGCCTTGAAACAACACACAGTTATTTTCTCATGGTTATGGAGGCCAGAGGTCCAAAATCAGTCTCTTTGGGATAAAGACAAAGTGTCAGCAGGGCTGGGTCCTCTGGAGGATCTAGGGGGGAAATCTGTCCCTTGCCTCTTCCAGTTGCTAGAGGATGCTAGTGTTACTTGGCTGGTGGTGGAATTGGCCACTCTGGCATTGGCTTTCACTACCACATTGCCTTTTCCTTGTCTGTATCAAATTTCCTTCTGCCCCACTCATGTAAGGATACTCATGATAACGTTCAGGGTCCATCCAGAAAATCCAGAATCAGCTCCCAATCCCAACACCCTTAACTTAATCACATCTGCAAAATCCCTTTTGCCATGTGAGATCACATCTGCCAGTTAAAGGGATTAGGATATGGATGTCTTTGGGATCCAGTACTCAGCTTCCCACAAAGACCTTGGTGAGAATAGTTTCCTCACGGCTGGGGGTGTAGCAGCAGAATGCAGAGGGCCATGTTCCCTGGGACTTGGGCTGGGTGATTCATTGGAGACTGTGAGAAAGATGTAGGGGTGGGAGAAACCAACACCTAGGAATGGACTAAAGAACAGGAGTCTGCAGGGGAGGGGAAGAATTAAAGTCACAAAACAGAGGAGAATAGGAGAGAGTGTGCTGGGAAGCTCAGAGAGGAAAGAGATTCCAAAAGGGAGAGGTTAACTTCAGCAGGCACCACGGAGATGACAAGAGATGGACTGAAAATTCCCTCTACCTTTAGGGGTCAGGGTTGCTGATAAACTGCCAGGGCAGGGTCTGGGCCGGGAAATCAGTCTACAGAGCTCTGGTACAGGAGCAGAGCCAAGGATGTGGAGACAAGACATTGATTATTTTTGAGGAACTTGATTAACATGAAAATAGGAGCAAAAACCACAGCCTGAGGGTAAGGATGAAGGGCCCCAGACAGGAGTGGAGGCAGCACCAAAGAATGTGAGAAAGTAGCCCAGCCTTCAGCCTTCTGAGTTAACAAAGACGTCGATGGACAATTTCTGGTTCTGAATTATTCTACCCTAACTGCTAAGATATTCTACTGTCTTCCATGCTTAGTCTTTTTTTTTAAATTAAAGTTTATTTATTTATTTTGAGAGAGAGAGAGCACCAGTAGGGGAGAGACAGAGAAAGAGGGAGAAAGAGAGAATCCCAGGCAAGCTCCACACTCAGCGCTGAGCCTGACGTGGGGCTCCATCTCAGGAAGTGAGATCATGACCTGGGCCAAAATCAAGGGTAGGATGCTAACTGACTGAGTCACCCAGGCGCCCCTCCCTGCTTAGTTTCTTAAAGCTATGTGTATCCAAAGCATGAAATGATCAAGAAAATTATGAGGATTTTCAGGTCTTTGTGTGGCTCCTCTGCTCAGCCCCAGATATTAGGAAACGGCACATTGCAAGGCTGGCCTGCAAAGATGGGATGAGATGACTCCCTTTTCTGTGGGCAAAGAAGCTAGTAAGTCAGGAAAGAGCTATTTTGAGAATAAAAGCTCACAGAGTGCCACTACATGAGCAAAACACCTTTCTTTCTCCTTCTGAACTTCCTTTTCTTCCTTTAATTGGCAAGGTCACGGCAGATGTTCAAAAGGTAACAGGATATGCAACTTCTCTCATTAATCAGGAGAAATCACAATAATTTGAACGTGCTGTCCTGGGTTCAGTTTTCATTGTGGCTTTTAAAGACTGAAACAACTGTCATGTTTTTAGTTTTACATTCCTTTCTCTTTCTTGCTCCTCAGGCTTCTCTCCCTTGTTCTTGGAAAGCTCTTCTGTGGCTTGTGGTGGTTTGTTTTCTACCTCCTTCTGCTTCTTTGTTCTCTACTCACTTCATTCCAGCCCCTCTCACCCACACTCCCACCACCTCCCTGTGCTCTATTGTCCCCTGTTTTGATAGGGAGATGCTGCTCCCTGGTATCAGAGACAGTCTTTTGAGCAAAAGCCCCAAACACCCCGAGAGGCCTTCAGAGTCCCCACCTGCATGGACAGGAAAGCCCCGGGCCAGCCTCAGCTCACACCCAGCACAGGCAGGGAGACAATCCTCATCTGCCTGGAGGCTACAGAATCCCAGAAACACATTTGGGTCTGTCTTTGTGAAAGAAAATGATACTCCTGCAGGCAGGTGGTAGTATTTTGGGGAACGTTTTTATGTGCAATTTAGAGTGCACATTTTACACACAGCTCAGACAGAAATAATCAGGTTAATGTGTGTCTGCATCGTCATGTGGTCAGGCTCTAGGTGAGAGCAGATTTACACACCAAAATCAAAAGGAAATCGCGGGAGCCGTCTTCTGCTACATTCCATGACAATAAATGGCCACGAGATGGAGGGTTGCCAACACAACTCTCCACTCCTTTTATTCCTTCCCAGGAAGTTCTTGAGTTTGAAAGAAAATTAGTTTCCAAGGTGCTTGAGTGCAGCTGATAAATACAGATTTTTATCAACGGGGGCACAAGTAAACAAAGGCTATGTAAACAGAAAGAGGCCTGGCAGCAAGAAAGAAGTATGCTCAGTGTCAGGGAGATTTTCTTGAAATGAAGCATAAGGAAGTTCATAGGAATTCTTGGACAGATGTTTTGGTTCTAGAAGACATCCTGCTTCTCTGATGTGCTGCAGAAGATGGTCAAACCAAAGAGCTTAATTTCTGAGGCATTGGGCATTTGTCATTGTGTGTTTTTCTTAAAGGAAAAGGGGCTTCTTTTCTAAGGGGCTGGGATGCTAGAAGAACAACAGTGGACGAACATACTAGGTTCACGGCATATTTTCCGGAAAGTTCAATCTTCAAGTGAAAGAATTGCATTGAGGGTTATTTTTTGAATACAAACTCCATTGAAAGTGTCCACATGTGAACATGTCAAGAAGTAGAAACTCCCCAAGTCAAGCCACACTGCATATCTGCCCACAGGGTAATATTCAAAATATGTGTGTGTCACCCTTTGGCTCCCTGAGGTAATGAATCAGTGCAGATTTTGCAAAAGCAGCTGTATTGAGTCTGTAAGTCACCTCGGCCACAGCCTTCAGAGTTGGAGAGAAGAAACTTGGGAGATTAAAGGGCAGCATTTTCCCTCTGAAATGGAATAATTGTGATATGGGATTTGCTCCCCCCCCCAAGTTTTGAAGAAAAACAATGTTCTTCCTGCTGTGATGAATTTATTCAGGAGGTTTGAAAGGAAAGCTGAGTCCCAAGAGGAGGAGGACCTTGAGTCAAGAGGGTGAAGGCCGGTTTTCAGCACATGTGTTCTCATTTATCAAGGGGCGGTGCTCGGTGTGAAGGAGGAAAATACCCAGGGTGAAAAGATTCAAGGGGATCAAATTATTTTTCCATTTGTCTCAGAAGGAAAGAAGGAGAGGAAATAAAAGAGGGAAGGAAAATCATTTCATTATGTGGTAATCAAATGCAATGTGGGCTAGTAAGTGAGTGGCAACTTTATTTTTCAGAGAAGCTCACTCTAGGGTGTCCTGAGCCCCCCAGGGTGAGGCTGTGACTGCGGAATTTGAAAACATCAGGGGCATGAGAACAGAAGTTCCCGGGATGTCTACACTTGCCATCTCTCACACGACCTCTTGGCTCGGCTCCGACCCTTCCTCGCTCCACCTGGATGAATTGGTTGGCGGGGCGGGGGGGGGGGGGGGGAGAAGAGGGAAAGGAAAGCTGTTAAGTTGAACATGTGCCATAAGTGAGGCATTTCACATGCATTTCCACCCCCCCTCAGTAAACCTGCGAAGTGGATACTATTGTCCCTGTTTTAGAGGCCAGCAAGGTGTTTCAATATCTTGTGGGCCTTGTCCAAAGTGCCACTGTTGGAATGGAGTGGGACCTATCCACTCTCAGATCAAAGCGCTTTTTAGCGACTCCCTGCAGCCTTCCTGGTGCGTGTCCCTGGCTGGTGAGCTGCAGGTTTGAGGCTCGTGTAGCATCACAAGATAAAGGTCCCAGTGGTCTCCCTCCACAGCTTAAACCCTATTAAACAAGGGAAATCAATACATTGGGTAAGGGTACTCAATAGGCAGGAATGAAAAAAGCACTGTAGGACTTATTTGGGGAACAATCACTGCGCCTTCCAGTAACTGTGGGGTAAGGCAGAATGGGGCCAGTGTTAGGGGCTCTCTAATTCACCCTGCATTACACAGATAGGGAGGGCCGTCATCCTCACCCACCGGTGATGGGCTCTGTGAGGCCCTGCAGCCGGCTGGCTTGGCTGTTGTGTAACACATCGAGCTTGCTGACCATCTTGCCTGCTTAAGAACATGGCTGTGGTGTGAGAAGCCTGGGTCCTGAAGCTATTCAGTCTTCCTGATCCCACACCCTCCTCACGGGTGCAGTACCCTAACACAGGGAATTCAGTCCCACATCCTCTGAAGGCCTTTCTCGCAGATCCTCCCACATAGCCAGGGTCACTCATGAAATTCCTGCCAGCTTCCATAACATTCCAGAATTCCTCAGGAGGCATTACCTTGACTTTGCAGACTGGGGTGGGAGGAGAGATGTGCTTTGCACTCAGGCTCCTCAGAACTGTGGGGAGAGAGTAACAGAGCTGTCTAGAAGCTGAGGCAGCTGCAGAGTTTTGAAACACAAGTCTCCTACTTTTGAGTTTAAATGTGGGCTTATTGTTTTTCCTGATAATTACAAACAGGGTTGGGAACAAGGAAGATAGATAGGGAAAGAGGAGAGGAGGGCGGATGGTGGGCGTCGAGCCGGTTCTGCGGGATCCCATAGCAGGGCTGTTTCTGTCAGAGAGCATGAGGGGCCGGACGCCAGGGGCCCTACTCATGGGGAGCGAACATGGCACTGCAGTCTGGTTCCAGCCTCCCCCAAGTGGCCAGCTCTGGTGATAGGAGCAGATAGGGTGGGTTTCAAATAGGAATCAAGAGAGCCCTGAAATGCCATCACCAAGGGACTGAGGGAAATGAGATCCTCAGTCAAGGCTCAGGGTGGTAGTCCTTCCTGAAGTTCATGAGCCCAGGCTGCGGGCTCTTGTCAAAAATGTGATTGCCATGTCCCTCCCACCCTGCCAACGCAGAGGAGGGTGACTTCTGTTCACAGGCCCACTATACTCAGCAGGTGTCCCTGGCCTACAGCAAATGGTCCCAAACCATTTTGGCTTGTTTGGTCTAGAACTTTCTCCTCAAAGTAGCAGAAATAAATATTTGGAAAGAAAGATGAAATGAGGATAATAGCTTTTATTAAAAAAAATTTTTTTTTTTACATTTTATTTATTTATGAGAGACAGAGAGAGACAGAGCATTAACAGGGGAGGGACAGAGAGAGAGGGAGACACAGAATCCGAAGCAGGCTCCAGGCTCTGAGCTAGCCGTCAGCACAGAGCCTGATGCGGGACTCAAACCCACGAACCATGAGATCATGACCTGAGCCGAAGTCGGATGCTCAACCGACTGAGCCACCCAGGAGCCCCGAGGATAATAGCTTTGGACCTGACTAAGGTGCATGTCACAGCCAGTTACCCTGGGTGACACCTGGGGACTGTGCAGTTGGGTGGGGGGAGATCCCTGAGGTCTTAGAGAGACAGACAAAGCAGCCCACCTCTGTTCAAAGATAGAATCTCTCCCACAGTGTGTGAATCACCTGAAGATACAATGGGCCTCAGGGAAATGAAGCTGGTCCAGGACACGGGAAGATCAGAGTACAGTAGAATGCAGGCATAAGGTATCAGGAGCCCAACATCTCAGTTTTATACATGAAAAGCATGGTAGCTCGGGGAAGAGACAGACCTGAGTTCAAGTCCACAGCCTCAGTCACCTTACTGTGTAGGTGACCTCCTGAATTTTAGCCAGTGGTTCCCTATCTGTGAAGATGGAAATAACCTGCCTCTGGGGACTGATGTACAGATTAAATGAGACAACATATAGGGGAGCCCAGATTGCTTAGTCAGTTGAGCATCCGACTTTGGCTCAGGTCATGATCTCACGGTTTCTAAGTTCGAGTTCCCCATTGGGCTCTGTGCTAACAGCTCGGAGCCTGGAGCCTGCTTCGGATTCGGTCTCCCTCTCTCTCTGCTCCTCCTCTCTCTCTCTCTCAAAGGTAAACATTTTCAAAAAAACTATAACCACAAATAAATCATCCTGCCTTTTAATTGTTGCATAAAGACCCAAACACACGCAGACTCAGTTCATTCAAACATGACTTCACATGATTAGGGCCCCAAACCCCTCCAGTCATGAACATGCCCATGAATTTAAAGGTTAAAAACAAATAAATAAAATAAAGTAAATGAGACAACATATGCAATTGCTTAAATAGTTGATCACCTTGCAATTCTTAACATCATTATGCAGATAAGAATCAACTAAGAAGATTCATAAAGGTAACAGGCTTGCCCGAAGTCAGTCAGAAGAAGGTCTGGGATTTGAACCCTGTGTCTACTGTGGTAGAGAGCTTCCAAAATGGTACCAATGATTCCTACCTCTTGGTGGTCACATCCTGTGTGATTTCCTCACACATTATATCCACAGGTACGGCAGAAGTTACAGTATGTCGCTGCCAAGATCAGGTGGTAAGAGTCTGTGGCTCAGAGTGGAATGGTGGTTGCCAGGAGGCAAAAGTGGTGGAAATGGGAAGGTGTTCATTGAAGGGCACAAAGTCTCAATTACACAAGGTGAATAAATTCTGGAGATCTAATGAACAGCGTGGTAACTATAGTTAATAATACTATATCGTATGTTTGAAATTTGCTAAGAGACTACATGCTAGGTGTTAACTATGTGAGATATTGTTATTTATCTTGATTGCAGTGATTATTTGAGAATATTTACATATATCAAAATATCACGAGGTACACCTTAAATACATACAATTTTAATTTGTCAATCATACCTCAATAAAGCCGAAAAAAAAAAAAAAAGAGAGAGTCTGTGGCTTCCATCTTGGCTCTGTCTACGAATGCCAATGAGAACTATGGGAGGTAATTCTTGTCCTGTTTCCAGGAGATGAGAAGAGAAATACTGCACAGAGAGGTTGTAATAGTGTCCCGGGTCTCTGGTAACAAATTACCACAGACCAGGGGACTTAAACAATGGGATTTATTGTCTCGATGTTCTGGAAGCCACAAGTCTGAGATCAAGACATGATCAGTAAAGTTGGCTCCTTCAGAGGGCCATGAGGGAGAATCTATTCCACCCCTCCTGCTTAGCTTACGGTGGTTTGCTGGCAATCTTTGGTGTTCCTTGGCTCGTAGATACATCACTCTGATCTCTGCCTTCATCCTCATGTGGTATTCTACCTGTGTTTGTCTGTGTCCAAATTTCTTCTTGTTATAAGAACACTGGTCATATTGGATTAGGGCCCATGCAAATGACCTCATCTTAACTTGATTATCTCTGTAAAGACTCTTTCCAAATAAGGTAGCTTGCCGAGGTACTGGGGGGGTTAGGACTCCAACATATCCTTTTGGGGGGCCTGGGAAGCACAATTCCATCTGAACCAGGGACACTATAGATTATAAGGTTTGGTTGGTGGAAGTATTTTAGAATGACCCAGAAGTCCATGAGTAATGACACAATTTCCAGATGACTTTTACAACTCACCCTGGGCAGTTAAGGAGGCAGAACCAAAGTGGTTGCATTGTTGTTAGGCTGAGAAGCCAACCTATACTTTTCATGTGGGGGCAGGCAAGACAACTACCCACCCTCAGTGCTGTGGAAGTGACTTTCTTCAGTAGTAAGTCAGCTTGCTAAAGGAGCTCTAACAAAATACCACAGACCGTGTGACTTAAACAACAGAAATTTGTTTTCTCATTATTCTGGAGGCTGGAAGTCCAAGATCAAGGTGCTGTCAGGGCTTCTCCTGAGGCCTCTCTCCTTGGCTTGTAAAAAGCTCCCTTCTCACTGTGTCCTCACATGGCCTTTCTTCTGCACGAACATAAGACTGGTTCTATTCTTCTAATAAGGACACCAGACCTATTGGGTTAGGGCTAACACTAACAGTCTCATTTTAACTCCTTTACCTCTTTAAAGACCTTACTTATCTCCAGATACGGATACATTTGCAGATGGTGGCGGTTGGGATTTCAACCTATGAATTTTGGACGTATACAATTCAACCTACAAGTAGCTATAGAGGAAGTCACTGTCGTGACTTAGAGGAACAGGTCATTAATTTTAAGTTGGTCTTGAAGATGAGCAGAGGAATAGCTTTTCCCTGGGGAGGCTATGTGTGACTCCTGGAGGGACAGGTCTTAAATCCAGGCAATCCCAGAATGTCTTCTGAACCTGTAAAGTCCTGTCCCAGCACCTCACCTTTTGGTGGGCGGATCCCTCCCCTTCTCACAGGTTGTACATCCATCCTCAGGTCTGTGGGGATTGGGCTCTGGAAAAGCTGCTCTCCCCCCAACCCCTCAGGGTAGAGTGACTGCCGGCCCCTAGGGCCAAGCAAAGAGGACTTCTGTTTTGACTCTTCGTTTTCTCACATTTTCCCTTTAAACGCAGTCTGTCTTATATCTCTCTTTCTTATTTTTGTTTCTAACCCCCTCTGTTCCTCTTCAATGTAATTTTAAAGTGAAAACACATGGCTGCAAAACCAGGTCTCTCCATTTACTCAGCTGCACCTACTTATTCAATTTAAACTGGAAGGCTAGTTTACAAACTTTCAAAAATAAGTCCTGGGCCAATGTGGAGAACTGTATAAACACAGGTCTAATTTCATTTCTACTTGTTTCTTTTTTTTTCCCTCTCTTGCAAATGACCTTCCTAGCATAAAAGCCAGAACATATACATGCACACATATATACACTTTTTCTTTCTGGAAGTTCCTCCTTGATTTCTAATTCTGTAACAAAATAAACAGGTCTTGAACAGAAAATGAGAGTTTTTAAGAGACGGTTTCCAGCAAACTGTCAATTAACATTAGTGACATCATTCAACACAATATCAGTTTAAAGGGCTTCAGGATAGAGTGTTTGATTGTTCGAATAATGACTAACTGAGTAAGTGAATTCTACTTTCTCTCTATGAAAGACACACATGTACTAGTTTATCTAACTCTTAATCCTAATCCTTTTTCATTTTTGGAAGCTAAAGGAATGCAGCTTTGGAAAATAGGGCCAAAAAGAGCATTTCTGGTAGTCCAGCTGTTCATATTTTGGTATTAGGGAGGTGAAATGAGAAAATTAACTAATCCTGAAATACTGTGGAAATAGATTCAAGGTACTTTATCCTAAAACGATCAATATTCTAGCCATATAATTTCCTTATTTGACCCCACCGAACCATTTTGGTTATACCCTTCTGAAACATATAGAATGATCAAAAAGAGTCATATTGAACTATAATGTATTATTTATCTCCCATTTGTAGGGCTCAGGACCACATATTTCCACACAGTGTCTTATATGACCCTCAGATAGACCCTGTTAAGAAACTTGCCCGAGATCGACCATCTTAGCAGATTAGCAGATAAGGGCAGAAGATTCAAAACAACCATGTCTTATGAAGGTAATGCTTCTGCTCTCAGCTGAGAGGGATATACAAGTCTGGTGTTCCGTCGTATTCTCAAGTGTCACAAATGACCCTCCATAAAGCAATACTCTTGTTATGGACTGAACAGTGTCCTCCCAAAATTCATATGTTGAATCCCTAACCCCCTGCACCTCAGAATGTGACTCTATTTGGAGATAAAGCCTATAAGGAGGTAATTGAGGTTAATTAGGTCATAAGAGTGGAGCCCTAATCCAATAGGACTGGTGTCCTTATAGGAACAGGAAGAGACAACAGAGATCTTGGAGAACAGAGAGAGAAAAGGCCATGTGAAGGCACAGCAGGCAGGTAGCCATCTATAAGCCAGGAAGAGAGATCTCACCAGAAAAGCATCCCTGAGGCACCTTGATATTGGATGTCTAATTTTCTGTTGTTTAAACCTGTGGTATTTTGTTATGGCAGCCTGAGCAGACTGATACAAATTCATTGGCGAACCTTGGTTGGAGGCAACTTCCCTAGTTTTATCCCATTTAGGAAACCAAACTCTTGTCCTTATTGGTGCCATACATTTCTCTCTGTGCAGAGACCTCTATGACAAAACCTGGAGAATTTCTTGAATTTAGGACTTTCTGGAAGATATCAAAGATTAGACCCACACTTGGAAATGAAAACCATAATCACACAATGTGAAAAGTTCTACCCATGAAACACTGCAGATTATAAAATAAACTTCTATTTCTTGCCTGATATAGAATTTGGCGAACCCCTTCACCAGGTGAGACTTAGTGAGTTACTTTTATGTTATTTACATCCTGTCCCTCTTCATGCTCTGTTAGGGCCCCCTCACTCTTGTCCCAGCCCAGCTTATATCTCAGTGGCAGACTTATACATCAGGATGTTCTTTCCTTGAAGAAAAATTTGATTCATTTTTAGAATATCATGTAATCGACATTATTTCTTTTTTTAAGTTTATTTATTCTGAGAGAGAGAGAGAGAGAGAGAGCGAGAGCGAGCGAGAGAGAGAGAGAGAGAGAGAGAGAGAGAGAGAATCCCAAGCAGGCTCCCCACTGTCACACTGTCAGCACAGAGCCTGATGCAGGGCTTGATTTCATGAACCACAAAATCATGACCTGAGCTGAAATCAAGATCAGCCACTCAACCAACTGAGCCACCCAGGCGCCCCTTATCAACATTGTTTCTAAGGAAATTTTCTCCTGGCTATATTTTCTGCTAAACACTGGAAACTGAGTGTTCATTATTTCCCTCTCAGTCAGCTTGGCAATTCCTGTTCTTGCCACTTGATATCCTGCTTTACTTTGTCAGCTCTTCAGCACAAGAGTAACTCCTGCTTGGGCTCCCCCAGAAAGCAGAACTCCTATCTGAGCCAAAGCCCTCCCTGTGTGATATAATTTCACATCCCTCCAGCTGCAGACATTCCAGCGTGTTTTTTTTTTTTTTAAGCCGTTGTGTGCCCATTCTTCTATGGGCCATCCCCTGATGAAGTCCAGAAAGATAGCTATTCATTATTAATCCTGACTGCTCTCCAAACAGCTGTGGAAAATGTAAGCCAAGTCTACTGATGCTTAGTCATTGAGCATTTTTCATTGCCTGGTCTTTGTGTACACGGTCTCACTCCTCTAGCTCTGGGTTTGGTAACAATCAGAAATAAAAACAAGCATGAGATAGTTGGAGGTAGCACAAGTACAACACTCGAGAAGCTTATTGTGAGTTCATTACTTTTTTTTTTTTTTTTTTTTTTGCCTGAGTAAAATGAAAAGGAGCAAATGGAAGCCCGAACTTTGCTTTTCTTCTACTATTAAACAAAGTGGAGTTGGGGATATGGTAGAGTGCGGTATAGTTTCAGGAACAGAGGTGCGGGCAAGGGAGATGATCCCCCCTGACAGTTCTGAAGTCTCACTGATCCCAGGACAGCTGTCCATCTGGGACCAATCACCTTTCCTCATCTGATCAGCCATCTTGAACTGAACAAAGTCCTAAGAAAATAAATTTTGTATTTAAACAGTTTATCGGCTTTCTTTTTATTTATTTATTTTAAAGAGGGAAACAAAAACAAGCTGTAATGTTACGCACTGGAGAGGAGAGGGCTACTCTGTAGCCCAAGGTGGATGATTAGGGATCCTCATACCTCCAGGCAGGGATGGCTTCTGCTGATAATGAAGAGAGAGATGCCTGGTCCGGCCCCTTAAGGAACTGAGGGTCCCTTATCAGTCTCAGAAGACAACACAAGGACCCTAGATTGCTTTATCACTTGTACGGGTTGAATTGTGCACACACACACACAGCCCTAAAATTCATATATTGAAGTCCTAACCCCCCACTACTCAGAATGTGACTCTATTTGGAATTGGGGTCTTTAAAGTGATAATTACAGTTATATGAGGCCACTAGGATGGGTCCTAATCCAATGACTAGTGTCCTTATAAGAAAAGGAGATTAGGACACAGACCTGCACAGGAGGAAGACAGCCATCTACAACAGGCCTCAGAGGAAACCAATCCTATAGACCACCTTGACTGCAGACTCATAACCTCCAGAACTGTGAGAAAATTAATTTCTGTTGTTTAAGCCTCCTAGTGTGTGGTACTTTGTTATGGCTGCCCTGGAAAATCCATACAACTACCTATCATTGCCCTACCCACTTAGGAAGATACCTTTGTCCAGGACTTGATTTCCACCCTTATGTTAACCCCACATACCAGATATTATTGTTGTTGTATTATTCAATCAGTGCCTGTTTACATTTATTCATGTATTTACTATGTTTTTGCACAGGATTCCTTCTTGTATCTCATACCTTTCTCTCTGTGATCCTTTTCCTTCTGTTTGAAGAATTAAGTGCCTTTGTGAAGTTCTGTTATAATTATGCTCTCCGTATTTGTTTACCTGAAAATGTCTTCATTTTATTCTAATTCTTGAATGATAGTTATGTCATGTAAATATATTCATTAGTTGTTTTCCTTCTAGTATTTTGAAAATGTTGTTCCATTGTTTCTCTTGCCGAGAAGTCTACTTTCTCTCTGATTTTTATTGTCTTGAAGGATGATATGTCTTTTCTCTCTTGGGATCTTCTCTTTGTTTTAGGTGATTCATTGTGTTTCCTGCTTCAGCAGATTCACGTTTTTCATAAATTTTGGAAAAGTCTCAATTGTCATCTCTTTGAATATTGCTTTCCTCCCATTCTTTGGAACTTTGGACATACAGAACTTTTCATTCTATCTTACATGTTTCCATATATTTTATCTCTTTGCTTTTTATCTTGCTATTCTAGTTGATTTCCTCAGATCTAAATTTCAATACACCAATTCTTTCTTCAGCTAAGTCTAATCTGCTGTGTAATCTGACCATTAAGCATATTATTTTATTAACTGAATTTTTTATTTCCTTAAAGTTTGACTTAGTTTTTTGTGAAACCATCTTGGTCTTTTGGATAGTGCATTTTTCATATTCATTTCCCTTTTTCTTTTTGGTTTTCTTAAAAAATAACCATAAGAACTACATGATATAAAAATACATATTAAAAAACATAGAACAGGGGTGCCTGGGTGACTCAGTTGGTTGAGAGTCCAACTTCGGCTCAGATCATGATCTTAACAGTTTGTGAGTTCAAGCCCCACACTGGGCTCTCTGCTATCATCACAGAGCCTGCTTTGGATCCTCTGTCCGCTCCCCTCCCCACCCCCCCACTCCCCCCGCTCTCTGTACCTCCCTTGCTCATGTTCTCTCTCTCTCTCCCAAAAATAAAGTTAGTTAGAAAATAAAAAATAAAAAACATAGAACATATTAAACTATTGAAACCATTTTGATTTTGACAATTCCAATATCTGTAGTATTTAGGAGTCTACTTCTGCTGGTGATTGATTCTTGTTTCTGGTGGCATGTTTCCTTTGTGTGTTTGTGTATGTGTGTATGTATGTATGTATGCACGTGCTTGTATTCCACGCAAATTTAACCATAGGAAATTGCTGCAGACTGAGAGTCCATTTGTCCATTTCTCCAGGGGAAATTTGGATTTATTTATTTAGTACTCAAGGAAGTACCAAACTAAGACCCCTTTGAATAGAAGTATTAGCTTAGGGCTTTCAGCATCACACAGGTAGTGGGCTAGGCTGTGATTATGAATTGTCCATGGACACATTTTTCTCTTCTCTACACAGAGCCAAAGCAAGTCAGAAAAATTCCTTGGCTTTGTTTTTTCTGGTCATTTTAAGAATAGCCTTTCAGGGCACCTGGGTGCTCAGTTGGTTAAGCATCTGACTCTTGATTTATACTCAAGTCATGATGTCACATTTTGGGAGATCGAGCCCCACATGGGGCTCCACGCTGACAGTTTGTGGAGCCTGCTTTGAGATTCTCTCTTTTTCTCTCTGCCTCTCCCCCACTCTCTGTCTCTCTCTCTCTCTGTGTCTCTCTCTCTCTCTTTTAAAATAGGCACGTAAACTTTAAAAAAAAAAAAAAAGAAGAGCCTTTCTCTTTAAGACTAAGAATTTTGGCTTTATGTGAGTGTAGTTCTCTCCTAGCTCTCCACTTTGACAGGACCCAAGCCTTATCTTTTGGTCCCCACAGGGCCTTAAAAACTGGGGATTTGCAAGTGACCTTAAGGTAGTAGTATTTGTCAAATTTGCCTCTCTGGATTCATGACTCATCTTTCTTTATGGCCTCTGGTGACCTCCCTTACGTTTTTCTCAATTCCAGTATTAGATGTTTTGTAGTGGAATGGTTTTTAAATAGCTAAACCTCCATATTGCCAAAATAGAATCTAAATGGTTTGCTCTGATTTTTGCCAAAAATTTTACTTCTATTTGCTCTTTTGATTATGTACCTTTCTTTATAAAATAAAAGTGGAGTTTACCCAATTTTCTCAAAGGGTTACCCCAACATCCCTGTGCCAATAGCTCACATGCCTTTTCATTTACTTAAATAGTTTTCCTTCTAAACTTGTGCCAGTTTTCCCCTTAGAACTCGGGTCTGGATTTCTCATTATACTATATGAGGAACAACTGGATCTCATTTCCAAACATTGGCCACTTCCGTACTTCCTTTTACATTATGAAGGAATCTGGCAAGAATAATGCAACAACTCGTTGCATTTTTCTTTGGCCCATCTATGGACCAAACATTAGTGCCTTTATAAAATCTGCATTCTACTTACAAAAATCAATATAGACACTCATGATCTCCTGACTTTGGAGACAGGTGCTTGACGTTCTTTAAAACAGGGAAATTTTTGGTTTGTTTTCATCTCCCTCATTTTTAGTTTATAAATAAGTGGTCTGGTGTCACTTTTAGATGAACTGACTTATAGCCTCCCTTGTCAGATTAAGTAGGAAGATGGTATTCTATTAATTAATGGTGAGGCTTTTGTTGTTGAGGTCTATCTCATAAGCATAGACACTCTCCAAGGGAAATTTGGGCTCCTGGTACCAGGGCAACTGTTCATTTTTTCCAGCACTAGTTTGTTCTACTTTAAGGGGCATAGCTCAGGGTATGGTTGGAAGTTTCAGTGAGGTAGATACATTTTTTTATAACAAGAAGAGTGAAACATTCCAGATGTGTCCAACGAAGGAACCAGAGCTCTGTGCTCACCATCCCTTCCTTACAGGACCAATAGGAGGCTCCTGCTGGGAAGTCCACTGTCCACACTATTGACAAGGGTGAAAACAGACTCTTCTAACCAGAAAGACATAGCTCGTTTCCATCTGTATTATAACATATAAGTGAAATTTAAGCATTAGGAAACCACTTCCCACTCCAACATTGGCAGCCACATTCTGTGACATTCATTTCTGAGTCCCCAAGGCAAACCCATACATTCAGAGTTGGAGGACATGACAGAGACTCTGCTGCCTGAGTCTGACTTGTCACGGGCTGCCCCTGAAGTTCTGAGGGGCTGACATAGGCACTATGTAATATGTGTCCTCAGAATCATCCAGGTTGGAACCACCTCTTCTAGGCTGTGTGTGCAGCAGGTGCAGCCCCTGAAGAATACTTTGGCTTTGCCTGTAGTGCTTGCCATGTGAAACCACCACATGGAAGGAAGAGAACTTCCCCAAGGGTGGGAGGTCACTGCTCTCCTCCCTTACATCCTCTTGTCAGCTAAAATCACCGCCTGTCAGGCCTCAGCTTCCTGCCACCAACTCCAGCCCAAGCCCCAGCCCCAGCCCCAGCCCTGGCCCTGACCGGGATCCCTGCTCTGTGTTCCCTGCACTCTACTCACAGCTATACTGAAGTAGTGATTACAGTATCTACCAGCTTCCAGGATTCCAGCTTACATTCAAATAGGGTTACTGGAACTTTTGTTGGTGTAATACCGACTTTTTGGAATTTTATTCTGAAGTCATATTCATGTATACCTTGCTATACAATTACATAAAATAGAGACACTCTGTCTTTCCATTTCAAGTTCAACAAAGGTGCATGTGTGTAGAAAATGCTCTGATCACATCCCTCCTTGGTGTCAAATCTTTCCTAAAAGATCTCTCTTTAATTCCCATCTTTTCTTCTGATTATTAGTTTGTTCATGTCCCCTCAAAGCAGTTTTGGATTCCAATTTACTTCACGAGGCTGGAGAATCTCTTAGAATGAGGATGGGGTGGAAAAGCACAGTGAACCAGAGAGTGGAGGATGCATGGAGTGGATTGGGAGAGAGAGGGGAGGGAAAGGGAGAGGGGGGAGGAGGGGAAGAGGAGGGGGAGGGATGGGAAGAGGTAGGAAGAGGAGGGAGGGGTTTTCAGGCTCACTCCTAGCTCTTCACCTGGAGCTACACAGAGCCAGCCCTCTCCCAGAGGTGAGTTCCTTCCCTCCCCTGTCTCTCATGTTTTCCTTCTCAGCTGAAGGCAGTCCCCTAGGGCCTGATCTCTCCTGCCTAGGAAAATTGATTTTAGCCTGGACCTTCTTCCTTGATCATCCTACATGAAGAGAGTTGTTGAAAAAGACCTCAGGCTTGGTCCCTAGACCTCTCTTGGCAAGAATAGAGATGAAGGACTAATATGGACCACAGTTATTTGGCTATAGGTGCAAAGGTTTGGATATAGCTTATTTAAAAGTACAATAGCATTACCAGAGCTCTTTAGAGATTCCATGATATAACAACATGAGAGCTGTGTTATCATTTTACCTGATGCCATCACCTGTCACAGCAGTTACACTTGATATTGATAAGTGACTCCTTGGTCTTCCCACTGAATTGTCACCCCCTGAGGATTTTGCTAAGAACCTCAGAACCCAGGGCCTTGCACAAAACTTGGCAAATGGTAGAGGCTTAAAACTATCTGTCACATGAATAAATAAGTTAATGAATGAGGCAGATTTCACTCCCAGCAAAGATACCAGCCAAGCTTCTAGACCTTCATGAAAGATCATGGTCCCCATTTCTTATATTCATGACTTTCAAAACATCTGGATTTGCGCTCACCACCGACTTGAGGGAGCACCCCTTCAGGCACTGGTCTGGGAGGTCCTCTGCCTGTGAGGACTGTACAGTGTGACAACAGAGATGAGATTTCTAGAAGGCTGCAAACCTCAGTCCTGCTAATTTAGTGCTTCCAAGGGTTACCCTCATTGAGCTGCTTTCACATTAAATCCTTGGGTTTTACCCAATACTATTAAGGAAACCTTCAAAGAAAAACTGCATTTCCCTATGCTGAAAAAGCAGTGCTCCTTTGATTTCTCAGTGTCTCACATTTAAAGATGAATTAATTTCAGAATTTGTGGTGAGGAAACCTCTGTGCGTACCTATCTCTCTGGGCCTCGGGTCTGTTATGTGAAAATAGGAATGATAATGTTCCCTTACGTGGCTACTGTTGGGAGGGTAAGAAATAATGCTTTGAGATCACGTAACAGTGTGAGTCACCTACTCCAGTAGGTACTTGAGAGGGCTGTTAATAACAACTCAGTGTATTTCCGATTATGCTTCTTCCCTTCTGTTTTTGGCTTGCCCTGCCAGAAAACTCAGGATGAATCTGATGTCACAGCAGCGACAACCCTCCTGGTTAGCAAAGTTGCTTTTCTTCCCCGTTCTTATTGTTCTCTATTTGTAAATCCCTATGGTGTGGGCTTGCATATTGTGCCTGTTATCATCCTCCACCCTAGGGCCTTGTTCTTTTAACTGCTTCTGCTCTTTGAGGAAGCTTCTGGTGTCCCGTTTCCTCACACAGCACAAAACAACACCAAACAAAAGCCATAAATCAGAACGCGTACAAAACCAGGCAGTAGCCAGGTCCTCAGTGAGAACTAACACTTGCTGGAGCTCCTGAATAGGCCGGGCCGCCCAATGGGCTGAGGACACTGCCTTACAACCTCCTGTCCTCCCCAGAATCACTCCTTCACTGCAGGCAACCGGGTTTCCCACTTCCCCTTGGCACTTAGTCTCCTGGGAGTCTTCCTTTTGTGCCAGCTCCACAATGAATTTGAACTAGAGCTTTTGTATTTGACCCAACTTTCTACTTGTTCCATTCGGGAAGGGTGTTCAGGGCATCTGGTGTGTCACACAGCTTGAAAAGGAGGAGGCTTTCCAATACTTGTATAAATCACTTTTCTACTTCAATTAACTGGATGGAGCTGGTTTTCTTTGCCTGTAAGAAGCCTGGCTGATGGAGAAGAGACTCCTTTTCCAAGGCTTTTGGGGGCACACTCTCCTGCGGGTGATCCTGGGAGGGAGGTGAGAGCAGAAATTGCCCATGGAGCCAGGATTCAGGGTGCTCAGCCCTCCTGGCTCTAGAAGCCCTTTCTCCACCTCTCAGGACTGGAGTGGAGGGTGTGCGGACAGAAGGACCCTCATCAGGACTGGAGTGGATTTTTGATGGAACCTATGTTCTCTGCGGGCAAGGTTGAGCCAGAGTCTTTCTGCTACCTCCAATAGACATACATTTGGATCTAAGTTCTATTTAACCACCTAGACACACACACACACACACACACACACACACACAGAGTTAGTTTGGTTTGGTTTACTTTAGCTTACTTTGCTTTGGTCTTATCCTGGGCAGAAGATGGCACCCCTCGCCCACTGTGCCTTGGAAATGCCTCTTCCTGGATTTCTGGGTCTACTTTGCTCCCGAGGGCAGATGCCAGCTCTAAATCAGGTATTTGGGGATTTCAGGAAATAGCTTTTCAAAAATATTCTGAGCACTGACTTTATTTGATCAAGAAAGACTTGAAAAATTATTGTTTGCTATTTCCTTAATTTCATTAGAACAGGAAGTGTTTGGCTCACACAAAGGCACAGTCTCAGAATAAGAATACCTGAGTGACTTCAGATTTAGGACAAACCCACTCACTAGTTTTTATTTGTCTGATTTTCACTTTCATCCAGTGGCATCTTCCTCTTGGGCCTTCGGATAGGGCTTGGGGAACGCTGGTTGATTTCATGGGGTGGTTCAAGGCCCATTACCTCTTTTGTCCTCTGGGGAGGGGGCACTGACCACGGTTGCCTGCAGCTGGTGACACTGGCAGGATGTGCCCAGGGCCTCCCTCATCCCAAACTTGCCACCTCTCCACCCCCAGTGAGGATGCCCAGCCTCTCTCCAGCCTGCCCTATATCTCTGGCTATTTTAGGTGTTGGATGGAGGGCAGGGGAGCAGGGTGGAGACCTTGCCTGTTTTTCTGCATGTGTGGCTGACTGAGGCATGGGTTGTGACCTCTCTGGCCATCAACTTCCTGCTAAGGCAAAAGAGAAGTGATCTCTTGGGGCCATGGTCTGTCATTCACAGGCCTCCCCAGGCATGGAGAACTCTACCCTTTCTGAGGCTACCTTGTGCCTGGAAAGTGCTGCTCAGACCTGTCTAGCCCATGGCCCCTGGGTCACAGCAGCCAAAGCCACTCTGTCTTCAGAGCAGTTCCCTTGGGTATCTCTTTCCATCAGAGGAGAGGAAAGTCTGTACAGAGGCGTCCAAGCTTCTAACCGCAGCTTTCCTTACCAGGGTCTTGGCTCTAGAAGCAAGGAAAACATGTCCTTATCCAAGAGAATCATCCCTCAGAGAAGGTCCTGCTAAGAAGCGGGATCTCCCAGTGGTGTTGAGTGGCTTCTTGTTTTTGTTTGCGTGCTGACTGGGAAGGGGCATTATAAGAACCAACCAACCAACCAGAATTAAACCAAACAAAATCTTTCTTTTCTTACTAGGTGCTAAAGAGATTTGAAATCCACATTTATGTCTACACGTGGTGGTGGGAAGCTGTTGCCTCAGCCTCTTCCGTGGAGGGCTGAGATTACATCAGAAAAGATCTACAGTGCCCCCACCCCCCCCACATCGTGAGTTTTGCCTTTGTCATAAAAGCACATGACTGGGTGGCTGGGGGCGTCCTTGTTCTGTAGTAATATCTCACAGTTCTGTAGCATTTCATGATTTGCAAAGCATGCATCTCGTACAAGGGCTCTGGCTATTGTACACCTGAAAGTCCTGGCCTTAGATTCAATCACCTGCTCAAGGTCACAGAGCTGGTAAGCAGAGAAACTTGGACTCAGACCCAAGTCCTCAAATCCTAACTTTATTATTTTTTCCCACATGACTCATACATTTACTTATTCATTGGTTTATTCATTCATTCAGTCAACATTTTCCAGGGCTTAGCATGTATGTTCACAGTCCAGTGGGAAAGACAGAGACATAAATGACAGTGACAATACAGTTTTGTGCTAAATGCCTGGGACACAAAAAGGAAAAATCCCGACAGTTGAGCTGTCTTGTAGTGAGGGAACATATGTGTCAATGAGCAGTGAGAATACAAAGAGATGGATGCAAAAGGAAAGATGTGCAATCTTGTGCACAAAGAGATGGGCACCAAAGGTGCTTTCCCCTGTGAGGGGAGTGAGCTTCCTGGAGGAGAAGGCATTGGAACCAAGGCTGTCATTAGAAGAAAAAAGTGCTCGTCAAGACAGGTTAGCCAAGATGGCAGGCCTACAGACCATAGGAGAAAGAGGTTGCTGCTGGTGGTGGACATTGGCTCTGACTGTGGGACAATCTTAGGCCTCACAAATTCAGAGTGGTCACAAGAGTCCATGTGAGACAGAGCATGTTTAAAATTTTTTGAAGTATTATTTTTACTCACGTACAACATACACACAGAAAAGTACACAAATAATTACTGAACATACAGGCCAATGAATGTTCACAAAGTGAAAGTCGCTGAGTAGTGCACTCAGCTCATGAGAGAGAACCCAACACCCCAAGATGGAACTCGGGCCCTTCAGGGTCCCCCTTCATGGCCCTTACCAGTTACAATCTTTGACTGAAAGTCAGAGAAAATCACTGTTCTGATTTTTTAACAGCATGTGTCAGCGAACAGCAGCACTTTATGTAAACTCGAGCATGTACTCTTTTGTGTCTGGATTTTTCTAGTCAGCATCTATGTTTGTTTTTTTTCTCCATGTCTTGTTGATGGAAAAAAGCAGGCATTTCATTTGGATCTTTACTGAAACATGGGATTGCTGGGTCCTATGTAGGCTGGGAATATGCTTAGGTTTACTACCAAATCTACATTATGTCACATTTTTTTCAGCAGAAGTAGGGAGTTGGGGCTGGGGAACTGTAGTCAAGGATGCTTTCATTTGATCTCAAGCACCCAAAAATAAAGCTTTGATCAATTAAGTCAGGCAGGGGTGGTATTTCTTGGTCATTGAGTAAAGCAGGGGTCCAGATTTGGGCCACCTGTAAGAGTGAGATCAATTTAGCCAATTCTCATGGGCTTGTGGCTGGCAGACAAGTACACATGGTCTTTCATTTCTCATGGCTTTATCCTCACCTATTGTAAACAGGCTTTGTCTATGTAGTGGAGAACATGGTTGTTAGCAGTCCCTGGTTTCTTAGTGACAGATTAGTGACACGAGAGGGGAAGTCTTCTCCCCATCACTCCAGAATACAAGAATTTCAGGGAAGGCTTTGGAAGACCTACCCCTGCCCAGTCACTGAGGTCACCCGAATGGAGTGATATGGTTGGACAGGCATGAGTCCAACAGGTCCCAAGGATTGGTTCCAGTAAATTACAGTACAGGAAAGGAAGGAAAAGTACCCCTTCCCCCCAGATTCACAGAAGACAAATAGAGAGAGGATGCCAAACAGATGAAATGGAACGTGCTCACTAGACTATAGAAGGCAATGACCATCTAAACTCTACTGAGAACCAGGTGCTTCACTAGGTGCTTGACATACGTTAAGAAATTTGATTGTCAAAAACAACATGTGATTGGATGTTATGATGCCCATTTTAACTGATGAAGGAACACACAGTTTACTTCCAGAGTGAGGGGCCCAGTTACTGGATCATGCCTTCCGTTCTTGAATTGACCAGAATACTAAGAGAGGTTCTTACCCCAAATCATCTGCCAGCTAGTTCCCCCTTTTTTCCCAACTGAATGAATATGATAAAAAACAGTAATTAAAAAATGTATTCTTTAAAAAAAAATTTTTTTAGCAATAATCAATGATCCCTTCAACCTTGCTAGAAAAAGGCCATGACTGTGGTGGTGACTGGAGCATGATGCTCTCTGGAGGACCACAGAGCAGGGCAAGAGAGGACAACCTGAGGCACTGGGAAGAGGTAGGCTGGTAAGCTTTTGAGCATCACCAGCAACTGTGTCACTTTACCCAGATCTGGTATTTATCTGTTATCCATACATTCAGCAAGTCTACATATGTTGACAATCTATCTGAATCCAACACTGCCGTAAGGATCTAAGATAAAAGAGTGTATTGCCTAAGAAGCTTGCAGTCACCAGCGGGGAGAGGCAAGTAATCTCAGACAATGTTACTAGTCAGCTCTGGGACCGGGACATACCAGGTGTGGGGCAGCTAACTCAGCAGGCAGGGAGGGCCTCAGAGAGGAGGGAGCACTTGGGCTGAATCTGTAACAATAGGTAGAAGTGTTATGATGTTGTAAGTAACTTCAAAATATGCACTATAGACATTGGGATAGCATGTGCTAATTTGTACTGCATTCCGAGGGGCGGTCAGTTCCTCTGATCAGAGCTTCACAGAGATTTACACTCCAGACTCAATAAGCCAGGGCCCAGAGCTCCAGCTTCCTCATTCCAAAAGAAACCAGAAGCTTTTTATTGTTAGGATAGTGAATGTTAAGAATGGCTTTTCAGTGGGGGACATTACTGCCTTCTTAGTTAGCATAAGGGATATTATAGAGGGTCTCTCTCTTTGATGGAAGTAGTGGTATTTAATATATGTGAATCCAATATGCACTGGCTACAGTATTTTAGAGATCTTTCCTACCTCTCCCATTACCAGGGTGTAAGAATCCACTGAAGGCTTTAGTCTATACTCTTATTGTGGGCGCCCATGGCTGATACCTAAATGGTTGGATTGGAGGATTCTGACACCATCACAAGGCTAATAGGATCCTGCTTCTACACAGAATGTCGGCGTCTGCTTTCAGTACACTTTCTATGTCAAATGGTTGCCAGATTATCTAAAAAAGCACTGGGATTCACCAAGCTCACCGAGTAATTCGGATGGATCTTTTATTTGCCTGCTAAAATGTGTTTGGTGAAAAGGTATCTGTACGTGTGGCAGGTGTTGGTCCTGAAATTTGTTTTCCTCATAATACAGTGTGCACATAGGGTTTGGACACTACCCTTACATGCCAAAAAGATTGTGCATGACCAGATTGGTTCAGGTCAATCTGCCACAAGTTCAACCAGAGAGTGCAGGCAAAAGGGTGCTTGCTGTCTGGCCAGGGAGGACACTAGGTACCAAGGCACAGGGAAGTTCTCAGGGATTTGTAAATGGGTGGGTTCTCTGAGGTGCAGGGTACCAGGGGGAGGGACAATGAGAATGTTTCCCTCCTGAAGGACTTCCATGCTCTGCTGGGTTTGGGTTTCAGCCCTCACATTGGTGTTCTTGAAAATGTGCCCCAGGATGACCCCCGGTGGAATCACTTGGCAGCGATGGTGCCAAGCTCCCCAGGCAAGTTTTCACCCATTATTAGAGTTTAAGAATAAATAAAACCACTGCAAGGTGCTCAGCAATGGAATGATTGGGTGGTGGTGCACCAGCCCCTCTGGCAGCAGGGCGAAGTGTGATGGGAGTTCTGGCTGGAGACCCAAAGAGAGGTCAAGAGGTTCTGGTGACAGTTCAGATGACGGTTCTGGAAGTGGGGAGTTGGTTTAAAGGGCCGCTGGTAGCCAGCCTGTCTGAGCGAATGATGGGCTGCCAGGAGGCTGGTTTGAGTGAGTCGGCCGGGCTTATGACGACTGACAGATGTCTGGCTTGGGGACAGAGTGGGGAGTGAGAGGAGTCAGTCTTTCTCAGGCTGCTGTTGGTTGTCCTTTTGGTCTTGAGTATGTAGGTGGAGGCTTACTTGAAGTTCCGTCACCCCCTGGGCCTGTTGCCTGTGCCGAACCGGTGTGGAGTGACCGGGGCCCCCTGAGTATTACCCCTGCTGCCCGCCCTCCTGGCGGCTGCACCCCTCCTCCAGGTTGCTCACTCCCTGCCTGTGTCATGCCTGGTTCATGATAAATTCTGTTCAAACAAAAACAGCCTTATTTGATAACATTCATGTAATGAGCAGTTATATTCTTCACCATCATCTGCATTTCGTTCCCTTTAAATAAAATAAAAAAATAACCCCAAAAGTGGATTATGTGGAAGAAAACAACAGGACTGTTTCCCTCTGGTCACTGTTGCCTCAAATCCCTGCCAGATGGTCAAGCAGAGCAGCTCATGTATCAGCAAATTACGGAACCTCATTAGGACCCTATTTCATGTTTTTAGATGTGACGGGCCTTTATATGAGGTGACGTTGATTTCTTAAACTTGTATGACAACACAATGAGTGCATGTTAGTGAGGTGTCCAATGAAATGTGAAACAATCAGTGAATTCTTTGCATATTTTATTTTTCTTTTTTTTGATTTCCAACTCACACACATCTGGCATATTTTACATCTTTGCAATAAAACATGGTTACAATAGCTTAAGGAATTTATATATCCAAAATATTTCACCATGATCTCAAGATGAAATGAACTTGTCTTCCAGATGTTCAGTATCCTCCCAATTCTAAGCTACAAACTCAAGATATTGCTTACAGCCTGGTGATGAATAACTTAATCATTACGCCGATTCCCCAGAATTCCAGAATCTCATAAATACAAACAACAATGAAGAAGGAATTCAGTGCTAAAACTTACTAATACAAGGTGGATGACAAATAAGTAATCACATCAATAAATAATGATATGTTTCTGGTGCAAAGTGCCAATACAAAGAACCCATTATCTTGTTTTATCTTTTTAAATAAATGACTGCAAGTGAGTGTAAATTCTGAGAAAATCACATTCCTGTAACATGCCTCATAGCCCTACCGACACAATATGTACATCTATGACGATACAGTCACCAAATATACAAAGAAGAAACATGAATAAAGTGTATATACCCCTGGGTGTATAACTTGATCAGTACAATGTATGGAAAATCATTTGATACCCATCATTTTATATCATAAAAGATGAAGTGCCTTAGGCTAAGAATGTGGGTTTAGGTGAGAATTTCACAAGAACCTAAAAGAATAACCTCAGTTATTGTTATAATAAAGTCTGGTTTGTTATTAAAGAAACTAAGCTATTCGAGAACCAAAGAAAAAACAAATCCAAAAATAGTTAGCATCATATTCTCCTCCCCTAATGTACACACACTAAGCCAGCAGGATGAGTCTGGAAGAGATGTCCAGGAGTTGGGAAGTCATTACTATGGAACTAATGGGCGTGACTCCTATTTATACAAGAAAAACCAAGACCTCATCCCTAAGCCCCCTTTCTGCTGTGTCTTCAAATTATGAAGGGTAGGGCTGAATTTTCTTTGTATAAAGTAGCAAAAATGGAAAATAATGGCTTAGTATCCAAATGCTTTATGAGCAAATTTCACTTAGAAGGGATGAATTTAGATTAAAAAGTGCAAACCATATTTTGGTGAAAATGTCAAAAATTACTGATTGAGCCCAAATTCAACCCTTTTGTACAAGCTGTGTCCTTGGACAGATCTTTCTGTGTCATAGTCTGAATGCACCTGTTCCATCAGACATCAGGATTAAAGAACATGCAAGTTGTAACTCCACAATAAAATTAAGAAACGTTTTGTTCTTTATACAAGGTTTTACTTTTACAAAAGTATCCCTTTAAATAAGATGCATCTGATGTACAAAGTATCAAACGTGTTTTTTTTTTTCTCAGCTTGAAAAGAGGCTGGAAATGGGATGCAGGTTAGGTTCAAAGCTTCAACTGGACACAAGGTTCCTCAGAATTGTCAAAAGTCTCTTGTGACGCGTCCTACTACCTTTTCTCAATAAACAACAATATATGAAATAATTACCAAAACATCTCCTAATTCATATAATTTACATGATATAAGCTTGCTTGGTAGCAGCTGGTGTTCAGTCGTGAAAAAACACACAAAGTAAAATGGCTGCTGACTACAATGTACAGCTATTGCTGGGTGTGATGGGATGTACAAACGGAGGTCGATGTAGACGAGTTTTTTTCCACCAGAGATATTGCCTTTCCATGCAGCACTTGTGCTCTCAGCTTTAACTTGGCTTTTGGTTCCTCATTTGTCTTCAGTATCTGTTCTGATGCTCATAATGCCACCGGTTAAAATCTATATTAAAAGCTACAATGCTACCAGAAGCCATGCCAGTGATCAGAGTCCTGGAAAAGCAGAGACGTTAGTTAAGAACGATACGAAATCACTGATGCGTTGCTGCTTCACACTAGATAATATCATGGTCTCTAAGTTCACAGAGTCTTAGTTTTGTGTTTATTGAGAGAGGGTTATAATTCATTCTTGGTTCTCCTGAGAGAAGCCAAATCAATCCTGCTCATACCTGAACTACCAGACCAAGCACTGCTTAGCTTTAGATCAGACAGCTCGTCAGATAAACGCCATTGGGTATGCATCCTCAATATGTGTATATGGCTTATATGGATGTGCTGCTCTTCTAACATATCAGGGACATTATAAAATGCAAAAGTAACTGACATTAGGGATGAAATTAAAATAGAAACTTGATTAGTATCTTTCTTCACTTCTCTTTGGAGACCCCTGGCACTACTGTGACTTTGCAGGTGCTGCCACCTACCCTCTCTATTGATGCCCAGTGAATAAAGCCTTTCTTGCCCTCGTTACCCATCAAGGAAAAGTTGATCCCTTCCTTCTTCTGTTATGTTGTCCCTGCTTTCCTCAGATACAATTATTATGATTATTTGGGCTCGTAGGGGTCAGAAATCCTAGCACTTAATAGTGCTTAATCTATGATGGTGGTAGCAAATGTTTGCGACATGAATACATGAATGAGTAAGGATGTCAGGGAGAAAGAACATATAAACTACTTAACACAATTTCAAATACCTTATTTCAAATACTTTAGAAACACTCATGTATATACACAGAATTACACAATAAAGCATTCCATTTACTCATGAATATGGACGACAGCATTTGGGATACTCTAATAATCACCTGCTTTTAAATTTGCTTTAAAAACGGGCTGGCTGCAGATCAAATATCACCTTCCCAAACTAAATTAAATTACATTGCTTTTCCTGATGACTTCACTACCATTTTACTAGATTGTGTGATGCTTTCTTAAACTTGTTTTATAAGCCTTAATATTTGTAACATTTTGAAACCAATATTTTTATAAGGAATATACATATAGTTGAAAAAAGTTGGCTAGTAAGCTTTTCTTGTTTCTGCTAAATATACAGCAAAAAAAAAGAGAGAAATTACATACCACATGAAGATTATAGAGTTTAAAATTTTTTAAATCTAGAATATTCTAAATATTCTTTTCACTTTATAATAAACCCCAAGGTGAATTTTAGGAAACAGTAAAATCCTATTGCCAACTGAGAAACCATGGAAAATCAAATTAATTCTCATACCAGTTATTTTCAAAAAGAAGATTGTAGTGTTTTAGGGAAATACACAGAATATAATAAAATAACATAAATGAGAAATAGGTGAATAAGAAAATGGAGGTGGGGACTGTTTCAATAACAGCTGAGTGTTTTGTATCTTTTATTTTATTTTTATTTATTTTTTATTATTTTTAATTTATTTTGATTTTTTAAATGTTTATTATCTTTGAGAGAGAGAAAGAGCATGAGGAGGGGAGGGGCAGAGGGAGGGAAACAGTCTGAAGCAGGCTCCAGGCTCTGAGCTGTCAGCACAGAGCCTGACGCAGGGCTCAAACGCACAAGCCACGAGATCATGACCTAAGCTGAAGTCAGATGCTTAACTGACTGAGCCACCAGGTGCCCCTATTATTATTTTTTTAAATGTTTATTTATTTTGAGAGAGATAGAGAGCACTAAGTTCATGAGCGGGAGAGGGCAGAGAGAGAGGGAAAGAGAGTCCCGAGCAGGCTCTGCATTCAGTGTGAATTCATGAGCCGAAATCAATAGTCGGATGCCTAACTGACAGGCGTCCTGCTTTGTATTTTTTAAAACAGAGGCCAGCTCTGGTCTACACTGAGCATTCCGCTGGAAATTGCTAGCTACAAGTATGCCTCAAGCTGAAACATACCTCTGCTGAAACACACGTGTCTCTGCTTCCCAAAATGGAAGCCAGGGGGGCCCGAGACTAAGTGAGGATCTTAGAACAGAGATGTTAGTGGGAATAATTCTGTTTTGAGCAGTGTCTGGATGTGCCTGTTCTTCCTCTGACCCGTTTCTTCCTTTCTTCCCCCCGCCTCTTATTCTCTTCCTCTGTTTTCTATTTCTTACCAGAATCCTTTATAAGAGCCTTTTAATAAAGGCTCCTCAATTTACCCTCCTCAATTTACCCTTTTCTGTGCTAGTCTTTCTTCCATCTGGATGCTGGAGTCTTATTCACAGCACATTTTGCCCTTGGTAGAAGGTAAAGAGCTTTCAATGACAGCTCTCAAGTGATTACATTTCTCCTTAATGTGGCTCACCTCTGGTCATGGGATAAGTCCATTGCTCTAATGCCAGCATCACATCCGGGGTAAATGTACAGCTGCTTGAAGTCACAGGCCTGCCAGACCTCCACCACACCATTGTCCCCTCCAGTCACCAGGTTCTGGCCATCGCTACTCAGGAGAATGGCCTTTAGAAAAGGCAGAAAAGCAACCATTTCTCTCAGATTTTCCCAGATGGTCAATGGTCATTACTGAAAAGCACTCAATGCAGTTCTGTCATAATTATTTTCTACTTTTAGCCATTTGTCCAAGTTTTCTAAAGTGCAGTCTGCAGAATCTCCAATGTGGAATTCATCAGAGTTCTTACATAAACAAAGGATCTTATTAAAACCAATTAAGGTTACAAAATAACAGAAGTCCCAAAGAGAATATTATCAATCTCATCCAGGAAGAACTTGAGAATTAAGTAACATGTTGTTTTGTTAAGTCCTGAATATTAATGATGTCAAGACTTTCAGAACAAATGGCAGAAGCATATTTCAAAACAGCTTTTAGTAATGATAAACTAACAATTACAATTCACTTATGAATGAAGGGCAATCTCGTACATGTACTTTTGGTCTAGGGTTCTAAAGGTAAGATTCTTTGACAATGAACTCATTTTTAATGTCAGGGGGTGTAGCACTGCTTATAAAGGAGCTGAAGAAAAATTTCCTTAAGGGTCGGACCCCTCATCAAACAAAAGGTATCATCTCTAAAATCAAATTCACTGAGTTAATTATTTGGGACTAAATGGACTCTGGGTTTGTTCGAAGCATCAATCTACATGAATTTACCTGCTTTTAAAACCACTGCACATCTATTTATCTGGATACCAAAGAAACTCGATTATGAATCACTTAATGTGCGATAGTAGATCTTCAATCTCATGGCTTCACTCACTGTTTAGCACCGAACATGGAGACCTACCCGTGTTGAATCATTGATCTCCATCTGAGCCAAAAGTTTCCCATTAATGCTGAAATTGCTGAATCGCCCTCGTTCATAGTATATGATACAGTGGCCTTCACTAGAGACGGAAATCAAGCGTGGGAACAAGCAGTTTTCTGGTCCTTCAAGGGCTCGCAACAAATCTCCAGTGATGGTGTGGACAAGGCAAGGGCCCTCTGCAGAAGGAGGATATCAGTGGCCAAAGTCATTCATTCACTTGACTTCATCAAAGTCAAGTCACCTAGGAGTCTTACAAACACACAAGCCTTATCTGGGTACATACAATCAGACTTGTGGAAAGAGGCAGAAAAGAAAAGAGGTATGCTGGCGGAGCCAAGCACTAATGTTATAGTTAAACACAACAGATACAGGTAGCTGTTAACACACACAGATCTTCTCAACTTTTTATCTAGATAAATACTTGGTCCTTTTCTACATCAGATAATATTAAAAAAAAAAAAACAGATACAGTTCATAGATAATGTGAGAAAAAAAATATTGTATGTCCCAAAGTTTTCTCTTAATGTGTGAAATGTTTCTTCAAAGTTTTAGAATTATCCACATAACTGCTAATTTTCTTTAGTTTCATCAAGACTTTAACATTGCACCACATAAATACAGTCCTATCAAATAATGAGTTTCACCTTTTCTACAGTCATACATAAAATGTAAAAGGCAAAGTTAAGATAATTACAGTGACTCAGACTGTAAAAACACTTTTTGTCTTTAAATATGAATAGTGAAGTGAGAGAATAAAAGTAGTAAAGGGATTGACTTATTTTGCTCCAATTGTTTGTTTTCCCTTCCTCCTGGTAGAAATTGTGTTGATAAGATAAAAATTTCACTAGTCAAGTTCATAAAAATAACTGGTTAATATAGTTTGGTATTACCTGTCTCCTAATTAAAAAAAAAAACACAAAAAACTTCACAAAGACAGTTAATGAATTATAGTTTTTAACTGACTCCGGTAGGTGCATATTTTAGAAAACAAATGGCATTGTAAAGCTATACCTAAATTTTTACTAAAGTGATAGATGTGCATGATAGAAGAGACAGAAAATTAGAAATAAAAAAGCAATCACCTCTAATATCACCCGTCACCTATAGAAATTAATGTTTTTTCTATACCTACTATGGGTCTGTATTTTCCTTTTCCTTTTTTTCCCTTTTTCACTTTACAGGATAGGATAATATTATACTTACTATTATGTATTTTTTTTAATTAAAAAGACATTTATTGAAAATATCCTATGTGTCCATTGGATTATTTACTCTTAGATATGAAGGTGAAAAACACTGTCGCTACCTTCAGACAGTACGTCTATTCTCCATAAAGCAGCCAGGATAAGTTCCTGAAAACCAAATATGATCATCCTTGCTTAAAAACCTCCACTGGCTTCCCACTACACTCAAAATAAAAGAAATTTCACAAGTTCTCGTGCCACTGGCCCTCCAGCCTGCCAGCCTTCTCTCTCCCTAAATCCACTGAGACAGCATCCACTCAGCCCATCTAGTTTTCTTGAAGTTTCTCCTAAGTGTTAGGCTCCTTCCTGCCCCAGAGCCCCCCTGCAGTGAACTGGTGTCTGATCCAGAATTAGAATCCAAGTTTCCTGACTTTTCTTGAAATAATGCTTCTTTCACCAAAAGTCAAAACCCCCAAGTAATCATGTTTCCTTTCCAGTCAACCTCTACACAGTCCCGGGCCTTATGAAGGTAGGGGCTTCTGGAGGGAGGTGGGTCCAAGGCCATGTCTGATAAGCAACTTGACTTCCCCCCAGGGCCCCCACAGCATCATGAATATCTTCCCCCATCTTTTACAGGTCATTTTTAATGGCTGCGTCATAAGGGATGTGCTGCAGTTGAATTTACCAGTGTTCTGGCTACAATGCTGGTGACCACAAAATACTACATACAATTTTATATATATATTTTATATTAGTACTAGTAAGTATTAATGTTAAAACAGTTGCAAAGAACCTAGGATTACATTGTCTATATAGGGCAATGTCTATTTCCTAAAGGGAATAAATCATAAATCACGGTTAACTTGAGAAAATAGTATAGTTTTTAAAGATTTAAAATGAAAGAAATGTCTTCTGACCTTTAGCACCACTGATAACAAGTCCAAGTTCTGCACAGACAGAAACACAGACAACTTCATGGTCATGGCCTGTGAGGACAGCTCTTGGGGCGGGATAGTCACCTGGGAGGAAACAGGAGCAGTGAGTTACTACAGACCAATGGCAGAAATGAAGAGCTACATCACTACATCAAACACTTAAAATAATAATCATTAACATCTATTAAGGGCATTTACCAGCTGTGTAACCAGGAGCTAGTTGCTTAACCTCTCCGCTTTTTCCTCATCTGTAACCTACTACTACTGTAAACCTACTATGTTCATTGTTCAGATGACTAAATAAGTTAACAAATGTGATGGGCTTACCACATTATGACAGTGGTGACAGCTATTCTTTTATTCCTAATGTTAGGAAACAGACACCAGGTCTGCCAAGGTATTTATATGCATTATCTTATTTAATCATGGCAACATTCATAGGAGGTAGGTACAATTATTATACCTATTTTATGGATAGAAACCCAAGGCTTTGCAAGGTTATTCAATCTGCACACGTTCATACAGCTAGTAAGTGTTGGAACTGAACCCAGAGCTGTCTAATTTTGAAACCCATGCCTTTACCCATTTAAAAATGTTCCCTAAAATCTCCCAACAAAACAGGCTGAGGTGCTGTGAATTTGAGGTAAGAGGAAAGTAGTTAAGGAAAAAAGAGATGATCATCTTAAGTTTCCACTTGACTTAATAAAGTCAAACCTAGCTAAAAAGTCCAGCTGCGTTATGTGCCATAAGCATTTTCACTACTAAGTGCTTTCACAAACATTAAATGAATGACTTTGAAGTGATAGGCATTCTTCTAAGGAGACTAGGAGTTGGGAGTCTAAAGAGGAGGTATAAGGCATAACCTGAAACTCTTGAGAACTCACCAAACAACCATGGCCTTCCAGGCTTTCCACTGGAGGCACTCAACAACGCCAAGTGTGGGGAAGAACAGATTATGTGCACAGAGTATAAAAGGGATCAAAAGATCTCCTTAGGAAGAGAATATCAGACCCTGGTGAGTAGCCTGCACAAAGACTGTGTGAGAAGGGTCAGCAAAGCTGAGAGGGCATTATGCCCAACATTGTCTTATGGGGGCAAACCGTTTGGAGAAACCAGTTTGGGACAGAAATGAGGGGTCTCTACAGTCTTGGGTGCAGACATGTGAAGGAAAAGGAAACAACAGAAAGTCAGAGAGGCAGTGTGGAAGGTCAATGGGCTATGGTGCCAACCTGGGTAGGGTTCTGAGTGGTTCTCTTTGGTGGATGGGAAAGAAAGCCAGTGAATCTTGCGCCTATGTGAAGACCTAAAAGATTCACTGAAGTGAAATTCTGCTGAAGGTGGGGCGATCAGAAAGTAGGATACGAAACACATAGTAACAATACAATTTGGACTTGAATCACTCAATCAGATTCAACAAATATTTATTGAATCCTTGTAACATCCCAGTATTTCCATTTTTCATTAACATCACACTTACTAATGTGTTACGTTGCCCATTTCTTTCTGTTTTAATTTTTAAACAGTTCTAGCTGACTCCTAGCGTATGACATTGGTTTATCCAGGTGTGTTGTTTCGTTTATTCTACGGTATCATCTTGGCAAAGAGTTTATTATATTATTATTATTTTTTAAATATTTTTTATTTATATTTCATCTTGAGTTATCAGTATTATTGACCATTACTTTTTCCCTTTGAAAAGGCATGTTGGAACTTGGTCTTGTAACTGCAACTCTTCCAGAATTTTTCATATTTCTCAAATTAGGGTCTCTGTATCCTGGGGTCTGTGGATATTTTCTTGGGAGTGAAAAGTTCTATGAAAAATTTTAAATTTCAGATTTATAATGTGATGATCTCATATATACATATATATATATTTAAAGTTTATATTTATTTAAAGTTTATTTATTTATTTTGAGAGAGAGAATCCCAAGCAGGTTATGTGCTGTCAGTGTGGGAGCCCAACACGAGGCTCGAACCCATGAAATGTGAAATCGTGACCTGAGCCAAAATCTAGAGTTGGATGCTTAACTGATTGAACCACTCAGGCACTCCAATATTCTAAAAATATTTTTAAATCAGTTATAAAGATGAGATCTCTTTTTGCTGTCAAAAATCTATGCTGTGGTGATTTAAAATTGACATATGCTTTAAAAATAAAGATGAACTAATTAAGTCAATGTTTCTCAGATTCATTTGTGGGGTCCCAGAACACATTCCTCAAACAGAGGTTGTTTTCATTTCATTTTGTTTTGGGTTTTTGGTGTTAATAAAAATTTTGTTCTCTTTAAAAGAGATCAGTGTAATATCCAGTTTGATAAACACTTCTGTAGATTAATTTTTTCTCCAAGCTCACAAATTATTTTCAAGTTGGTAGCTTCCACAAAGTGACCTGATCTTCTTTTTAGAAATAAATAATTAAAAAAAATTTTTTTTAATGTTTATTTATTTTTGCGAGAGAGAGACAGAGTGTGAGCGGGGGAGGGTCAGAGAGAGAGAGGGAGACACAGAATCAGAAACAGGCTCTAGGCTCTGAGCTGTCAGCACAGAGCCCGACGCGGGGCTCGAACCCACGAACCACGAGATCGTGACCTGGGCCGAAGTCGGCCGCCCAACCAACTGAGCCACCCAGGCGCCCCAGAAATAAATAATTTTTAAAAATTAGTTACATATTAAATATTTATAGCACATGAATGAAATTAAAAGAATAAAATAAATACCCTTGTACTCACCACCTAGCTTAAGAAATATAGAATATCACTAGTAACTTTGGTGCTCTCTTTCTTTTATCTTAAACTGTTTCTTTTAAAAGTTGTACCTTAAAAGTTCTGTTTATTTTTCTCTTCTGTTCATTCTGCTTCACCTGGTTATTGAGTTTGTGATCTTTTTTATTTATTTATTAATTTTTTTTTTAACGTTTATTCATTCTTAAGAGGCAGACAGAGACATGTAGCATGAGCCGGGGATGGGGCAGGGGGTGGGCAGGGCAGAAAGAGAGGAAGACACAGAATCCAAAGTAGGCTCCAGGCTCTGAGCTTTCAGCACAGAGCCTGACTCGGGGCTTGAACCCACAACAGTGAGATCATGACTGAGCCAAAGTCGGACACTCAATTGACTAAGCCACCCAGGTGTCCCCGTGATCTTTTTAAAAGGGCACTGAGTTCTTTGCATGCTGGCCTGTTTTTCTCTGTGAATCCTATTCTGGATGGTGTGCCCCCTTCCCCCTTCTGCCCAGTTCTTGTCTCTTAGAGAGCCACCTGCGCTTTGGGGTTGACACAGCTCTGAGAGCTGTCTCCTGAGCTGCCATGCCTGACCCTCACTGTGGAAGGGGCAGGATGGGGGAGGTGAATGTTCAAGGCCCGGTAATTGTGCCTGCCTCCTGAAAGCCCCTTGTTTGGCACTGATGTGGCCCGCAGCACTGAGCAGCTACACCGGCTCTCCAAGTCTATGCCCCACTGTGGCCGGAGGGAAGGCAAAAATAGGTCTGGGAAAATTCTGGGAGGAAAGAGCATAACTAAGACACCTTACCCTGCAAGACACACAACGCTCTTCCCTCTGGTTTGCCAATACCTCCTCCTTCAGACCTACCCATTTTCTGTCTCTCCAGGAATTGCTCGGTTTTATGTGAGCTTTCTCAGATCTATCACTTTCCATTTTGCTCTTGAGGCATGTCTTGGATGGAGTATGGGAGGAGGGGGATGGTAGCCCTAGGGAGCGTGTCATCTTATTCTAAGTTTATGTATATTGCTATGATGTGTTTCAATATTGGCAAAGTACCCATTTATATTTGCCAGCAGTCCCAGATTTGTCAGAAACATATTTATAAAATTATGCTCCAACGAGGCCCTGAGTTTCCTGGTAAAATGAGAATTAACACTTTCTGTGTAAAATCACCCTTAATTTTTCTTTTTTAAAAAATGTTTATTTATTTGGAGAGAGAGAGTGCACATGCATCTGTCTGAGTGGGGGAGGGGCAGAGAGAGGGCGAGAGAGAGAATCCTAAGCAGACTCCACACTTAGTGGAGTTCGATCCCATGACCTGGGATCATGACCTGAGCTGAAATAAAAAACGGGAAGCTCAACTGACTGAGCTCCCAAGGAGACCCTACCCTTAATTTTTTTAAGTAATTATTTTTCTTGGAGATACTGGCCAAATGAAAAATCCTGAAATTATATGCTTAGTAAAATTTACATAAAGAATTTTCTAAACTTTTCCCTTATATGCTACAGAAAAAAAGTAAAAAGCAATCTAGTTCTCTTGCAGGGAATTGAAAAACCTGTATAAAACTATTCCTTACGTATATATTTTCTATTAGGAAGCGAGGTTTTCAAAGGCTTGCATCTGATTTAGAAAGTAAAAAATTTTTTCTTCACGACAATCTCCCCAGATCATTTGAATAAAGTGTGGAACTTAACTATTATGGGATATTGTTTAGGGCCTAGGAAAGCATTATTTCCCTATTTAAACCAGAAAGAAGTAAATAAAATGTTATGCAGGGGGTTTTGAATTGAGAAATCTGCATGGGGGGGGGGAGGAAAAGCATATTTTCCTGCCAGGGACATTTCACTGCCAGGGACCGATGTCACACACCCCAATAATCATTCAAAATCTTGGAAATATTCTGTCACTGTCACATCACATTGATGGATGTAGCTGGGGGTTAAAGGGCCCATGCACAGGGAGGTGCAGGTGAGCCCCCCTTCCCAGGACCACAGCGCCATCGCCCTCATCCCCCATCATTTCCTCAAACAGAAAAGCTCTCGGTGTGACGGAATTACTGTGGATCATAAAGAAAAAACATGCCCAATTTTGAGATTGCTTGTAGGCAAGCATTTGGAAACTCCAAATACAAAGGCTTATTATAAATACATTCCATCTCATTTTTAAGCAAAAGTCATTTCATTATTTTCCATAATGGATGATGAAAACAGTAGAAAGATATTAGATGCTGTTATTCACATGGAAATGACGAGGAGAACTTTTTCAGTGAGATGGTCTCTGCTTTTAGAGACAGGATCAAAGTAAAGATACTCATGGTTCTTATTATTTTAAGCCTTATTTGTGGGGCGACTAATACGCAGGGGGAAGTTTTGGTCCTTCTGAATTAAGAGCTAAACAAAAACAGCAGAGTTTCTACAATCTATGATCCTCAGCACAGTTCTGCTGGAGTCAGAAGACGAATGTCTTGATGATATATGATCTGATTTTATCTACAACCTTTGTTAGGTCATTGCAAAAGGTATTTTCATTCATGTTTATATGCCTACATAAAATAGGATGACTTGAAATCCAAGAATAGGTATTTTAATCACTACCTGATTTCAAGGTTTATTTTTAAAAATTGTTAGACAATTGTTAGGGCAGCTCAGAACTGTCTGTGAGGACACAGTCTCCATAAGGCTGTGTCCTCACAGCCTCTTGCAGAGGTCTGGCTCAAGTACCAAAAATGCCTGAGCCCACATTTTCCACAGGCCAAAGGATGACCCACATCAAAACATCCCCTGGGTTGGAAAACATCCCATGATGTGGTTTCATTTTATTACATACTCACAGAGAACTCACTGAAAAACAGAAGATAGACATGCGCCTATTTATTCATTCACTCTAAGTTCTTCTTCTCCTGCAGAGATGACGCAGACCACCTCTGAGCCCTGCTGTGGCAGGGCAAATCTCTTCCCTTTAAGTCCTGAACCTGGATCCAGGCCAAGGTACATGACTGTCCTGCCATTACGTTCCTCAAACAGTCAACAGTATAATCCAAGGGAGTAGCACTTTGCATAATGTCCAGAGACACCCCTGCTGCCTCCTGGTGCAGATCTGAAGCTCTCTGATCAAGAGATTGTATTAGTTACTCGTGTGTGTGTGTGTGTGTGTGCGCGCGCGCGTGTGTTTTAAATTATTATTATTGCTTTTGATCTAAGCCAAAAAGCCTCACAGTCTCAGTTCCAGAAAGGTAAAGGAAAGGCAGAGGCCAAGTGGCAGTCTGTCCCCTTCTTAGTCATGAACCCTACAAAGTGTCCCAATGTTTGGCTAAGGGGATGGAAGGCTGACAAAAGGATGTTACACTACAGACATCAGTTTTCAAAGTCCTAGGAGTTAGGGATTGTTCACATATAACTCTGTTTCCTCTAATACATTTAATAAACCCTAGATAAGATCGCTTGCTCTGAGAAATGAGGCAAACATATATATATATATGCTGAAAATATCTCTGGACTGTTCTTTGTGCACGCTTTCATGTGGTACAATACCATTGGTTAGTGGTGGTCCTGGAGCTGGGCACCAGGATAGCCATATTAAAAAAAGGCTGGATGTGAACAAAGAGAGGGATATGATTTGGCAGATGTTTAGTGACAGGCTGTGGCTGGCAGGAGGGTCAGTGTCCAGAGCTGAGGCTCACACAATGGGAGCCTGGGGAAGGGATGTGTGCACAGCTGGAGTCTCCTTTTCAATGGGCTTCTCGTTTCAGAGTCTGCATAATGCTTACATATGAGCTAAAAGACTTGTTTTTAAAAAGTGAAATCAAAAAGGCATAATAACATCTTATGTATATTACTCAATGAATATTTGTAGATTTGAACAGATGAACAGTAAATTCTCTTCCAAAGTTTTCTATTGCTATGATTTTTAAAATGTCACATGTATGTATCGACAAACTCTCTACAAAGCCCCTTATATGTGGTATAAACATTAAAACTACACACTTTGAAAGCAAATTGGATTTTGAGCTGAGGTCCCAGTGTATTTTAAGTGTCTGTTGAAGAGACAACAATGTTGACTTGCCCCTCTTGTGACTATCTTGTTGGAAGCTACGGCACGTAATGAGAAATGTCAAGTCCCAAGATCAATGAAATTTTGGGCTCCAGGGATTCAACAGGAATAGCATTGATCCTTTTAAAGAACACCAGTCAGATATGGGTTGTAATATATTGCAAAGAGGGGCTCGGGGGGATAAGCGGCCAAGTCCAAGATACCTACCTGACAAAAAATTCAATCAGCTTTTAGCACAAATTGTCTGCTCTGCTCTCCTTTCTTTCATGCAGTAGGCTGCTTCCAATTAGAGTGCGCAAATTAATTTTTATCACTTCCAAATTAGTTTCAGAATTTGTGCAAAAGAGTGTTTCAGATGAAAGCATCTGTCCCTCACATCTCTGCAATTCCGTTATCTAGTCAGGGACCTATACAAATCTCCGAGAAAATTTTCTACGTTCAAAGTCACAAGTTTGAAAGAGTAACACTAGGTATTAGTATTATGAAGTATATTAATAAAACAACCGTAATTCAACTGTAATCTATGCTACATAGCATAGTGTCTGCTTCTTTCTTTTATGGTCCGAAACTCTTCGTAATAATCTGTGTACAAATTTTCATGGTTTTTGTGGCAAATTCATTAAAACTATAAAATAATTAGGAAAAGACTATTTCTGAGATGTCTGAATTTGTCACCATAATATATTTGACACAATGAGACCATAAAAGTCTTTCTGCACCTACCTAAGAAATCCACAAACATTAGAAATATTTTTTCTGTGGTAGCAACAGAGCTACCCATTAAAAAAAGAATAATGACAATGCAAAAGAGACATAAATATATTAGAGAGCCACTTGAATTAATCTTGAGAAAGTAAGTAAATGAATCCTATCATTTTACGTTGTGCTGAATATAAATCTGATTCGGCTTCTGACATAAAAACAATTCAATGTCCTTACCAAGACCAATCTTAGGATCCTAACAGCTACTGGGATATTATGTTTCACACTAGGACTTTCCCCTTCTAGTCTAGGTTAATGTATACAACCCTCAAAACCTAGGGGCATTGTGTCACACAATTTAATATGAATTTAGACATAACTAGCTTTTTCGTCTTGAGTAGCAATGCATTATAAGATAGAAAACACATACAGCCTGATTCTCTGACCTGTGAATTGGTAGCTAGAATAGATTAAACTGGGACATAAAAAAGAAAAAAAAGTCTTTTCCTTTCATGTTGTGAGTTTTCTGATGGCAAGGACTATGTGTATGTCAACACCCATGGCTGATCCCTGATGTGACAGTCAGTTCCGTGTGTGTGGAGGCTGCCTTTACATAGAGCAGATTGACCAATATATGTGGTGTCTCTAGTCATGCATATATGCCCTGCCAAGTTGGCTGTTTTAACAGATTAGGAGAGTCATAAATCAGTTGAGTCAATCAAATATAAAATATGACTAATTATTAATATTTTTTACTATTATAATTATTCATATGGTAAAAATCTGTACCAGTTTTTGCATAATTATCAATTTGTCCCCAAGGTGTAAGGCTAAACATTTTGTAGTACGAGACCAAACATTATCCGATAGCAATTTATGACCCATGTAATAAATACTCTACGTGTTCAGTAGATTCAAGCAGAAAAAGCAGTTTGGAGATTAGTATAATAGAGGTTTTTGTAAACCACAGAAGGTCAGAGACTTTGATTATCCAGCGTTCCTTGCTGCTAAGACAGGGCTAGCACCCAGGAGGCACTCAATACATGCTTGTTACTTTAGGTGATCATCCTGTTTATTCTAGAAGAGCAAGTTTTCACCTTATATTAAGGACGATGGATGGAATAAAGTCCTATGATATATGTCCATATTAAATGTCCAAGCAAGTTTTGACAAGGTGGGTTTTATGAAGTGGTTTATGCTCATAATGGTGACAAGAGTTTTGATCAAAAATAAATTCTTAGAAATGGAGGCAATAATAAATAATATGTATTGATAATATTCTTAATTCCTTAGGGATAATCTTGTCTTTATTGAAAGCTTAAATAAAATGCTGCATTTTAACAAATACAATGTTTACAGTTTTGTTTTTAAGGATTAATATAAATATTTTCATTTATAGAGCTCCTGTTGTAAGGAATTTTAAACACTCTAAATATTACTCTATTTAATTTTTCTTGATAACTGATGGACCAAAGCTACAGCAAATGTTAATTACCTTTTGGCTTAAAAGATCATTAGAAAATAACATAAAATAAAGTAGCTAACACAGATAATTACTATAATTTAACATTAAAACTCTTTACATCATAGCAGTACAATTTATAAAATATCTTATCTTGGCTACCAGATGGGAGCTTTTAAGAAATAAATCCTCTTTTTGGAAATATCATTTTCATCATTTCTGAGCTTCATTTTGAAGATTTTAGTAAAGAGATTTAAAACACTATTCTGGTGGTGCCTGAGTGGCTCAGTTGGTGAAGCATCTGACTCTTGACTTTGGTTCAGGTCATGATCTCGCAGTTCGTGGGATGGAGCCCCCCCATCAGTCTCTGCACTGACAGCACAGAGCCTGCTTGGGATTCTTTCTCTCTCTCCCCCTCTCTCTCAAAATAAACTTAAAAAACCCACTATTTTGTTTCTTAAAAATATTTTTTAATCTAAAAGCTTCTAATTTTTACCAATATAGATGGAAGATACTGCACGGACCTGCTACTTAATTCAAATTTTCTAATGAATGCTACACTACCATGAATATAAGGGAGATTTGTAAATATGAAAAAATAAATTTAGACAGAATACATGTGATAATGTACAATGCCTGAGAGGAAGAAAGCCATCAATGGTAGATCAAATGTCTCACACACACATATACACATGCATATACACTAGAATTCTGCTAAAAATGAAGTTTCTGGTTTTTTAAAGGACATTTTAGAAAAGAATAAGGAGGTTATTTTTTTAGTTTTTAGAGTATATTTGTTATAACGTAGAAATGGTAGGTAATTATTTGAGCTGAGTTGGAAAGCAAGCAACACTGAGTATTTTTTCCCCTCAAACCAGCATCACATCTTAGTTCACAACTTAGAGCAGAGGCTGATATGTAAAATGCACACACATTCTCTTATTTGGTGTCTATGCTAAGAGACATTACTCCATGGTACACTTCTAGTTTCTTTATCCGCTATTCAGCTCTAGCAATGGGCAGCAAGAATAAAACCCCACACAACATTTGGTCATCTAGTTCATCTCCCACTATCTTCATTCATATATATATTTCTATATCTTCTTCTCTACTATGATAGGGCCTTGGCTCCTATCAATCAAAAGCCATTTCCTATTTTTTCAAGATCCCTGTCAAAATGAGTTAAGAGTCTGAAGTAGGTGGGACTGGAAGGGTGGACCGACTGTACATCTGGCTTCCATCCTCAGCTACCTCACCGGCTGGAACCCATGGACCAGGGCTGGCAGCTCCCAGCCGCATAGCTGGAACACAGCATCTCATCCATTTCTCTTCTGCTCTTACAATATTTCAGGGGCAGGTACACAGCATTCCCGGAAAATTCTTACCTCTGTCTTGTTGCACATATGACCCTAATTCATGTTTCAGTTGGTTTCGGAGTATTCTTTAAGCTGTGACCAATGTATGAATTACAATTAGAATCACCCCGGTTTAGGTACTAGCCATTATCAACGCTTCCCAGAAACCATTCTCTATTTTATAGGAAATATTTGCATTGAAGCGATTGAGAGCTTGGTAATTAAAAACAGTGACTATTTCTAGGCAATCTCCTATCTAGTTCTTCATTTAACAATATTTATTGAAAACCTATTATGTGTGTCACTATGCCAGGAACCAGAGACTGAGAATGGAAAGGGAGAGACTCATAGTCCATTTCAATGTTTTCTCAGAACAGCAGTTCCAGAAAATAATGACTGTTCTGCCAGGAGCAGAGTGGGTTAAACAGATTTTGACAGATTTATTTGTGTAAGACTTTCAGAACTTACCTAGAGAGTAAGAGTATATGCAGTGTTTTCTAAAATTATTTTAGTCTAGATTCCCCCCATTTTTTCCCTACAGGATATCTTAGGGAGCACTTTTGAATAAAGAATACTTAGGACTCATGACAAACAAAGAAATTGTCTCATTCAGTTTTTGCCTTCCCAATGCTTAATCCGAAGGGAGTACTCAATCATTGTTAAATGAATAAACAGAGATATTTACTCGACTGTGTGGTAGAAAGTAAGAAGCGTCCTCACTGAGGCACAAATAAAACCTTGTGGAAATTCAGAGGAGGGGGAGACTATATTCAATTGAGAGAAATTATAAGAAGTTTAATGGACCAGGTGACACTGAAGGAGATTTCTGAAGGATAAAGACATTGGGAGCTTGGGAATGGGTTGTCAAAGAGAGGGTCAATGTGAGGGGACCTGGGACTTTCCCCAGGTTGAAGGTTACAGTGGTTGCCCTTTTTTTATACTTTGAACATAGTGACATTCTAACAAAGATTTTTGCCATGTAAAACTCTCCTATTTTAAAAATCCTCACAACCCCAGGAAAAGCTGTTAGAAAAATTTTAAAAAAGGCAAAATATGCTTAAATACATGTATAGTCTGAGGGGACACTTCTAGACAAATACTCACTGCTATTTGGGTTGTCCCCTATGATATGGTGTCGCCCACTCCAGTACCAGAGAAGCAGGGTAGCGTCTCGAGACCCAGACACAATGTAGCAGTCCCCGCCTATGTATGACTCCGATCTGGCCAGGCACGTGACCACGTCCCAGTGGCCAAATACAATCTGAGTTAATTTCCCTGAAACACAGAAAGGGCGGGTTTAATTCATTTGCTATTTTTTCTTTAAATGGTAATAAGCTTAACTTTATTTTACTAGATTTGTGAAAAGGGAATCTGCAAACGTGAAAGTTTATAAATGAATTCAAATTTAGCTGCAGAAGCTTTCTTGAAATTCTTCTGAAAAACAATACAAGAATGTTACTTGGGATTTTTAAGGGAAATGACGTATAAAACAACACAACTGTGATTTTTATTCTCCAGGGTTTGGGCCAGATGAAGGGGAGGAGGGTTTAAGGTCTTTTACT